>OZ024814.1:48555621-49178297 GCA_964017055.1 Chloromyia formosa
CCACTGTCTTTTTTTTGCCTGTTTGATTTTTTCCCGCCACGTTTGGTTTGCTGTTTGAAATTTGTCAAAGTTCGTCATGTTGGGATTTGCCAGGAAGTCCCTGTATGCGTTGGATTTGTTAACAAAGAATTGTTTCAGTGAGTTGTCCCACCAGCCTTTGGGTGTTCTTGAGTTGCTGCTATTCAGCTGAAAGGTGGCTTTTTTAATTTCGCATTTGATTTTGACAGAGATGTCATCAACGGACGCATTCACTGCCAGGTTGGAAAGAGCTTGTTGCAGTAGGTGTCTAGCTACAAATCTTCCGCTTCTGGTCTGGACTTGCAAGGTTTCATATTGGATTAAGGCATGATGGCTTTTGCCTATACGATTTGCCAGAATTTTCCAGCTAAAATTCAGACTGTTATCGTTCACAAAGGTTAGATCAGGAATGGAGTGGTTGGACAATAAATTGTCTAGAGATTGATAGAAGGTTGGCTCTCCATTATTTAAATTAAAGAAATCTGACTGCTCTATTAACTCAAGAAGCTTTTTTCCCTTGGGGCTTGAAAGTGTGTCACCCCATTTCCTATGCCTAGCATTGAAGTCGCCTGCCAGTATGACATTGGATTTGTTTTGCAGATAGGACAAAACTTTGTTCATTTCTGCTACGAAGACATTGGTGACAGTGTCTGGTTTGAAGTAAACTGAGGCTATTGTAATGTTTAGGTTTAAATTTGTCGTTTCTATCATGACAATGTCTAAGTCGGTATCAAAGGGAAGTCTTTTGGCTTTGATTGTGTTTTTGAAATAAATCGCTGTTCCTCCATTCCTGTCCTGTCCTCCTTTATGTAAGTGAAACTTGTAGTTCATTATCTTAAATTTAGGATTGCTTATGTCGAAGTCAAAGATTTCTGAAAGTATTGCAAAGTCTATTTCTTTTTCATTAAGGAAAAATTCTAATTCACTTTTATTCTTAGGTAAACTCTGTATATTAAATTGGATTATTTTGACCATTTCTTGTTATATTGGAGTCGCTACAGCCGCTCTCAAGAGAGTCAACTGCATCTCTTAGTTTCATAAATTCATTTCTCATTGTTGGGTCGTTGGAACTCGTAAGGAAATTTGTGCATAGTGTTATAAGTTTGTGCAGTATCTTCTGATACTCACTAACTAGGGGTTTTTCGGGAAAGGTTAACTTATCATGTTGGCATTGGTACTGTTCAACTTGCGGAAATTGATTCATTTGTGTGTTCTGCGACTTTTTTTGCCACTGTACTATACTTAGCCTTTGAGGTTAGAAGGGTGTTGACATCACGGATAGGGTCTTTGACTTTGGATTGATCCCTGTTGGGGAGGTGAGGATACGTTATCTCGTATTCATCAGAGTTATTAATGACCTCATAGTAGTTATTACTGTAGTTCTGATCTACCTCATTTATGGGGATATTTAGAACAGCACTCATTTGATTCTTTTTCATATATTTGATCCACTCCGGACAGTTTCTATCATTGGCTGAGTGGTCGGATCCGTTGCATAAAATGCATTTGAGAACCGTACACTCTCCTTGACAGTTTTCATTTCCGCATTTCAAGCATCTCTTGCCGCTAGACTTACAGAAGGCTGTGGAGTGACCTAACCTCCCACACTTGCTGCATTGCCTAGGTCTGGGGACATAGTACTCTACCTTGAAAAACATGTGGAAGATTTCAATTTCTTCTGGCATTTTGGAACCTTTAAAGGTGTACTTGACGGTGTTTGAGGGTAGGAAATTTCCTGGATTCTTTGGGTCTCTTCTATTCAGTCGTTGTACATGTGCTATTTCAATTGAAGAGACCGATTCCTTTAAAATTTCTTCCTCGGAGAGCTCAGTGCAAATGTCCCTGACTATTCCGTAACGGTAAATGAAGTTGGAAGGGATAAACGCTTTGAAGCCTGCCTTCCTGACTTCTTCGTTCAGAACAAGATTATTTGCATTTCGAGCTGTGTCTAGGGAGACTTTCAATCTTTTGAAACCAACTTTCTTTATGTTGGTGATCCCTTCTAGTTTCAAATGCCTGATTTCCATGAAGAATTTCAGCCTATCCACGGTTCTTTGCGAAGCTCCGTCTGGCAGAATTTTGTCTACCATGACCAGAAAATTATTTTGTTGGTGATTCAAGTCATATAGATTTAGCCTGGTTTCCCTGTTGAAACCTGTAGTTTTTGCTGGGGGCACTTGGGATTCGGAGGATCCAGCCGCCATTTTGTCTACTGGTTTACTCATGCCGGTATAATCGAAAGCTTGAAGCACAGAAATGGAATCGGATTTACTAACCTTTTTTGGTGTCTTTTGCAGGACATCCATTGTGGGTCTTTTAAAGGTTTTTTTGCTCCTTAAGATGGTGAGCTCATTTTCGTCCTCGACAGAAATTGTGCTACTTGATGAGCCTGAGGAGGGCCCATCAAGCGCATTTCGATTTAAATTTTCCTCACTCACTTTGCTATCCAAAAACGCGCTGTGCCGGACGGCTTAAAGTCATAATCGAAAGGTCCAGAAGGGACTAACCGAAACAAAGGGCAAAATTGTGTAACAGCTTTCACGCGTCGCAAACGGTAAAACAAGCTAACCGTGTCCCGAGCGAATGCTGCTACACAAAACAACCGTACTACCGGAAAGCAGAGATACCGTTAAGAATCGAAAATTGCTAAGATATATTCTGAAACAAAGGCACCAGCTTGTGCGCACTACTGCCGGTAAATGAAAAAAAAAAAACAAAAACGGGCGGTATACCGCGTATCTACTGCTGCTACCTAAGATAACCGTTTTTTAGAACACGAGGCGCGAAAAACAGATCTCAAATCAAAAACGTAGCACCGCTGTACTTTGAACTGAAAAAATCACAGCCAAAATGGCGCTTGAAAAGCTCAACCACTAATCACTAACTAATCAGACTGGCTTCAACGCGACTTTCCACTTCAAAGGTTGGTGTGGGAATGATGCCAGTGATGGCAGTGCGATGATTTGGTTGAGGCACTCCTGTGGTGTGGGGTGTAAAAAAAATACCACGGCCTTTCCCTTTGAGGGCCTGTCGTTAAAACCGACAATCAAAGGACAGGATGTGTATGCCAGCAACTTGCACTATCCGAAATCTTTATATGCTAACGAAACGTCAACTATGCCTCGGATAAGGACTGACTCAACGGTTACGACTTTTGGCTATCGTACAATGACAAAGATTGGATTCTGGAATGTGCGTACTCTCCCGGACAGAAGGTCCCCAGAACGCACGATTTCTTCAATTAGAGAGTGAATTTCTGAGGTACAAATTAAATATCTTAGGAGTTAGTGAGATAAGATGGTGGCACAGCGGAGAATTTATCTCTCCAATGGGCAGCACTGTAATGTTCTACTCCGGTAAAGCTACCGGTAGTCGTCGTGAATCAGGTGTCGGGCTCCTTTTAACCAGAACCGCGCGAAACTGTCTTTTATCCTGGGAGCCGGTCTCTGACAGAATCTTGACCGCCAGGTTCCGGACCAAAATGAGGAACATCTCAATAGTACAATGTTATGCCCCTACTGAACCCGACATTGTCTTGGCAAAAGACTCCTTCTGCGAAGAACTAAACGCCGTTCAGAGCAGAACACCTAGAGGTGACATTATAATGGTTATGGGTGATTTGAATGCGAAAGTTGGCGCTGATATCATAGTTATCAGCGCCAACTTTCGCTCAGACATGTGATGGGGAGACACGGTCTTGGTGATCGTAATGACAACGGTGAAAGATTTGTAGAGTTCTGCAACTTTCACAGTCTCTTCATCGGTGGTACTATGTTTGATCATAAGGACCACCACAAAATCAGCTGGTCCTCTGTTGATCGGCGCAGAACACAAAATCAGATCGACCATTTTGCCATTAGTAAAAGATTCAAGAGTTGCCTCCTGGACGTGCGAAACAAGAAGGGTGCCGATATTGGGATGGGAAGAGACCATTATCCTATGATCGCTAATGTTCGATTGCGTATTGCAGCCGTGCGCCGCCCCAGCGACGAAAGATCCAGGCGCCGCAAATTCAACACCGCTCGATTAAAAAATCCAGCTATCTTACAACAATATAATGACCATCTTGCGCAAAAAGCAGCTGAGATAACTAGTCACCCAGATAGTGACATAAATGAAAACTGGGATGCCATAAAAAATACGTACATTGTAGTGATGGGCATAATGACTCTTTTCACTGTGCCAGCACATAAGCTCTGACTCTTTCCAATGAGTCGTTCAAAAAGAGTCGTTCAAAAAGAGTCATGCAAAGAGTCTGAAATTTGGTTAAAAACAGATTCAATAAAAGTCGTAGATGGGCAACCCCAATATTTTTTTCTCTTTTTTGACCCCATATTCGGAGTTGGCGACCCCCCAATGCCCTTTAGTTCGAGCCAGTCCGATCGGACTACTATTTCCCATGAAAAGGGGGCTGCCAGCCTGGGATGGGCGACCCCAACTTTTTTTTCTCTTTTTTGACCCCATATTCGGAGTTGGCGACCCCAATGCCCTTTAGTTCGAGCCAGCCCGATCGGACCACTATTCCCCATGAATGAGGGCTGCCAGCCTAGGATGGGCGACCCCAATTTTTTTTTCTCTTTTTTGACCCCAGGTTCGGACTTAGCGACCCCCCAATACCCTTTAGTTCGAGCCAACCCGATCGGACCACTATTTCCCATGAAAAGGGGGCTGCCAGCCTGGGATGGGCGACCCCAATTTTTTTTCTCTTTTTTGACCCCAGATTTGACTTAACGACCCCCCAATACCCTTTAGTTCGAGCAAGCCCGATAGGACCACTATTTCCCATGAAAACGGGGCAGCCAATCTGGGGCGGGCATACAAAATCAACTCGCACAAAAAGATTCGTTCAAAAAGAGCGATACAAAATCGAACCGCACAAAAAGATTCGTTCGAAAAGAGTCAATTGACTCTTTTGACTCTTTTTGAACGTGTCGCTCCTTTTGAACGTATCGCTCTTTTTGAATGTGTCGCTCTTTTTGAACGTGTCACTCTTTTTGAACGTGTCGCTCTTTTTGAACGAATCTTATTGTGCGGTACGATTTTGTATCGCTCTTTTTGAACGAATTTTACATAGAGAAGGGAGAGGGATAGGGAGGGAGAGGGCTGAGGAGCATCCAAATAGTGGGGATGGATGCTCCTCAACCCGGATGGGGGATCTAAAGGGGGGGTCAAAATAGTGTCAAAAATGCGAAATTCCTTATATTTTAGAAGTTATGGCCACAAAACAGTTTATTTAAAATTAGGGTATAGTAGTGGTGTAATTGCTTGAAACAGAATGATTTATGGGATAAACTAAATAGTGGTCGTGTGAACGGTCCACAACCCAAGGCAAAAGCAGTTCACTTTCCAGTCCACGCTCGATACAAGCATGAGATCGAAAGCGTGCCACGATGTCATGTATTGGCCCCGTCAGAACGCTGCTTTACACTGTAGCTGTAGTGCAAGTGGAAGCTATGGGTTTTTGTTTGGTTTCATCTAAAGTTGAGCTTGAGATGATGATACGTAAGACGAATACTTTTGTTTTAGAATGTTGGGATTGTTTTCTGTATTTGGAGAAACTTGGCTGTGCGGTGGGACGCGACGTAAGTAAATTATTTTTGATATGTTTGCATTTGCAGTCAGCATGGGTTGTTGCGTATATATTTAGAAGTATACACAACGCGTGCATTGCATACTGCATAGAGATGAATATGAATGGATTTAGATGGGATTGCTTTGGTAGATAAATAATGGTGGTTTTGCGTTTAGATAGATACTGGGATGGGATATGAGTGAATGAATGTATTGTAGTACATTATATATATTGAGAAATGAGCGTGGATTGGTTATGCGTTGGGTAATATTTATGCGATGGGCTAGTTTGGGAATTAATTTTACAGTGAGTCATTCTTAAATTGAACGACTCGAAGGCTATGTCGTTGTGCCGAATCTTGCGCTCATCCTGATGAGTCGTTCAAAAAGAGCGACTCGTTACTGTGTTACACATCACTAGTACATTGATAGCGCAGATACCATCCTTGGCACAAACCCGGATTGCCGGAATAAGCCCTGGATGTCCGATGCTTCATGGCTACGGATTGTTGAAAAAAAAGGAGCTGAAAGTTCGTTTGGCTGCAGCATCAGACGACAATCGAAGCAGCATCGAACTCCTTTACCGTCAGAAAGCTCGAGAAGTTCAGCGTAGTGTGCGACGCGATAAAAGAGTTTATGCGAATTCTCTTTTAGCCTCAGCAGAAGAAGCCGCAAGAAGTAACAAATTAAACGCCGTATACGGTGTCATCAAGGAGTTTACAGGTGGTCGTAACTCCTGCCAACATCCGGTGAAGAATAGCGATGGAAAGCTACTTATCTTGGAAGAAGATCAAATAAGGCGGTGGAAAGAACACTTCGCCGCGGTCTTGAACCGTGTAACCTCTGGTGAAGTTCCCCCTCATATAGATAATTTAGCTAACCATCAAAATGTGCGTATACGGTCCACTGCCCCGACTACAGAGGAAATGGTCACTGCAATTATTGCACTAAAACGAGGAAAAGCCGCTGGACTCGACGGTATCCCTGCCGAACTTCATCAAGCAGCGCCAAGCATAACTGCCGATTTGCTGCACCCACTTGTTGGTAAAGCATGGAATACAGAGACCTTTCCCACTGAGTGGAAGGAAGGTTTGATCATCAAACTTCCAAAAAAGGGTAGCCTCACAGATTGTAATAATTGGAGAGGCATTTGTGTGCTTCCTGCCGTTGCCAAGATAATAGCTAAAATCGTCCTGGAAAGACTAAAGGCCCACTTAGAAAGCACAATTGATGAAGAGTAGGCTGGTTTTCGATCCGGATTCTCCTGTGTCGATCACATTAACACCCTGCGAATCATCATCGAGCAATGCGCTGAATACGATTCTCCGCTTCACTTGCTTTTCATCGATTTCGAAAAGGCTTTCGATAGTGTGAACCGGGGTTCTATATGGGCGGCCTTACGCAGAAGAGGCATCCCTGAGAAGCTTGTGGCTATTATTAAGGTAACCTGTGACGGCGCGAAATGTCGCGTTCTGCATAAAGGTAAGGTGTCGGGGGACTTTGAGATTCGCAGTGGAGTTCGGCAGGAGTGCATCCTCTCACCGATCCTATTCCTCATTGTGATCGGCGATGTGTTGCATGCAGCCCTATCCGGACTCGACAGAGGAATTCAATGGACTTTGACATCTTATCTACAACATCTTGACTACGCTGACGACATATACCTACTCTCCCACAAAATCATGGATCTGTCCGCAATGGCGTTAGATCTCGCGAGGGAGGCAAGCAAGGTTGGGCTAAAGATTAATACCAACAAGACCAAGGTTCTTACCCCGCCGTTGCGAAAAAGAAATCCAGCGCCTATTGCCATCAATATTAATGGGCAGCCTGTGGAGAAGGTGGACAACTTCGTCTACCTGGGTAGCATTGTTGCCGAAAATGGTGGTACGGAGCAGGACATCGCTCGTCGTATCATCCAGGCTAAACGCGCATACGGCATGCTGTCCAAAATCTGGCAGAGCAGTTATCTCAGCATCAAGACCAAGCTCGGCCTGTTTCGCTCCCTGGTACTGTCAGTACTTTTGTATGGGAGCAGTACATGGAAAGTTTCCGTAGGAGTTACCAGAAAGCTGCAAGTTTTCGTCAATTCATGTCTTCGTCGAATTTTAAGAATCTTCTGGCCCGAAACAATATCAAATGAAGAACTAAGTCGGCGTACGGGTCAGATGCCAATCGACGAATTGATACGCAGGCGAAAACAGCAGCAGTGGATAGGTCACACATTGCGAAAGAGTGATAACTGAATTGCTTTGCATGCCATGAAATGGAACCCCATTTCCAACCAAGGCCGACCAAGAGGGGGTCCTCGAATCACATGGCGTCGATCTGTGACAAAGGAGTGTCAGGCACTGGGTAAGTCTTTTGGGGAGTTGCGCCCTATTGTCCAGAACAGAGTACGATGGCGCGCAGGAGTAGTTGACGCGCTATGCCCCGCTAGGGGTTAAGGCAAAGTAGTATGCACACTTGTGCGATACTGGGTTGTGAATTAACAGTCGCTTGTGTGGGCTTCGCTCGCTACGCTCGCTCCGCGCTTAAAGGATCACAACCCTCAGTATCGCACAAACATGAACGCTCTCTTCGCTCGCTCTGGATACAACAATCCCTTGTGTGGACTCCGCTCGCTACGCTCGCTCCGCGCTTATGGGATCATAACCCTCAGTATCGCACATACATATGTACATGGACGCTCGCTTCGCTCGCTCTGGATACAACAGTCCCATGTGTGGGCTCCGTCCGCTCGCCACTTTCGCTTCTCACGTAAGGAATCACAACCCTCAGAATCGCACATACAGGAGCGCTCGGTTCGCTCGCTCTGGACACTGCATGGCTATTTTCGTTTTTATCACATGCCTTATTAGGCCAGTAAAATTAAATATTATTAATAATAATTAGGGAAAGATCTGGAAATTATTTTAATCCCTTCTATAGATACTCAGTACATGGAAACTGAGTTTGCACGGTCGTAGAAGGTGAGCTTAACTTTTGGAGGGCGAAATTCGGGGAATTTGAGCCCTTTTTTTAATATTATCATTATAACTCCTAAACGGTGCCTCGGGTCGAAAAAACTTGCAGGAGTAAATTAAAGACCGTTGAATTCTGCGTTCAATGCACTGCTCAAAGTTGAAATTCGGTTCAGTAGCGTAGTCAAAATCGATAGTAAAAAATGACAATTTTCGAAGCTCCGGAAAAAAATCACACTTTCACTTTTCAAGCTCACAGATCTTTGCAACGGAAGCTCCAAATGGAAATGCTTGTCGGTAAAAGTTGGGGATAATTTGATTGTGAGCCTAACGTGACCAATATTTTTCAATTCGGGCCATTTTTAGAGTAGCTATCAGCAAAAATTCAAAAATGAATGCTCATCGATTTATGCCTTAAAAGCTCTATCTCGGTAAGTATAACAGCTAGAAGCTTTATTTTAGTCTCAAATTGTAGATAAATTACTCTAGTTAAATAAAGTTTTACAAGATTTCTTGTAAGACCAATTTAGGAGATACTAAAAAGAAACAGGGCAAGCCAAACATTTAGGCACATTTTCAACATGGTGGCGGGGTCCGTGGTGTTAGGGCGGAAATAGAAAATTCGAATTTTTAAACAATGTACCAACTCAAACAATATTTCAAAAATCGAAACTAGCTTCATTAAAGCAACCAGTGTTATAACATTATGATTGGGGCGACCGGTAGCGCAGTGTGTTGAGGCATCAGTCTCATGTTTGACTACCGGCGTTTTGGGTTCGAATCCCGTCCACGACGTTCGTGGCCATGGATGTGCAGGAGGTGCATGCCGGCAACTGCATTCTCCGAAACCAGTTTATGCCAACGAAACGTCAACTGGGCCACATGGAACAATTGACGCGCTATGCCCCACACGGGGTTAGGGCAATTAAGTAAGTAATTTAAACTTTGCAGAATCACCGACTTTTTTTTAATAAAAACGCAATTACTCAAAAATTATACCCGCTAGCATATTCTAGTAAAGATTGAATCGCAGGTAATATCCTACCCTAATAACAGTAAATAGCCTATAGAAATCAGATAAACTGTTTATTAGATATGGCCTTGGAAAATAAAATAAAAAAAGTGTGAACAAATTATTTCTTTTAATTAAAGGGCTGTAAATGACCCGAAATTTAAAAATTAATATTACTATATATAATGTGAACACAAATTGTTAACAACAAAACAGAGAGTTTTTATTTTTGATAAAATTAGTATAATATATAGGTGAAAACTCGAGAAAAATAAGATATAACAGGAAAATATTGAACGTGGGCTACATATCTTTCTTATTTTTTCGAGCTATATCTAATAAACAGTTTATCTGAGGCTATTTTATATTTTTAGGGTAGGATATTACCTGCGATTCACTCTTTACTAGAATATACTAGCGGCTATAGTTCTTGAGTAATTGCGTTTTTATTAAAAAAAAGTCGGTGATTTTGCAAAGTTTAAATTACTTTGGTCAGTCAAAATGTTATAACACTGCTTGCTTTAATTAGGGTAGTTTCGATTTTTGATAATTGTTTGAATTGGTTCATTGTTTAAAAATTTGAGTTTTCGGAACGACCCGTTTTTCAACGGCCAAGAGCTGCCAAACCCCCTCGATGCAAGAAGAACTGCAGTAATCGAAGCATCGCTACTACTACAACAACAACATACCATGTCTATTGTGTAGATGAAGTAGAAGTAAGTGCTGATCATGCCAATTTCCTTAGCATTCAAATTACACTAGAAAATAAAAAGAAAATATACGTGACTTGCATTTACCGTTCTCCTAGCTTAGATATAAATAATTTCACTACATCACTCGAAAACTGGCTTGACCAGACAAAGAAGCAAGAAAATCACATAATTGTAGGAGACATGAACATTAATATTCTAGGAGGCAAAAACATTTCTACTGTAGGAGAATATCTGAATGTATTAGGGAAGTATGGGTTTAATAAATATCTACTAGGCATTACAAGATTTTCCAGTAGATCATGTATTGACCATATATTTCTCAAACTGATTGATAATTACACTTCCACAACTGCTATTTTGGAAACTTACATAACAGACCACTTTGCCACTATTGCAAAAATTAAAATGGACTTAGGGAGAAGGAGACTTCAATGTACTAGAAAGCACAATCAAATAAATTATGAGCTTTTAAACTCAAACTTGGAAGATCATAACTGGAGCACAATCTACTTCAACGGTGATCCAAATGAATGCACGGACTACTTCATAGAAACGTTAAACAACAAACTAGAAGAGGCGACTGTAGAGACTGAGATTGTACTAAAGAGAAAAACATTGCCACTCAAGCCTTGGTGCTCTAAAGGCATTGTGACGTCAATACGTTATAAGAATGAGTTAGCTCGAAAATTAAAAAATGAACCTTTCTATGTACTTCTAAAAATAAAGTTTAAGAAATACCGGAATACATTGAACTTTTTAATCAGAGCAGCAAAGAGTAATTATTATAATAAAGAAATCCAATCTGTTAGAAGTAACCCCAAGAAACTGTGGGAGAAAATAAACGAAATAACTAATAGAAACAAAAAAATACAGTCAGGCATTGCTAACGTACTTTCAAGGTCCAATCGAATTCTGAAGGAACCGTCGGAAATTGCAAATGAATTCAACGAATATTTTTCTAGTATTGCTGACAAATATTACAAACGATATTCCTCACATCTCATACAACCCAATGTTAGATCAAGCACCCCCACCCCATCACAATTTTGCTTTTCCATCCATAACCAGAGAAGAAATACTACAGCATGTTAAGAGTTTGGAAAATGGTAAGTCACCCGGAGAAGACTCTATCACAACTAAATTAATAAAAGAAATAATAAATAATATAGTATCGCCATTATGTTATATTTATAATTTATGTTTACTAACGGGCCAATTTCCGAACAAATTTAAAAATTCAGTAGTTATTCCAATACATAAATCGCAAGAAAAAAACTTGTTAAACAATTATCGACCTACAATATATCGCTGATTTCTAATTTCGCAAAAATATTTGAAAAATGCTTAAGGACGCGTTCAAATAATTTCCTTATAAGAAATAAATTGTTATCGACTAACCAATACGGATTTCGCGAAAACAAATGTACAACGGATGCGCTATATTGGGTGACTGATCTAATAAACAATGCTAAACGGAACAATCAAAAAATAATAGCCGTTTTCCTGGACATTAAAAAAGCCTTCGACACCGTAAACCATAACATTTTAATTAAGAAATTAGAGCAAATTGGACTAAAAGGAAATATATTTGAACTATTTAAATCTTATCTTGATGGTAGATCACAAAAGGTAAAGATAGGAATGGAAAAAAGCGAACAGGTGGAAATAAATCACGGTATACCGCAAGGAACCGTGCTAGGGCCAGTTCTTTTTAATATTTATGTCAATAGTTTATGCGAATTGCGAACTTATAACAAGAATTTCGAGGGGCATATCACAGCATATGCCGACGATACTGTTGCTATATTTATCGGAGAAAGTTGGGATGCTGTATTACGAAAGGCAAATAGTGGATGCAAATCAATATACGAATGGATGAACATGCACAAGATAGCGCTTAACATTGACAAAACTTGCTTTTTAACTTTTGGAAGCAAAAACGAACGAATCCCACCTGGACTAAACTTAAACATAAACTTGACTAAAATAAAACACCAAACAGACACAAAATATTTAGGAGTCATAGTAGACGAAAACCTTGATTGGAAAAAACATATTTTAGCGTTAGCAGATAAACTACGGAGAGTCATGTATATTTTCGTTAGGTTAAAAAATAATGCAGATACTGAAACAATAAAGATGGTATACTATTCAATTGTACAGTCATTAATACAATATGCAGTCGAAATATGGGGATCAGCACTTACGACTCATATTGATCCATTGCAAAATGTGCAAAATAAAATAGTCAAAATATGCCTGAGGAAATCAAAATTTTATTCTACATCTGAAGCATTTAAAGAGTTCAATGTAATAAATGTCCGCCAATTATTCTATCTTTGTAAAATACTTTAAAATATATGTTTAAGCACCAAGAACTCCACATACCGCATTCAACCATCTACCAGACCCGAAGACAAGAAACGCAACCATTGTTTACAGTGCGCAGCAAAAAAGCCTGTACAGCCAGACATTTAAGCTATCTGGGTCCGAGGATGTTTAATGTGGTCCCTCTAGAAATAAAACTGAAACTAAACAGAACTAATTATAAAAAGATATTTAAGAATTTTGTTCTCGATAACCCGCAATGCTTAATTTCGATACTAAATCAGGCGTCCTGAAGAAATCATTTTCATGAAACTATAAGTTTTTCTCTAATTTATTGCCAAAATCTTGTTGTTATAGTTTTTTTTCTCTTTTTTCCCTTTTTATTGTTTTTTGAATTTATATTATTTACTCACATTATATTACATATTTTTCTTAATATTTTCATAAAGTAATCCTTACAAAAACCTCAGTTGAATTTAACTTAAGTCAAGGAATGAATGTACTTGAAATATACCTATAAATTGCATATAATTACTGAAGAAAACAAAAAAAGAAATGTAAATAACGTTAACTGTCACCGCACTCGCGCACAAGTTTAATCTTATGCGAGGAGCGAACTTGGAACATCTGTTTGTAAAAAATCTGTTAACACAAAAAAAGTTGCAATAAAGAATATTATTATTATTATTATTAAATATGCCTAAATGTTTGGCTTGTCCTGTTTCTTTTTAGTATCTCCTAAATTGGTCTTACAAGAAATCTTGTAAAACTTTATTTAACTAGACTAATTTATCTACAATCTGAGACTAAAATAAACCTGTTATACTTACCGAGATAGAGCTTTTAAGGCATAAATCGATGAGCATTCATTTTTGAATTTTTGCTCATAGCTACTCTAAAAATGGCCCGAATTGAAAAATATTGGGCACGTTAGGCTCACAATCAAATTACCCCTAACTTTTACAGACAAGCTTTTCCATTTGGAGCTTCCGTTGCAAAGATCTGTGAGCTTGAAAAGTGATAAAGTGTGATTTTTCTCCGGAGCCTCAAAAATTGTCATTCTTTGATTATCGATTTGACTACGCTGCTGAACCGAATTTCAGCTTTGAGCAGTGCATTGAACGCAGAATTCAACGGTCTTTAATTTAATCCTGCAAGTGGCCCGAGGCACCGTTTAGGAGTTATAATGATAATATTAAAAAGAAGGGCTCAAATTTCTCGGATTTTCGCTCTTCAAAAGTTAAGCTCACCTTCTACGACCGTGCAAACTCAGTTTCCATGTATTCAGTATCTATAGAAGGGATTAAAATTATTTCCAGATCTTTCACTCATTATTATTAAAAAACCCCAAAATTGGCTTAATTTTACTGGCCTAATATGATAATATGCCATCAAACATTAACATTTTTGGTCAACTTGTAGAGACTAGAAAATAGACTGCTTAAATTGTTGGTCAACTTACAGAATAGGGAGGCAGTCAACATGCAGAGGCTTATTTCTATGAAAACCACGTCATAGATGAAAGGGCGGCATAAAAGTGGTTAACTTGGAGAGGTAACAACACTGGAGGCTCTACTGTATTTGATTCGGACAGCATTGAAACACATTAATTAATTGACATTTGTATATTGGTATTTCCAGGTTGGCAATACAGATGGTTCACGGTTGACGCCCAGGCTGGCACTCTCAGCTATTACCTATTGGATTCGTCGAGTGACGAGAGTGCACCACATATCATAGGAAACTCGCCCCGAGGTCAAGTTCATTTGGCCGGTGCGGCTGTTTGCCCCAGCGACGAAGATTCGCGAACGTTCACTGTCAGCTGTGCATCTGGTGACACTTTGAAACTGCGAGCAACGGATGCTCGAGCACGACAAGAGTGGGTTGATGGTCTTCGAGCTATAGCAGAAAGTCATTCACAGGGAACTAATTTACCACCTCGTGATCATTTAGCGGCGTCAGACGCATTGAGTGATGCTCGACAACAACTTTATCAAACAGAATTATGGTAAGTTTTCCTACAACGCGTATTATGTAAATGTTGAAATGCATATAAATTGAACTTTCCTTGTAGTAATGCTGCCCTGGCTCGAGCCATTGAAAATATGAGTGGGCCACTAAATCCTACAGATCCGGATCTGCTGTTATTGAAAGCCTTATCGGCCGCAAGTACACAATGTTTGCATCAATGCTTAAGTCTTCTTCAACGCCATCAAGAAATACAAGATAACCGACAAGAATCAACGGGTGTGTTTTAGCCTTCGTTTTTGTGTCCGAGCGATTGTATTAAAACCATGTTTTATTTAATCATATCAAATTATAGTCAGTTTCTAATAAAGTAGTACTTATGCTGTAAGATGCTCCCCTAAAAAATTATGTACATACATTATTATTGTATCTCCGTAAAGTATGCTACATACATTGCTAATCATTCCCGAATTTACCGGTAGATTGTTGTTTTTTTAGATACATTTCTGTAGGAATAGGTTAGACTTAGAATGAAACATATTGCAGTTTTTTCGATTTCGTCGGGAAAAAAAACTTTATACAAATTATTTTACATTTATTATCTTAATAAAAAAAAAAGTTTTTCGCATTGGTCTATTTATTCGTAATTCTTCTAAAATAAGGAACAAATATATATGACCTAAAGTTACTTATAATTGATTAATTTTTGTAATTTTCAATGTAACGAATCAAGATTTGTTGCATTGAAAATTACAAATTCGACTTCTGGTCACTAAAATTGTAATATTTTGATCAAATTTTATCTACATTTTATTGTAAATAAATTGGCTTTTTGTAAATAAATTACGTGCATGTATTTTTTTGCAATTCTTATGTTTCCGTTATACTGAGCGCGAAAAACGTCTACAAGTCGCAGCTAACGAAAATCCGCGTTGAATACTATTTGTAAGTCTAAAGGGAGTAGACCTAAGATGATATTTAGTGCGTCCGCTGCACATGAGCGCATAGCTTCAGTGACTGCGATGCAAATGGTTCCTTGCACTTTATTCAATAGGTCAATATTATATTGGGTTATATTAGTTGAATAAGTTTCCGCCCTTTCCTGATGGGTGTCGCTAGAGCTTTATGATCGTGTTTGACAGACAAGTCGTACATGTATTTTGAAGGTGTATTAGTAAGCACTGAAACGCAGTTACTGACATTCATTCTCAGTTAAACAAACATTTTATATCTCGTGTAAAAGATGTCAACTTTCTATCCGACAAAACAGCATTTGCGGGAAGTTCAGCTGCACTACTTCCTAATGGATAAAAGCGCTGCTGAGACACATCGTTTGCTTGTAAATGTTTATGGTGACAATGCCCCGTCGAGTACTTCGACAAAAGAATGGTTTCGGCGATTCAAAAAATGACGATTTTGATGTAAGTGACAAAGCACGCGAGGGAGCCCCTAAAAAATTCGAAGATTTTAAACTGAGAGAATTACTCGATGAGGATTCGTGCCAAACGCTTGAGGAGTTGTCAGAAACATTAAATGTTGATAAATCAACAGTTAGTAAACGCTTACATGCAATGGGAATGGTGTAGAAACTAGGAAATTGGTTGCCACATCAACTGAAGGAGAGAGACATGGAGAGGTGATTGGTTACATGTGAGATACTGCTTGAGCGGTGCCGAAAAAAGAATTTCCTACATCGAATTGTTACTGAGGACGAAAAATGGATATACTACGACAATCCTAAACGACGTAAGTCATGGAGTATGCTAGGTGAACCTGGTCCATCGGTGCCAAAACGAAATATCCACAGTTCGAAGATTTTGTTGTGCATTTGGTGGGATCATAAAGGAGTCGTGTATCATGAACTCCTCAAACCGTCCGAAACCATCACTGATCGGGATCGTTATCGACTGCAGCTTATACGTTTGAACCGAGCTTTAAAAGAAAACCGGCTTATGGAACGATAGATATATTAATTCTGTTCCATGATAACGCCAGGCCCCATGTTGCAAAGC
The DNA here is from genome assembly GCA_964017055.1 of Chloromyia formosa. Lineage (NCBI taxonomy): Eukaryota > Metazoa > Arthropoda > Insecta > Diptera > Stratiomyidae > Chloromyia > Chloromyia formosa. Next base: position 48,572,204 of record OZ024814.1, read on the forward strand.
CGTTTAAAAACCACCTCGAAGGAGTGAAATGGGAAATTTTAACCCACCCGCCCTACTCTCCAGACATTGCCCCTTCGGATTTTCACTTGTTTCGGTCCATGCAGATAGCCCTTTCTGGAGAAAGGTTCTCTTTTTTCGAAAACATCGAAAATTCGTTCGAAAATTGGATCGGGTACAAAGATCAAGATTTTTTTTTATAGAGGAATCCATTTATTGCCTGAAAGATGGAGTAAAGTTATCGCCTCAAATGGAGCATACATCAGTTTGTAAGTATTGTAAATATCAAATATCCAAAAAAAGAGCGGAAACTTATTCAACTACCCAATACAATACTTCTTACGAAAAGTTGGCCCCCATACCAATGCTCCGCATGCGAGAATACGAGCCGTATACAGCCATGGAACCATCTTTGATTGAAGACCTCAGCTTCTTCGCAAGTTCTCCTACAAGCATAGGGTGCTATATAGGCTTTCCTTGTCCGATGCTCAGTGTTCATCTTCCGACTGAGTTTCGAGTCGAGAATGACCCCGAGACACTTAACTCTTGGGTGATAGTTTTAAAGAGTGGCGATTGAGTTGGGGGAGTTGAAAATCCGGTATTTTGGTGCTTGTGGTAAAGAGGACTCGCTCGGTTTGGTCGGGTTCACACTAAAGCCGCGATTTCGTATACACCAGAGTTAGGAATAGGAACAAAATTCAGTACATTTGTGACATAATTCTGTTCCGGTCGCTATAGCGGCAAAAATTACAACAGAATCGACGACGGAAAATGGTTGTTTTGACGATAGCACCAGATTGCATTCTTTCTGTTCTATCGCCAAAACAACCATTTTCCGTCGTCGATTCGTTATTAATTTAATCAATAACCTTTTTATATTTTATACAATAGCTACTATCCAGCTGCCAAAACAAGTTTCCACCTCAAACTCGGCGAGCGACTTCTAAATGATATTAGTTGGGATGTTATTACACGTATCCTCAATATCCAAGAAAGCTTCTAGGGTGTATTGCTTGCAGTGTAGGTCATGCTCGATTGTGCGTACCACCTCATGAAGAGCCGTCTCCGTCGATTTTCCTTTGAGATTCGCATGTTGACCTTTCGAAATTGGCGATTTCATCAAAAGCTGTCGAATATCCAAGATTCGTTGCAGTGTCTTCACTACGAAGGAGGTGAGGCTAATAGGCCTGAAGTCCTTCGGGTACTCATGATCACATCTACCCGCCATCGGAACGAACGCGTCGCGTTCATGTCTCTAAGACCTGGGTATATGGTTACGTGCTATCCAGCTTCTGAACATGGCCACAAACCATGGAGTTACTATGTCTTGTAACTGCTGAAGCATGACTGGCAAAAAGCATCAAGTCCCGGAGAGTTATATGGCGAGAAACTATTGATGGCCCAAATCATTCTCTCTTCTGTGATTACCGATGCGATTTCTTACCTCGAGGTGCACTGCGCTGATCGCGCAGAACCACGACCGAACTTCCATCGAACCATAAATTATCATAGAACGGTGGAAATAAGGGGATTTTTTTAACATGAAAATGTTTATTGGGAGGCTATTCATATAAAAAGCGACCGACACGACATATTTAGTTCTAAAAGAAAATTCGCTAGCATGTACGATAATGAGACATTGGATTTATATGTAGGGTGGGAAAATGTGGGTGTGTTTGGGGTGCGTACTACTCAATTGCGCTAACCCCTTGTGAGGCATAGCGCGTCAACTGTTCCATGTGGCCCAGTTGACGTTTCGTTGGCATAAATTGGTTTCAGAGAATGCAGTTGCCAGTATGCACCTCCTGCACATCCATGGCCACGAACGTCGTCGTGGACGGGATTCGAACCCGAAACGCCGGTAGTCAAACATGAGACTGAAATTGACTGAATTGATGTAGTATAGTGTGTTTGAGGGATATTGTGAAGGGAAGGGGGATACAAATAGATATACAGTTTAATGTGTAATATGCATTCTTTGAAAGATTATTGTGCGTGATAATTGCTATAATGGTTGAATAATTATGGCTAGGTGATGGTAGCTGGATGTTAGTGGCCGAGTGTCGTGAGGCGAATGCACTAGACTACTGTTGGTGGTATTCTGAGTCCTTTGGTTAGGACGAGGACATTGGCAATGAAGTGATATGTAGTCAAGATGGGTATCATTTAACTGGGGGTGATGAGGCGAATGCGTTAGACTACGGTTAATGGCATTTGAAGTTCTTTGTCAGGAAAAAAGGACCTTCTTAGGCATGAAATGAAACCACGCCAATATGGGTATCTTCTGATTGGCGGTGACGAAACCAATGCACTGGATTACCGTTGAAGACATTTTGATTCCTTTAGTCAGGAAACCTTGCTAAGTATGCCAACCAGTGACGTGCAGTGACTTTTTAATCTGGTCAAACGCTCTCTCTCTCTATTGCTCTAACCCCTTGTGGGGCATAGCGCGTCAACTGTTCCATGTGGCCCAGTTGACGATTCTCGGCATAAACTGGTTTCGGAGAATACAGTTGCCAGCATGCACATCCATGGCCACGAACGTCGTCGTGGACGGGACTCGAACCCGGTAGTCAAACATGAGACGGATGCCTCAACACACTGCGCTACCGGTCGCCTCAAGCGCTAGAAAACTAAAAAAAAAAAAATACTTAGAGCCTTATATTTTTTTTTAAATTTTTTACGTTTTGAAATCTTTTGCGAATTTTCGAAAGTAAAACGATTATTTCCCCAAGAAAATCTCCTAAATTAGTTTCGGCCCAAACTCACTGCATCACCTTTCATGGATGAATGAATATATTTCATCAAACAACTACAGTGTAAAGTAATTTTCACACCAATTTTTAAACAGAACTCTGCAATTTTCTTATTTGCATAAGCAATACTTTGCAAAATATTTGTTTTAGGAAAAATGCTAGTAAATACAGGAGATGAGCGAAACACGGAACAAATATTACCAACGGATCTTTCCACCGGACTAGAGTTTGAACTCCTCGAATCCTTCTTCGGAATTTTTTACAGCTACTTATTAAGGGGAATCCAAAGTCAAAAACCTCACAAAAATAGCTCCCGTGAATAGTTCAGGTTATACCATTTTTGGCTCTTTTTCTCAGAAACAATAAAGTGCAAGTTTTAAATAATGGTCCAGCTTTTTCCCTTACGATTTTTTTATTCGTGTTTGTAGGAAACAGTTGTTTCGGAAGCAACGTACTCCCTTCTTCAGTTCTAAGATCTAAAAACCTGGACTATTATTTAAAATTTATTTAATAATACGAGAGACAACCAGAAAAAAGCAAACGAAAACTATTAAGTTTAGCTTACTGCAAATTCTTCATCGTTAAATTAGTTTCTTTTCGATTAAAAATTATTTACCTAACATTGGTATACGTCGAAATATAAATTAATTATTGGAATATTTTTTTTTATCAGCTAAGAAAATATATAAACAATTATCATTTTTGTAATCTTTGATCAAAAGAAAATTTAATGAAATATTTATAATTTGCAAAAAGAATAAAGTTTCTAGCATGTGTAAGTATTCGAAAAAAGGTAAGGAAGAATTGCACTTTTTCAATATGAATATGCATAGATACATTTTTTCATATGCCTATATCCACCGTCTCGTGTATAAAGAATCAGGCTACAAATGTTTCAGACAGTTGTTGCTGATTCATCGTACAAGCTGAAAATGTAGCGTTTCCATATTACCTATTAAGTCGAAAATGCGTTTTAAAGCAACATAAGAAAATTGTATCGACCGATTCCACCAGTCTACACCGATTATGAGAAATTTCGTTTCGCAACAAACATCTCTGTTCCCCAACCAACTGGTTGGCTTTGATGCGTTATACCGAGCGAATTCAAATAGCTCACCTCACATACAGATAGCGGAGAATGAGGGCGAATTGAAGTGAAGGAGAACAATCCGCTGTTCCCCAACAGAAACATTTTAACAACACGGTTGGCTTTGATACGTTGTAGCTCGCAAGAATTTAGGGGTAAAAATGGTTGCGAATTGCGTTGAAGAAGAGCAATGCGCTTTGTATTGGCATTGTACTGTATTGAATGCTTATGTTATGTCTTGTATAAAAAGAGAGTACTGTGTAAGTGTATAAATGCATGTATAGTTTTAATGAAATGTTGAGATACATTTTTACAATTGTTAAGTCAAGCGGCGCTTGACTCGCTTGTATGAAGTGTGCGTCACTGATGCTAACAGTACATTAACATTGCCTTAACTGTATGTTAACAGTACATCAACATTCGATTAACAGAGTATTAACAGTATGTTAACAGTACATTAACCGTACGTTGACAGTATGTCAACAGTATGTTAACAGTACATCGGCGGTGCATTAACAGTGTATTCACATTATGTTAAGAGTACATTAACAATGCGTTAACCGTATATCAACAGTACATTAAGAGTCTGTTAACAGTGCATTGCCAGTATGTTAACACTGTATTAACAGTACATTAACATTCAGCAACATATTAACAGTGCATCAACAGCTGCGCTCGGTGGCCGTGGTCGTTTGCTCATCGCTCTACGATACTAATCTAGAGCTCGGAGTTCAAATCTCGGCGCGGTCAAAAACTGCCTGTGGGTACTTATAGAACTCTCACAGTGCTCCGAGCTTGTCAGTATAAAGACGGCGCGGATAGGAGGTGCATGCTAGCAACTGCACTGGGGAAGAGTTTTTGCTATATTTCACGAGACCTGTGATCTTGTATCTCAAATCCATAGCTGTTTCAAAGGTCTCGATGATGGACTTCAAATCTTGCACTGACTCTATGCTCAGGCTAGTTGTCCTTAAGAGTTTGAAGGTTATTACCTATCTAAACTGTTTCCAATCGATTCTCTTGGGAGTTCTGTACGGCTGCAATACTTCTTTAATTTAAAAATAGAAGCATGCACTCCCAAGAGCATGAAAGCAAAATAAATAATCGACCACAGTGCTGAAACACAGCCATTTGAGAATTGACACTACGCGGCGTCCTGATTCCGACAAACTTGAAATCGTCTCAACTACAACTTTCGCGACCTAAGCGATGTCTTGGTCGCGGGGAGTATACTTATTGCCATTTGGAATAACATGTTTCAACTTTATTTAACAATAGAAGCCGGCTTCTTTGCGCACATTACAACGGATGCTTTAGGTTTACTGAAATAATGCATGATTTTGCAGACTTGACATCGTGATTCTTTCCAGACCTGCACGAGAAATGGTTTGTAACATGAGTTAATTGGAAGCAACCATTAAACATTTTATAATTGGTTTTCAGGTACTTTGGAATCGATTTATTCGAATAACAGTGCTTAATCGCCCCAGTAAACGTCCAACTTTAGCATAACTGGCAACCAAATTTCGCTAGTGCTTACAATTACGCTATTTAGTACCCAAAATTTTGTTTGTTGACAGTCGCCAGAGAATACCAGTTGTCATGGAAAACCTTCTAAAAATACTTTGGTAGTTTATCACAAATAACGGTCGCCACAATCATGTTGAAAAAATAGGTTACATTGGTGTTACCTCTTCAATGCAAGAAGGAAATATGTCAATGTGTTGCATGCTTGTGTTTATTGGGTGCAACACATCATGGCGCAACTGCTCTCAATACTACTTCTTCGCACCGGCATTGAAAGCAACCTTGTTCCATGGATCTATTGCGTATGCAACAGAGAGCTGCACCGCAATGCGACGTCAGTGAGATGCAACTGCTGCGACGATCGGTGTCACCTGAGGAACTGCTCCGGATTAAACCATCGCAGGCATTGGAATCGTTCATTTATTGCCAGTCAGTGCGGGAACAAAAGACCACTAGCAGCGAGCTCGTCCAACACGGCTCACCTTACTACACCAGTGAGCACCCAAATGAGCTTCCAGTCAACCCCAACGACCCCTGCGAATCGTTCCTACGGCAGCTGGTTCTACGCACCGGAGCGACTCGTGTTACCTTGAACAACCTCGTCACACGGCCAAGAGCTGCCACAACCCCTTCGATGCTAGAAGGAAGATTTATGTGTGTGTCACACAATTTGACTGTTCATTCGTTCTGGAAATTGGGAGCAATACATGTCAGCGCTATTGCTTTCAATACTTAGACAGTGAAGAAAACATGGACAACCAAGCTTTATGACACACACATTCATCGGATATCAGTGCGTCGCAACAACAACAACCCCTGCGAATAGATCCAGTAGGATTCCCCAACAAATAGCCATACGCCTGCCTGATATGCTCTCACTTGCCCAACTAAATTGCAACGGGCTGCAAAATAAAATCGTCGAACTCGCCTCATTCATGAACAGACACCGCATCCAAGTTGGGGCCATTCAGGGGACGAAAATGCATCCCAATTCGTCCCTCAATGCTCATGGAGATTCCGCCATTATCAGAAAAGATAGGTTGACCAACACTGCAGGAGAGCTTGCCTTCATCATTCACCATTCCGTGCAATACCGGGAAATATATGTCACCATGGAAGTGCAAGCTATCGCCATAAAATCGGGCAATGTTGATATTGAAGTTTACAGCACATATATTTTTCTTGGAATTTTGGTTGTTCTTTTCAATAAAATTAAAAGAGGGCAACTGATGCCTGACGCTTTCAGAAAAAGCTTCCTTCTCTCGTTTTATAAGAACAAGGATGGCTCACGCAAGCTCAACAACTATGGGCCAATCAAGTTAATATCTCACACATTGAAGACTTACGAGCGAATTTTCTGCAATCGATTGAAAGAGATTGTACGGATGGAGGACAATCAATGCGGCTTTGTGGAGGGTCGGTCCACAGTTGATGCTATTCAGTGCATACGTGTTACGATGGAAAAGCATCGTGATGCACGGACGGATTTGCACTTTGTGTTCATCGATTTGGTAAAAGCCTTCGACAGAGTTGCACGTGATCTGATATGGGTGGCCCTAAGGGCACTTAAGTTCCCTCGAGGCATGTGTCAAGATGATACAAGACATGTATGATGGGGTAACCACTAAAGTTAGATGTACAGCTGGTGGGTCTGACGAATTTCCAGTTAAAGTCGGAGTTGACCAAGGCAGTGTATTGAGTTCCTTGCTCTTCAACATCATCATTCTCTATTTATTAACACTCATTTCTGACGGCCTTGAAATATCTCTTCTCTTCGCCGATGACATCGTTGCTTTGCAGGCTACACTGACCAAGTGGTGTAAGATACTGGAGGATAATGGACTGAGGATTAACATACCAAAGACAGAGTATCTTTGCTGTCCTTTCTCAGATTCAGAGAGACCGATACCAGATATTTACATTAAAGAAGAGCAGCTGAAGTCTTGTACAAGGTTCAACTACCTGGGCTCGATGGTCAACAAGGAAATTACCTGCGATGATGACATCATACAACGCATCAATGTCGGTTGGATGAAGTGGCGAGAAAACTCTAGAGTTTTCTGCGACAAGAAGATGCCACGAAAGCTTATGGGCACGTTGTACAAAACGGTCGTACGTCCCGCACTCATTTATGCGCCTGAATGCTGGACTATGTACAAGACATACGAAAGTAAAATGACTGCGACTGAGATGAAAATGCTACGGATGTCAACCGGTGGGACTAAAAAGGATCGTATCAAAAGTACCTACATCCGGGACAGCTTGTTTGTTGAGCAACCGATCACTGAAAAGCTCGAAGATCGACACCATGTTCTAAGGCACCCGACTGAGAACCCTGCCATGAAGGCACTATCAATGAATGTTCCATTTGCTGGAGCCAAACCCCGAGGCAGACGGAAACACACGTGGATCGATCAGATGAAGAAGCAACAACAACGCATTAATCTCGGCGATGATACGATCCAAGACCGTGCTGCCTGCAGAGGGAAGCTGAGGTTATACCGCCAGCATGGGCGAAGTGCCAACACTACAGGCAGAGCAACACGAAGTCGCAGAGTGGTATGAAAGGGCAAGGAAAAAGAAGATATTCCACCGCTATCCTGTTGTCCCACGGGTTACCATGTAAATATTAATACTTTCCTCATTGGTCAACACCGTCTCTTACTTGGTGACTTTAACACTCACCATGAACTCTGGCACTCACATCTTAACAACGACGCCAGAGGTATCTCCATTGCAGAACAACTTGATGCTTCAGATTTCTATACACTGAATGACGACACGCCTACCCGTATTGTCGATACCTGTTCCAGCTCTCCACACACCACGATTACCAGTGCTAGTCTCATAAATGAAGCTCAAAGGGAGTCGATCCTCACACTATCTTCGGACCATTTATCAATTGTGATAAGGCTCGAAACACCGACAGATGTTGTACATCGCACTTTTGTCAACCACAATAAGGCTGACTGGAATGGCTTCACGTAATATACCAGTGCTAAATTCCTCGCCCTGCCAACTCCTTCCGACGTACGTAAGGCCGAATCCAACATCAGGAAAGTTCTGAAAGTGGCTGCGAAATTTATTCCTACCTCAGCCACCAGATTGGCACACGAGAGAGACAACATCAGGGGCACAAACCCTAACGATCCCAGAATTCACGAAATGAACCGTGAAATTCAAAGACTAGTAGCCGAACACAGGATGTTAAAATGGAGTATGCATCTGAAATAACTGCAACCTAACCACAGGTATAAGCAAACTATGATCGAAAATCCGTGCCCTCTCTAATCCACCGAAACACAAAGGGAATGTCGCCATCCAGTTCGGAGACAATTCAATCAGCGACCCTACCCACTGTACAAGTCGCTTCAATAAACAATTTATTGAACATCCTCCACCAGACAGATAAAAGCGCAGATTCCGCAGGAGGATCCATAACAACATACCTCTCTTCACCGCGGACGAAGTGGCTGCAGCAATCAGGAAGGCGAATAACTCGAAAGCCTTGGGACCTCATGGAATCTCAATGGCAATTCTTAAACACTTCGACTCACCAGCTATCGAATACCTCACGGTTACATTCAACCTGTCCATCACAAGACTGATCGTTCCGGAACTCTGGATGAAAGGGAGAGTAATCTCAATCTTGAAACCTGGGAAAAAAGCGACACTCGGCGATTCCTATCGTCCCACCACACTTCTATCACCAGTTGCCAAAACGCTTATATTATGTATCGCTTCCAACACCGACTTCATGGACAAGACGCCGCCACCAAGACATGTCAGGCGTGATCTGAGGAATCTCGAAAGAGATGTCCAGAGATACAAAAGGGTTCCCTTTGATAACGACGCATACAGATCAGCTATCGCAGCAATATATCATGAGGACGTACAAACATCAATTGCAGGACTAGGTCCAAACGTAGTTCTCTCGGCACAACCACCAGCCATTTCTCCCGAAGAGAGAATACTTCCGAGAGCAGCGAGAGCGACACTTGTCCAACTTCGGTCAGGCTGATGTTCGCGTCTTAACTCCTACCTATTTCGCATTGACCGGGATGTCACAAACACATGTCCCGCCTGCAATGGTACACCTCACGACCACCTGACCCCCAGGTCGCTGTGGGAGAACCCCGTAGAAGCAGCTATTTTCCTGTCCCGTAACACCGAGGAAGACAACGAACTATAGCATGCTCCTACGGCAGCCGGTTCGACGCACCGGAGCGACCCGTTCAACAACAACGGCCAGTAGCTGGCAAATCCCCTTCGACGCTGGAAGGCGTTGTGACTACAACAACAACAACGAACTATTTATCATTTTGATGCCATGTACGAGAATGCTCAATCTAGACAGAATTGGAACGTCGCCTAAAAAAATTGAGATCATAGATAAAATAGGATTTTAATTCTTGGACAAACGGGTGTAGTTGAAAAAAGGAGATCTTCTCTCCCTTTCCGTACCGAATCGAAACATCGGGAATGAAGTGCTCTAATAGGAAGGTGACATGGTCATCCGGCTAGTCCTGCATTTACTGCATTAATTTTTTAACAAATAAATGTACTCATTCACAGCTGAGTCGACGGAAGGCCGGCGAGAAAAGCAACTGCTGGAATATGTTCGTGACAGGAATTAAAGTCACAGGACTCCCACGTAGGAAATCCGACTCTCCGTCTCTTCATTGAGCTATCGGGGCCACGGATTATTGAAAATGGCTAATTCGGTGGAATCTCCCCGTTGTAATTTTAAGGGGGTCGTTACCAAGGGGAAACTGAGAGAACCATTTTTGGTTCCTGAATAGGCATGTTTGGTATCATATTAAGAAAGACCGTTCATCACATTTCTGTCTTTATTTAAATAACCACACCAAGGCCAGAACAGCCGTGTTTGAGATAATCGTACAAAGATCCAGAATTACTCGAACTGCCTGGATCAGTGACCAGCGAACTCAAACAACCACCATACAGATAATTCCCCGCGTGGGGGCGAATTGCGGACTCAGTATAGAATTGCCGAGAAAGAAGTTGATGTTCAACGAAATCACTTTCAACTCTGATCCAGATTTTATCTAATAAGAGACCTGGATCATAGACTGGACTGGTTTTATATGGGAATGCACCTTTGTTCGGGTCAAAAGAACACGGCTAATGTTAATGTATTTTTCGACAATATAAAATACAGAGCTTTCCTATTGTGATATTTCATGATCTTTAAGTAGATTCAAGATGTTGATATATGTAACATAATTAATAATAGAATATTTTCATTTACAACCTTCTGAAACTTGACGCGTTCAGTAGCCGTGAGGTCTCGGCACTCCACGATGCCATCTTGAGATCATTCATTCATTGCCCTGGCGCATACATATTATTTTTAAGCCTTCATGCAAATGTGGTATATTGGTATCTTGATTAAAAGTCCAGTATTATATCGTTACTGACTGCATCATAGAACAAATTCAAATATAAAAAAAATGACTTCCTATTTTTGTAAGAAAACAACTTTTATTCCATTTAAAAACTAAAGGAGATAGAATAAGTTAATGCATAGCTACGTATCCAAAAATCTTTCATTGAAATTAATCCATAGATATTCATTAAATGTAATAATACCAATTCTTATCCACTATAAATAACTGATGTCTGATGTTTGTGAATTTTTTAAAATCCATCCTCACTTTGGGTGACGGATCAGTTAACTAAAACTCTTCTATTTGTGTTGTCCCGTCTTCCTCCGTCCTACTTGTACTGGGTTCTGGTTTTGGATGTTTGCTGAAAACAAAGACAGTAGATAAGAGAATTAATGAAAATAATTTATTAATATTTCTTTACAATAAAGTAAACACTACTGTGCTGCGGTCAATTAGCTCGCGATAACATCATTTTTGTTTTTATGCTATTCAATAGTATAGTACCTACATTTAAATACTCATAGATTACTTTAGGGACCTGAAACAAACATTAAAGGATATATCGTGCCACAGGTGATCGAGGGAAAAAAATCAACGAGGTACGATTTGTTGGTTGGTAAAAGGAGTACATTATACTAAAAGTCCCCGCCTGTGGAGTCTGAGCTCGCGCGGAGGGAGTGGGTTAAAGGGGAGTATATTGGTATCTTGCTTTTATCTACTAAATTGTTGTTGTTGTAGCAATGGTCGGAATTTGGTGTGTTTGTTGGTTACATGCCTACGGATTCGTCTTCATCCCCGGTGTTGAGGGATAGAAAGTTAGCTGCTTCTATTGGGTTCTCCCACATCGATCTAGGAGTCAGGTGCGTGGGTGCAGCTGGACAGTTAAAGATATGGTTTATGTGGTGAGGGGCTCCATTACATGCAGGACAGATGTTTGGTACGTTCTGGTCGATGCGGGATAGGTAGGAGTTCAGTCGTGAACACCAGCCTAACCAAAGTTGGGCGAGTGTCGTTCTCGTAGCTCTCGGAAGTCTTTTCTCTTCCGGAGATATCATTGGTGGTATGGACGAGGGAACTGGATTCGAACCTAAACCTTTTTTTTTATGTTTATACCAAAGCTTAGGGGGTAACCCTTTGATGCGAGAGCACAGCGTTGGCGGTAAGTGATTAAGGTAGTGGGGAGATGGGTTGAGTTTGAATAAGGTGACGGTGTACATTCCGTTTAAATTTTTGTAGGTCATAGTTGCGGGGGAAAACAAAAGATGGTAGATCGTTCCACATTCGTGTTGTCCTAGATACAAACGAGTCATGGAATTTGGCGGTGCGACTATTGCTGAGTTCTAGAAGATGAGGATGTGCACGACTGGCTAGTCGGGTGTTACGTAAAGGAAAAGTACGCTCAGGAATGAGGTTGGCTATTTCATCAGAGCAGCAGTGGTTGTAGTAGCGGTAGGAGAGTGAGAGACAGCCGACACTTCGCCGGTGCTCAAGCGGTTCGATTTTAGATGTTATGGGTTCGTCGCCAATAAGCTTGAAGGCTTTCCGTTGAACTTTGTCTAACGCGGATAATGCGGTTCTACCTGCGCCTGCCCATATGTGGGAATTAAATTCAAGTCTCTTATATGAGCCTTGTAAATTTGAGCCAGATCAGATGGTGAAAAGTATCTTTTACAGCGATTCAGAAAGCCCAGACACTTCATTGCGTTTTTTGCAACGCAAAAAAATGTGGTCGGACCAATTTAGTTTACTGGAGATGTTAATACCTAGTACTCGTATGTTCAGTATGGGCGAATCAGGAATGTTGACCCCATCGACAAGAATGGGTTGGGCGGTAGGGGGAGCACATCGCTTATTGGAAAGTAGACAACATTGAGTTTTTGAAGCGTTAAACTCTACTCGATTCGCTTTCCCCCATGCAATAACTTTTGAAATGTCTTCATTTAGTGAGTCAAACATGCGATCTCTGTTGATAGATGTTGAATTTCGGCGAGAGTCAGCTACAGAGTTGAAAGAGTAAGTGTAGTCAAGGGTGCTATCGTCTGCAAAGCTATGGATTGAGTTGGAAGTCACGCTGAGAAGATCGTTGATGAAGATAAGGAAGAGTGTTGGTGAAAGGACAGTACCTTGGGGGACCCCTGCGTTGGTGGTATGGCAATTTGATTTAACTCCATCAAGGACGACCTGAAGCGAACGGTCGTGAAGGAAACTTTCGATCCATTTAACTAATTTTGGGTCCAAACCAAAAGCCTGGAGCTTAGCTAGAAGAGCCGGATGCCAGACTCTATCAAAAGCTTTCGAAATGTCGAGGGCAATTATTTTAGCTTCGCCAAATTGGTGGATACAGCGATTCCATCTTTCGGTGAGGTATGTCATTAGGTTGCCGGTGGAGCGCGAAGAATGGAAACCATATTGCCGATCATTGATGAGATGGTGTGAGTCAAGGTAGCTCATTAGTTGGTTGTTAACCAGGGTTTCGAAAACTTTTGATAGGGTCGAAGTTAGTGCTATTGGTCGGTAGTTAGATGGATCACATGCTTCTCACTTTCTGCCTAATTTTACTGTCAAACTGGAATTTAGCCTTATTTATGACTGTTTTGCAGATGTTACGCGTAGAATGGTAAACTTCTCTCAGTTCGACAGAGGGGCATTGTTTGTATGCACGGTATGCCGCTTCTTTTCTCTTGACTGCGACTGACTGATGAACCTCCTCCCGATGTATCGCTGCGATGACCAACCTGTGTGCGCCACTATCAAAGGGTACTCTTTTGTAACTCTGGACATCCCTTTCTAGGTCCCACAAGTCGCGCCTGACATGTCTGGGCGACGGCGTCTTGTCCATGAGGTTGGAGTTTGGGTGATCACTTCGGTAGCAACCCACGAGGTATTGCTTGGCAAGAAGCTGGTTGTGGTCCCTTAAAGGCATCATCCTGGTTTCCTGAGGCAGATGGTCCTGGGTTGACATCAGGAGACAGCCAGTAACAGTATGGAGAGCGGCATTTTGGCACGTTTGAATCTTTTTCCACTGTGTGTCACAGAGATTCTGCGACCACACAGGAGCCGCATAGTTGGCCACTGATCTTCCGGCTGCTTTATACGTGACCAGTAGAGTTTCCTTATCCTTGGCCCAGGTACTACCGGCCAGGGCTTTTAGGATTTTATTCCTACTACGCATCCTGTCGCACACGATTGAGGCATGGGGTGATTATGTGGCCATGCTGTCTAGCGTGACTCCTAGGATGATTCCCGATCGAGATTTCAAGCTGCATCTTGACCTCCTTCGTCCAGGTGGTAAATAGGGTTGCCGAGGATTTAGGTGCTGAGACGGTAATGTTCTTGCTTATGAAGAACGAGTAAGTTCTTCAAGATAACCGTTGATGTTTTCGCACATATCCGCTATGTTGTTCCCTGTTGCCAGAATGGAACAATCGTCAGCGTAGGAGATGATGTCGATCCCTTAAGGTGGTGTTGGGAGTCCTGATAGGTATAAATTGAACAAGGTACGAGATAGAACTCCTCCTTGAGGTACCCCTTGTTTAATCTTCCTAAGCTTTGATTTGCTGCTCCTGAATTCTGTATAGGATTGCCTGCCAGCGAGATAATTGGCAATCCATTTCACTATTTGCGTCGGAAGCGATGAACAGTTGATATCAGACAAAAGCGCTGAATGGCTGACAGTGTCGAAGGCCTTCGACAGGTCAAGCGCCACCAATAATGTTGAGACCATTATGGATGCGGGATGTAATGCCATCCAAGGCTGTGGTCGTACTGTGCATGCTTCGGAAGCCATGCTGGTGATCTGCGAGCTGGATGTGGGCTGTAAGAACAGGGTGGATTAAATTACTAAATTGTCTTAGCCCCTTGTGGGGCATAGCGCGTCTACTACATCTACGCGCCATCGCGTTCGGTTTCCGGTCATATTACGTATCTCACCCCAAAGATTTCTCCAGTGACGCACACTCATCTGGGCCACGAGATTCTAGAAAGAACCCTTCGTCGGCCTCTTTGTGAAAGGGATTCCATCGCATAGCGCGTCCAGCAATGCAATTATCGCCCTTACGCAACATGTGACCAATCCACTGTCACTTTCGCCTACGAATCAATTCGTCGATAGGCATCTGACCCGTGCGCCGACTAAGTTTTTCATTTGAAATCGACATGATTCATCTTCAACCAAAATTCCAAGGGTATTTTGTTCGGTCCGACTGCCTTTCCGCGTTTCATTTGCATCATTGCCTACATCACCCCTTTCACTGAAAAATCAGCAATATCAGTAGTGTTTGGCTCCACAGCTTGAATCGCCGCCATCTGCTCTGCAAAAATGCCCAAGACAAGCATGTCCAATAATACGCCTAAAGCAGCGGTTGGTGTAGTCCTTAGAGGCCCCGTGATGGCAATACATGCCAATCTTTGGACCCTCTCCAGCAGGGTTCTGTAAGCTAAAATCCTAAGTGCCGTCCACCAGACGACAACCCCATGCAACGGAACGCAAAACCGATAAGTAGAGCCAGTAGACCACCTTCGGTTGTAAGCCCATAGGCTTCTTGCACGAGTATAATTCAACAGTTGCCTTTTTAACGCGTTCCTGAATGTTCAGCTTCCAGCAAAGTTTCCTATCCCGGATGAGACCTGCAGCATCAACGCACCTAACACCGATAGCGCTCTGGGAGAATCTCATCGAAGTAGCTGCGTTTCTGCAACTTCCTACGGAGGAAACTGAATCGGATGCGCTGATTTTATGACACACACACACTGAAACTAAATTTCTGCATTGCTACAACATCTAGGATGAGACCAAGGAACTTGGCTTGATCAGTGGGCACAAGCCTTGTGCCCTCCATCAATGGTGGCTCTAATGAAGGTAGGCTGTATCTCCTAGTAAAGAGAACAAGTTCGGTTTTATGCGGATTTACTCTGACATCAACCTTGCTAGCCCAGTTCGCCAGGATGGAGGGGCGTTCTGAATTATACCACTTAGGACACAGGGAAACTTACCCGAAATGGCAATAGCAATATCGTCCGCATAAGCAGTGACTTTGCATCCCAGAATTTCCAAATCAAAAAGTAGTCCGTTGACCTCCAAATTCCAAAGAAGGGGAGAGGGGAAAAAATTCCTCTTCCATAGTCCTCCGTGTGGGCGCCCCTGGAACGGCAGTGGTCACTGACCATTGTTAACCAATGTCAAGCCGCCAGTGATGGCGGTGCGATGATTTGGTTGAGGTAAACCTTACCCCTGTGGTGTGGGGTGTAAAAATAATCCCACGGCCTTTCCCTTTGAGGGCCTGTCGTTAAAACCGACAATCAAAGGACAGGATGTGTATGCCAGCAACTTGCACTATCCGAAATCTTTATATGCTAACGAAACGTCAACTATGCCTCGGATAAGGACTGACTCAACGGTTACGACTTTTGGCTATCGTACAATGACAAAGATTGGATTCTGGAATGGGCGTACTCTCCTGGACAACGGATCAGAAGGTCCCCAGAACGCACGATTTCTTCAATTAGAGAGTGAATTTCTGAGGTACAAATTAAATATCTTGGGAGTTAGTGAGATAAGATGGTGGCACAGCGGAGAATTTATCTCTCCAATGGGCAGCACTGTAATGTTGTACTCCGGTAAAGCTACCGGTAGTCGTCGTGAGTCAGGTGTGGGGCTCCTTTTAACCAGAGCCGCGCGAAACTGTCTCTTATCCTGGGAGCCGGTCTCTGACAGAATCTTGACCGCCAGGTTCCGGACCAAAATGAGGAACATCTCAATAGTACAATGTTATGCCCCTACTGAACCCGGCAATGTCTTGGCAAAAGACTCCTTCTGCGAAGAACTAAACGCCGTTCAGAGCAGAACACCTAGAGGTGACATTATAATGGTTATGGGTGATTTGAATGAGAAAGTTGGCGCTGATATCATAGTTATCAGCGCCAACTTTCGCTCAAACATGTGATGGGGAGACACGGTCTTGGTGATCGTAATGACAACGGTGAAAGATTTGTAGAGTTCTGTAACTTTCACAGTCTCTTCATCGGTGGTACTATGTTTGAGCATAAGGACCACCACAAAATCAGTTGGTCCTCTGTTGATCGGCGCAGAACACAAAATCAGATCGACCATTTTGCCATTAGTAAAAGATTCAAGAGTTGCCTCCTGGACGTGCGAAACAAGAAGGGTGCCGATATTGGGATGGGAAGAGACCATTATCTTATGATCGCTAATGTTCGATTGCGTATTGCAGCCGTGTGCCGCCCCAGCGACGAAAGATCCAGGCGCCGCAAATTCAACACCGCTCGATTAAAAAATCCAGCTATCTTACAACAATATAATGACCATCTTGCGCAAAAAGCGGCTGAGATAACTAGTCACCCAGATAGTGACATAAATGAAAACTGGGATGCCATAAAAAATACGTACATTGATAGCGCAGATACCATCCTTGGCACAAACACGAATTGCCGAAATAAGCCCTGGATGTCCGATGCTTCATGGCAGCGGATTGTTGAAAGAAAGGAGCTGAAGGTTCGTTTGGCTGCAGCATCAGACGACAATCGAAGCAGCATCGAACTCCTTTATCGTCAGAAAGCTCGAGAAGTTCAGCGTAGTGTGCGACGCGATAAAAGAGTTTATGCGAATTCTCTTTTAGCCTCAGCAGAAGAAGCTGCAAGAAGTAACAACTTAAACGCCGTATACGGTGTCATTAAGGAGTTTACAGGTGGTCGTAACTCCTGCCAACATCCGGTGAAGGATAGTGATGGAAAGATACTTATCTTGGAAGAAGATCAAATGAGGCGGTGGAAAGAACACTTCGCTGCGGTCTTGAACCGTGTAACCTCTGGTGAAGTTCCCCCTCAAATAGATAATTTAGCTAGCCATCAAAATGTACGTATACGGTACACTGCCCCGACTAAAGAGGAAATAGTCACTGCAATGATTGCACTAAAACGAGGAAAGGCCGCAGGACTTGACGGTATCCCTGCCTAACTTTATCAAGCAGCGCCAAGCGTAACTGCCGATTTGCTGCACCCACTTGTTGATAAAGCGTGGAATACAGAAACCTTTCCCACTGAGTGGAAGGAAGGTTTGATCATCAAACTTCCAAAGAAGGGTAGACTCACAGACTGTAATAATTGGAGAGGCATTTGTGTGCTTCCTGCCGTTGCCAAGATAATAGCTAAAATCGTCCTGGAAAGACTAAAGGTCCACTTAGAAAGCACAATTGATGAAGAGCAGGCTGGTTTTCGATCCGGATTCTCCTGTGTCGATCACATTAACACCTTGCGAATCATCATCAAGCAATGCGCTGAATACGATTCTCCGCTTCACTTGCTTTTCGTCGATTTCGAAAAGGCTTTCGATAGTGTGAACCGGGATTCTATATGGGCGGCCTTCCGCAGGAGAGGCATCCCTGAGAAGCTTGTGGCTATTATTAAGGCAACCTATGGCGGCGCGAAATGTCGTGTTCTGCATAAAGGTAAGGTGTCGGTGGACTTTGAGATTCGCAGTGGAGTTCGGCAGGGGTGCATTCTCTCACCGATCCTATTCCTCATAGTGATCGGCGATGTGTCACATGCAGTCCTATCCGGACTAGACAGAGGAATTCAATGGACTTTGACATCTTATCTACAACATCTTGACTACGCTGACGACATATGCCTACTCTCCTACAAAATCATGGATTTGTCCACAATGGCGTTAGATCTCGAGAGGGAGGCAAGCAAGGTTGGGCTAAAGATTAATACCAACAAGACCAAGGTTCTTAGCCCGCCATTGCGAAAAAAAAATCCGACACCTATTGCCATCAATATTAATGGGCAGCCTGTGGAGAAGGTGGACAACTTCGCCTACCTGGGTAGCATTGTTGGCGAAAATGGTGGTACGGAGCCATGATACAAGGAATACAAGATATGGAATTGCGCATGCCGGCTCTCTGAATACCTACGACATTGGCGTGATGCGCAGAAAAATACGAAAATGAAACACGGGAATGCCTTATCTTATATTCCTTGTATCATGGTACGGAGCAGGACATCGCTCGTCGTATCAACCAGGCTAAATGCGCATACTGTCCCAAATCTGGCAGAGCAGTTATCTCGGCATCAAGACCAAGCTGGGCATGTTTCGCTCCCTGGTACTGTCTGTGCTTTTGCATGGGAGCAATACATGGAAAGTTTCCGTAGGAGTTACCAGAAAGCTACAAGTTTTCGTCAACTCATGTCTTCGTCGAATTTTAAGAATATTCAGGCCCGAAACAATATCAAATGAAGAGCTAAGTCGGCGTACGGGTCAGATGCCAATCGACGAATTGATACGCAGGCGAAAATGGCAGTGGATAGGTCACACATTGCGGAAGAGTGATAACTGCATTGCTTTGCATGCCATGAAATGGAACCCCATTTCCAACCAAGGCCGACCGAGAGGGGGTCCTCGAATCACATGGCGTCGATCTGTGGCAAAGGAGTGTGAGGCGCTGGGTAAGTCTTTTGGGGAGTTGCGCCCCATTGCCCAGAACAGAGTACGATAGCGCGCAGGTGTAGTTGACGCGCTATGCCCCACTAGGGGTTAAGGCAAAATAGTAGAGCGAGTCATCCCCTCAAAGGCTTGAGAGGGCATCCGTGATGGCTTCAGGTTTCACGTTGTTAAAGCCATCCTCAATCTTCAGGAAGGCCGCCAGCGTGTACTGCAGGCAAGAGACTTTTCGGTGAGATCCACCAGAGAGTGCAGGGTAGTATCCAAATCTACAGGCAGGAGGCAGATAGAAGATCCGCTGGAATAGTGCTCCGCAGGTGTATGTCGATGAAACGTTCCAATAACTTCGGAAAAGTCGATGACAGGCTGATGGGTCTAAGGTCTTTCGGACTCGTGTGAGAGCTTTTATCCGCTTTCGGGAAGAAGACTACTTTAATCTCTCTCCATATTCGAGGAATGTAAACTAATCGAAAATAGGCTTTGAAAATCGAGTCAATCCAGAGGTACACTACGTCCAGCACGTGTTGTAGACTCTGAAAAAACATTAGTACTTTATATACTACTACTCAATTGCCCTAACCCCTTGTGGGGCATAGCGCGTTAACTGTTCCATGTGGCCCAGTTGACGTTTCGTTGACATAAACTGGTTTCGGAGAATTCAGTTGCCAGCATGCACCACCTGCACATCCAGGGCAACGAACGTCGTCGTAGACGGGATTCGAACGCGAAACACCGGTAGTCAAACATGAGACTGATGCCTCAACACACTACCGGTCGCCCCCAATGCTTCGGGGATATGGGTATAAAACGGGTATAAAAACGATTTTGCCATTTTAAAGTTTGGGAAATTCCTGAGAAGTGATTTCGTAACAATTAAGCGCTCTCTAACTTTGTATGCAAGTTGCTGACATACACATCCTATCCACTTAGTCGGACACTGTGGACTGTTCCAACAGATGGTAAACGAAAGAACGTAGGTTCTTCACACTATTTTCGGAAGAATGGATGACTGAATGACATTTGTTTGCCTGCAATATTTACTTACTCGTCCACTTTCTCAAAGAACGCTGTTAGTTTTTGTACCATTTCACGCATTTTCTCTAGCTGCATTTTTTGCAGCTCTAAACTTTCGCGCATCAGTTTTATTCGCTCCTCGTGCCTCTTGTTGCTGTCTTTATTCATTTGCTTAAAAGCTTTTACTATAGTATTAGCGAGATTCTGGCGTCGCCGCTTGAAAGAAGTGCCTGGTTCGTCTGGAAAGTTAAAGAGTGATAAGAAGTAAATTAACATCATTGTCGAACATGTCGCTGAGTGCTTGTAATGGTCGATGGTTGAATGTCGGCACACGGACTCGAAAACCACTCACTTGGATTTCGCACCCGCTCTGGGGCATTAACGACGACCGGTCGCCCGTTATCATCAAAACGCACTTTAATGCTGTACTTCATGGTTCTTGGACTTGGAGGACTTTGTTTGAGCCGTATAAATTCAATTGGGATGTTTGCCAACTGAGAAGTTACGGTACCAAGCTGGACGAAAGAAGACAGGGACAGGACGGCAAGACAACAAAACTTCGGCTGTCAAGTGGAAAAGGCAATTCAAGTGCAGTGGATTTCTACTGTTTATTTCCGAACGATACCTTTTGTTGGGAGTTTCAGGTACTTTTGAGCACATTTTTTAGCTTCCTTCGAGCTTAAATTAGGAATAAGAATGCAAAGTATGTTTTAAAGGCACTCGTTTCAGGTTTAGTATTTATGTCTGCAAATGCCGGAAAATCATGACATTTCCTTATTTGTCCAAATCTCCAAATTCACTCTATCCTTCAAGCATTGCCATCTCCAAGAGACCATTCTCACCACCCTCACAAGAAAATCACCTCGCCAGCTAACAGCTGATGATTGTCATTTCTTGGCTCTGACATGTTTATGTTTACATCTGGCATCTGATAATCGTCCATTCCATGGGAAATTTATTGTGGTCGCGTGAGGCGAGCGACGCTGAATTCTATTTTTAAATTCATTGAGGCGAATGTACGAATTTCAACGACTCCCCTGAAATATTATGCAGAACAATAGATATTATGACATATATTTTAGAAATTGGCACACCTCCAGTTGTAGGAACTAGGAAGGCAACGGCGGGCAGTCGTGTGTTAGTGGTGATACGGGTCGCAAGTGTTTAATTTATCTGCAATTAGATTTTTCCACTTTTCAGCATAATGTTTGAGGTCAGTTCTGAAATTTATAAGGAAACGGACTTTAAATCGAAAAATTGCGAGAATGGCCGTGAGTATTTGACTTCCTTTAGACGTTGTCTTCACTGGTAAATACGAGGGTCGTACAGAAAGTAAGTTTCCCTGTGCTGCCAAAACTAGGGGATTTTTTTTTTATGAATGGATGGGTTCAGAAGGTTCACCGGCCAATCGGAACTGTTCGTAAGCTGAAGCCACTTTTGTTGTCACATATTCTTTATTAATTCTTCATGTCGCAAGAAAGACGTTTGAGCTGCTTCGCTAATTCAATTGGGACATTTTTCCTGTTCCTGAAAATAAAAATCACTTGGGCGAACAGTACTTCAGCAATGATGACGAACTCAAGGCGGAAGTAGACCAATTTTTCAAGGAGATGGCTGGACTAAAAAAATGATTGCCACGGCTACAAAAGTGTAGAAAAAAGTTGTGATTATGTGGAAAAATAGTCTTTGAATTGAGGAATCCGAAAATAGAAGAATTTTTTAAATATTACTTGTAGTTTTTTTTTTAAGTAAAATAGGGAAACTTATTTTTTGTATGACTCTTGGTAATTTGCGAATTTCATGCTTTGGGGATTCAAATACATTTTTGTATTATTTCAGCAGGGGGTTTCTTATTGGTTTGCATTGGTATGTGTTTGGCTTTCAAAACGCCTACTAAGTTTCTTCTCGTCAGACAATCGGTTTTTTTCTCTCTTCTATTTGATTGAAATATTTTTTTTAACAAACGCTTTGTGATACTGAAATTCTAGCGCCGTTGTCTTCACAGAAAAAGACTTGGCAATGAAGCAAAAATAGTTTAATCATAGAATCCAACTTTTCGCATTAGCGGTCGCGTCTTGTTTTTATTTTGTAAACAAATTTCGGCTCGTTCGTTTCGCTTTGTTGTACTTAGAGTATGATTCTAAATACATATTCACATGCCAGGAATACATTTTATGTTGTAGACAACTTCATATTCGTTTTGACGAATATCGCGGAAAATGGCTGCAAACAGATCAAGTGGCGAACCCAACTTGGAATAATAATAATAATTGTATTCCGAAGCAGTCCCTTTTCGCCCCCTCCTGCTCATCACTGATTTTCAGATGTCGACTGATAATTGTCACTGACTCTCGTGTTATTGCTAGCATTTCTTTACTCATGGCTTCGTGTGCTTGCCTGTGATCATCAACCTCGCGCTAGCCAGTGCTAGACATTCGCACACAATGTGCTGCCGTTTCAGCCTCCTCCAGACATAGCCTGCAAACGTCATCTTCCTCGATTTTTATCTTGGCCAGATGAGCCTTTAAATTACCATGCCCTGTGACCAAGGCTGTTATCCAGCTTAGGGTACTCCATTTATAACTAAGCACCTTTTTCGCTTCCCTGCCTAAAGGGCTGGTCATTGCATTCCGAACTTGTTTGCAAATAACTAACTAACTCTTGGCATGTTCGTTGATGCATGTCCATCCACTTCCCAAAGAACGCTCCAATCATGCCGTACTCCAAAGCAACTCTGGGTTCTGGTCCAATGAAAGTCGCCGCAGATCCCTGTTTTGCTATAGCATCCGCCGCCTCATTTCTTGTTGTTCATATGTGTCCTTTTGCCCACATCAGCGTAACCTTATTTTCTGAGGCACCATGTGAAACTGTTTTATGCCAACGAAACATCAGCTAAGCCATATGGAATAGTTGATGCGCTATGCCTCATTAAGGGTTAGAGCAAAATAAGTACTGACTATCGAGTAGAATCATTTTTGGTTCGGCCGAACTACGTCAATTTCTTAAGATCGCCACTGACGATGTTTTTGTTGTTGTAGCAATGCAGATATTTGGTTTCAGTATTCAGTTGTGTGTCCTAAAATCAGCGCGTCCGACTCAGTTTCCTCCGTAGGAAGTTGCAGAAACGCAGCTACTTCGATGGGGTTCTCCCAGAGCGCTATCGGTGTTAGGTGCGTTGGTGATGCAGGGCAGTCGAAGATGTGCTCAACGTCGTGGAGAGAACTGTTGCATGCCGGACAAGTGTTTTGGATGCTGTGGTCGATTCGGGACAAGTATGAGTTGAGGCGCGAACACCAGCCTGAACGGAGCTGTGCGAGCGTGGTCCTAATCGCTCTAGGCAGGTTTCGTTCATCCGGTGAGCGTCAAGTACTTCGTTGTTATTCACGTCCACAATCGACGTTTGTACTTCTTCCCTCTGCAGCATAGCGATGGCAGATTTATAGCTAGCGCTATCGAAGGGGACCCTCTTAAATCGTTGGACCTTTCTTTCGAGTTCTCTTAGATTTCGCCTGATGTGTCATGGCGGTGGGGTTCTGTCCATACGTTCCAAGTTCGGGTGATTATTTCAGTAGCAACCTGTAATGACCTAAACAAATTGGCAACCCTTGAAATAGAACCTGGTGCGTAATAACCACCCAAATTGAATTTAAAAAAAAAAATTCTATTTCCGCTATTGCCATCTTAATCATCCGAAGAACGTGATGTTTGCCAATTTTAAGCAAATCAATCAAGTGACAAATTCGCTTGAAAGAAATATTTCGCCAAACATAAACACAGGATGTTTATAGTATTGATTTAATGACTAAATTCTTAAAGGTTCGTGATAGTTAATGTACGATTTGGTACAGAGATTGTGGGAACCAAGGTCTACGTGACCATGGCCACACATCTCTGGTGTTGAGATGATGGATTGATGATGTCATCATGGTGGAACGGATAGGGTGAAAATGCTGGTGCTCATGGGGTTGGCTTGGGGATTCCAAACTGTTGGGAGGTCTGAGGAAACGCTCCGTCGCGCGGGAAATCCTCGGATATCGAATTGATCTCGCGTGATCCTGTGTAGTGGTCTGGTGGTTGTTATTTCGAGGATTCATTGTATTAAATGTCCGTCCCTGCAACCAATTTTCGCCTGCCGTACGCAGTGTGCCATCAGTTCGTCTTGTTGTCTCGTCCTTTAAGATATCTGTTTTGTGTTATCATTTTTGTGTTTGTGTTGAATTTTTGTTCTGTCTCCGAATATGGGGCGAATTTTCCGTCAATTCGGTTCATTACTGTTTGTGCAAAACATCACTTTGTAAATTCAGTGTCGTCACTTCTGTGACTCGAGTCCTTCCTTATCGTTATCACACCGACATATTGTCCTCGCGGTGGCAAGGCGAAATTATAATTCGCTTTTATGCAAACGCGTATTTTTCGCGAACATTGTGAATATTCTGGTTTGTGAATGTTATCATCGAAATGTCAGTTTGGCATGGCATCCCGAGTTTGCTCTGATAATAACCGTCATCTGTGTATTTGATCGTTTTGCGGAATTTTGCCTCGTCCTGTGGCCTGGCTTGGTGGCTGTCATTTTGCGAATCTGTTGAATTAAATGTCAGTCCAGATATCAATTTTCGGTGTTTTGTTTGGTGTACAACGAGAAGTTTCGTGTCCTTTGTTTTCCAATTGGAGTTGGCCATGTATTGACATAATGCACTATCATTATCCTTGACGGTTGAACGTATACACGTGTGCAAGCGGACGACGATACGTAAACATCTGCACGTCGTCGTACGTCATTGCGGTGCATCGTCGCTGCATAGCGCCGTCGCTCGGTTGTCATGGTGATCTTGCGTGGGAGTAATGTCCACGAGTTATCTTATAGTGCATCCCGTCGTCTTGATTTACAGTGTACATCTGTTCCGCCCCTGCCGTACGCAGTGTGACATCAGTTCGTCTTGTTGTCACGTCCTTTAAGATACCGATTTAACCGCATCTGCTCATTGCGCTAGTTGTGATGACTAGCGTAAAGGAGAAGAGTGAGGCTAATTTAGCCCGAGTGTTCCGAGGACTTGCTTGTGGAATGTTTTTGTTATGAAACATGTCCATCACGTAAGATCTGGACACACAGCGGAATCTTAGGAATTGTGAGCACTAAGTTTGATGGTATTAAAGGACTGTGCTTTTAGCATGCAGTTTATTATGAGAAGAAAGGAAAATTGGGGTCGACCTACTTTCCACTTCCTAAAAATGGACGATAAGTGACCGGAATTAATTACAAGCATTTTGTGTACGAGATTGTATATTGATGGTTCCGCGGTATGGTCTAGCTGCTGTTTCGTTTACACATTGGATTAGTTCCCGTCTACAAATAAAATCAACTTAAAGTAACGCCTCAAAGAAAAATTGGAAAGCTTACGTTTGCATCCAACTATATGTATTCAATTTTTTTATTATCATCTTTAGCTTACTGTAAAGGTACCTATAGGGTTTATATATATCGAAACAAGTAGAAATATATTGTCAAGGAATCATATATGCAAGAGCATACAACGATTACGAAAAAGACAGAAAAAAAAACAGAAAAAAATAATGTGTAATAAGTGACTTACTAAATATTTTAAAGTTTAGGGTATTCTGATAGTTTTGCTTATAGGGGTGCAAACAAAATTTTGCTGTTAATGATAAAGATATTTCGTACAATAAACATATATGTTTACATAATGCTTAACTAAAGCGTATTTTGTTGGCGACCCCATCCCTTTTCAGTGGGCCATGTAGGCAAAGGAGTTGGTGGACAACGTTTTTATTTAGGGGATCCCAATAATTTTGAAAGTGGATCCATTGGTTGGGTGGGAACCACGGGAAGATTAACACCTTTTCCTGTGGTCGAGGAATCAAAACATCTGATTCCTGACAGCACTATCGCGTTAACCATAATGACAACGTTGCTATCGTGTAAATATTTGTGATTGGATTCCTTCTCCGAACGGGTGTGGTTGATCACTGGAAGATGGTTGTTTTTGTGTTTCTTTGTGATTAGCGGTTTCGTGTGTTGTTCTACTTTTGATTTTGTTTCATATTTTCGGGAGTGATGCATGGCATCTTGAGGATTGTATTGTTGTATACCGGCAACTTTTGTAACTATAGCTTGTGTTGTGGGAACTTTTTTTTTGTGTGACTCGTTAAAGTGGCAAGACGCATGAATATTTAATGTTATCGAACTGGATCGTCAAGTGCCCATTTGGCCCACCCCACATCTCCCGGCTAAGAGCTAGTCCAGCCAGCATGCGTCGTCGGGGAACTTGATGCGAAGACATTGGCATACCGATGTCACGGCCGACCTACACGGTCAAGCCTAGAAGTCTTCTTCTAATTAAGAATCGAAATCCATATTAAGTTTAGTTACAAACCAACTAGATACTGCTTTGATAGTAGTATGTTGTGTTTCCTAATGGGCATAGTTTTGGTCTCTTGGTGGAGGTGGTCTTGATGAGACATCGACTGTGATGGTGTGTAGGGCTGCATTTTGACAGGTCTGAATGTGTTTCCAATTTGTGTCACTCAGATTTAGTGTCCACACTGGTGCCGCATAATTTACTACAGATCTGCCGATCGCTTTGTAGGTGGATAGTAGGATCTCTTTGTCTTTATCCCAGGAACTACCAGCGAGAGCCTTGAGGACCTTGTTCCTGCTCCTCATCTTGTTAGTTACAGTAGATGCGTGGGCTGATGATGTTGCCGTGCTGTCCAGAGTAACGCCAAGGATTTTTGGGTGGTTTGTGGTGGGTATTACGAGACCGTCTACTGAGATGTTCAGCTGCATCTTTACTTCTTTGGTCCAGGATGTGAATAGTGTTGTGGTGGATTTTAGAGCTGATAGCTTCAAGTTCTTGCTGACGAAGAGGGCGTTAAGTTCGTTTAGGTAGTCATTTATCCTAGCACACATTTGGGTGATGTCGTTTCCTGTTGCTAGTGTAACTAGTGTAGTTGTCGGCATAGCTCACAATCTGGATTCCTGTTGGAGGTGAGGGAATTCCGGCGAGGTAGAGATTAAACAAGGTCGGTGACAGGACTCCTCCTTGGGGGACGCCTTGTTTAACCCTTCTGAGCTTTAATTTGCTACCTCTGAACTCGGTGTAAGATTGCCGACCAGCAAGGTAATTTGCGATCCATTTCACTATTGGTATCGTAAGCGATGTGTTGTTAATGTCAGACAGAAGTAGGGAGTGGTTGACCGTATCGAAAGCCTTCGATAGGTCAAGTGCTACCATAATAGTTCTGTGACATGGACGGGCTTCGTTGAGACCGTTGTGGATGCTAGAAGTTATGACATCCAAGGCCGTAGTTGTTGCGCATTTTTCGGAATCCATGTTTGTGGTCAGCCAGCTGAATATGTGTCGCAATTGTGGGAAGTAAGACATATATGTTTACATAATGCTTAACTAAAGCGTATTTAGTTGGCGACCCCATCCCTTTTCAGTGGGCCATGTAGGCAAAGGAGTTGGTGGACAACGTTTTTATTTAGGGGATCCCAATAATTTTGAATGTGGATCCATTGATTGGGTGGGAACCACGGGAAGATTAACACCTTTTCCTGTGGTCGAGGAATCAAAACATCTGATTCCTGACAGCACTATCGCGTTAACCATAATGACAACGATGGTATCGCGTAAATATTTGTGATTGGATTCCTTCTCCGAACGGGTGTGGTTGATCACTGGAAGATGGTTGTTTTTGTGTTTCTTTGTGATTAGCGGTTTCGTGTGTTGTTCTACTTTTGATTTTGTTTCATATTTTCGGGAGTGATGCATGGCATCTTGAGGATTGTATTGTTGTATACCGGCAACTTTTGTAACTATAGCTTGTGTTGTGGGAACATTTTTTTTTGTGTGACTCGTTAAAGTGGCAAGACGCATGAATATTTAATGTTAACGAACTGGATCGTCAAGTGCCCATTTGGCCCACCCCACATCTCCCGGCTAAGAGCTAGTCCAGCCAGCATGCGTCGTCGGGGTACTTGATGCGAAGACATTGGCATACCGATGTCACGGCCGACGTACACGGTCAAGCCTAGAAGTCTTCTTCTAATTAAGAATCGAAATCCATATTAAGTTTAGTTACAAACCAACTAGATACTGCTTTGATAGTAGTATGTTGTGTTTCCTAATGGGCATAGTTTTGGTCTCTTGGTGGAGGTGGTCTTGATGAGACATCAACAGACAGCCTGTGATGGTGTGTAGGGCTGCATTTTGACAGGTCTGAATGTGTTTCCAATTTGTGTCACTCAGATTTAGTGTCCACACTGGTGCCGCATAATTTACTACAGATCTGCCGATCGCTTTGTAGGTGGTTAGTAGGATCTCTTTGTCTTTATCCCAGGAACTACCAGCGAGAGCCTTGAGGACCTTGTTCCTGCTCCTCATCTTGTTAGTTACAGTAGATGCGTGGGCTGATGATGTTGCCGTGCTGTCCAGACTAACGCCAAAGATTTTTGGGTGGTTTGTGGTGGGTATTACGAGACCGTCTACTGAGATGTTCAGCTGCATCTTTACTTCTTTGGTCCAGGATGTGAATAGTGTTGTGGTGGATTTTAGAGCTGATAGCTTCAAGTTCTTGCTGACGAAGAGGGTGTTAAGTTCGTTTAGGTAGTCATTTATCCTAGCACACATTTGGGTGATGTCGTTTCCTGTTGCTAGTACCTATATAAATAGTGCAGTTGTCGGCATAGCTCACAATCTGGATTCCTGTTGGAGGTGAGGGAATTCCGGCGAGGTAGAGATTAAACAAGGTCGGTGACAGGACTCCTCCTTGGGGGACGCCTTGTTTAACCCTTCTGAGCTTTAATTTGCTACCTCTGAACTCGGTGTAAGATTGCCGACCAGCAAGGTAATTTGCGATCCATTTCACTATTGGTATCGTAAGCGATGTGTTGTTAATGTCAGACAGAAGTAGGGAGTGGTTGACCGTATCGAAAGCCTTCGATAGGTCAAGTGCTACCATAATGGTTCTGTGACATGGACGGGCCTCGTTGAGACCGTTGTGGATGCTGGAAGTTATGACATCCAAGGCCGTAGTTGTTGCGCATTTTTCGGAATCCATATTTGTGATCAGCCAGCTGAATATGTGTCGCAATTGTGGGAAGTAGGATAGCTTCAAGAGTTTTTGAAATTGGAGATATTGGGTAGTTGAATAAGTTTCCGCCCTTTCCTGAAAGGTGTCGCTAGAGCATTATGATCCTGTTTGCCAGACAAGTCGTACATGTATTTTGAAGGTGTATTGAAATAGTAAGCACTGAAACGCAGTTGCTGACATTCATTCTCAGTTAAACAAACACTTTATATCTCGTGTCAAAGATGTCAACTTTCTATCCGACAAAACAGCATTTGCGGGAAATTCAGCTGCACTACTTCCTAATGGATAAAAGCGCTGCTGAGACAAATCGTTTGCTTGTAAATGTTTATGGTGACAATGCCCCGTCGAGTACTTCGACAAAAGAATGGTTTCGGCGATTCAAAAATGGCGATTTTGATGTAAGTGACAAAGCACGCGAGGGAGCCCCTAAAAAATTCGAAGATTTTAAACTGACAAAACAGCATTTGCGGGAAATTCAGCTGCACTACTTCCTAATGGATAAAAGCGCTGCTGAGACAAATCGTTTGCTTGTAAATGTTTATGGTGACAATGCCCCGTCGAGTACTTCGACAAAAGAATGGTTTCGGCGATTCAAAAATGGCGATTTTGATGTAAGTGACAAAGCACGCGAGGGAGCCCCTAAAAAATTCGAAGATTTTAAACTGAGAGAATTACTCGATGAAGATTCGTGCCAATCGATTGAGGAGTTGTCAGAAACATTAAATGTTGATAAATCAACAGTTAGTAAACGCTTACATGCAATGGGAATAGTGCAGAAACTAGGAAATTGGTTGCCACATCAACTGAAGGAGAGAGACATGGAGAGAGTTACATGTGAGATACTGCTTGAGCGGTATCGAAAAAAGAAAAAAAAAAGGAAAATTGATATACTACGACAATCCTAAACGACGTAAGTCATGGAGCCAGGTGAATGGATCATAAAGGAGTCGTGTATCATGAACTCCTGAAATCGTCCGAAACCATCACTGGGGATCGTTATCGACTGCAGCTTATACGTTTGAACCGAGCTTTAAAAGAAAAACGGCCAGAATGGAACGATAGACATGAAAAATTAATTCTGCTCCATGATAACGCCAGGCCCCATGTTGCAAAGCCGGTCAAAAACTACCTCGAAGGAGTGTAATGGGAAATTTTAACTCACCCGCCCTACTTTCCAGACATTGCCCCTTCGGATTTTCACTTGTTTCGGTCCATGCAGACAGCCCTTTCTGGAGAAAGGTTCTCATCTTTCGAAAACATCGAAAATTCGCTCGAAAATTGGATCGGGTCAAAAGATCAAGAATTTTTTTTATAGAGGAATCCATTTATTGCCTGAAAGATGAAGTAAAGTTATCGCCTCAAATGGAGCATACTTTGAATGAAATCATTTTATAAATAATTGTTTAAATAAATATCAAATATCGAAAAAAGGGCGGATACTTATTCAACTACCCAATAAAAGCGTGATGGGACGGTAGGAGTCGCCTTGCTTATGCTTTTTCCCGGGTTTTAGTATCGGGATCACCCTACTTTTCTTCCATATTTCGGGAACAACAGACGATGACACGGAGAAGTTGAAGGCCTCCGTAATGTAGTCAATTGCAGGCATGTCGAGATGCTTCAGCATGACCATCGATATGCCATCTGGTCATAGGGCTTTGGAGTTCTTGGCGTTTCTTATGGCTGAAGCAACTTCGTTCGATGAGATTTGAAGTGTATGGTCTATGATATGGTTTGTTGTTGTTGTTGTACCAATGGTCAGAAGTTCATTGTGTGAGTGTGTTACATGTTGTGTTGTTCTTCGTCTTCCTCGGTGTTGAGTGATAGGAAGGTAGCTGCCTCTACGGGGTTCTCCCACAGCGATCTGCGGGTCAGGTGTGTGGGTGCAGCTGGGCATCTGAAAATGTGGTCTACATCGTGAGGTGTACCATTGCAGGCGGGGCATGTGTTCGTGACATCCCGATCAATGCGAGACAGGTAGGAGTTTAGACGCGAGCACCAACCCGACCTAAGTTGGGCAAGTGTCGTCCTCGTTGCTCTCGGAAGCGTTCTCTCGTCTGGAGAGATGGCTGGTGGTTGTGTCGAGAGGACTTTGTTTGGACCTAGTCTCGCAATTGATGCCTGTACTTCCTCGTGGTGTATTGCTGCGACGGCTGTTCTGTATGTGCTGTTGTCGAAGGGGTCCCTTTTGTATATCTGGACGTCTCTTTCGAGGTCCCTCAAATCACGCCTGACATGCTTTGGTGGTGGCGTCTTGTCCATGAGGTCAGAATTGGGGTGCTCCTCACGATAACAACCCACCAGGTACTGTTTTGCAAGAAGTTTGTTGTGATCCCTTAGAGGCATCGTCCTCGTTTCCTGATGTAGATGGTCCTGGGAAGACATCAGGAGACAGCCAGTTACAGTACGGAGGGCGGCATTTTGGCAGGCCTGGATGTTATTCCATTGTGTGTCACAGAGACTCTGTGACCACACTGGAGCCGCATAGTTGGCTACAGACCTTCCGACTGCTTTGTATGTGACCAGTAGGGTCTCTTTATCCTTACCCCAGGTGCTACCGGCCAAGGCTTTAAGGATCTTGTTTCTACCGCGCATCCTGTTACACACTGTTGAAGCATGGGGGGATCACGTGGCCATACTGTCCAGGGTCACTCCTAGGATTTTAGGATGGTTCACGGTCGGAATAAGTTGGTTGCCAATCGAGATCTCAAGTTGCATCTTGACTTCCTTCGTCCAGGTGGTGAATAATGTTGCCGAGGATTTAGGCGCAGATACGATTAAATTCTTGCCCGTGAAGAAGGAGTTAAGCTGTTCCAGGTAAGCATTTATTCGCTCGCACATTTCCGTGATGTCGCTCCCTGTTGCCAGGATGGAGCAGTCGTCTGCATAGGAGATAATTTCGATTCCTTGAGGAGGGGTTGGAATTCCAGATAGGTAAAGGTTGAACAAGGTGGGAAAAAAGAGTCCTCCTTGTGGCACACCTTGTTTGATCTTCCTTAGCTTCGATTTTTTGCTCCTGAATTCGGTATAGGACTGCCTGCCCGCGAGGTAGTTGGCAATCCATTTTGTGATATGCGTTGGAAGAGATGCATTGTAAAGGTCGGACAGAAGTGCTGAGTGGCTGACTATGTCGAAAGCTTTCGACAGGTCAAGTGCCACCAGAATTGTTCTGTGACATGGACGAGGTTGGTTGAGGCCATTGTGGATGCGAGTTGTAATGGCATCCAGGGCCGTCGTCGTACTATGCATCCTTCTGAATCCGTGCTGGTGGTTTGCAAGCCTGATGCGGGCCGCAAGAATAGGGTGAATCAATGCTTCGAGCGTTTTGGCAACTGGTAATAGAAGTGTGATGGGACGATAGGACTCGCCGAGTGTCGCTTTTTTTCCAGGTTTCAAGATTCGGATTATTCTCCCTTTCTTCCAGAGTTCCGGAACGATCAGTGATGTGATGGATAGATTGAATGTGGCCGTGAGGTATTCGATAGCTGGTGTGTCGAGATGTTTAAGCATTGTCATTGAGATTCCATCAGGTCCCAAGGCTTTGGAGTTGTTCGCTTTCCTGATTGCTGCAGCCACTTCGTCCGTGGTGAAGACAGGTATGTTGTCGGTAGTTCGGTTGTGAATCCTCCTTCGGATTATGCGCTTTTGTCTGTCTGGTGGAGGATGTTCAATAAACTGCCTATTGAAGCGACTTGCACAATGGGTAGGGTCGGAGATTGAGTTTTCTCCGAACTGTATGGCGACATTTCCCATCTGTTTCGGTGGATTAGAGAGGGCACGGACTGTCGACCATAGTTTGTTAATACCTGTTGTTAGGTTGCATTCATTCAGATGCGAACTCCATTTTGACCTCTTATGTTCGGCCACTTGTCTTTTGATTTCACAGTTCAGTTCATGAATTCTGGGATCGTCTGGGTTAGTGCTCCTGATGTTATCTCTCTCGTCTGCCAATCTGGCGGCTGTGGTAGGAAAGTTTGGCCTAATTTTAGGAATGCGTCCTGCAGGAATAAATTTCGCAGCCGCTTTATTGAGGACTTTCCTGATATTGGACTCGGCCTTACGTACGTCGGTGGGAGTTGGCAGGGCGAGGAATTTAGCACTTGTATAATCAGTAAACCCATTCCAGTCGGCTTTGTTGTGGTTGACAAAGGTGCGGTGTTCGACAGATATAACATCCCTCGGTTTGTCAAGCCTTATCACGATCGGTAGGTGGTCCGATGATAGTGTAAGGACCGGCTCCCATTGTGTATTGTTTATGAGGCTAGCACTGGCAATCGTGATGTCTGGTGAACTAGAACAGGTACCGGCAATACGGGTGGGCGTATCATCATTCAGTGTACAGAAGTCTGAGGCATCAAGTTGTTCAGCAATTGCTATACCTCTGGCGTCGTTGTTAAGATGTGAGTGCCAGAGTTCATGGTGAGCGTTAAAGTCACCAAGCAGGAGACGGTGTCGATCATTCAGGAAAGTGTTGATATTTACATATTAACCTGGGGGACAACTACCGATGGAATTTATATGTTGTAAATTTCAATCTCAACATTGCCTGATTTTAAGGCGATGGCTTGCACTTCCGTGGTGGTGTCGTTGTTAGTGACATCTACAATATTTCCCGGTATTGCACGGAGTGGTGAATGATGAAGGCAAGTCCTCCTCCAGCGTTGGTCAGCCTATCTTTCCTTAAGATGATATAGTTCCCATGAGCGTTAAGGGACGAATTGGGATGTAGTTTCGTCTCCTGGATGGCTCCAACTTGAATGCGGTGTCTGTCCATGAATGAAGCGAGTTCGGCAATTTTGTTTTGCAGCCCGTTGCAATTTAGTTGGACAAGTGAGAGCGTGTCGAAAATTGCGATCGGTGGTGCAGGCGTGAGGTTGTTTTGTTGGGGAATCCTACTGGGTCTATTCGCAGGAGTCGTTGGTGTTGACTGAAAGCTCGCGTGGGTGCTCACTGGTGTAGGAAGGTGAGGCGTGTTTGATGAGCTCGTTGCTTGTGGACCTCGGTTTCTGCACTGACTGGCGGTAAACGAAGGATTCCAGTGCCTGTGATGGTTTAGACCGGAGCAGTTTCTCAGGTGGCACCACTCGTCGCAGCAGTTGCATCTCACTGACGTTGCATTGGGATGCAGCTCTCTATTGCATACGCAGCAGAACCAAGGACCTGGGTTGTATTCGATGCCGGCGCGGAGAAGTAGTATTGAGAGCAGTTGCGCCGAGATGTGTTGCTCCCAATAAACACAAAAAACAGATACTGCATGTAACACATGAACACACGTCCTTCTTGCATTGAAGGGGGTTTGGCAGCTCTTGGCCGTTGTAAAAACGGGTCGCTCCGGTGCGTAGAACCGGCTGCCGCAGGAACGTATGATATGGTTTCGAATGGTTCTGCAAATTTTACGCTTTAGCCTGTCGGGTGGCGGATGTTCAATGTATTGTCTATTAAATAGGCTAGCGCACTGTGCAGAATTATTAGTTGTATTACCACCGAATTCAATAGCAGCCAGTCCTCTCTGACTTGTTGGGTTGGTGAGGGCTCTTACCGTAGACCATAGCTTGCCAACTCCGGTTGTTAGGTTGCAATTGTTCAGATGTTCATTCCACTTTTGTCTTCTATGTTCCGCAACATGGTGTTGATTCAGATCTTTGATCCTGGGATCGTCAGGGTTTGTACTGCGAATTCTGCCACGTTCATCCGCCAATCTTAATGGATGAGGTGGGAAAATTAGGTCGTATGGTTGGAATACGACCAGCCGGGATGAATCTAGCTGCAGCCTTCACAATAATACGCATTAGGTTGGCCTCAGCTACGCGGGTGTTGGTAAGGATAAAAAAGCCGAGTTCGTGTATTCTTTGAAGCCATCCCAGTTTGCTTTATTATGGTTGATGGATCACATCGGATGGTTTGTCAAGCTTGATCACTATTGGCAAGCGGTCAGATGACAGCGTGAGAGTCGGTTCCCATTGGGCGATGTTGATGCGGCCCGCACTTGCAATCGATATATCGGGGGAGCTGGAACAAGTTCCAGTCAAGCGAGTGGGAATGTTATCGTTCAGGGGACAGAAATCTGATGCATCCACTTGTTCCGCTATGCCAACTCTCTGGCGTCGTTTTCGAGGTTGGAGTGCCATAACTCGTGATGCGCATTAAAGTCTCCCAGCAGGAGGCGGTATTGGCCAGATAGGAAAGGGGTTATGTTTACGCTCAAACCCGAGGGACAGCTTGATACTGGTGGTATGTAGAAATTAAATATTTCTATGTCCACATTTCCAGATTTGATTGCGATGGCCTGTACTTCCATTGTGTTGTCGACGGCTGGGACGACAATCTCACGATATGGCATAGATCGATGAACGAGGATAGCCAGCCCCCTTCCAGCAATTGTTAGCCTGTCCTTTCTTACGATGTTAAAATTGCCGGAGGAGTCAAGGGACGAGTTGTGATTTAATTTTGTCTTCTGTATAGCGCCAATTAGGTTGCGATGTCTATCCATGAACGCAGTGAGTTCTGCAATTTTACGCTGCAGCCCATTGATATTCAGCTGGACAATGTATAGGCTGTTTAAGTTAGCTACGGGTGGAGCGGGAGTCAGATTGTGTTGACTCGGGATACGTCGTGCGGGATTGTTCGCAGGAGTTAAACACGGGGATCTAGGATCTACACTGAAACACACAACTTGACTCTTTTACAATTTATTCTGAACTCTCCTCAATACAGTTTTCTTAAATCTATTTATACTATTCCTATACTATGAATCACTATCTATGTTTATTATCTATTTTACTTTAACTATCCTAACACATATTCAATACAATGCAGTTCAATGTGCATATCTGGTAATGACACATCTGTTGAACATCTGTACAAGGTTCAGTACAGATGCGAATACATATCTATACAGATGCATGTACGACTCAATGCATCCTTATCTTATTGTAGGATCGGTGCGTAACTCGACCCTCCCGAAGATAGATTTGGTCTCCAAATCTTATTTTATAATATTTTATCATAGGTATTTCCAATATGTCAT
Organism: Chloromyia formosa; assembly: GCA_964017055.1. Taxonomy (NCBI): domain Eukaryota; kingdom Metazoa; phylum Arthropoda; class Insecta; order Diptera; family Stratiomyidae; genus Chloromyia; species Chloromyia formosa. The sequence goes on from OZ024814.1 coordinate 48,608,595, forward strand.
GAAAATATTTTGCGTATAAGTAAATTTTTATATTCACATTTGTATTACAATATCAATTAATGTTTACAAGAGATTTATTTCCCTTTCATTTTTGATTGCTATTTATTAGACATTTATTAAAAATTACAATTAGGTTGATGCTCAAATATATGTTTTGAATATTTTCTGTTTGTTTTCAATATAAACTAACTTTAGATTAAACAATTAGATTCTTTCTAAAATATTTATTTAGGAATTATTTAGTTGGAATATATGTTTCTTCATAGTTTTATTTTCTTCAATTGCTGACTGTAATTCACTGATAATATTGATTTGCATGATCTTTTATCTATTTACACTTATTATTTACTGTAACTTACTTTTTAACGGCGATTTCTTGACAAATACAATACATGATTAAGGTTGATTGCGAATGCAGGTAATTTGATTTTCGATTTGATTAATCTTGCTGTAAGTATGATCGTATCCCTTTCGTAGTTGTGTACATACTTAGTGTGGTTCGTTGATTGTTGTGATTTGTAACCTTTGTATATTTGATGATTTTATTTCGATTGTCCTAAAAGCTGTTTCATCAGTTTTCCATTCACGATTTCTACTGCTAGTTTTATTAGGTTTAGGCTTTACCTCTAGATTTATGTTAACTCTCTTATTTATATATATAGCCAAGTAGCCGTTTGCTCTTTCCTTTTTCACTAATTATATCTTTTGTTATTTCACGATTACTTATAGAAATTATTATTATTGTTATTATTGTTATTTCATAGTTAATATGTTTTGTATGGGTGTGTTTACCCCTTTTTTTAAAAGCACTTTCTTTGAGTTTGATATTCTCACCGTAACTCCTCGTAGTTTGTTTGAAACTATCCTTATTTGAGTTACATATATCTTTGCTACTCACAAAAGGTATGCATTTCTTAATCCAGATGTCGTTATCTGCTTTTATTACATAATTCTGACATTTCAGTATGCCAACTCTAGCTGATATGATTATATTTGATGTTGGAACACATTTTTTAGAATTTTCACTGAGTTTATCTAAATTAACGTTAATTGATTCACTACATTGGCTGGAATTGACCACTGTATTTAGTATTTCCGAATTTATTATTTCATTATTGCTATTATTTATGAAGAATTCTTCGATGTTCAAAATTGTCGTTGTTTGTGTATCTATTTCGGCTTCGCGTTCATTTAATTCTTCTGTTATAGGATTTTGTGGATTTATGACTTCCGATAATTTTTCACTTTGGACTTGATTTAATTCATTCTCATGCTCCTTCAGTTGGTCAATTTTATGACTGTTGTCCTTTTCATGGTTTGTGTCTATGTGTGGTAGTATCGTATTGCAATTTGTTGAGCTGATAAAAATTTTTCTTCCATGTTGATAATATTGTATTGGTTCATGGTAATATTTGATTGGGCTATAACATTCTTCCAATTTAGATTGGCTCTTCATTCTATGCAAGTACTCTTCATAGGTTTCTGGGACTCCAAAATGTATGTATAAAAGTTCAGCTAAATCATTCCATGACAAACGTTTGCCCATCTTGCATACTTTTGTCGCTTTTCCGCAAATTTTGTCCAGGATCACTCCATATATTGAATCTTTTTCAAAATCGTGAAGATTGCGTATTCTCCGGAGAATAACATTTGCTTCAGCTATCCATGTATATATGTAATACTGGTCGTTCTCACCATTGAATTCAGGCATTCGCACTGCAATTTGGTAGATTTCCTCGTAAGTTAACTGTTGTTCTCCTATCAGCGAATTCTCCATTTTGATAAACGATTTTATTGGCCACTAGTTTTTTTAAACCACTATTTACTTTCGAATTAAATACTTTGCTTTGTCCGTAGCTATGCTTCACCGGCAGAAGCTTTATGGATTTCGTCTTACTGATTTTTAGTAAGATCCATAACTACGCAAAGATCCTACTTCCGACTGCGCCAGTTAAACACGGGGATCTAGGATCTACACTGAAACACACAACTTGACTCTTTTACAATTTGTTCTGAACTCTCCTCAATACAGTTTTCTTAAATCTATTTATACTATTCCTATACTATGAATCACTATCTATGTTTATTATCTATTTTACTTTAACTATCCTAACACATATTCAATACAATGCAGTTCAATGTGCATATCTGGTAATGACACATCTGTTGAACATCTGTACAAGGTTCAGTACAGATGCGAATACATATCTATACAGATGCATGTACGACTCAATGCATCCTTATCTTATTTTAGGATCGGTGCGTAACTCAGGTGTGATCGCTGATCGGAGACAGATGGGAGCTAGGTTGTGTATTCGCCGTAACTGAGGGTGAATCATTTGAGGAGGATGTTTGTTGTCCTCTGTTCCTACAGAGACTAGCTGTAAATGTTGCATTCCACTGTCTATGGTGACTTAAACCGGAGTATCCCCTAAAATGACACCACTCGTCGCAACAGTTGCATCTAACTGAGGTTGCATTTGAGTGCAGCGTTCTGTTGCAGACGCAGCAGATCCATGAACCAGGGTCGAGTTCGATGCCGGCGCGGTGGAGGAGTATTGAGAGCAGCTGCGCCGAGATGTGAAGGTCCCAGGTTCCATAAAAAACGGACATGTTGAAAATATGACACACACATATACTTCCTTCTGCATTCAAGGGGTTTGGCAGCTCTTGGCCGTTGAAAAACGGGTCGCTCCGGTGCGTAGAACCGGCTGCCACAGGAACGGCCACATACGATCGGACCGAACGGTTCATGACGACCACCCAACCACTTCAATTTCATAGAACGTTTCATAAACATTGCAAGTATTCAGAAATTGAAATATATATCATTGAGATTACATATTGTACAATCTGAAGCTGGGGAAATTAATCGGAAAATATTTGTGATTCAGTCCTCCCCTTCCTGGTTTATATAGATACAATCTGCATCTGAAATTTAATGGAATTGAAATCAATGGAAACATGCTTCGTTTTCTTCTGACCTCATTCATTTTACTCAGTGCATCGGCATTTGTGCGCGATTTGGAAACAAGAATCGCAAAAGTTTGAAATTTTGCGCGCCGGTTATTTTTGTCCGGTCATTGAATTTCAAAAGTAATACCGGTTAAAAATCGGACAAAAATAGTACCGTAAATAACCGGTTTTGAAAATGGGAAATACCGGTTGTCGGAATAACCGGTAGGTATTTCCCATTTAATTTAAATTAAATTAAATTTAGTTTGAGTGTGTGTCATAAAATCAGCGGGTCCGGCTCATTTTCCTCCGTAGCCATAAATGTTGAAAATATAACACACGCATATACTTCCTTCTGCATTGAAGGGTTTTGGCAACTCTTGGCCGTTGTGAAACGGGTCGCTCCGATGCGTAGAACCGGCTGCCGTATGAAGTGGAATGGAAATGATATATATATTTAGCTTATTATTGCCGCTTTATTTAGACTTTAATTATTAACGGCATTAACATATTGATCACTTATACGTACTATGATTTTTCTATCTAGGTATAATTTCAAAATTTTCCTTCACCTATCCACCCGATAAAGAAATTCCAACTACAAAGACTGATAGCGATGGAGATTTAATAGTTCCTCGAAGAACAAAAGGGACAATTGAAATAGGTTAGTATTTTGTAGAGCGGAATTTCGCCTTCTTGACAATACAATATTATTTTTGCTTCTTCACAGAACATTCCGGCTCAACGGTATTACAACTTGTGGGTTTGCAAGTTTGGCGTGGTGCATTGCTTTTAGCCGACTATCTACTCCATATTCGCAACACCTTGGCCAATAAACAGATATTGGAACTTGGAGCTGGCGTCGGTTTAACAAGTATAGCTGGAGCCATTTATGCCAAACAAGTAATATGCACTGATGTCGATATCGGAGGAATTCTAGATTTAATCCGCGCGAATGTGAATCGAAATAAAAAATTAACAAGAAACAATATAAATGTTATTGAACTCGACTTTAAGAAACCATTTTCGGATGTCCTGATGAACGCAATGGCCGACGTTGATATTATTGTCGCCGCAGATGGTAATGCTTCGATTTTCTGTAATTTACTTTATAAAAAAAAATGTTATTTTTTCCAGTAATTTACGATGACGATTTAACCGATGGTCTAGTGCAAGTTCTCGAGACAATTTTGGGTAACGATTCGGCGAAACGAAAGGAAATATATATGGCGCTGGAAAAACGTTACGTTTTCACCTTTGCGGATCTAGATACAGTAGCACCGTGCTATGAATATTTTAAGAGAAGAGTTGCGGACAAGCATTGGATTATTCGTGACATTCCTATTGATTTTCCACAATATTTTGAATATGATCGGTGTAAGGAACTAATGTTATTGAAAATTAACAAATAAACAATACTTTTTATTCAGTGTGCATATATACAAAAAATAAGTTTTTATGGAAAACGAAAACAAGTTTTTATGGCAAACAAAAACAGTTTTGAATTTAATCTATCAGATACTATTATTAGACTTCTTCGTGAATGTAGATTGTGGTTGGAGAACTGTTATGCGATACTTTTCCGAGATGGAAATTTCGTCATGGACTCACTATAATCGGTACGAAGTTTCTTACTCCGTTCCTGTAAGGCTTGTCGTTGGATTATATCTACATAATATAATTTTTCACAAGAATACTCACTTGTTGCTCCTGTTCAGTTTTCAATTTTTCCTCAACAATGGTTATATTCCACCCGATTGGACTAAACGCTTGTACACTTTCGCTGAATTTAACCTGCTTCGACTTCAAACACCGCATGTCATTTGCTTTCTTCCATTGAGAAGATGGCAAATGGTGATGTGTTTCGGTAATTTTTGGCGGTCTTTCAGATGTTTTTATATCGAAAATATCTGAATTATCTGAATCTTGGTTTGAGTTAACATTTTTCAGGCTACTGCATGTTTGGGCGTATGGCTGCGCACAGGATTCTCGATTCAAAGATGAACGTAGTCGGTTCATTTTTAAATTGCTCTCCCTACCACTTGATTTATCTGCGTGTGCTCTTGGCATGGTTTTAAAAATAAGTGGATTTTGCGATGCTAGCAAATAGAGTTCAAGTAACGTGTACTAAGCAATTTTACTTACATTAAACTTTTTCCCGATAACCTTTTGATACGAAAAGATAATTGAAATTAGTTTCATTGCCTACTTTGCTGGTGTATTCTTTTGGATTCCCTTCGATTGAGAAATAATCTTAGAACAAGTTGTACATGGAAGACGCTTATTCTATAGCTATCTATTGAAAAAGTGGCTCCAATATTTGGTTCAGTACTTGCCATTTTTTTAACTGGGCTACAATCAAAACAATAAGGACTTCCGACTGAAGATTTCGGAATTTTACCTTCAGTCACGCGATTGTTTATACCGAAAACGCCATAGTAACGGTCAATGATTCGTAAAGGTCTCCTCAAGCTCAAATCAGAGCGGTCGCGGTAGTGGTAGCGCTACAGCGGTACCCATTTACATTCCAGCTTCGCCGCTGTATACCGCGTTCGGTTTGAATGCTTCCATATACCGCAGTGCAAATGGGTACCGCGACCGCACTGGTTTTATTTGGGAGATACCGTTAACCCTCAGTCGGTGTTGTGGGGTACCAGAATACCTCAGCCAAATTTCTTTTGCACAAATCTGCGCCATTTATCATTGTACTCATACGAGACTCTCAGTACCTTTCAGTTAGTCAGTCACGAGTGTTACCAGTGAATATTGGATATTTTGACTTTGTGTTCTACTAAGTATGTACAATTTGTCGCTTGGGGTATGACAAGACCCCACGACGCATTTTACTATACGACAAAAAAAAAATTAGCACAAACTTTTTTTCGCATTTCCAGGTGGATTATTACGATGCAGATATCTGCCTAATGCTTACATACTATATATGGTAAAGGTAGTGATGGGATGGGGCTGTGGTCTAAGGAAAGGAAACTGCAGATACCATCACAAAGCGTAATACAACTCGCTAAACCTATTGAAGGTAGTTGCAGAAATATCATCATCATCATCATCGTGGCGCGACAGCCCGACGTCGGGCCTTGGCCGCCTGGATCATTGTCCTCCAATTATCTCGGTCACGTGACCGCGTCCTCCAATTTTGGGAGCCCAGCAGCTGCGCGGCGTCCACACCTACTGAGCTCTCCCAACGAGATCTCGGTCGTCCTCGCAGTCTCGCTCCGTCGACTCGTTCTGCATTCATTACTCTCTTAGGCATGCGATCATCGTCCATTCTTTGTACATGCCCTGCCCATTGAAGTCGTTGTAGTTTGACGATTTTCGAGACTTGCAGCTCATCGTACAGTTCATACAACTCATGGTTGTACCGGATGCGCCATCCATCTCGATCGCAAACAGCCCCGAAAATTCGCCGCAGAACCTTACGTTCAAAAGTGTCTAGCATGTTTTCGGAGGCTTGAGTTAGGGTCCATGCTTCACAGCCATAGCATAGCACTGGTCGTATAATGGTTTTGTACACGCGGAGCTTCGTGTTTCTGTGCACATGCTTCGATTTCATTATGGGGAGAACCGAGAAAAAAGTCTTATTAGCTAACTGTATCCGTCGCTTGATTTCGTCAGTTTCGTTGGCGTCCCTTGACAAGTTGCAACCCAGGTAAATGAAGTTGTTCACGAACTCGATGTTGAGGTCCCCCACATTGATGCTTGGTTGTGCAGGTGTCCTTGTCACCGATCGCATCATTATTTTAGTTTTACCCTCGTTAATACGTAATCCAACTTCCTTTGCAGCGGTATCGAGCGTATGCAGAAGTTCTTCTGCGTCAGCCAATCTTCGGGACATGATGTTGACGTCGTCGGCGTACGCTGCTAATTGTGTCGACTTGATGAGTAGCGTCTTGCTGTTGTCCATATTCATGGCCCGAATAACGTGTTCCAGTGCTAGGTTGAAGAGCGTCGGTGCCAGTCCATCGCCCTGTTTCAAACCAGTGCGTGTTTCAAATAGATCAGTAAGTCTATTCTGGATCCTGACTTGTGAGACGGAGTTGGTCATCGTCATCTTTGTCAGTCGCACTAATTTTGCCGGTATACCAAATTGCAGCATGATGTTGTACAGTACTCCACGATCGATACTGTCGTATGCCTGCTTGAAGTCGACAAAGATTTGGTATACGTTTACGTTGTATTCCCAGCACCTCTGGAGTATCAGTTTGACTGAGAAGAGCTGATCGGTTGTGGAGCGCCCAGGTCTGAAACCGCTTTGATATTCGCCAATGACTCGTTCTGCGTACGGTTTTATTCTATTTTCCAGAATTTTCGTCAAAATTTTATAGGACGTACAAACTAGTGAGATGCCCCTGTAGTTCTCACACTGCAGTTTATCTCCCTTTTTATGAATTGGACAGATTATGCTTCTGCGCCAATCGTCTGGAATCTCCTCGTTCTCCCATACTCGCAGGAGTAATTGATGTATGGCATCAACTAGACTCGTTCCACCGAATTTTAGCAGTTCAGCTGGAATCTCGTCAGCGCCCGGCGCTTTATTTCGTTTTAGTGATCGCAAGGCGAGATCAACTTCCTCTACTGTCGGGGGTTGAATGGGTGGGCCTAGATCAACAATATCGTCGAGAGCTTCCTGTGTGGGGATGTTAGATGGTCGGTTTAGAAGCTCTTCAAAATAAGAGGCCCATCGTTTGTTAATACCATCGGTGTCGCTGATGATGTTTCCATCCTTGTCCTTACAAAGGCTAGTCCTGGGTTGGTAGCCGTTCTTAATTGTATTTACTAGTTTGTACGCTTGTCTGGTGTTCCTATTAGCTAAATTTTCGTTTATGTTCAGCAACTGCTCGTCAAAGTGTTTACGTTTCTCGTCATATTTTTCTCTTCTGGCTCTGGTTCCTCGTTGAATCCATTGTCTGTAGGCCTCGTTTTTCGCGTCAAGTGAATTTTTGCATTCTTCGTCGAACCAGTCATTTCGCGCTCGCTGGGCTTTATATCCCACGACCTTCTCTGCGACATCCTTGATGGTACCCTTGTGTTCTTCCCAGAACCCATGGACGCCTGTGTTGCTGATGTTGTGTAGCATAGGTGATAGTTTTTCCTCAAGGGCGGTAGTATACGCCACCGCTGTAGCATCACTCAAAAGCTTATCAACCGCAAAGATTTTGGGAGGGCTGATTCTTGCTTGGTGCACTGAGGAAATTCTACATCTGTAGGTCGTCTTCACCAAGTGATGATCTGAGTCGCAGTTTGCTCCTCGATAGGAGCGGACATCCATGACACTAGACGCCCATCTCCTGCAAATGAGGACGTGGTCAATTTGGTTGACGGTATGTGCGTCTGGAGACTTCCAGGTCTGCTTGTGAATGCGTCGATGCGGGAAGCACGTAGAGCTTACGACTAGATTCCTGCTGCAGGCAAAGTCGATAAGTCGCTGACCGTTATCGTTACATTCTTCATGGAGGCTGTGGCCTCCAGTGGTCCCCCGGTGCCAGCTTTCATTTCCGACTTTCGCGTTAAAGTCTCCCAGCAGCAATTTGACGTCGTTTGTTGGAAGTGAGTCGAAGAGAGTTTCAAGGCGGGCGTAGAACTCGTCTTTTACTGCGTCTTCTTTAACTTCAGTGGGGGCGTGCACATTGATGAGCCAGAGATTGAAGAATCGAGTCTTGATGCGAATCGCACACAGCCGTTCATTTATGGGTTTGAAGTCAGTAATATGCGGTTTGAGGCGATTGTTCACTATAAATGCTACTCCAAACTCCTTGCGGCCCGATGGTTTGCCACTTGTAAAAATTGTGTGCGATTTCTTGTCATTAATCTCGCTGCCAAGCCAATTTGTTTCCTGGACTGCAGTAATGCTCAGTTTGTACTTTTCGATCTGTTGAAGGAGGGCCTTCTCGGCCCCCGGTTTGTTCATGGAGCGTACATTCCAGGATCCGAAAGAATAATCCTTTATTCATTTGCGTGGTCGTCGTTGTTGATCCGTCCAATCCGAGGCTTTTGTTCCAGGTTTCTTGACATGGAGTGGTTTTTACAAGGACGAGTTGTCAGCACGTCGCTTAACCCCATTCAGGGGATGGCCTCGGAGATAGCTGCTTCAGATGGTTTAATAAACGTGCTGGAGCCCACACCACTATGTAGCAGGTCCAACTACGCAAGTCATTCCATCCTACTAAACCTGAGACGCTTCGGTGTTCGTCAGCCATTCAGGCTACAGGTATCTGCCTTTTCCAAACTGTCTTATCGCTAAGACATTGGCCGTCAGCGAATTGATACATTGCCGTTACCAGGGGGCGCCCACGCGGAGGATTATGGAAAAGGTCTTTGCAGAAATATCACAGCTGACAATTATTTCAGTTCAGTACAAGTTGTTGACGAACCAATTAAACTAAAAATTACTTATTTTGAAACAATGAGGAAAAATAAAAGAGAAATACCTTAAGAGTTTTTGTCGCATAAAGAGGGATCAACCAAATAGGGTTTCACAAAGGGAAAACCCCTTGTTTCATATAATATTTGACATTTTGAAAGGCCTGGCCCAGCAATTATGTGAGTCGTATTTAAATGAAAAGCTAATCAATACAAGACTGCCAAGAGAGCTTAGAGTGGATATTGGCCGCATTCTTAACAAACTTGTAAATCCTGAAAATCAGAAGGAAGGTCCTGCAAAAAGGAAAAGATGTGCACTATGTCCTCGTTCATATGACAAAAAGACAGATGTTTGTTGTGTATATTATAGTCGACCTATTTGTGTCAGCTGCAGGCGACCGCTTTGTCCGAATGTGTGGATCACTAAAAATTTTCTCATATTCCGTCGTTGTGGAATCTAATCAAATAGCGATTATCTGATATTTTTATCTTTTTTGTCTATATTAATATCTCAACTTTTTACATTTAGCGAGTTTTGAACCAGAAAGTTAGTTTTTACAATGTTTGTTAACGAAAAATAACTATACTATAAAAAAGACGTCCAAAAGAAGAGGACACGTTAATATTCTCATTATCCGACTATTATCCTCAATTTGTAAACATTAATCAGTCATTATCATTTGAATATAATTAATTAAGCTGACAGACTTCATTCAATGACAATACTATGTATTTTACAAAAAGCTAATATAGTATAATATTAGTTGGGGTACGTCAATACCCCACAACACCACTTATTTCATAGAAAGTTCACCACACCGAGTGAGGGTTAAACTGAATCAGATGTTAGGGCACTCGGAAGCTACGATTTGTTAGCTAAACTTGTCGCTTAATCTCAAGGGTTTCCTCACAATGTTCGCACGAAAATGGGCCAATCTAGACGATACAGTAAATTGCTCGCAGAGGTTGTCCCCGAAAAGCTGTTTGCATCTCTCTCTCTAGCAAATGTACATGAGATTTGCCAGAGAGAGAGAGACGCAAACACCTGATTATGTGAGTAGTGACGACGACGGATGCAAAAGTCCGTGCGCTCGTCGGGTGAGGAGCACCATACGACATTGTGCAATGATCGGTACGAGTTCATGGTTGTGGGCGTGGCTTGTGGCAATCGCATGAATGAAAAATGTGTGATGAAAAAATTGATACTGAATGTTTATGGCTGCACACTAGCCAAAAGTAATTACTGATTACATTTTGCATCAAATTATACTGGAATTGAAAGCAACGGCATTCATACTCGCAAACGTTTACTATCTAAAACGATTTATTTGTAAAATTTTAATGACTTTTATACAACCCTCCTAGCACCTTCCACACATTAGAAAAAATCATCTTACATCTTAATTCATATGTCATATGCCATAAATGAAATTAAATCATATACCGCACAGCATGCTTTGTTCTTTCAGGACATCCTAAGATGCAGCCATAAACATTCAGTTCCAATTTTTTCATCACACACTTTTCATTCATGCATTTGCCACAAGTCACGTCCACAACCATGAACTCGTAGTGATCATCGCACAATTTCGTATGGTTCTCCTCACCCGGCGAATGCACGGTCTGTTGCATCCGTCGTCGTCATTACTCACATAATCAGTTGCTTGCGTCTCTCTCTCTCTGGCAAATCTCATGTACATTTGCCAGAGAGAGACGCAAACAGCTTTTCGTGGACATCCGTTGGCATGCGATCTCTGCGAGTAATTTACTGTATCGTCTAGATTGGCTCAATGTACGAGTATATGAATATGAAGTTGCCCATTCTTTTGATGGTATGATTTCCTCTGGTTTGCTCGAGCTACTTCCCTGTGTTTCTATACCCTACACGAATGTGATACGGTATGTTAAGGCTGCGCGCAAGTTGGCACACGTTCGCGTGTCGCGTTCACGTGTTTTATGTCAAACGGTTTGAGTCTATGGTTTGCAACCAAAGATGCGAATCGGTCAATTTGATAGATGCTCGGCTGTTGTCGTATCACCAAATTGGATTCATTATTGTGTATTAACGCCAATAATTTAGTATGAAATGTGTGTTTATGCACATCCTACTACTCCCCAGTCGTTTGTTTTGCCACCGAATTCTTATCTAATTATCCATTTTAAAGCACAATAAAGAACTCAATTTGTTGATACGACAATAGCCGAGCATTTGTCATATTGACAGGTTCGCGTCTTTGGTTGGAAACCATAGACTCAAACCGTTTGACATAAAACACGTGAACGCGACACGCGAACGTGAGCCAACATGCGCGCAGCCTAAACGCCCGTTAAGCTGACACCCCCACAGCAAAAAATTGAGATGTGACATATGGCATAATTAGGTGCTAACTAGGTGCTAATTCAAAAATTTAGTGCTCCAGCCGAATCGCCACAATTGAGTATGTTATATGGGGGTGCTAGCTTAACGTAACGCTAGCACCACCACTTCTTAAATAACATAAAATCGAGATGAAATCGACCGATCTAAAAGTCTGTGTTTGTGAGATTTTTTTTTGTTTCTAAAGATATCTTAACCAAATTTCATATTTTTCAATGGTATTTACTGTTAAAAAAAAAAAAAAACAAATTGGACTTCTAATCATATAGATGTCACAGGAACGACAGATCCGCAAGTAAGTTTTGGTCAGAAAAACTATTTCTAAAGATATCTTTACCAAATTTCACATTTATCGATCATAGTTACCGCTAAACAACATTCCACATTCAAATACCTCTCATAGGAACAGCAAAATGGTTGATCCATTCTGCATTGTGACTCCCTTCACAGTTCGCGTGTTTTTTGTCAACTCCTTCGAATTTACCGTTTAAATTTGGAGAAATAAATAACCTCCTTTGCCGCTGGAGGGTTTCCGGTTTCGGTTGTGTCTACTGGTAGCTTTTATATTACATGGCCAAGTACTAGTTTGAGGGCGGTAGCTCAATACGTTGGGCTCGGGGAAATAGTATTTTATAATTACTAGTTTGAACCGTATGGGACCAGCTCAAAGGCCTGTTATTGCCCGACTCGCGTCTCAAACGTTTCGGTCAGTTTGTTGTTAGTGCTATCCTTGAATGTAGAGTTTGGCATTATCCTGCTGGTCAGTCGAATTAACTTTGGTGGTTTTTCGAAATGTAATAAGATTTTATTCATTGCAATACGATCGATACTGTCGATCCGAAACGGGTTTATGACAACCAGTGACGTAACTAGGGGAGGGCTCCAGATCCCTTCCGAAATTTTATAATTCTAAAACAAAACAACAATACAATCTCACAAGATTTTACAATAAGAAGTAATCTCAATAAGTACATATTTTTCATGAGTCCATGGCGTTACGAATTTAGTCAGAAATTTGGCTGCAAAGATCACGATCAGGTGGTGCATTTATTTCCCAAGAATATAAAAAACAAACAGCTTCTTGATTTGTTTATTTTATTGGGCCATTGAGGTCCTCCAGCACAGAGCCAAAATTGTTTATTGTGCTATAGCCTTAACAGGACTAAGACCGTCTACCTTGATCCATAACAAGCGAGATACATACTGTTGCGTGTACGGGGTGGGTATCTTTTACGACCCACACTGTACTAATCTCGAATGATCGATGACCAGTACAAATTGAATGGACACTAGGCTATTCTCGAGCCATCTATAGTCTAGAACCTTCTCCAAACAGAAACATTGAATCGGATTCTCGAACCTTCGTTGAGTAAGCACCCGAGCCTGGAACATCTCGAAAGATCTAGAGCCTTCGCTAATTGACGAAAGCATGGATTTCCACCTATAAAAGGCAGATGTCACCGAACGAAGAGGCAGTCGTGAAGTAGTAGTTCTCAACGAAAGCTCATTGGTGTCAGACATCCGCCGGAAGCGAATAGTTATCCGTAAAATGTCGGTTGCGCGTGTATATAGTTAGTTCGTTTAGTAAATAAAGTGTGTGTTTTTCAATCGAAGTGTTTCATTATTCAGCACAAGAATATCTAACGAACCTGTTTTGGTTTCGTTCTTGTTTCGCTCAACAGAGGAAACATTACAATTGGTGTCAGAAGTGGGATATTCGAGTGCGTGTAGTGAACGTTCGTTTGAAAAGTGAAAGTCGTGAAAGTCGTGCGTGATATTTACGGATAAACGGAAAGTTTCGAGAAACTTTAGAGTGAAGCGTCGGGAAGTTCTGAGTGGATAGAACTTGCGCGATCGTGTATTTTGTGTAAGGCGTGCGGGATATTTACGGTAGTGTAAATAAGCACGGGAAGTTTTGAGAAACTTTGTAGTGAAGTGCGGGAATATTCTACGCGGGTAGAATTTGCACGACTGACTGTTGTGAACTTTTGAAGTGAAAAACGAACTAAAATGCCGGGTACTCTTTGCGAATTGACAATCGCGGAGATAAGAAACGAACTAGCACGACGGAAATTGTTAACGACGGGAAATACGTCCGCGCTGTATATTCGTTTAGCACAAGCGATAAGAGCCGAAGGACAGGATCCGTGTACGTTCGAATTTCCGGATGAGTCGACAAGAAATCTCGACAAATCGGGAGCGGAACAGCTTTCAACTGGGGACCCTGGCATCCAGCTGCTACTGTCGATGTTCAAGCAACAAGCACAGCAACAATCTGAGCGGTTTGACCGGTTTGAGAAGCAACAAGCAGAGCAATCCAAGCAACAAGCAGAGCAACAATCTGAGTGGCTTGACCGGTTTGAGAAGCGATTTGATGAGCAATCCGAGCGGTTAGACGAGCAACTGCAGAAACAGTTGTCGGAAATATCGAGATTGCTCGACGAGAGGCAATGAGAAACCTCCAAGCAGTTCGAGAACAACCTCATGCAGGATGACGCCAAAGTACATGGCGGGTTCGGTACGGTTGCCGAGGGGGTCGAAGGACTGCGCAGTGGACCGGGGCGCGTCGAAACATCTGGAGTCATCAAGATCGAATCGCAGACACAGCTCGAGGCCGCTGCGGTAGTGAATAGCCGGGCCGATGGTGAACAGTCACCGAGAGCAGAGAAGTTGCCGAGTGAAATGACATCGCAGATGAACGAGCGGTCAGTGAGTTTTGAGAAGTCGCTGAAGGAGTCGACAACGGCGTTGAATGGACCGACAACGAGGATGAGCGAACAATCGGCAAAGTTGAACAAGCGGTCGGTGAGGTTGAAGGAGTCACCGCGGAGAGTGACAACACAGTTGCAACCGCAGAAGGACAACAGCTTGAAGCCACAATTGGAGAAGCGGTCTGCGGGAGTCTGGAAACTAAATGGCGAGAAGCTTCCTAGAGACTACATGAAGTTTAAACGGATGCGGGTGGGTGCCCAGATCGGAAACGTGTGTGATGGACTCGAGAATGCTGGAAACTAGAGGAACGACCTGGAACGTGTGGAAACGTCGGGATTCGTTAGGGCCGAACTGTCCGCGAAGGTTACAAGGGAACCAGTTCTCGACGACGTGGAAGTGTCCTGCGCGCAGTTTGAGGCCGCTGTGATGATGGACAGCAGGAGCGACGACGAGTGTACTGCTGCTGTCGATGAGGCATTGCGATGTCCGATTATGGAGGTGTTGCAGAATAGTCCAACCTCACAGAATGTTTCGTGTGTGGAGCAATCAACGTCGGTCGCCGACTTCGGACGCCGGTTGGATGGCGTACATGGCCTGATCCAAGGACGACCTCGGTGGAGATGTGATCGCATGAAAACGAGGTTCAACTGGAAAGCTCGCTCGATTGTTGTCAGCGACGGTGGTTTCGAATGGTTGTTCAGCGTTCATCGGAGAAAACAGGCGAGCTCGTGGGTTCGACAGACCTGGAAGGAAGCGGATGAGATTGTTGCCTGGGTGGATAATGTAGTGCGTCGCGTTCCGAAGCGATGGAGGCCAACAGTGAAAATGAAGGCCGTGCATCTGGATCGGATGGCACCGCGTGAGCGGCGTCATGGTGACTTCTGTTCGGGACAAACAGGTCTAAGGAGGAGGCAGTGTTGCGTGTACGGGGTGGGTATCTTTTACGACCCACACTGTACTAATCTCGAATGATCGATGACCAGTACAAATTGAATGGACACTAGGCTATTCTCGAGCCATCTATAGTCTAGAACCTTCTCCAAACAGAAACATTGAAGCGGATTCTCGAACCTTCGTTGAGTAAGCACCAGAGACTGGAACATCTCGAAAAATCTAGAGTCTTCGCTAATTGACAAAAGCATGGATTTCCACCTATAAAAGGCAGATGTCACCGAACGAAAAGGCAGTCGTGAAGTAGTAGTTCTCAACGAAAGCTCATTGGTGTCAGACATCCGCCGGAAGCGAATAGTTATCCGTAAATTGTCGGTTGCGCGTGTATATAGTTAGTTCGTTTAGTAAATAAAGTGTGTGCTTTTCAATCGAAGTGTTTCATTATTCAGCACAAGAATATCTAACAAACCTGTTTTGGTTTCGTTCTTGTTTCGCTCAACAGAGGAAACATTACAATACTATACAATGTCGACCATGATGCTTGGGCAAGTTTTTATCCTGCCTCAAACTAGGGGAAAAAAGACTGCTTAGCTTTACCCTAAACTACACTGAATAAGGCACACAAAAAACGAGCCTAATATGTGGCATATCAACATTTCTGATATTGAATGTGTGGACTCCCTCCGAAACAAGATCTTAACTACGTCGCTGGTCCTACGGCAAAAGCATTAAGAAATTTCATGTGAAATCTCATACAAAACTGTCAAAAGTTTCGTTCGCACGACAAACTTTCGCTCTCCCAGTACTAACATATTTCATTCGAAGAAAAAAGTCTCCACATCATTTCGAGCAATTTTCACGTGAAAACAATTACTTTGCACATTATTTCGCTTAAAAAAACCGGTCTTTTGAGTAGGAAGGAAAGTTCAAGTGTCGTGTAGAGCGCCGCGGATGTGCTGTGTGCAAGTTTACACTGTTACTTTTTCCTGGGAGATATAAGTGCAGCATTTTCACCTGAAAAGGTTAGTATCAGCCTTAAGACGAAAAAGATATACAGATAATTCTCTTATAGTTAACACGGTAAATACGTTCCTACAAAATGCCATGCTGTGTGAAACCGTGTTATCGGAGACTAGAAGCTAGTACAAAATTGGAGGATACGTTCCAAACTCTTTTTGAAATTAAATATTTTTATTTAATTTCAACAATTTCATTAAAAATTCATATGGAAATAAAACAAAAACGTAAATTAATAAATAAAAAAGAAAATAATCGCATTTAATTAAAATTCATTTTAGTAAGTTTCTTCATATACTGGGGTGTTTTACGGTCGATCATCCTCATCAGTTTCTGAACCTATTGGGTGGTATGCATAAAGTGAGTCGAGTGGAGTAAAGCTGAGTTGACAGAATTCCACTCAAATTTCACTATGGAGCGGAAAGTAGTTTTATGCATACAAATTTTTCACTCGATTCACCGAACATAGCAGACTCAGGAATGTCCTCAATAGACTTCACTCTTGAGTATATCCTCATTATTATGCATACCACCCATTGTTTCGACAGATTGATTTGCATCTTCTGCCTTCCTTAAGCCCAACATACACCATCCGGAATTCCTGTCCGGAAAAACTGATGAGGCCCGGCCTTCCGGTTTGCCTGAATATTGAATACACCGTACACCATCCGGAACTCCTTCCGGAAAAACTGATCAGGCCCGGCCTTGAGGAATTCCGGATCATGTATGGCTGCTTCAGGCCGCCTTGAGAGCGCTGGACAAGCCTTTGAGGCGGCCGGATGGAATTCCTTGAGGAATTCCGGACAGGCCGCCTCAAGGCGAACTGTCCAGCCGCGTGAGTAGAATGGATTTTCACTGGAGTTTATTTCAATAGACGAATGTATCTGAAGCTTGGCTATGGAATGTAAAATTCAATCCAATACTTTCATTCTATGATGATAAGATCGATTTCCAATTATCCATCCGACTCAAGGCGGCCTGCACATGCCATTGACGATCCGGAATTCCTCAAGGCCAGGCCTGATCAGTTTTTCCGGAGAAAAATTCCGGAACGTGTGTGGTGGAGGCCTGGCGGGAGCGATTTTCCTTCCGGCCGCCTGAAAGGCCAATCTGAAACGACCATACACGATCCGGAATTCCTCAAGGCCGGGTCTGAGCAGTTTTTCCGGACAGGAATTCCGGATGGTGTATGTTGGCCTTTAAAAGATTACAAGGTCATTATAGTATGAATAAGATAATCAATTTGTAGTCCGGATGGCGCAACGGTTAGCACGTTCGCCTTCTACGCACTGGGCCCCGGTTCGATTCCTACTGAATGCGGTAGTTTTCGATAAAAAGGGGATTTACGTGTCGGACTATGAGCCCACTCAGCTGTTAAATGAGTACCCATTTATGGGGTAAATAAACCGGTTGAGCGTGCTGTTGATCACACACCTCTGAACAAGACCGTCACGATCTAGAAAATGAGATGATGCTAACTCATCTCGAGGCCATGGTTCAAATTGGACTGTTGCGCCAGTTATTTATTTAGTTTTATTTAATTTAGTATGATCTATACTTACGTAGAAAACGTATTAGCAGGGCTTCCGAGACCTGCCCATGAATGTAACAATCCAAGCAGTGGGGGAACCGTGGCCGGGTGCTAGGTTTAAGACTATACCTAGGGAGGAGATTCATATCCGACCCAGAGCTCGGAACTGGCTACCGGGACGACCAACTGGTGCCAATTTTGAGAGTCATTGAGTTTGCAGTCCGGACGCTCGCAGCACAGGATTGGCGTAGTGTCAAGCTGCTGGAGGCCCAGAGGAAAATCCGTAGCGCAGTAATCGTGATTAACACGGAGTGCCTTGCTCCTCTGGCTAAAACACCACTATTACGCTTAGCGTATATAAAGGAGACACGAGGGAGCGCCATAAACAAGAATTAGTATCGACTGCGATGGACATGGGAGAAGTTCATAAGGCAGAGCTGCAATCTAGTATCAAACTAAATTGTCGATTCCTGTTGGAAAAATCTCTCAAAACCTGTTTTTTCGGTAACATGTTCCTATAAAAGGGCAGCTCAGCATGTATTCGGTCTTCATTCCTGTTACGATCACCCAGTGAACACTAACGAAATATAAGTGCAAGAATTATTTTAATTAAAAGTGTACCTATATATCCGTATTTCGAATATCTGCCTTTTCTTTAAAAAATTCGACAATTGCGATTGATAGCTTCCATTCCCACATGAGTTTCCTCCTTACATTAAAATAACTATTTCTAAATCTCTAGTCAGAAGTTAGTTTATCAAGCGTGTCATATCTAATGGACTTTAACTTTATAGACACTCTGTTCAAGTACTTCAATGCATGCAAAAGTTAAATATTCAAAGATTACATTGCTGAAAATGCAAGTTCCTTTATCGAAATTTAAGTTAATACGACCGATACCTCCACCGCGCTGGCAAGAATGGAAATGAACATTATTGGAAAGTGTATAAAGTAAAGATTAGTTCTACGAAAGTTTTTATGTTGTTACTTTTGCTGGAATACTTCATTCAAGCACAGACAAAACCTTGTCTGTGACCATATAGTAATCCTTTCTGCCATAGAAATGGAGATCCTCAATTTCATTGCCATAGAAATGGAGATCCTCAATTTCATTGGGGCATATGCCAATGGCCAGAGAATTGCACAAAAACTTTTCTGGGTCAGCTCGTTGAGAGATTTTCTAAGCTTGGTTGGTTTTAAATTAAAGAAATGAATTTGAGAAATTGAGGATCTCTCAGTAACAGCATTTTATCATTCAAATGTGTGACAGTGTTCACAAAAAGGAACGTTTCAACACTGTTTTAGAAATATTCAATAATTTTCTTTTGAAAAAGCGAACGAACGAACGCTAACGATTCCAATTCACATCATAATCTGGGGAAATGAATCATATTTTGTATACCCTAGATTTTATACTTTTCCAATCCACCATCTAAACAGGAATCAACTGTGGCTATTAAATCGATGGAACCGGGTAAAGCCCCGGGGATAGATGGAATTCCGGTAGAATTCTTTAAGGCGGATATCAACGCTACTGCGGATATTCTTCTCCCCCTTATCCAAGAGTGTTGGGAAACCGAAACTCTCCCTAAAGAATGGAAGAAGGGCGTCATTATTAAGATCCCGAAGAAAGGTAACCTGAAGGATTGTAATAATTGGCGTGGAATTTGCCTCCTCCCCGCAGTCTCCAAACTGATGGCAAAAATAGTCTTAAGCCGGATCAAGCAAACACTTGATCGCACACTGAACGATGAACAGGCTGGTTTTCGCGAGGGCTTTTCATGTAGCGACCACATCAACACCCTCCGAATTATTATTGAACAATCCGCAGAGTGGAGATCCCCATTACATCTCATGTTCATCGATTTCGAGAAGGCGTTTGATAGCGTTGACCGGGAATACATCTGGAAGGCTTTACATAGAAGAGGTATACCAGATAAAATCATATCCATCATCAAGGAGTCCTATAGCGGAGCCCAATGTCATGTCTTACACAAGGGTAAGCAAGCTTTCAGATCCCTTCGAGGTACATAGCGGAGTGAGGCAAGGCTGCATTTTGTCACCTATATTGTTTTTGATTGCCATTAACGACGTACTCTGCAGTGCGCTTCGTGAACACCAGAGCAAAGGTATCAGATGGAACCTGTTTGAATACCTTCAACACCTGGATTACGCTGACGATATTTGTCTTCTCTCAAATATATCGGATCATCTAGTTCAAATGACGGATGCCCTGCACCGCGAAAGTGGCAATGCGGGTCTTAAAATCAATGCTGCCAAAACTAAGTACTTGAGCTTGGGTCCAGGAAGACAAAACGAAATTTGTGTTTCGGGGCAGCCGGTGGAAAGGGTGGACAATTTTTGCTACCTCGGAAGCGTAGTTACAGCAGATGGTGGAGCGGATGCTGATGTACAGTCTCGCATCAATAAGGCTCGGGCAGCTTTTTTCAGTTTAACTCCTTTCTGGCAAAACAACAACATCTCCAGACGTACCAAATTCAGAATCGTCGAAACCAATATAAAATCTGTGCTTTTTTATGGCTGTTCAACTTGGAAGGTGACCAGGGCGATAACAACTAACTTTCAAACTTTCGTGAACCAGTGTCTACGGCGCATCCTGCACATACGCTGGCCGGAGGTCATTTCTAACGACGACCTCCTGTTCATTACTGGCCAGGACAAGATAGGCACCTCTATAAAAAGGCGAAAGTGACAATGGATAGGTCTCACACACTTCGAAAGGGGCCGGAAAACATTACTAAACAGGCCCTCGATTGTAACCCACAGGGAACCGATGCAAGTCGCCGCGTTGGACGACCTAGAAACACCTGGAGAAGATCAGTTGAGGTCAAGGATAAGTCATTAGGCAAATCGTGGAGACAGCTGAAGGCGATGGCAGCGAACAGGACGAGGTGGAAAGTCGGCGTGGTTAATACCCTATGCCCCACAAGGGCTTGACAGGATCCAGAGAGAGAGAGACTTTATAAGTAGAGTACATATATTTTTTATGTCGCGACGAAAATATGTAACACCTTAAAGGAGGCTCCGAAAGTATAGCAATGTGTATACTATGTATAAATGATCAATGTCACCTCCTGATTCGATTTAGCCATGTCTGTTTGTCTGTCAGTTCGCAAGATAACTTTCGATAGAATGAAGCTATGTAGAACCTTGAAATTTTCGTCAAATGTTCGTAGTATTGAAGATGGGCGTGTTCCGGCTAAGGGAGCGCCTGCTTCCCCTGCATATACAAAATAATTAAATATATCTATAACTCCCGATTGAATAAACGTGAAAAGCTGTAACTTTGGCAGATGACTTGAAAGGGTCATTTTGTACTTTCCTGTGATTGAGATTGATTAGTTTGAAAATAACGGTACTTTTCTTACAAAGAGCCCCGCTTTACCCTACTTTTCAGGGTTTTTGTCTATAACTCTTGTACCAATTGGCGTAGGGAGCTAATTTTTGGTACGTACACTTCAAATGAGAAACTACTTGAGTTCTAGTAAGATGAGCATAATCAGGCCAAGGGAACGACTACCTCCCCTACAAATGGCAAAAATTGAAATATTATTGAACTACGATCGCTTTCGACAGGCTAAAGCTAGCAAGTTAAAAATTTGGTCGGATGTTGATAGTAAGATCTGGTTAGTTGTTACTGAAAATGGGCAAGATCCGACTCAAGGAACCCCTACTTCCCCTACAAATGAATCTTCAAATAAACGATAACTTTTGGTAGAATGAACGACTTGGGATTTTGGTTGAATGTTTGTAGGAGGATCTAGTTGGTTGTTAGTGAAAATGGGCAATATCCGACAAAAGAAACCTCTACCTTCCCTACGAGTGACTTTTCAAATAAGTCATAACTTTCGATAGAATGAGGCTAGTGACTTGAAAAATTCGACAAATATTTGTAGTGTGGGTTAGATAGTTGATTTTGAGAATGGTCAAGATCAAGATCCTTCTGAATGAGCGCCAACCTCCCCTATAAACTGGCCATATAGGAAACTCAGTTTTAATGCATATGGTAGTTACCAATAGGTACTTTTGGTATCAGTACTAGGTCTGTAGAAGTCTAGGGTATATACGCTTCGGACTCCAGGCCGAAACGAAGCTTCGGTCTGGTCCTTCATAAAATAGACAATGGAAAAACTGTAAATTCTCTAAACGAGATTTCAAGTCGTTTCCAGATCACCCTTGAGGTAGACTTGTTTTTCGATCAATAAGGAAATTATGATCTCTGGTTGAGTTCAACTTTAGAATATTATAGGTGCTTGCTACAAAATAAGTACGAAGAGCTAGCTTCCGGCTTGTTTTTAAAATAATGATAGTAAAAATGACACCAGCAACTAAAGTGTTCAGATATCGAAAAATTTGTCACTCTAATTTTTTGCTTATGCAAGCCATAGACGCACGTACCAATCCGTCGGATTGGTCGGAAGTCAACCACTGATACGCGAACCGTATTCATACAATTTTACTCAAGAAAAGTAGTCAAACAAGTTATTTTCTATCGCCGCGACGCGCGCCGCATAAGTGTACAGCGACAGCCCGCGCGACTACCTTTTCTGACCCCATATTGTAGTTGTTGTTTGGGTTGGCTCTGAGTTCGTGTCGAGCTCGATGCTCAACACAACGAACCCGACTCCGAGCCCAGACCCGACCCAACAACAATTTCAATGTAGAGTCCGACCGGTATTTGAATAGGTGAATTGTTGTGAATGAACGTGTACGGTGTGTGTCTAAATACAGTATGGTCTGCTTATTGACGAATTTTTCAATGCAGAATTTATAGGCACGATATTATATACGTATACATGCACGTACATATGTGAGTATTATAGAAGTCTTGTTGTTATTGAGATTGGGTAGATCTCCATTGCATAACACATATCTTTTCGTCCAAGGATATTCAAACTCTTCCGCAATTTCTAGAATCCTAAACAAACATGCGGAAAGGTACTCATTATCACCCGTATATTGACATGAAGGAAACGACCCAAAAATCCGTGAATACAAAATGCCGCTTTCCCGAATTTATGATCCTCAATGCACGGTTCCTCGTTCTTTATTGGTAATTATTGTTTTTTTTTCCTTGAAAATTACTTTAAATGGCTATATTGCGTTCTTCATTCATAATTTGGAATGTGTCTGGCGGTAGTTGTTAACTTGTGATGTGTGAAACCCGTGAACAGACATTGACAGTAGTAGCACGGATAACAACAAAACTATTGAAAAAATTCGAGTGCAAATCGAATCATTAACAGGTACCTTTTTGTCACCTTCTGACGATTCCGGTCTTTTCGGTTTTTATCTCTTACTGTTTATTTAACTGTGGTAGCTTCAAGGGGAGAAACCATTCACCTCTCAATAACCATCATCCCGTACAAAGGTCTCGAAAATGAGGTCCGTTACTACATTTTTCATCTCATATTCCGACTTCAGACTAAAAAGAAGTTGTATATATGTATATTGTAGATTCTACACCATATAGGATCCGCTATAAACCCCAGTTTTACCATATATAGCACGATTCGAAATATGTATAAGTTTCCAGCCAATCAACAAATTATATTCCCACGATTATCAGTATAATTACATAATTCCCATTTACCTGCAGGCTGTAATTATTCTTGCACCTGTCCAACTTTGATTAAGGAGACGGTGAAGATCTACCCAATCTCAATAACAACGAGACTTTTATAATACTCACATATGTACGTGCATGTATACGTATATAATATCGTGCCTATAAATTCTGCATTGAAAAATTCATCAATAAGCAGACCATACTGTATTTCGACACACACCGTAATCGTTCATTCACAACAATTCACCTATTCAAATACCGGTCGGACTCTATATTGAAATTGTTGTTGGGTCGGGTCTGGGCTCGGAGTCGGGTTCATTGTGTTGAGCATCGAGCTCGACACGAACTCAGAGCTAACCCAAACAACAACTACAATACTCGTACAATATGGGGTCAGAAAAGGTAGTCGCGCGGGCTGTCGCTGTACACTTTTGCGGCGCGCGTCGCGGCGATAGAGAATAACTTGCTTGACTACTTTTCTTGAGTAAAATTGTATGAATACAATTCGCGTATCAGTGGTTGACTTCCGACCAATCCGACGGATTGGTACGTGCGTCTATGGCTTGCATTAGAGTTTCATCGCAATTGGTGTAGTGAAGATTCTGTGCGCCAATTTCGATATATTCTGCATTGCCACTTTGAAATCAGCCATAAAGTCTGTTCCGATTCCACTGTTCCTATGGGAGGTATATGAGGTAGTGAGCGTGCGAACGTGGTTTTGCGGTAGATATGATTGATAAAATTGAAATTTGGTCAAGATAACTTTAGAAAAAAAAAGTTTTTCACACAAAAACTAGTTTTTGGACCGACTATCGTTCCTATGGCAGTTATACAAGATGTCACCCTTCTGATGGTAAATACTTTAATGGTAGATAGTACCGTTCATTTGTGGCAAATTAATACCAAAATTGGCACTCTATCTTTAACTGTTACAGGGTTATAGAATTTTTTTTTTACATCGTGTCATAAAGCTTGGCTTGTCGAACAAAATCAAAATTTGCCTCTCTCCCAATCATTTATTCCGAGATTTGACCCCACTTTCGGACTGAGCGACTCGCGTTTACGACTGAAAAAACTATCATAAAATAAATAACTGGCACAACAGTCCAATTTTAACCATGGCCTCGAGATGAGTTAGCATTACCTCATTTTCTAGATCGTGCCGGTATGTCTTATGTAGAGGTGCGTGATCTGGAACACGCTCAACCGAGTTATTTACCCCATAAATGGGTACTCATTTAACAGCTGAGTGGGCTCATAGTCCGACACGTAAACCCCCTTCTTTATTTATCGAAAAGTACCACATTCAGTAGGAATCGAACCGGGGC
Organism: Chloromyia formosa; assembly: GCA_964017055.1. Lineage (NCBI taxonomy): Eukaryota > Metazoa > Arthropoda > Insecta > Diptera > Stratiomyidae > Chloromyia > Chloromyia formosa. The sequence continues at coordinate 48,633,374 of OZ024814.1, forward strand.
TAGTGCGTAGAAGGCGAACGTGCTAACCGTTGCGCCATCCGGACTACAAAAAACTATCATAACGGAGCACTAATCGTGTGCATTTTAAACTTTAGGGGATCTTCGAATGCAGGCTGTAGTTGTACGACCGTACTCCCACATAAAATACTATATATAGGTATATGAATAGTGCTCCGTTACGATAGTTTTTTCCTCAGTCGCAAACGCAAGTCGCTCAGTCGCAGCCTTGGACATGTGGAAGAACAAACGGAAATAATTAAACCTGAACTCTTTAAATTTGCTGGAATAACTCCACTGAATTTACTCCGACGAAGTAGACACAAAATTCCCCAAAAGGAAACAACTTTCATATCTGCAAAGTAAAATGTTAAATGTGAATGCTTTCAAAAGTCCTTTTAAGACACAAAAAACTGCTTTTACTTACAAAAATAACGAATGAGGAAATCCTATACAGTTCACATTCATAGTCCCCTCGGGGCTCGGCCGTAATCTGTTCTCGAATGTCTGATTGTCTGCAATCATCCACTTCATACGACTACAGCAACACAGGCAAAGGAAGGTAAGGAAACAAAGCAAACCTGTGAGTTGCATCCATCTCGCCTGTATGGTGTTTTAGTCTTCAGGGATGTCTTCCACTAGACAACACCTACAGTACACAATGCAAAGGATTCTTCCTTTTCTTCCGCTTTATCATAAAACAGTCAGCAAAGCATGTTGATGCAACGTTCATGTCAGTGCGGTATGCATGCAGTCGCTGCTGCAGTGCATATCTTTTTTTTGTTATCATTTTGAGATTGTTCATGCAACAAGTTGAGGTTGTGACAAAGTATGGAGCGTCATGTTTCCGTCCGATAACCATTAAATAGTTTCATGCAAACATTTATCATTTCATGCGAATATGTACGTACATAAATGATACCGTAGCTACTCGTATGTTGAAACATGCCCTATATGTATTTTACAAGGGAAATGATGCAATTAATAAATTATCGCTTAAACTACAAAATTGATTGAGTGGTGGTTTTCAGGACAAAGATAATATCCAGACGATGTAATTGATTTATGAAATCTATATAAATTATAACCCATTTGGCAAAAGGATGTTTTATTTTTTAAACAAATATTGAATTCTGAGCTGAACATCCGGAATTTATTGTACTATTATATTTGGAGTGTTTTGTTTTTGTAATTTCAATATTTTATGTTCTTTAGTAATACATATATGAGCCGTTCGATCTAAAAGTGGTGTCATTTTTTTTTAATTATTGGAACCTTATGGATTTAGACAAAATAGAGAGAATCCTTAATTGTGGCATTTCCGCTTTAGGTTCCAGGGTGGTATACTAAAGCTGAAATGACAATGATAGACAGATTTCACGCTGAGATCTTGCGTTATGGAACGGTGATTGCAAAATCTAATGAACAGCGGCATTTTGTGAAGTGCTGACGTACACTCTAAAAATGTGATCATCTGTAGAACTAAACTGTTTTAAATTTTTCTATGTTGGTACATTCGGTCGAATGCCACATAAATGTATTGTATATTTAGTAAAAGTTTCTGTAAAGTTGTGACTTCTCGTTGGAATGATTTGACATCTAAGGATCATAGTTGCGAGAGGACAAAGTGATAAGCGAACAACAAAGTGGAAAAACAACGAAGAGTGGTCAGCACACTAGATGCCTCTTGACAAGGAACATGTTCTCTTCCATGTCGTCCTAACCGGCAAATGCCCGTTATAAATCAGGCACAGATTTAAACTTATATGCCTTCAGTAAGGCAAGTTTAAATGGATGCCTTCAGTAAGGCACTTACTTTGTTTCGATAAAACCAATGTATCGATTGAATCTGAATTTTATTGGAACCGGAGTTCTTCTTTTATATTGTACAATTTTACTTACATACATGCTACGTTTACAAAAAGGAATATTTTCTTATGTCTTAAATCTGTTATTCTATTTGCAGGTCATTGGGGGCAAAAGACCTCTTTCATAGTCCTCCGCGTGGGCGCCCTCTGGCACCAAGCCAACCGAGTTTTGCACTGCAAAACATTTGGTAGAGGCAAATAACGATGATCATCCTGAATGGCCAATAACACCAGTGCGTCTCAAGAAATAGGCCAATGGTGGAGCTGCAACATAGCTGTAAGAACACCAACATGTCACACCCAGCTGAAAGATCATCAAAAGAACGCGCGATCAAAAACACCATTGGAGAGCTACCTCTGCGCTATATAAAAATAATAGCTCCCGGCGACTGTTAGAAAACCTAAGGAAGCAACCCTTCCCCTAAGATTGGGTATGTGGGCTTGTAACATGCGTACCTGAAATAAATTTACACTCGAATCATTAAACGAGCCTCGGATACCACGGACTGACTCACCGACAACAACTTTTGGCTACAAACAACGGACCACGATCGGTTTTTGGAACGTTCGAACGATGTGGGGCGAGTGCAATAGTGCGAGGCTCACTGAAGCCGAAATGACCGCATATAACATCGATATACTAGGACTGAGCGAAACAAGATGGCCTGGAGCGGGAACGATTTTATCACCAAGCTCCCAAACAGTACATACTGCTCTACTCTGGAAGTGAAGACGATACGTCACCTCGAATGGCAGGCGTCGGAATCCTGTTGACTAGGGAGGCACGCCTATCTCTAATTGACTGGAAGCCCATCTCCGACCATATCATTACAGCCAGATTTAATTCCAGAGTAAGAAACATCACTATAATTCCGTGCTACGCCCCGACTGAACCAGCGGATCAATCAGCTAAGGACGCCTTCTACCACCGACTCGGCGACACCTTCGACAAGGCTCCCAAAGGTGACATAAAAATTATTATAGGGGATCTCAATGCCAAAGTCGGGTCTGATAACCTTGGTTTTGAACACCTAATGGGAAATCATGGTCTAGGCAACAGGAACCAAAATGGCGAGATGTTCGTGGAGTGGTACTTGTTCAAGCACAAACGATGCCATTTAACAACCTGAGTTTCTCCGGGTGGCAGAACAGAGAACCAGATTGACCAAATAGCCATTTCTATGATATGGAGGAACTGTCTCTTAGACGTCAGGTCGGAACGGGGTGCTGATATTGGCAGCGATCACAAACTTGTTGTCACAAAACTGCGCTTACGAACGGCAGCGATCCATCGCCCTCAAAATGCAAGAATCTTGCCATATTTTAATGTGCAAAAACTTAAAGATCCATCTATGAGACGTGCTTATTCCACCGCCTTGCACGAAAGAGCTAATGTAGCACCACCTTATGAGACCCCTACAATTGATGATAGATGGAACGTGCGGTGAAACTGTTGCGGGCAGATTGGTGCGCGGTAGAAGGCCATTCATTAGTGACTCTACATGGTCTCTAATCTCGGCACGCAAGAGAATTAAAGAACAAATAAACTCAGCTACTGACGACGCAGTCAAAGATCAACTTAGAGCTTAATACCGTTCTCTTCAGAAAGGCGTGCAAAGAAGCGTAAGACTGCATAAACGCAACAGCATCAATGCATTAGCGGAAAAGGCAGAGGAAGCGGCTTACCGTGGTGACAGTGGAATCTTTTACAAACTTATCAAACCATCCATTAACTGGCAAATTTGTTGTAACTGAACATCCCGTGAAAGATAAAGATAAAGACGGATCCCTACTGGTCACTGATGAAGACCAACTGCGGTGGAGAGAGCACTTCATTGAGGTCCTCAACAACACCTTTGGACATTTGAACTCATCTTCACCAGAAGCAGAAAATATTCCGCAAATAGCTAGAGTTGATACCAGCCCACCATCTAAACGGGAATTAACTGTGGCTATTAAATCGATGGAAGCGGGTAAAGCCCCGGGGATAGATGGGATTCCGGTGGAACTCTTTAAAGCGGATATCAACGCTACTGCGGATATTCTTTTACCCCTTATCCAAGAGTGTTGGGAAACCGAAACTCTCCCTAAAGAATGGAAGAAGGGCGTCGTTATTAAGATCCCGAAGAAAGGTAACCTGAGGATTGTAATAATTGGCTTGGAATTTGCCTCCTCCCCGCAGTCTCCAAACTGATGGCGAAAATAGTCTTAGACCGGATCAAGCATACAGTTGACCGCACACTGAACGATGAACAGGCTGGTTTTCGCGAGCGATTTTCATGTACCGGCCACATCAACACCTCCGAATTATTATTGACCAATCCGCAGAGTGGAGATCCCCATTACATCTCATGTTCATCGATTTCGAGAAGGCGTTTGACAGCATTGACGTCTTACACAAGGGTAAGCTTTCAGATCCCTTCGAGGTACATAGCGGAGTGAGACAAGGCTGCATTTTGTCACCTATATTGTTTTCGATTGCCATTAACGACATACTCTGCAGTGCGCTTCATGAACATCAGAGCAAAGGTATCCGATGGAACCCGTTTGAATACCTTCAACACCTGGATTACGCTGTCGATATTTGTCTTCTTTCAAATAATCGGATCATCTAGTTCAAATGACGGATGCCCTGCACCGCGAAAGTGGTAAGTACTTGAGCTTGGATCCAGGAAGACAGAGAGAAATTTGTGTTTCGGGGCAGACGGTGGAAAAAGTGAAAAATTTTTACTACCTCGGAAGCATAGTTGCAGCAGATGGTAGAGCGGATGCTGATGTACAGTCTCGCATCAATAAGGCTCGGGCAGCTTTTTTCAGTTTGACTCTTTTCTGGTAAAACAACAACATCTCAAGAAGTACCAAACTCGAGATCTTCAAACCAATGTAAAATCTGTGCTTCTGCCAAACTGCAAACTTTTGTGAACTAGTGTCTACGGCGGATCCTACATATACGCTGGCCGGAGGTCATTTCTAACGACGACGTCCTGTTCATGACTGGCCAGGACAGGATAGACACCTCCACAAAAAGGTGAAAGTGGCAATGGATAGGTCACACACTTCGAAAAGGGCCGGAAAACATTTCTAAACAGGCCCTCGATTGGAACCCACAGGGAACCGATGCAAGTCGCCGCGTTGGACGACCTAGAAACACCTGGAGAAGATCAGTTGAGGTCAAGGATAAGTCATTAGGCAAATCGTGGAGACAGCTGAAGGCGATGGCAGCGAACAGGACGAGGTGGAAAGTCGGCGTGGTTAATGCCCTATGCCCCACAAGGGGTTGACAGGATCCAGAGAGATACCTATTAACATCCAGATGATATTGGTAACAGTAACAATAACTTTAAAACGGCGCAGTCGACATCGAAAATAACAACAATAACCAGAACAACAGCAACATCAACGAAAACAATAACAACTATAGAAGAAAATACAATACAAAATACAATAACCCCCCTAGCTGGCTAGTCACCGTGAGGAAGTAGACGAACACCCTTTAGAATCACAAAAATTATAAAATTCGCAGTCATTAGAATACCGACATTAAAACAACATCAATAAACTCAGGCATATACAGAACGAAAGGAGAAATTGGATAAAAATCTTTATATAGCGACACTGAACATAACGACGATGAAAACCAAGGAAAATGAACTAGAACTGAAAATGCGGTAGAAAAATTAAAATGGGACATAATTGGACTCAGCGAAGTAAGATTTATTGTTAAACATCATCTTAGGCATGCAGTCGAAGAGTTTATAGAAGTATCCGAAAGAATAGCAGTCCTTAACATTGCATTGCCTAGATATAAAGACAAATCGTCAATTGTGCAAATATATGCGCCAACAGAACAAACCAGTGAGGAAAGTAAGGATTTATTCTAGAACTCACAAAAAACATACAAGAACGCTTACTAAAACATAATATTAATGTAATACGATTTTAATAGTAAAATTGGCAAAAAGCGATCAGGAGAATTTGTAGTAGGAACATAGAGTATTGGAAAAAGGAATGCAAACGAGGAAAAGGCTGATAGACTTCGCTACAGAAAACAGATTCTACATAACGAATAGTTTCTTAAAAAAAGGAACTAAAACGGTGGACTTGTATCTCACCAGATGGCAAATACCGTAACGAAATAGACTTCATTTTGACAAATAGAATCAGAAACTTTCAAGACACATCTGTTGTTAAAAACTTGAATTTTAATACAAATCATCGAATGGTACGAGGAGTTATACCCCTAAAATACCAAAAAAGTCTAGAAGAAACATTAAAGCGATTTGGAGGCGACCTGAGTTACCAGTAAATAATGACATTCTTGAAAATTTAAAAACAGCACTGAAGGCAACTGAGGTAAGAGACTCGCTGCAACAAAAATACGATATTCTAGAGAAGACATTAACCGATGTAACGATCCAGAAATCGAAAGTTCCTACGAAAATGGATGAAACAGATTTCGAGGCAAAATCCCTGATTAATGAACGGAAACAGGTTTTAAAAAACAAGAAGAAAAACCTTAAAGGAATCGCAGATATTACTAAAGAAATTATTGAGAAAATTAAGAAACATTGAAAGGTGATCAACGAGCATGTTGAAAAAACAGGAGGAGTAAAAATGGCTTACCGTGAATTGAGAGACAATAGGCAGTGGTTAACCAAAATGAAAGGCAGCAGAGCACAAACAGCAACTTCATAACGTTCGTACATTAGGCAAATAGCTACAACTCTATAAGGACGAGGACATATCATCGGCCATATAAACCGAAACAATCCCAGAGGACACACCACCAATACTTAACTGCGAGATTGAGCATGCAATCAACATACAAAAGGATGATAAATCGCCAGGAGATGACAACATTACCAATGAAATTTTAAAAGGAACGAAAGATAGCATTTTAAATACCTTGACCAGCTTGTTAAACGAAATCCTAACAACAGAAAGTATACCGAAACAATGGACAGAGGCAACTATTATTTTGATATACAAACCAGGCCGACGCGTATATACCCTAGACTTGTACAGACTTAGTAGTGATATCAAAAGTACCAATTGGCAACGACCATATGCATTTCCTATATGGCCAGTTTATAGGGGAGGTTGGCACATATTCAGGAGGATCTTGGCCATTCTAAAAATCAATTAACTAACCCATTCTACAAATATTTGTCGAATTTTTCAAGTCGCTAGCTTCATTCTATCCAAAGTCTCACTTGTATGGGAGGTAGAAGTTTCGTTTGGTGAATCTTGCGCATTTTTAATAACACCAACTAAATCCCCGTACAAATATTTTACCAAAATTTCAAGTTAGCTTAATTTTATCGAAAATTATCGCTTATTTGAAGTTTCACTTGTAGGGGTGGTAGAGGTTCCTTGGATCGGATCTTGTCCATCATTGCCACCAACCAATTAGATCACCCTACAAACATTTAAAAAATGTCAAGTCTATAGCTTGACTCTATCGACAGTTGTCGCTTATTTGAAGTTTCATTTGTAGGGGAAGCAGGGGTTTCATTGGCCGGATTTTACGTATTTTCAGTATTAGCCAACTGGATCCTACTACAAACATTTGACCAAAATTTCAAGTCGCTGGCTTCATTCTATCAAAAGTTACCGCTTATTTGAAGTTTCATTTGTAGGGGAGGTAGGGGTTACTTTGGACGGATCTTGCCCATTTTCACTGCCAACTAACTAGATTTTACTACCAACGTTCTGCCAAATTTTCACCTCGCTAGTGTTATTCTATCGAAAGATATCGTAATTAAAGTAATATTTAATTTTTTTAATTTTGTAGGAGAGGTAGGCGTTCCTTTGATTTGATTATGCCCAACTTACTGAAATCCAAGCAGCTTCTCACTTCAGGATTACATGCCAAAAATCAGATGTCTACGTCAATTGGTTCAAGAGTTATGGACAAAAAACCTGAAAAGTAGGGTAGTACGGGGTTCTTTGTAAGAAAATTACCGTTAGTTTTCAACTGATTGATTTTATTTTTCCAGGGGAGTATAAGATTACCCTGACGAACAATATACCAAAGCTAGAGCTTTTCATGTTTATTTAATCGGGAGTTATAAATACATTTAACTATTTTACATATGTAAGGGAGGTAGGCGTTCTCTTGGCCTGATCATGCCCATTTTCAATACCAATCAACTAGATCATACTTCCAACATCATCATCATCGTGGCGCGACAGCCCGACGTCGGGCCTTGGCCACCTGGATCATTGTCCTCCAATTATCTCGGTCACGTGACCGCGTCCTCCAATTTTGGGAGCCCAGCAGCTGCGCGGCGTCCACACCTACTGAGCTCTCCCAACGAGATCTCGGTCGTCCTCGCAGTCTCGCTCCGTCGACTCGTTCTGCATTCATTACTCTCTTAGGCATGCGATCATCGTCCATTCTTTGTACATGCCCTGCCCATTGAAGTCGTTGTAGTTTGACGATTCGAGACTTGCAGCTCATCGTACATTTCATACAACTCATGGTTGTACCGGATGCGCCATCCATCTCGATCGCAAACAGCCCCGAAAATTCGCCGTAGAACCTTACGTTCAAAAGTGTCTAGCATGTTTTCGGAGGCTTGAGTTAGGGTCCATGCTTCGCAGTCATAGCAGAGCACTGGTCGTATAATGGTTTTGTACACGCGGAGCTTCGTGTTTCTGTGCACATGCTTCGATTTCATTATGGGGAGAACCGAGAAAAAAGTCTTATTAGCTAACTGTATCCGTCGCTTGATTTCGTCAGTTTCGTTGGCGTCCCTTGACAAGTTGCAACCCAGGTAAATGAAGTTGTTCACGAACTCGATGTTGAGGTCCCCCACATTGATGCTTGGTTGTGCAGGTGTCCTTGTCACCGATTGCATCATTATTTTAGTTTTACCCTCGTTAATACGTAATCCAACTTCTTTTGCAGCGGTATCGAGCGTATGCAGAAGTTCTTCTGCGTCAGCCAATCTTCGGGACATGATGTTGATGTCGTCGGCGTACGCTGCTAATTGTGTCGACTTGATGAGTAGCGTCTTGCTGTTGTCCATATTCATGGCCCGAATAACGTATTCCAGTGCTAGGTTGAAGAGCGTCGGTGCCAGTCCATCGCCCTGTTTCAAACCAGTGCGTGTTTCAAATAGATCAGTAAGTCTATTCTGGATCCTGACTTGTGAGACGGAGTTGGTCATCGTCATCTTTGTCAGTCGCACTAATTTTGCCGGTATACCAAATTGCAGCATGATGTTGTACAATACTCCACGATCGATACTGTCGTATGCCTGCTTGAAGTCGACAAAGATTTGGTATACGTTTACGTTGTATTCCCAGCACCTCTGGAGTATCAGTTTGACTGAGAAGAGCTGATCGGTTGTGGAGCACCCAGGTTTGAAACCGCTTTGATATTCGCCAATGACTCGTTCTGCGTACGGTTTTATTCTATTTTCCAGAATTTTCGTCAAAATTTTATAGGACGTACAAACTAGTGAGATGCCCCTGTAGTTCTCACACCGCAGTTTATCTCCCTTTTTATGAATTGGACAGATGATGCTTCTGCGCCAATCGTCTGGGATCTCCTCGTTGTCCCATACTCGCAGGAGTAATTGATGTATGGCACCAACCAGACTCGTTCCACCGAATTTTAGCAGTTCAGCTGGAATCTCGTCAGCGCCCGGCGCTTTATTTCGTTTCCAACATCTGGCCAAAATTTCAAGGTTCTAGCTTCATTCTATCGAAAGTTTTCGTGCGAACGGACAGACAGACGGACAGACAGACAGACATGGCTATATCGGATCAGGAGGTGACCCTGATCATTTATATACCTAAAATATATATACATTGCTGTACTTCCGGAGCCTCCTTTAAGGTGTTACATATTTCCGTCGTGACAAAAACAATATACCCTATACTAAAAGTCTAAGGTATAAAAAGGAGACATAACAGATATCGAAAACTATCGACCCATCAGCTTAATATCTAACATATACAAAGTATTCGCCAAAATTCTCCTACACCGAATAACAAAACTTTTAGACGAAAATCAGCCAAAGGAACAGGCAGGCTTCCCAGAAGATATTTAAAAATTAGACCACATTCTCGTAGTCCGACAGCTTATCGAGAAATGTAGTGAGTATTCCAAACCTTTATTCATAGCTTTCGTAGATTACAGCAAGGCGTTTTATTCTCTGAAACAGGATCAAATTTGAGAGGCTCTAAAAAGGCAGGGAGTACCATCGAAATATATCCGCCTTATCCGAAAAATTTACGAGAAAAGAACAGCAAAACTACGACTAGACCAAACCGGAGAACCATTCAGAATAGAAAAGGGAATGCGACAAAGAGACCCATTGTCGCCTAAGATATTTTGTGCCGTGCTGGAACATATATTTAGGAACCTTGATTGGGACAAGTATGTAGTAAATCTTAACGGAAGCCGACTCCACCATTTGAGGTTTTCTGACGATATAGTTTTATTTTCTGAAGATGGTAGTGAACTCCAACTTATGTTACAAGAACTATCAACAGAAAGCAAAAAAGTGGGGCTTACTCTGAACACAGGAAAAACGAAAGTAGTGAAAGAGAAAATCTTTGTGGATAACTGGGAAATTGAGTGCGAAAACGAATATGTCTACCTTGGCCAGGTGATCTCTCCGAAACAGCAAATGGAAAAAGAAATAGACAGAAGAGTTAGTTTGAGTTGTAGCGTTACTGGTCCCTCAAAGATGTTTTCAAAAGCGGAGAATTTTTGATGCGGCAGAAAAGTAAACTTTTTAACACCTGTATTCTGCCAACATTGACATGGACTCTCTCAAAGTAAAATTACCAGAAGTTGGAAGTCTGTCAACTAGAAGTATGTTAAATGTAAAACAGAGAAAGACAAAGGAATTCAACTATTCGAAGAAGAACCAAGGTAATAGATGTGGCACAGAGAACTCGACAATTAAAATGGCGCTGGACAGGATATATGACAAGATGTAAATATGACAAATGAACCAAAGACATAACGGACTGGTATCCGAGGGACGCGAGGAGGAGAAGAGGACGGCAACAACGAAGATGGGTAGATGACATCCGAAAAGTGGCAGGTAAAACGTGGAAGAGGATGGCGAATGATCGAAAAAATGGAAGACAAACAGCGACAAACTATTGTTACCAATATAAATAAAATATATATGTACATAAAAAACATTAAATTAATTGTAATATACACTGCCTGTCATAACTATAGCCGCACAATGAAACAGCTGATATATGAACTTTAGAAAAACCTAGAGCTATTCCAATTATTCCATACCTTAGAAAAGTCAAGAAAACAAATAATTTAACAAAACTAATTCATTTATTTTAAACCGTTATTATTTTTATAAAGCAGAAAAGTGTTTCCCAAGTTGCATAACTATAACCGCACTTGAGAAAAATATGGCAAAATTTACATAAAAAAGGATAATAAAGAAAATCAATAATGGGTAGAACCTCCCCCTGTTTTGAATAAGCTCAAAAAAACCTATCTGGCATACTGTCCACCAAATTCATTCTCGATTCTTCGGTTACCGACCTCCACGCATCGACAACCGCTTCCTTCAGATGAAACACACTTTAATATTGTCGATTTTCCCTGTAAACTTGACGCGCTAATGTTCCCCAAAGGTTTTCTATAGGGTTTTGATCATAGGAACAAGCGGGCCATTCCATAACCTCGATACCATTTGATTGTAGCCAACTTTTAGTAAGACGACTGGTATGAATTTGCGCGTTATCCTGTTGGAAAATCAGTTCTGCTTCGTCTCTCCTTTCCAAAAAAAGGAATCAATTTATCCTTCAGAACGTCGACATAATCCTGCGAAGTCATTCGTGTACTGGGAAACGATAAATCAACTGTTTCGTCAGAGTAAAATGCTCCCCACACCATTAAGGAGCCTCCTCCGAAATTTCTCTTAGAGAAATATCGAGGTTCCTTCCTCAAATCCCACCAATAGTTGTCAAATCCGTCTGGACCGTCAAGATTAAATTTTTTTCATCAGAAAAAATCACCTGAAAATGAAGATTAAGAAAATAAAACAAAACAGAAGTACCGCAGTAGTGAATCACCTTTTTTCAGTTTGTCTGCAAATTTCTCCTTGCAAACGCCATACGGGCATGTTTATGCCGAGGATGTAATTTCGGCATCGTAAGGAGTTTTTGCCGTTTAATGCGTTTTGACTGTCTTAAAACTCTACTTATGGTAGATTTAGATACTTCCACCCTACACTCGTTAGCTATTGTCAATAGACTTTTCAGTTTCCTTCTTCCCGTATTCGTTCTGATTATAGACGAAATTTCGGATGACTCTGTCCAAACGCCCCAACTTTCGTCCAATTTTCCGGTAACTCAATGTTTGATCCAAAAAGGCTAAAATTTGGCCTTTTTCGACTTCGCTAAGATACGCACCGCGTGGCATTTTGTTCGAGAATGAATGACAAAACAAAAAAATATAACGGTATTGTGAATGAAGTTCAGTGCATTTGCATTTTCTTCAAAGAAAACAGAAACTATGGGTATACTGCTATAGTTATGACACACTAACAAATTAAGGAACATGGCGTAATTAAACCAATTTAAAGAATATATAGCTCCGATTCGGTAAAATGGAAATTAAATTATGTCGCTTTAATATGCTGTAATTATAGGTAGTTTCATAAAAATATCTCATAAAATACTAAAATTACCGGAATATATGATGCGGCTATAGTTATGCTACGCAGTGTATTATATACATATACAAAATGCGTAAAAAAAATTGAAGTATTAAACGAATTGTACACACTTAGATGAAAACTTAGCATTAGTAATAAAGGCTAATTGAATTCAATTGAATACCTAATCTTAACGTAATTCGAAATAAAACATAATACAATAGGCATAATCCCTTTTCCTTATATTCACATGAGTTTTCCATGGCCGAAACATTTCGCTGGCAGAAGGATTTTATTTAATTCAAGCTCGTACACTTCAGCTTTCATCAGCATCATGCATACAATCATTGTGCCTTTCATCTTGTCCACAGAATATTCTCTTGATATTTTCAGGGTGAAATTTGCATGGGGTGAGCGTCGTAAATTCATCATTTCTTATATGCATGCCATCATTTTCAAGGAACTGTTTTTATGCTGAGCACGAACAAAAAGGAGCAAAAAAGGAAAGCATAAATGCAAAGAAGGAAGTAAATATGGCTGCTATTGCTCATTTTTTCCCAGTATTTCACCTTGGAACATTCTGACATGACAACTTGAAATTCAATTCCGCCCCAGATCTGTTTTTATACCCTTCACGAAGTAGGGTATATTAACTTTGTTATGAAGCTTGCAACGTACAGAAGAAAACATCTCCGACCATATAAACTATATATTTTTTACGATGATGAGACATTAGCACATTCACCGCGAGTGTGAGGCCCTTTTCCGTTATTGCCTAGAATGCCTCGGTGTTCTTCGTCTCTGAGGTGGACGAAATCGCTTCACTTGAACCAACGCCATCTAGATATACAAGCCTGCGCTCAGCCAACGCCATCTATATAGACAGGCCTGCGCTCAGCTGGTTTTGACGCAATTATTTCCTTTGATGACGCCATCGTATGCACAATCCAGTGGTCGGCGACTGATGGCGGCGAGTCCCCGGTATTTGTGCGTTCCGTGATTAGTTTTCGTTTTCCGCGTTGAGTGTTTATTTGTTAGTAAAATTTCATCTAGTGATCCGGGAAAACAAATACGTGCGCGATGAAAGTGTGTCGTGCGGTCAAATGATGTATTTTGTCAAGTGTGAACTGTTCCACGATACTCTGCGACTGATCCCCGGGGCTGCGGCTTCGACCAAATTGCTGCAAGTGTCCAGAAAGTGTGTTTTTAGAGGACTAAAATGCCATCTGACGCAATTCCAATTGTAAACATATGTCGTGCCGGGGACATCATCGTGTGCAGTCACTGGCTTGACAAAGGAAATAATGACGTACACGATCAGCTGAGCGCAGGCTTGTCTATCTAGATGGCGTTGCTTGAACTCAAACAGTTAAGCAGCTTTGTTGGTCGGATCAAACTTGATCGCCAACTTTAAAGCTACACGAAACTATGTGGGCTAGAGCAACGCCATCTAGATATACAGGCCTCCGCTCAGCTGACTTTGACGGCTAAATTACGCAATTATTTCCTTTGATGACGCCATCGTATCCACAACCCAGCGGTCGGCGACTGATAGCGGCGAGTCCCCGGTATTTGTGCGTTCCGTGTTTAGTTTTCGTTTTCCGCGTTTATTTGCTAGTAAAATTTCATCTAGTGATCCGGGAAAACAAATACGTGCGCGATGAAAGTGTGTCGTGCGGTCAAATGATGTATTTTGTCAAGTGTGAACTGTTCCACGATACTCTGCGACTGATCCCCGGGGCTGCGGCTTCGATCAAATTGCTGCAAGTGTCCAGAAAGTGTGTTTTTAGAGGACTAAAATGCCGTCTGGCGCAATTCCAATTGTAAACATATGTCATGCCGAGGACATCGTCATGTGCAGTCACTGCCTTGCCAAGGAATTAATGACGTACACGAACAGCTGAGCGGAGGCCTGTCTATTAAGATGGCGATAGCTAGAGCCAACGCCATCTAGATATATTGCACGCTATATTTATGCCGGAACCAACGGAATCGGACCACTACGTCATATAGTTGTCATAGGAATGACCGGTCTGTGTTTGTGAGAAAAACTTTTTGGTTTGTAAAAATATATTTACTCAATTTGATATTTATCAATCATTTTTACCGCCAAACCACATTCCTAAATTTGGTTGAAATTGGCCTACTACTTCATATAACTCTCATAGGAACAGTGGAATCGGAACATTTTTTCCGCTAATTGCAAAGTGCAGAATATATGAAAATTATTGTACACAGTCTTCATTATTGAAGGCAAGACCTTCGCGTGAAGGGTATCACCTTCGGCAAGCTTGTTTTCTTTTGGGGGGAAACGTTGTACACTTCTTTCAGCCTGTTGCGTTATTATATTCATTTGAATAAGAAAGATTTCATTCAATCAAGTCTTCGTGAAATCCGTATTGGATTAACAGGGGGTAAAGGGATAATCTCAGTTTGGAGATATTATTTCCGAAGAACTGATCAAAAGTGAATGTAGAGCAGCTTAGATGTTTTGGATTTATTGTGATACTTGTCTCATATTCAGATAAGGAAACTCGAACGTCTCTCTGAATATATCAAGATTACTGATGTTCGGATTTTAGTAGGTTACTACAACCACTCAACTTTATTGTTTTTGTGTATGAGATGGATCAGGGCCAGGGCTGTACGTATTGGGGGTTCGTTTCGGGCTGAGGATAAAAAGACGTCGATCGGCTTCCTGCGAACGCCACAAATATACATAAAAATTTAGTCGCCTTTAAACCGTCCGAATTTATTTTTTAGGGCGAAACGGGACTTTTATTTATTTTTTGTTAATTAAAAATACCACATCCAAGAGATGATGACGTTGTTTATGTACTCGTACTAGAACCTATGATAATTTATTTTTTTTTATCCTGGAACGAATACAATTTCGAACAAAATATTCTGCGTTTTTACTATTTTTTCTATTTTCGCGTCGGTGGATACTGTCGGCGCTGCTAAAAACAAGCATCTAGCTCTAGAAAGTTGAGAAAATATTTCTGATTTTTTTGCAATAGCTTTTAATATTAAAATATACCTTTTAGCAGTTTTTTTTTTAAATTATGGCCCGTTTTCTCGATGTCCGGTTAAATTTTATCGTAGCAATAAAGTGCCTGTTAGCACAATTTCATTTTCTCAATGTCGGTTTAGCGTTCATCCGATCGCAAACGCTAAAAAGGACCTTATCTGCCTTTTAAATTTTAGAAAGAAACATAAGCTTCAAAAGTCCGCCACCAAGCCTCCGCTTAATCATTCTAATCCAAAACAAATCTCAATACCTTAAAAGTCAATCCAAAACAAATTCCCAATTTTTCGCAATCGGCATAGAGTTATATAGAAGGAGATGAAACCACCATATACTCTACACTAAATACTAAATTCACATGCGCAAATAAACATTCGAGCTCTCCTGTCAAATGAATATGTTTGAACTGCAATGCCCGTTCATAGGTAAGAGAGAGATGTCGACTCATTCCCCTCATACTTCTAGATACGTTGGATACTTTTTGGCTTGATGATTAAACGTTCGTATGAGAAAATGGAAATATGTATCGGGCAATTTTTCGCTTGAATAAGTTCATGTCGTTGTTAGCTATTGGGCAGTTTAACGAGACATTGAGAAAACGGACCTGGATGTTAATACCCTAGACTTGTAAATATGTAACACCTTAAAGGAGGCTCCAAAGGTATAGCAATGTATATATATAAATAATCAGGGTTATCTCCTGATTCGATTAAGCCATGTCTGTTTGTCCGTATGTCTGTCCGTCCGTCTGTCTGTCTGTCCGTTCGCACGATAACTTTCGATAGAATGAAGCTAGAGCTTTGAAACTTTGGTCAAATGTTGGCAGTATGATCTATTGTAGTTGGTTGGTATCGGGCATGATCAGGCCAAGAGAACGCCTACATATTCAAAATAATTAAATATATTTATAACTCCCGATTAAATAAACATGAAAGGCTCTAGCTTTGGTGGATTGTTCGTGAGGGTAATCTCACATTCTCCTGGAAAAATAAAATCGATCAGTTGATAAATAACGGTACTTTTCTTACAAAGAGCCCCGTACCCTACTTTTCAAGTTTTTTGTCAATAACTCTTGAACCAATTGACGTAGACACTAGATTTTTGGCAGAGGCGAGAAGCTGCTTATGTAGAAATGAGTTGAGCATAATCCGATCAACGGAACGCCTACCTCCCCTACAAATTTCAAAAAATTAAATATTCATTTAATTACGATAACTTTCGATAGAATGACGCTAGCGAGTTGAAAATGTGGTCGAATGTTGGTAATGTGACCTAGTTAGTTGGTTTCGAAAATGGGCAAGATCCCACCCAAGGAACCCCTACCTCCCCTACAAATGAAACTTCAAATAAGCGATATTTTTTGATAGAATCAAGCCATCAAGTTGAAATTTTGGTCAAATATTTGAAGTAAAATTCAGTTAGTTGGTATTAAAGATGGGCCAAATCTGACCCAAGGAACCCCTACCTCCCCTACAAATGAAACTTAATATATGAGATAACTTTCGCCAAAATGAAGCTGTGACTTGGAATTTTGGTCAAATGTGTCTGGTAGGATCCAGTTGGCTAATATTGAAAATACGTAAAATCCGACGAACAAAACCCCTACTTTCCCTACAAATGGAACTTTAAATAAGCGATAACTTTCGATTAAATGAAGCTAGTGACTTGAAATTTTGATCAAATGCTTGTACTGGGATCTAGTTGGTTGTTATTGAAAATGCACAAGATCAAGATTCAAATAAGCGATAACTTTCGATGGAATGAAGCTAGCGACTTTAAAAATTCGACAAATATTTGTAGTGTGTGTAAGTTAGTTGATTTTGAGAATTGTCAAGATCCTTCTGAATGATCGCCAATCTCCCCTATAAACTGGCCAAATTTGGAAACTCAATTTTAATGCATATGGTCCTTGAAAATTTTTACTTGTGGTATCACCACTAGGTCTGTACAAGTCTAGGGTATATACGCTTCGGTTTATTCTAAGGTTTTCTTCTGCTTCGTAGCTTCAATGACTTTATGCCTCAGTAAAAGCACTGATTGCCAATGATAACTAACACCATAGGCAATAATATGTTCTAAGTTTCGTTACAATCACGTAATATGAATTGGCATGTAAGATACTATATTATGGATAAGACATTGTAATTATGGTGTTTTAATCCATCTAACTGGTACCAAGAAGAGCGAGGAGCCGATATTTACATACTAAAATAAGCGCTTGCTACAAAAGCCTCGGGTTACGGGCTTATCACTCTGTATTCCGGTTTCATTTTTAATTCATAATGAAATCTCTCATTGCAAAACACTATAATATATCTGGGGAATTTTTTCCCGAGAATTATTTATGTAAAACGCGACATTTCGTGCTATCGTAAGTTGCCTTATTAATAGCCACAATTGTCTCAGGGATGCCTCTCCTCCTCAAAAAATGTGCATTTGCATATGTTTGGCTGGGGTCTGTAAACTGCCTCCTCCCCATCAACTTTCCTCTTATAAGCTAATGAATTATCCCTCAAAAATTTTGCATGGGTTTGGGGTGATTTTGTCAGTGTAAAATCTCCCCAAAATTAGAGTTAATAGTTCGCTAAATTTCCCCAAAAATTCGATTTTGGTTTGGGGAAAAATGAATAATGATCCCAAAGTGAATATATTTTGGTTAATGAACACTCCCTGCAAATTTGAAAATTTGAGGAGATTGTTCATTTCTTTGAAAAAATGCTTTCACCCGCAGAAACTTGGAACCTCCGAACGTAACGTTTTCCATTGTGAAGTTATTGTTATGAAATTTGTCCTGCCTAAGGCAGGTAGCCACTCTGGGTTACCTTCAAATAGATTTCCACTTTAGGCAGTACGAGCCTATATTCACATATTGGGGCGACCGGTAGCTCAGTGCACTGAGGCGGCAGTCTCATGTCAGACTACGGTCGTTACGGGTTCAAGACCCGTCCACGGCGTTCGTGGCCTTGAATGTTTGTGCTGTCTTCCCCCTGTGGTACGGGGCGTAATAATAAGCCACAGCATCTCCCTACTCGTCGCAGATAAAATGGGGGAGCAGGAGGTGCATGCTGGCAGCGTGCATCGTCCGAAACTGGCTTAAGCGAACAAAATGTCAGCTAAGCCACATGGTAGAGTGGACGCGCATGGCCCCACTAGGGGTTAGAGCACATGAGTACATTTGGTAGGTTTATACTGCCTAAAATCCGCTTTAAGCAGTACAAACCTACTGTGTATACATTGGTGGAGTGTAATAACGTGTAGTGAAATAATATCAATTTGAAGTTATCTCACTTTTTAACGAGAAATAACGTCAACTGACATAATTTAACTTTACGTTATTACTCTGCACCGTATACATTATAAGAACCGTAGTACAAAAAGCCACTTCAATGTTAAATATCAATATATTTTATAAAGTACAATTTTGGGGGCATTGCTCATAATCGATTTTGGGGTCTTTTTTCATGTGAGTTATCATCTTTTTGTTTTTTTTTTTGGATAGTTATATGGCTGAGATGGGGGTAGTTTGCATAGAGCAGTTTGGTTGACCTGCTAATAAGTGGATACACTTTTATCAAAATGGCCATTGGTATCAAATGAATGCCTATCTTTGTTGTTCTTTCACAAAAGTAGATTATAAGTTTTAATAAGATTAACGTCTTTAAAACTATCCAGGAAAACAGTACTCGATAGGGATTGTTAAAGTAACGAAAGCCTAATTCATGCATTACATTCAGCGTGAAATCGAATGAACACATAGATATACATACTTTCAGTTCAAGGAACTTGTAGATGGAACTGGCGATGGTACATGGACCTTTGATACTGCTACCAATAAAATCCACTTGATCGCCTCAATATGAACGTAAAGTCCTCCATAAGCGCTCGCATAAAAAAGCCACTCCATGGTACTTACCACTTCATTGCTTTCGCTACAGTCATGTCCTCCATCACTTCCACTTTTTAACTAGCACCGTACATCCATAAAATTTGAAATTCGTTAAGCGTGGGTGCTGGAAGAGTTATCGCATACGAGATGGTTTTTTTTTATTCGTTACCAGGACTACGGTTCACATTCAGGTGAACATCAATGAACGGGATTTATTGGCACCGACAGCTGGCACAGGTAATAATCGAACTGAGCGCAGAACAAGAAAACTGCATTAACGGATAATCCGTTGAAGAATTGTTGTACGTCCCGCACGAAATATCGGTGAGAATGACATGTTACCGAGGTCCTATTCGTAAAATTAAGTGCTGGTTTAAATTGAAACTGTAAAAGTTACTTGGTGCGATAGAAGCATATTGATATCGGTCGATTAGTGGTACCTTATAGATTGTGGCTTTAATGGATTGCAGCGGAGTTTCTTTTCACTATTAACTACACAAAAGAAATTTTGCATCTCGCATTTTGAAATTAATTGAAAGCCCTAAACGGAATTGTTAAATAAGACTTATACGAGTATAAGTTAAGTCGGCATAGTTATTATGATACTATTCAGAATATGTAGGTATATGCTATGGATTTGCCAGACAATTTTATGGGGTACAATGAACACATTTTTCACGTATTCTGCTAAATGCTTACTTTGAATTAGAAAATCATCATCCTGACGCGACAGCCTGACGTCGGGCCTTGGCCGCCCGGATCGTTGTAATCCAATTATCTCGGTCACGTGACCGCGTCCTTCAATAATCGCGGTCACGTAACCGCGTCCTCCAATCCTGGAAGCCCAGTAGCTGCGCGGCGTTCACATATGTATGGGGAAAAAAATTTGCACAAAATTCCAATACGTTTAGAAAAAAAACTTTTGTTTTAAGAAACATAACGTTTTATTATTATATACGTTTGTTTACTTCTTATTAATGTAAAAAAAATTTATTAATCCATTTCGCGAAGCTTTACGGCAATTTGCTGGAACTTTGTTCATCGCTGTAGAAAAAATACGATGTTGGAAAGTTTTTCAACTCTTTTTTTATTTTTTCTTTCAGGGTTGCAATCGATTTTGGTTTATAATTATTGCCATAGACCCTTCTTTTTAAATTAGCCCAAAAGTCCTCAATAGGTCGTAACTGCGGAGCGTTTGGAGGGTTTTCATCCTTAGGTACAAAAGGTATTTTTAGGCGTTTTAATTCCTCTAATGTTTGTTTGGCGTAATGTGAGCTGGCAAGGTCTGGCCAAAACACAACTTTTTCACCTCGATGTTTCCTTGCGATGAAGTCCGCAACTTTTGGTAGACAAAGGGTTTTATACCGTTCGCCAGTCATGGCTAAGCCGGATTCAAAAAATTGTGGCTGAGACATTCCGTGCTCGCTAATGGCAATCCAAAGCAATACCTTTTTTGGAAATTTTGATTTCTCAATATATTTAAATTTTTCATCTGGATTGACCTGAGGATGATCGTAAAAGTGTTTTCCTTGCCACTCGTTACCATCTAAAGTAAAATAACTTTCATCGTCCATGATACAAGCGACCTTGTTCTTTGCATGAAAAGTATTTTTTACCAGTTTTCGTAAGCGCTCTTTTTGTACTTTTTCTTGTTCGCTGGACACTTTTGGTTTACTTTTTCTAGCTTTTTTCTGTACACCCATATTAAGTAAATATTTTTTTATTGTTTTATGGTCACATTTGAACTTTCTCCCTAATTCGCGGTATGACTTTGCAACTCGTCCTGCGGTTGCTGCCTTTAATTTCACTCTCTCTTTAGGGTCATTTAAAACACACTTCCTACCACTACCACGTTTTCTCTCAACACTAATATTATTTTCTAACTTATTTAGAATATTGTACACAGTTCTACGTTTATAATTCATAGCAACAAAATGTTTCACTATGTCTGTCTTTCTGTAGTCACGATTTTGGTAATAAAATTCACATATTAAATTGCTGTGCAATTTTTCTTTATCAGACATTTTGTTGACACTGATCATCGCACAGCCATAAACCTTATGTATGAACTGAAGGGAAGTGCTGACAATGCAGAAATAGTAAAATTAGCAAATTTTTTTCCCCACACGTTACTGAGCTCTCCCAACGAGAGGTCGTCTTGGCAGTCCCGCTCCGTCGACTCGTTCTGCATTCATTACTCTCTTTGGCATGCGATCATCGTCCATTCGTTGCACATGCCCAGCCCATTGAAGTCGTTGTAGTTTGCCGATTTCGAAACCATCTCCATCATCCATCTCGCTCACAAACAGCCGCGAAAATTCGACGAAGAACCTTACGTTCAAATGTGTCTAGCATGTTTCCGGAGGCTTGAGTTAGGGTCCATGCTTCTCAGCCATAGCATAGCACTGGTCGCATAATGGTGTTGTACACGCGGAGCTTCGTGTTTCTGTGCACATGTTTCGTTTTATTATGGGGAGAACCGAGAAAAAAGTCTTATTAGCTAACTGTATCCGTCGCTTCGTCGATTTCGTCAGTTTCGTTGGCGTCTCTTGACAAGTTGCAACCCATGAAGTTGTTCAAGAACTCGACGTTGAGGTTCCCCACATTGATGCTCGGTTGTGCAGGTGTTCTTGTCGTCGATTCTCGATTGCATCATTATTTTAGTTTTACCCTCGTTGTAACCTCCCGACTTCTGCGTCGGCCAATCATCGAGACATGATGTTGATGTCGCCGGCGAACGCTGCTAATTGTGTCGACTAGCTCAGTAAGTCTATTATGGATTCTGACTTGTGAGACGGAGTTGGTCATCGTCATCTTTGTCAGTCGCACTAATTTGGCCGGAATACCAAATTGCAGCATGATGTTGTACAGTACTCCACGATCGATACTGTTGTACGCCTGCTTTAAGTCGACAAAGATTTAGTATACCTTTGCGTTGTATTCCCAGCACTTCTGGAGTATCAGTTTGACCGTAAAGAGCTGATCGATTGTCGAGCGACCAGGTCTGAAACCGCTTTGATATTCGCCAATGATTCGTTCTGCGTACGGTTTTATTGTTTTCCAGAATTTTCGTCAAAATTTTATAGGACGTACAAACTAGTGAGATGCCCCTGTAGTTCTCACACCGCAGTTTATCTCCCTTTTTGTGAATTGGACAGATGATGCTTCTGCGCCAATCGTCTGGGATCTTCTCGTCCTCCCATACTCACAGGAGTGAGGAGATGCATGGCGTAAGCTAGACCCGTTCCATAAAATTTTAGCAGTTTGGCTGGAATCTCATCAGCGCCCGTTGCTTTATTTCGTTTTAGTGAACGCAACGCGAGATCAACTTCATCTATTGTCCGGGGTTGTATGGGTGGGCCTAGATCAACAATATCGTCGAGAGCTTCTTGTGTGGGGATGTTAGATGGTAGATTCAGAAGATCTTTAAAATAAGAGGCCCATCGTTTGTTAATGCCATCGGTGTCGCTGATGATGTTTCCATCCTTGCCCTTACAAAGGCTAGTCCTGGGTTGGTAGCCATTCTTAATTTTATTTACTAGTTTGTACGCTTGTCTGGTGTTCCTATTAGCTAAGTTTTCGTTTATTCAGCAACTGCTCGTCAAAGTATTTATGTTTCTTATGTCTAATTATTCTATTCGATATTCGCCGCAGCTCGTCATATTTTTCTCTTCTGGCTCTGGTTCCTCGTTGAATCCATTGTCTGTAGGCCTCGTTTTTCGTGTCAAGTTGCATTCTTCGTCGAACCAGTCATTTCACGCTAGCCGGGCTTTATATCCCACGACCTTCTCTGCAACATCTTTGATGGTACCCTTGAGTTCTTCCCAGAACCCATCGACACCTGTGTTGCTGATGTTTGCTGATGGTCTTGCCTCAAGGGCGGTAGTATACGCCACCGCCGTAGCATCTCTCAGAAGCTTATGAACCGCAAAGATTTTGGGAGGGCTGATTCTCGAATGGTGCACTGAGGAAATTCTACATCTGTAGGTCGTCTTCACCAAGTGATGATCTGAGATCGCAGTTTTCTTCTCGATAGGAGCGGAGATCCATCACACTAGACGTGATCAATTTGGTTGACGGTATGTGCGTCTGGAGACTTCCAGGTCTGCTTGTGAATGCATCGATGCGGGAAACACGTAGAGCTTACGACTAGATTCCTGCTGCAGGCGAAGTCGATAAGCCGCTGCCCGTTGTCGTTACAACCTTCATGGAGACTGTGGCCTCCAGTGATCCCCAGGTGCCAACTTTTATTTCCGACTTTCGCGTTAAAGTCTCCCAGCAGCATTTTGGCGTCGTTTGGTGGAAGTGAGTCGAAGAGAGTCTCAAGGTGGGCGTAGAACTCGTCTTTTACTGCGTCTTCTTTAACTTCAGTGGGGGCGTCCACATTGATGAGCCAGAGATTGAAGAATCGAGTCTTAATGCGAACAGCACACAGCCGTTCATTTATGGGTTTGAAGTCAGTAGTGTGCGGCTTGGGCGACCGGTAGCCCAGTGTGTTGAGGCATCAGTCTCATGTTTGACTACCGGCGTTTCGGGTTCGAATCCCGTCCACGACGACGTTCGTTGCCATGGATGTGCAGGAGGTGCATGCTGGCAACTGCATTCTCCGAAACCAGTTTATGCCGAGAAACGTCAACTGGGCCACATGGAACAGTTGACGCGCTATGCCCCACAAGGGTTTAGGGCAATTGAGAGAGAGAATGTGCGGCTTGTGGTGATTGTTTACTTTAAATGCTACTCCAAACTCCTTGAGGCCCCATAGTTTGCAACTTGTAAAAATTGTGTTCGATTTCTTGTCATTGATCTCGCTGCCAAGCCAATTTGTTTCCTGGACTGCAGTAATGCTCAGTTTGTACTTTTCGACGTGTTGAATGAAGGCGTTCTCGGCCCTCGGTTTGTTCAGGGAGCGTACATTCCAGGATCCGAAAGAATAATCCATTAGTCGTTTGCGTGGTCGTCGTTGTTGATCCATCCAATTTGAGGCTTTTGTTCCAGGTTTCTTGACAGGGAGTGGGTTTTACAAGGACGAGTTGTTGGCACGTCGCTTAACCCCATTCAGGGGATGGCCTTGGAAGATAGCTGCTTCAGATGGTTTAATAAACGTGCTGGGGTTCATACTACTATGTTGCAGGTCCAACTACACAAGTCATTCCATCCTACTAGACCTGAGACGCTTAGGTGTTGGTCAGCCATTCCGGCTGCAGCTATCTGCCTTTTTCCAAACTGTTTTATCGCTAAGACTTGGCCGTCAGCGGTTTGAAACACTGCCGTTACCAGGGGGATTAGAAAATAATATTCCTAATATACACACCGCAAAACAATTAAAGGACCACTTGCAAAAGTCAAAAATTCTTTCTACTGAAACAAAAAACCAATATCCAGCAATATTTTATGATTTTTTGTTTGGACTTGAAGTTTCATTTGCAGGAGAGGTAGGGGTTCCTTGGGTCGGATCAGGCCCATCTTTAATACCAACTAACGAAATCTTACTTCAAAGATTTGACCAAAATTTCAAGTTGCTGGCTTCATTCTATCAAAAGTTATCGCTTATTTGAAGTTTAATTTGTAGGGGAGGAAGGGGTTCCTTGGGTCGGATCAATACCAACCTATTAGGATTATGCTACAAACATTTGACCGAAATTTCAAGTCTTTAGCTTCATTCTATCGAAAGTTATCGTGCGAACGGACAGACAGACAGGCATGGCTAAATGGAATCAGAAGGTGACCCTGATTTATATAATATATTGTACTATACATTGCTATATCTCCGGAGCCTCCTTTATGGTGTTACATATTTTCGTCGTGACAAAAGCAATGTACCCTATACTTATAAAGTCTAGGGTATAAAAAGGGCTAAAATTTCTCGCATTTTCGCCCACCAAATGTTAAGTCTACTTTCTGCAACCGTGCAAACTCAGTTTCCATGTATTCAGTACGTATAGAAGGGATTAAAGTTATTTCAAGATTTTTCCTTCATTTTTATAAAAAGAGGCCTAAATTCGCTTAATTTAACTGGCCAAAGACAGATAAACAGATTAATAATTCACGGATTTATTATACCTATATAGTACATTACATATACAGTCTGTTCCATAAGAAAGGAGGCGCGAATATTTTGATAGTTACAAAATATTTATTCCAATTTTTTTTTATAGTGTAATATAAGTAAAAAGCTTCGGCGCAATCAATTAGTTAACAGTGTAGTCACCTTCAGCATTGAGAATGACCAGGCACCTTCGACGCATGCTTTCGACGAGGTTTTTAGTGTAGCTTGTTGGAAGAGAACGCCAAATCTTTCCAATCTCCCGAGAAAGCTGCTTCAAATTGGGAACAGGCTTTCTCGCAAGTTTGCTCTTCATAATGGCCCAGACATTTTTGATGGGGTTTGCGTCAGGAGATTGGGAGGGCCAGCCAGGCGCGGCAGAGGCGGCTTCGATGCTTCGGATCCTTGTCTTTTTGAAGAACCAAATTTCTGTCATCAGGTTCAAACATTTTCTCGGCCGATTTCATAAGGCTTCGTTTGTAAATTTCAAGCATTTTCATTGTATTCAAATTCTGCGTGAAAATCCGCAAGCAACCAAATCCCCGCTCTGAGAAGCACCCCCAAAACATTTACCGGATGTTTGACAGTGCGCTGAACGAAATCGGTACTGCTTCCCAACCAGGCACGCTTCACTGGAACTCATGTCCAAAAATTTGCTTCATCCGAGAAAATATTTTCAAACCAATCGCGATCCCTGTTTTCCTCCGCCCAGTTCAGGCGTTTTTCCATGTGGGCTGCACTGAGAAGAGGTTTCGAGCTCGTAGAACGGTATTGCAGCTTGGCTTCATGTAAACGTCGTGTTGAAGGTGACTTGAATTCTCTTCCCGGCGAGTTTAACCTTGGCTTCGCGCAGGCACAGAGTCAGATGACTCCTGAACATCTGCACTATCACTTTGTCGTGTTTGCTGGACGTCGCTCTTGTTTTTCCGCGTTCAGGAAGATAATCGACATTTTTTGTCTATTTGTACCTTTTCACCCACTTCTCAACGAACTTCTTTGACTTTTTAATAACTTTAGCTGCCGCGGAAAATGATAATTTCGGTCCTTTTGCATGCGTGCACAAAAAGACAGCCTCAAAGCGCTTCGCGTACGTGGAACTCATTTCGGTAAACGAACTTCGACGAGCAACACTGAGGTATGTAAATCAGTAACTGCGACGTAGGCGACCGATGGTACGATCCTGCAAAGCAAAGAAAATTGGGATATTTACAATTCTACTATTAAAAACCCCGCCTCCTTTACTGTGGAACAGACTGTATATTATACACTCATTTTAAATATTTTTATTGTTTTTGCTGTCGCACCCCCTAACTTAATAATAGTTAACTAATATACTGAACTCTAAATCTTGAAATAATTTTTTTTTCTGCATTGAATTCCATGAACATGGAAAACAATACACACAAACAGTCAAAACATATGAACAAATGAGTTATTGCCGAAATCATTTTCGTATTATCCTATTTATTCTTCATTTTACGAGTAACACTTCTTTTGCGTGTTATCTTTTTGACAGCCCAAAATATAATATTTCTCTAAACGCATACATTCAAAGTAAAGTCCAAGACGGTCAAACCTCCTCCACTACTAGACGCTCCTTTGGGCTATACATCATAAAGATTTGCTTTTCTTGGATTATCTGCCACATCTCTTTCGCCATTTAACGCACCAACGAGATTGGGAAAGGAAAGTATCCCACGACTTTCAGGGCTGTCTCAGAAGGCTCTTTCTCTTCACTTGTTTGAAGCATTTTGCTTGGACAAGGCCAATTTCTTTTATCAACATTTGCCCATCATCAATGCGAATAGACGCAAGGATGAACCATCTGCCTCGGTAGAACGCTTACAGAAGTAAATTTATCTTTTGGGTCTAAGAATACAAAAGGGGATCTCCAGCGACGAGAGAGCATCGAGGGGAGGTAGCGGTCGTGGAAAGTCAATTGGCAACAAATCGATAGCAATTTCAATAAGAAGTTTGCGAAGTGTTTTATGCTAGAACGTTCAGAAGGACGATGGGCGGTCAGGAGGACGATGGATACACGCAAACTTTAAGGATTTGACTTCAAGTCAATTCGTCTTATCCGGCGGACTTCTTGGTCAGATTGGGTGGTTCACGGAAAATATTATTGTTATGTACTAAGAAAACGGCAGAGATTTCATTTGAAAGGACTTGTTGAGTGCTATTTCTTTATTATTAACGGTTCTTCTCAGAAATATATATTATATTGAATCAATGGCAACGGAGGAATTTAATTGTGAAAGTGCCAGTAGGATGGTGAAATAGGAAAAAAAAGGAAATCGTATTTATACCTTATCATTATGAAATTTAGTTATTTTCGGAGAAATGTAATACATATGTACATGTATATTTTTACTTTGTGATTTTTTTTTTTTCAAAAATAAATATATCAAAAATGCTAGCTGTTATCTGTGAATAAAGATGAACCTATGTATTAGATTGGATTGAGAGAGGGGGGGGGGGGGGCAGCGGGCGCCAAAAGGCCCATTAGCACCGGGGCCAAATGGTCTATTGTGCTAAAGCCCCAGGTCTGGCAACAGGCCCAGGCCTGCTTATCAAGTTTGATCGCGCTAACGAATTTACTTAAAAGGGTGAGCGGGATCGAAGCAATGTCATCGGCTTCAGGGACTCAAAGCTGTACTTAGTGATACTGGGTCAATGCCTCTCATTCGCAAAGAACGTGCAGTGACGTTTCATCATAGCCCTCGCAGAAACGACAGCTAGCGTCCGATATAGTACTATACCCTTGAATTTTAAGTGAGCTCTTAAGCAAGAATGTCCAGTTAGAAGGCGACAAATGCTTCTTACTCTGTTACGGTTCATTTTTCAAAGTTCATATGTTCTGCTGCGCGAGTAACCAGAAATGAACATCTTGGCTTGCCTCAGGCCTGGAAGGTAGTCCCATTGGACGGTGTCCTCAGTACGCTCCCAGTCTCTAAATAAATAAAATAAATAACTGGCGCAACAGTCCAATTTGAACCATGGTCTCGAGATGAGTTAGAATCATCTAATTTTCTAGATCGTGACGGTATGTCTTGTGCAGAGGTTTGTAATCAGCAACAGGCTCAACCGGGCTATTTACCTCATAAATGGGTACTCATTTAACAGCTGAATGGGCTCATAGTCCGACACGTAAATCCCCTTTATTAGCGAAATCTACCGCATTCAGTAGGAATCGAACCGGGGCCCAGTGCGTAGACGGCAAACATGCTAACCGTTGCGCCATCCGGACTACTCTCTCTGGTGCATTTAATTCGAGGAGCCAACTTTTTGTTCCATCCGTGAACCACTTGATGGTATCTGGATGAAGAGTGGAATGTTCTTCCAACCAGTTTTCTCTGCTCCAGATTGTAGTGTTGAAATGCTTGTTATTGGATGGTTCTTTTAGTCCAGGCCAGGAAGTCCGAAAAAGCTTGGTTAGGAAAAAAATCGTGTAATTTTGAAATTTGGCACAATTGATAGTCCCCGGAATATGTGCTCAAAAGTCCCCGATGATAGAGGGTCCGGAAGTGTAGGGGAGAGGGGGTCAAAGGTCCTTTTCCGCAATTTTCCTTGATTATTTTCAAAATGTCTCAAGGCCGAATCAAAGTACATAAAATTCCCCAGAAAATGATTTATCATACCCTCGACTATCAAATGGCATATTATACTCTAAACCATAAAATAATATAGGATAGCGTAAACTGATTTCCTCACAAGGGAAAACAGCACGATAACTCCCGACAAAATACAGTTAGCAGAATTAAAATTTGGTCAAATATTCCGATTGAGATTTAGCTGGTTAATACAGCCAATAGGTACGATCTGACCAAAGGTACGCCTACCTTCCCTACAAATATTATTCTAGCAAACATGCCAATTGCTTCCCAACGAATTTAAGTAGGCAGGTCAAATTCGGATGGATGACTGCCTAGAACATTACTATCCTTCCCCGTAAAAATAAGTTCAATCGAATGAAAACTACGACTAATTTCCATACAAGGTGTCCCAAACTACCCTACTGTTTAGATTTTTTTAGTCTATCCATTGAAAGAAAAACCGGAAGCAAAATCGTGTAATTTTGAAATTTGGCATAATCTATGTGGAGAGTCCTTTGAATGTATGCTCCAAAGTCCCCGTTGATAGAGGGTCTGGAAGTGTAGGATAAAAGGGTGAAAGGCATTTTTTTTTTGGTTTTCCTTGAATATTTTTTGGGGCTTTTTAATAATAATGAGGGAAAGATCTGGAAATAATTTTAATCTCTTCTATAGATACTGAATACATGGGAACTGAGTTTGCACGGTCGTAGAAGGTGAACTTAACTTTTGGAGGGCGAAAATTCGAGAAATTCGAGCCCTTTTTTAATATTATCATTATAACTCCTAAACGGTGCCTCGAGTCGATAAAACTTGTGGGAGTAAATTAAAGACCGTTGAATTTTGCGTTCAATGCACTGCTCAAAGTTGAAATTCGGTTAAGTAGCGTAGCCAAAATCGAGAGTCAAAAAATGACAATTTTCGAGGCTCCGGAAAAAAATCACACTTTCACTTTTCAAGCTCACAGATCTTTGCAACGAAAGCTCCAAATGGAAAAGTTTGCCTAAAGAAGTTGGGAATAATTTGATTGTGAGCCTAACGTGGCCAATATTTTTCAATTCGGGTCATTTTTAGAGTAGCACTGGCACTGGCTTTAAATACTTTTCGTAAAACTTCTAAGTTCATTCAACCGAAATCAACACGAAAATGCATTTTGCAGTTAAACTACGCTGTGTGATGTGAATGAATTACTAAAACAAAAAGCTGCTACACTAAAATGGACTTTCCCATCGAGCCTCCAGGAAAGATGTATTTTCCAAAATTGCCAAAGACTTAAACAATAAAGGCGACTTAGACGCCAATGCAGTATTTTTGAAAAAAAAAAAAAATGAATTGCAGCTTCCAGCACCGGTAACGAACGGAGAGTCGTAAGCTGACAATTTTAAATGTCCCAGATTTATTGACGCTGTGTAAAACTGTAAGAGAAAATGTATCCATTGTGTTCTGATCGAGTAGCGAGATACGGATGTTTTTCAATGGTGGCATAAAAAGGATGTTTTATCGCGGTATTTGAATGAAGTCGCTCAAGCGGTATTGAGTCACTCGGTTACTCAAATCTCTGTAGAGAGATTATTTAGCAGCGTAAAGTTGATTGTTAGGGATAAAAGATTAAGCCTAGGCAAAAAAAAAATGTTGATGAAATTATGCATGCAAGGATGAACCGGGATTTTGGTTAACTTTGTAAAAATATCACAAAATATCGGTATTAATTTTTTTATTTGTACGAATTTTTTATCATATTCAAACGCAGCTGAACATATCTTTAAAAATAAATATCGTATTCTCTTTTTATATTTGTATCGGTATCGTATTCTTATTATAAAGATATCACAGCTCTGGCTATAAGAACAGGAAAAAATATCGTATAGTTTTGAAATGTGGTACAACTGATGCGGAGAATCCTGTGAATACATGCTCTAAAGTCCCAGTTGATATGGGTGCGGAAGTTTAAGATAAAGGGTGTTAAAAGCCAGTTTTTTTTTCAGTTTTACTCAAATATTTCGGTTTATTACAATAGTTTAGACATCATTGCAGAAACCGGAAAAAAATCGTGTAGTTTTGAAATTTTGCAAAATCAATAAGGGCAGTCCTCTGGATATATACTCTAAAGTCCCTGTTGATAGGGCGTCCAGAAGTGTAGGGAAAAAGGTCGAAGAAAATTTTGAAGTGTTCCTTGAATATTAACATACGAGGTAAACCTAGCCTTGGTTTTCATCCGATTCAACTAACTTTAACAGGGGAGTATAGAAGGGTCTTAAGCAGTCCTCCACCCAAATTCGACCTGCCTACTTCAATTCGTTGGGGTGTTATTGCTATGTTTGAAAACATTGTATGTATATACATAATATTTTTAGGCGAAGTAGGCGTACCGTTGGTCAGATCGTACCAGTACCAACCAACTATATCTCAATCGGAGTATTTGGCCATCTCGCTAACTGTATTTAATTGGGAGTTATCCTACCGTTGTTACTTTAGAGGAAATCAATATACCCTATATTATTTTATGGTCTAGACTCTAGACTGTCTTCTACAATCGCGACAAATTTTCCTATTTTTCGTTCCTAGCCTAGCTACCATAGTTGGTCCGATGGTATACTGGTTATGCAGCTCCCACTGAGCCCACATTCCTGTTCAGGATTAAGCTTAGTGAGGGCATCACAAGCCTTCAATCTGTGGATGGTTAGTTTTGCTCGTGCTATCCGTTCTTTACCACTTGTGCTTTCAATTGTCGATTGATTCGTTCTATCGCTTCCCCATTAAATCCTACCCAAAATTTATGAAAAATGGATAGCAGAACGAATAGCTCAACTGATCATGGAAAACGGAAACTGATGAAGAACGGATGGACAACTGAAACTGAAATTGATACGACAATCAAAAAACCCTTTTTGAGAATTCAATCACGCCTTGATCTAGGGGTTGCAAAACCGGGGTAGGGTTTAGTGGAAGAAATATGAGTTCCATTTTCGCAATCCCTTCAATATGATAATACGCCATCAAACAGTAAAAATTGTTGGTCAACTTATGGAGATTAAAAAATTGACTTTGGGTGTAAATTAGTGGTCAACTTACAGAATTTGAAGGTTGTCGACATACAGACGCCTAAAAACCACGTCAAAGGTACAAGGGCGGATCAAAAGTGTTCAATTTGGAGAGGTGGTAAAAATAGATTGGAGGTTCTACTGTACCTCTAATTGGAACAGTATAATCGGAACAAGTTTTACCGCTAATTTCAAAGTGGTAAATGCAGAATGGTTGATCTATTCTGCATTTACCATTTATGGCAATGCTAACTAATTCACGCGAGGTGTGAAGGATATCTTACATTCGTTTAAAATACCTTGTTTAAAATGTTTTATTAAAATTATTTTCGTTCGTCCATCCTTTTTAAAAACCCAGCTATCCAAAAATTGATTTTCGTTTTCAAAAAATCGAATTTTTTCAGTTTCGCCATTAATATTGTCAAATATATGGTAAAGCAGTGACGTGCAGTGGAAATTTTTCATAGTCAAGCAGTTGGGCGCCCTAAAGCCAATTTAGCATAAACAAAAATGGACTGTATAATAGAATATGGACAGTCACAAAAACATTTATACCAAGCGGCTTTAAGCCTTAAAGAAGAAATCAGGAAAGATATAAATAAAATATTGGCACATATATTCGGAATACAAAAAAAAAATAAATAAAATATTACTAATAAAAAAAATGATAAATAAATATTATGTTAATTAAGACTAAGAAAAATTCAGGGGTATTTGAAATAAATAAATATTCTTTCGCCATTGCCATTTATTTGTATTCCAAATCTATGCGCCGTTCTTTAAGTAAAAACTCTTTAATCACATTATCAAAAAAATCGTTTTCTCTTCGCATTTGTATAAGAAGATCCTTTTCAACCGCAATTAAAGCAAGATCCGAAAGTCGTTCTTGGGATTGGCGATTTCTCAAAAATGTGTGAACGCGCTTTAGTGTTGAAAATGACCTTTCCGCAGTTGCCACTGTGACTGGAATTGACGTTAATAATTTTGCTAAAATATGAACTTGCTTAAAACCGTTTGCGACATAAGGCCGTTTTCGAAAATAATCGAGAATTTTACTAGGATTCGCGTTTTTAAACTCATCTGAAGAATAAATCACTTTTAGCTCATTTTTCAACCTTATTCTGTCGAAAAATTGACCGTGATATTCAATAAGTGAGTCAAAATTTTTATCGGGAAAATTTGACTTGAATTTAGAAAAATAATTCGGTTCAAGCAACTCTAAAAATGAAAGATCTTTAAACGAATGGAATCGATCTCGAATTTGCCCGAGAATAACATCTATAATCTCCCGAAATATCCGCCGTAAATTTTGTAAAGGATCTATCGCATTTCTACATTTCTTACGTGGTGGCTGATATTCTGCTGTAACTGTCGAATAGAAATTATCAAACTTTTTAGAAAAGTCATTTTCAAGCCAATTTTCAAATTCAATAATTTTTTGGCTTGCATATGAAATGTTTACCACTTTGCTCTGAATAATATTAAATAATATATCAGTTTTCGAAAAAATTTCAGAAAAAATTAACAGATATAATTGAAAATCTGACTCTGCGAATTTTTGTAAGTATATATCGGAAAAAGTCAAGGAATCGCCATCCCAGTGTTGAGAACCATTCGAAATTGTCTCAAAAACTGTACAAATTTCATGCTTATGTTCAAATATAACGTTAATAATACGCGAATGATAATGCCAACGCGTTTTGGAAACCGATGGTAAACGACGATTTACTATATTTGCAAAAAGGTCCGACCTTTTAGTGGATGTATTAAAAAATGATGCGATTTTATTGATGTGCGCGAAAAATAATTTAATTTCCGGAATAAACTCAACTGCTTTAGACAATACTAGATTTAGTGAATGAGCGTAACATGGAACGAAAATTGCCGATTTATGTTTTTCCCGAATTAAAGTCTGAACTCCACGAATTTGAGAACTCATTACTGCTGCGCCATCGAAACATTGTGCAATTAATTTCTTATCGATATTAAAATTTTGCAATTGTTTTAAAATGTGAGAGCTTATTGCTGTAGCTGTACGATTAGCGCTTACATCCAAAAATCCGATAAATCTTTCTTCAATCTCATTTGATATTGTATATCTAAAAATCATCGTTAATTGTTCCCGACCGCTAACATCTGGCGTTTCGTCGACCATTACAGCTTCAAATGGAGCCTCCTTTATTTCCAAATTGATTTTATTTCGAACCACATTAGCTATAGCGGAAACAAGATCGTTTTGGATTCTATTAGACAAACCCGAAAACGCTGCATTTGCTTTTATAGAATCTATGTGGGACTCAATTATCGGATCGTACAAACTCAAGAAATTTACGGTTTCGATAAAATTACCACGATTATTTGAAGAAGAGTCTTCATTATTTCCGCGAAAAGGAAGCTCCTGTTTTGCCAAAAAAATTACAGTATCGATTAAACGTTTCAAAATATTACGATTACGCTCAACTTTTTCATTATGCAAACTAACAGATATTGCCACCTGGTTACTAAGCATAAACTCTATACGCTGAGAACCAAAATTATCTAATTTAATTAACGACTGAAGATGTTTTTCGGAACTTGAATGCTTTGCTGCTGAGCCCGTAAAATTATTCAAATCACTAAATCCAGCTTTATTCCAAACAGATTTTTCATTCGTGAACAAAAGACACGGCCAGCAAAATAACTTATTTAATTTACAGCTTCCCGTTAACCAAATGTACTTTTCATACGTTTCGATATGGAATTTTCGCGTAATATTTTTTAATTTAAACTCTAAACTAAGATCTGGCTTCGGTCTATCCGATTCTATAATTTCTCTTTTCTTGGCAAAGGAAAGAGTTGAAAATCCCGCTTTTAGTACGAAATCCGTCGCGCAGCAATACTCCGACATAATGCGAAAAGAAAACTTACCACTTTTATCACAAATCAAATCAATTAAATCACTACAAGCGGTCAAAAAAACTTCAAATCACAATTTAATCAAAATCACCCGATTGCACTGATTTCCTCTTTTAAATTGCAACGGAAAATCCATTACATAACAAAAACAAAAGCTCTACTGGAAAAATCAAATTCCCATAAACATTCCCTGCATTGGCAACATTTCATTAACAAGCATCATTGGGCTTTATCCCACACACAAAAGCAGTCGCGCCAGTGCTTGACTTGTCTCATATAAATTTGCGAACAAAACAAAAAAAAATCGTTGCCCAATGTACTACCGAAATCCAAGATTCCCATTTTCTGGAATCAACATGTCTCTAGTATTTGGATGCACACATGGTACATGCATCTAAAGATCTAGGCACATTTTCCTATTCTAAGTTTGGTGTCTAAGGTGTGCAAAATGTGGGAGGTTTGAATATTATCTAAAGTAATTGAACGAATGTTTTTTAACCAAAAGAAGGCGCGGATCAGAATTTGAATGTGTAAAGGAATATTTGAATGATAATATGTATTCTTCAGCTTAAAGAAAAACATTGACTGAAATGATGATATGTGTATTGGTGTAAGCAAAGTTTATTATTGAATTGCTTATTTCGGTAAGTCAAGCAGTTTGGAATTGCTTACTACGAGTGCACGTCACTGTGGTAAAGTATTCATCCGGCGAAGAAAGTTTATCATCTTTGATTTCATATAATCGCGAGTCCCATAGTTAGTTACAACGAAAATGAAAAAAAAAAACCAATATAGTAAGAAAGCGATTTTTGGAAAGTTATCGTACCAGAAAATGTTTTAATGCACAATATCTCCGTAACTAAGCGTTCTATCTGACTCTTTTTTAAGGTACATAAAATTAAAAAAAAATGTGCGTACTAATTACTTCCTTAAAAAGAGTAGATAACCCACTTTTGCCGAATTCAGTCCATCTTTATGCTCTTCTTTTAGACTTTGTATTTTATGATTACTTTCAAGAAAAGTTGGTTGTAACTCCTAGTAGAAATTACGGTCAGTTCATGGACACAATTCTAGGTTGCATGGGACAAGCTCTCAAAGTAACCGAAGAATGGTGTAATGAGCAAGAGCTAACCATAAACGCTAGTAAATCAAACACTATGATTTTTACTCGTAAGAGGAAAGACATAGAGATAACTCCCTTACGGCTCTTTGGTTCGGAAATTAAGGTGTCAAAGGAAGTGAAGCATCTAGGAGTTACCTTAGATGCGAAACTAACTTGGAATCTTCACGTTGATGAAAATATCCAAAAAGCGAAAAGGATTTTGCATCAATGTAAGAGAGTGTGTGCTCGTAGGTGGGGAATTTTACCTAAAGCGACACACTGGATTTACACAATGATGGTAAGACCCATTCTAGCCTACGCATCAGTGGTATGGTGGCCAAGAGCCATGCAGAATACCACAAAACAGAAGCTGGATGGGGTACAAAGGATAACTTGCGTAAGCATATGTGGTGCAATGCGCACCACACCAACGCGAGCAATGGAGGCATTGCTGGGACTGCCGCCGTTGGACTTATTTATAAAGAAAACGGCGGCGCTTTCGTTAATACGCATGGAAAGGGATGCCATGTGGCATCGCTTTGGAATTAGCAGCGGTCATAAGAGCATCCTAGACATTATTCATGATGAGGTCAGGGAGACTCTAATGCCGGTAGAAGGCATGAGTAGACGTAGGGTAGTTGAAAGACTACACAAGACTCACATTGCAGATGGAAATATACAATGAGTGTATGTACAATGACATAAGCATTTTTACTGATGGCTCCTTAATGGACGGTAAAGTGGGGGCGGGGGTTTACTCTGAAGAGCTAAACCTAGCATGTGCGCTTAGTCTAGGAGAGTATGTGTCCGTATACCAGGCAGAGATGCTTGGCTTGTTGCATGCGTTGGACCACCTGCTTGAAGGTCAGGTGCGGGGGAAGAAAATCCTTATTGCACTGGACAACCAATCGGTGATCAGACGCATGCAGCAGACGAACATAAACTCTAAACTGGTACTAGAGTGTGTTCGGAAGCTCAACACGTGTGCCTCAGAAAATGAGGTTACGCTGATATGGGTAAAAGGACACATATGTAGGTACAACAGGAAATGAGGCGGCGGATGCCCTAGCAAAACAGGGATCTGCGGCAACTTTCATTGGCCCAGAACCCAGAGTTGCTTTGGGGAACGGCATGATTGGAGCGAAGGTTGGGGAGTGGATAGACTCCATGCATCAACAAAGATGGCAGGAGCTTGTCATTTGCAAACAAGCTCGGAATGCAATGACCAGCCCTTTAGGCAGGGAAGCGAGAAAGGTACTCAGTTACAAACGGAGTACCTTAAGCTGGATAACTGTCTTGGTCACAGGGCATGGTAATTTTAAGGCTCATCTGGCCAAGATGTAAATCGGGGAAGATGACGTTTGCAGGCTATGCTTGGAGGAGGCCGAGACGGCAGCACACATTGTGTGCGAATGTCCAGCACTGGCTAGCACGAGGTTGAGGATCACAGGCAAGCACACGATAAGTGTGGAAGCCATGAGTGAACTCAGCCTTAAACAAATGCTAGCAATAACACGGGACTCAGTGATGAAGAAAGAGGTCGACAACTATCAGCCGACATCAGGAAGCCACTGATGACCGGGAGGGAGCGAAAAGGGACCCAAACGTTAGTGGTCTGCTTCGGCTATCCCCCAGAATATAATAATAATAGTAGAAATTAAAAAAAAAATGATTTTAATACTTGCTTTTTTGATATTTTAAAATGGACTTCTATTTTCTCAAATAAAAGTATTGTTGAGTCCTATGGTATTTTCAATTCGATATTATCTGAAGCTATTGAAAAATATGTCCCTCTAAAATATTTTAATAAGAAACTAAGAAATTGTTGGTCTACCAAGGAATTAGACCAACTTAAAAATACAAAAAATAAATTATTTAAAAATGCACAGTCTCTTGTTAATAAAGATAACTTTTTTAGATTGGGGAAAGAGTATGAATTGTTGAAAATTTCTATAAACATATATTGCTCGAGCAGAGCATTACATAAAGAATGATAGTAAAGCTTTTTGGAATCCTATAAACAGCCAACGCGACAATAGCTACTTTCGATTCATTAGCCCGGCTTCACAGACCGAAAAGAACGCCACGGCTCTGTGACGAGCGAACTTAAACAGTCACCATGCAGATACTTCGCCGTCGTGGGCTTGTGGAGTGTGGACTCAGTATACATTTAGACGGAGGCGAAAGAAGTTGAGGTTCAACCAGTTTGCTTTCAATTTTGCTCCGATGAGATCCCAAATGAGACATGGATTAAAACCGGTCTGTCGTTTTGTATGAAAATGGTCTGAGATTCTGTTGAATCGAAAGCGGCTAATATAGGTATTCCGAAAAAAACTCAAAATTCAGTGGTAATTCTTATAATGATGTCCTATCGGTATGTGATGGTTTTACAAGTTTTTTCAATTCGGTTTATGATATGACAGGTTCGGTTCCATCGGAATTGAATAACGATGTCGATGGGCGATTCCCATTTGCTCACGCCATAGCAGTGCTCTTCAAATTTCTGAATACGTAGGTTCCCTTTTATATTTCGGGATTGGACAACCCTAGTGTTGCAATCTGGCAACTGACAGCTCTATCGTAAAGTTTGACATTTTTGAGGTTATACGTACTCAGAACGTTTTGACATACGAGCGCTGAAGCTCCATCGAGGAACAGTGTTTATCGATGGTATGGTGAATTCAATCGAGGTCGTAGTTCACTCCAAGACGAAATTCGTGAAGGTCGTCCAAAAGGTGAAGGTCGTCCGGAAACCATTGATGCTGTGCGCGAACTGATATTGCAAGATCGTCATGTGACCTATCGTGAGATTGAGACAACCTTAGGCATTAGTGGGACCAGCATACATTCAATATTGCATGAACATTTGACTGTCAAAAAAATTTGTTCGCGTTGGATCCCACACAATTTCTCAACCGCTCAAAAAAAAGGCTCGTGTCGATTGGTCGAAAGAAATGCTCAAAAAATACGATCGCGGTGCTTCGAAACACGTCTATGACATCGTGACAGGTGAT
Organism: Chloromyia formosa; assembly: GCA_964017055.1. Taxonomy (NCBI): domain Eukaryota; kingdom Metazoa; phylum Arthropoda; class Insecta; order Diptera; family Stratiomyidae; genus Chloromyia; species Chloromyia formosa. The sequence goes on from OZ024814.1 coordinate 48,672,496, forward strand.
GAATCGTGCATTTACGCGTATGAGCCCAAAAGTAAACAGCAGTCGACTGTATAGGCGTTTCAAGATGAGCCAAACCCAACAAAAGTTGTTCGCGCACGAAGCACTTCCAAGCAAATGGTCGCCTGCTTTTTCGGAAAAACTGGACATGTCGCAACCGTACCACTAGAACAACGCAGAACAGTCAATTCTGAGTGGTACACAACCATTTGTTTGCCAGTTGTCTTCCAAGAAATCAGGAAAACCAACCGCCGAAGACGGATCACTCTTCACCACGACAATGCGAACTCTCACACATCAGCTCAAACAACTGCATTTTTGAGCACTCAAAACATAGATTTGATGGGTCATCCGCCGTATAGTCCTGACTTGGCACCGAATGACTTCTTTTTATTCCCGTACGTAAAAAAAAAACTGAGAGGTCAACGTTTTTCAACACCTGAAGAAGCGGTTGTTGCGTTCAGAATGCATGTTTTGGAGACACCTCAATCAGAGTGGCAAAAGTACTTTGACAATTGGTTCAAACGCATGCAAAAGTGTATAGATCTTCATGGGAAATATTTTGAAAAACAATAAAGCGATTTTCAATGATTAATATTTGTTTTTGTTCTCTAATCCCGAAATATAAAAGGCAACCCTCGTATGACCTTCCATGTGCTATGGCTGAGGTTGATATTAGTATTCAAGCCGAACCTGATTGCATTCCTAATATTTTTCTAAAGAATTGCGTGCAGTCGTTATGTCGTTTTCTAACGAACATTTTGAATACGTCATTGTCTACAGTTGTTCTTTTATTACTCCTATTCAGAGAAAAAGGTCCAAAACATCATATAGGCAATTATAGGTCAATAACCAAATTATCGGCTATCTCTAAACTTTTTGAGTTGATTGTTAAAAAGAAAAAAAGATGTTTCGATCAGCGAGTTGATATCACCATGTCATGGCTTCCTTAAAGGTGGATCAACTGCAACAAATTTACTTTATTTTGCTAAATTTGTTGCTTACCGGTACCGACTTCTCGAAGGTATTTGATAAAGTTGATCACAATATATTATCTCACAAATTGGAAAATTTAGGTATACAGTCGACTTTTCTTAGCTGGGTCAGATCCTACTTAACTGATAGGGCTCAGTTGGTCAAGTTAAACGGCTTTACATCGCGCTTTATAATGTACATCGGGAGTACCACATGGTCACCACAAAGTCATTATTCCTTTCATTCATTATTACTTTCAGTCTTTGTAAATGATATCATCCATATCAGGGCGAGATGGGAGTTCTATTAGTGCAGTGTTTTGTTCGCGCGGTGGATTGAACTTCCATCCTCTAGAGATCCTAGAGCGGTGACCGAACGAACACGGCCACCGAGCCCGTCATTTTTGATGGCATCTCAGTGTTCAGTTACGTCACTATCTGACTGACTAGTTATTTCAGCTGTTTTTTGCGCAACATGTTCGTTGCATTGTTGTAAGCCTATGTCCACACTTATCCAACTTTCGGCCGGCAAGAGGAATATAAAATACTCCTAGCATCAACCAACAAATCACACCAAGTTTCAAAACTCCTTGAATTTTTTTCCTCGATCGCTAAATATGAATAGTTACATATACTCGTCACCTGAGGTAATAGTACAGATACATTATCTAACATTACCTTAGCCTCTTACTCTAAGGCCATGCCATAACAAATCAACATAACCCCATTTCTAAACTAAGAGGACCCCCAGTTATGCAAGATAGTGTGCTTTGTAATTTATCTGAATTGTAAAATATCCCACCAACACAAATTCCAAGCAAAATCACCCTTGGGACTTCATTTACCCTGTAAATCAAATGTATGTGTGACACCTATTATTATTACAGCTGTTCTCTTGCAAAATGAACAAACGAGCTATTGTTATCACAAGTTGTTGCGCTTATCCATCCCATAAAATAAAATCTGAGTATCTTAGGGTGCAAGGAAATCTTAAACTACAATACAATACTACAATACATACATATCTGTGTGTGAGCGTCCATTAATTCTTGAAATATATGCGGTACAGCGTAAGATACTCGTACTATCGCATTGTGTGTCCTGTAAACAGGACAGCATAGAAAAGGAAGATGTTTCTCTTTATGGAGCAAAGTTAACTGGTTTGCTGCTTTAAGTTAGTGACTTCAAGGACCAGAACTATCAGAGATAAATGGTCAAAGATAAAAGGGTATTATCATTAGGTGAGCAAATCTAGGTATATCTGAAGAACACAAGTCAGGCACGAAGAATAGAGCTCTTGTATGGCATTGTTGAATCTTTCAGTGGAACTTTAGTTGGGAAGGTAATAGTGGAGAGGTAATATTGATTAGGATCGTCTTGAAAAGGAGCAATTAGGGAAATCAGTTTACGTTTCCTCGTGCAAACAAACATTGCAATAAAGGATAATTTACCATGGTGAGCCAATGGGCATTCAGCAAATAATTGTTAAAAGTCATTGGCTTTATCAAGTTTTTCTGGATACATACAGAAGAACTATCTATCTCGAGTACATTAATTACTTAGAACAAGTTTATTATGGTAATGTCAATTCTACGATGCCGGCATTCTAATCTATTTGGGTAATTAGTTTATTTTAAAGGATTCTCGGAGAGAAACTAAGAGAAATCGCAAAAATTCCTTTCAAACAAAATTGAATTGACTTTTTATGATTCTTTTCTCCAGAAAGAAATACCAAAGGTAACCTTCAAAAATAAATGACAACCCCTTAACGTAGACTGTCAAGTGTTATTCATCGGCTGTCATCGCCCTATGTGATCCCTTGTCCCCTTACCCTGAAGCCGATAAGAGGGGATGAAAGAAAATTGTACACAAAGTACGTATGGATTGTGTGTATTGATGAACAAGCTGAATTTTGGCATTACTATTTGCCCTAATCCCTAGTGGGGCATAGCGCGTTAACTTTTCCCATGTTGCTTAGTTGACGTTTCGTAAGCATAAAATGTTTTCGGACGATGCATGTTGCTAGCATGTACATACCTCCTACCCATTTAGCCGGATACCTGCGAAAAGTCGGGAAATGTTGTTGCTTATTGTTACGCCCCACACCACAGGGAGAAGGCAACGCAAACATCCATGCCCACGACGTGGACGGGATATATTGAAACAGGACAAGCTACGCGCAAGCTGAGGAATCTGTTTTTCTGCTACATCGATTACGCCAAAGCTTTTGACATCATCCCCCACACTTGGCTAATCGAGATCCTTCGCATATATCAAGTGGATCCTGCACTAATAAATTTTTTGTCAAAAGTGATGGAAGGATGGCAAACAACACTTTCGGTGCTATCAACCGAAGGCAATATGCTCTCGCAGCCAATACATATTCGCAGAGGCATATTCCAAGGGGACTCTTTGAGTCCTCTCTGGTTCTGCATGGCGCTGAATCCCCTTCATCCCTTCTGAATTCGGCTAAGAGGTGCGGGTTTTCCATCAAGCACGGTTTGTTGTCAAAGTTCCAGCTCACTCACTTGATGTATCTGGATGACATCAAACTATACTCGGGAAGCGATAAAGATCTTAAAAGTCTACTGCAGATCACAGAAAACTTCAGTCGTGACATTCGAATGGATTTCGGATTGGACAAATGCCAAATCCGTGCCATTCGCAAAGGCGTTCACGAACCGCATCCCGGCTTCACCTTGGACGATATCCACATAGGTGCAATGTCGGAGGCAGACTTTTATAAGTACCTAGGAATTCTGCAGGGCGCACATGCCCGCGTGGTTGACTTGAGATAGGGACTGCTGGTTGAGTTTATGCGCAGGTTGAAACTGGTTCTCAAAACGAACTTGTCAGGAAGAAACAAAATAAGCGCGATTAACAGTTATAGCCACGACGAAACATTATCACTACCACCACAACAACGGACACAACAATCGGACGACAACACTCGCTAACTCTCATTCTCGTTTGGATCGCTGACGAAGCACAACGTCGTGCTAATCTATCTTCGTTTTGTACAATTACATATTTTGAATAAAATAAGTTCTTCGAATTTAGAGAATCGTCTATTTATTCATAGCGGCGTTCACGGGAAACAAAACTATTAACCTCTATGTCATTCCTTCACTGACCTATTCATTCGGGATTGTGCCATGGTCTGCTACCGAACTGGAGGCAGTCCAACGGCGGGTTCGTGTAACAATGACCAAATTCCGAATGTTACACCCAAAATCGGCAGTGGAGCGAATGTGTTTACCTCGAGACATCGGAGGTAGAGGTTTAGTCGACATTGCAGGTCAACACCATAGGCAGATTGACTCACCTCGCGCTTATCTTTACGGCAAAACAACATCGAGTCCTCTGCATGACGCTGTCTGCAAGGCAGACAACGGTTTTACTCCGCTTAACTTGAAGGATCAGTCATTTGCTCCTTTAAGTTTGGTGAAGTCCGACCAAGTGCAAATTGACGAATGGAAGGCAAAGGCGATGCATGGTAAACACGTGTGTTGCCTGTGGCAGCCATTTGTCGATCTTCACCTGTCGAACAGATGGCTTCGTGCAGGGTATCTCTATGCCGAAACAGAAGGGTCCATGATTGCCATTCAGGACGGCGGCGTGGTCCCTACCCGTGCATATCTTAAACATATATGCAAGCAACGGGTGGACGATGACCGATGCAGAATGCGTGGTTCGGTGCTGGAAACACTAGACCATCTCATCTCTGGCTGTTCTGCAATGGCACCGGCAGAGTACACGGATAGACACAATGCGGTATGCAATCCATTAACATCTTGCATACAAGCACGAGCTGATCAGTGAGACACTTCCGATCTACCAGTACACTGGTGCTTGACAGCACTCGCTTCACAATGTACTGGGATCGCCAGATTATCACTGATCACTCTGTCGCCCACAACAAACCCGATGTACTCGTAGTCGGCAAGACGAGTCGCTCCGCATACATAATCGATATTGCTATCCCCCATAATAGCAATATCGAGAGAAAGCATGCGGAGAAGACGGCAAACTATAGTGCACTGACTCAAGAAATCAAACCGCTTTGGCATCTTGACCATGTGCAGATAGTGCCTGTAATATTGTCGGCTACCGGAATAGTACCTAAGGCCCTTCTGACTTCATTTGACAACCTGAACCTACCGCAAAGCATTATCGATACAATGCAGAAGTATGTTATTTTACATACTTGTGCAATGGCGCGGAAGGTGCTTGGCAACCTCCATTAAAGATTTTATAAGTCAGGCTGTCGGCGGAACATCAGCCAAATGCGTCCGATCCCAGCAACTTGGTGCTTGCACCCGTTGCGGGTAAAATCCGGTCAATAGGACCGAGATTGTGCCAACTCGGTAAACACAAAATAATAATAAAATAATTAAATAATTAAAGAGCACTGAAATTCCTATAAGATTGTCCTACATATTTTTATACCCTAGACGTATAGTATAGGGTATATTGTTTTTGTCATGACGAAAATATGTAACACCTTAAAGGAGGCTCCGGAGGTTAGCAATGTGTATACATAAATGATCAGGGTCACCTCCTGATTCAATTTAGCCATGTCTGTCTGTCTGTCCGTTCGAACGATAACTTTCGATAAAATGAAGCTGGAGCCCTGAAAAAAAAGAGAACGCCTACCTCCCCTACACATGTAAAATACCTTAATGCATCTATAACTCCCAATTAAATAAATATGAAAAGCTCTAGCTTTGGTAGATTACTCGTGAGGGTAATCTTATAGTCTCCTGGGAAAATAAAATCGATCAGTTGAAAACTAACGGTAATTTTCTTACAAACAACCCCGTACTACCCTACTTTTCACGTTTTTTGACTATAATTATTGAACCAATTGTCGTAGATACCTGATTTTTGGCATGTAACTCTGAGGTAAGAAGCTGCTTGAGTTATAGTACATTCGGCATAATCAGATCAAAGGAACGCCTATCTCCCCTATAAATTTCAAAAATATAAATATTATTTTAATTACGATAACATTCGATAGAATGATACGAGCACGTTAAAAATTTGGTGGAATGTTGCTAGTAAGACCTACTTGATTGGTATTGAAAATGGGCAAGATCCGACCCAAGGAACCCCCACCTCCCCTACAAATGAAACTTAAAATAAGCGATAATTTACGACAAAATAAAGTTAGCGACTTGAAATTTTGGTCAAATATGTGCAGTAGGATCCAGTTGGCTAATATTGAAAATACGTAAAATCCGACCAACGAAACCCCTACTTCCCCTACAAATGAAACTTCAAATAAGCGATAACTTTCGATAGAATGAAGCTAGAGACTTGAAATTTTGTTTAAATGTTTGTAGGGTGATCTAATTAGTAGGTGGCGAAGCTTCGGCCTGGTTTTTTTTTATCTTTTATAGTTTAAGAAATCTATGCTGCTCAAAGTACTTTACCCATTTTGCTTCACGTTTCTCCAAGTTTTTATCCTTTTATTGTCCATTTCAGAGAAAGGGTGTGAAGAGAAAAGTTGCAGAGAATAAAATTTACTAAAAAATCAGTATAAAATTAATTCTTGTATCTTGAACAGGCGGCAAGTAGGATCCATTTAAAAATTCTTCCAAAATTAGGCATTGCAATTTGCTGTTATATCCCAGGTGTCGAAAATCGAGTGAAAAATTTAAGAAATTTTGAAACTTGGCATGATTGTTGATTGGTATACTAAAAGTCCTCGCCGCGAGCTTCCTTGCCGTGCAGGAGGGGGGTGGGGTTTAAAGGGGAGTATTTTTACAACTTTCCTTCCGCCGTTTTCCGACAGACGGCTACATCGGTGAAAGTTGGTCAAAATACGTAGTTCAAAAGTGTCACAAAGTGAGTTTGGATGTCTGTTTTCGAGCCAAGTTCTCATCATTTGCGGGAAGTTTTGATCTTCTGCTTCCATTTGAAAAAAACTGCAGCTGAGGCTCATCGAATGCTCGCAGATACTCACGGTGAGGTTGTTCTGAGTGATAGAACATGTCGTGAGTGGTTTCAACGTTTTAAAAGTGGCGATTTCAATGTGAAGGACAAGCATGGTGGTGGGAGAGAAAGAAATTTCAAAGACGACAAATTGGAAGCACTGCTCGATGAAGATTGGTGTCCAACCCAAGAAGAATTACCTGAATAACTGGGAGTAACTCAGCAAGCCATCTCGAAACGCCTCAAGGCCAAGGGCATGATTCAGAAACAAGGAAATAGGGTTCTGTACGAGTTAAAACCGAGAGATATTGAACGGCGATTATTTGCATGCGAACAACTGCTTCAAAGGCAGAATCGGAAGGGATTTCTACATCGCATCGTAACCGGCGACGAAAAATGGATTACGATAATCCCAAACGCAGATAGTCATGTGGAATGCCCGGACATACCTCAACGTCGACGGCAAAACCGAATATTCACGGCGCCAAGGTTATGCTTTGCATTTGGTGGGACCTGCTCGGTGTGATATACTACGAGCTACTGAAACCGAATGAAACTATCACAGGAGATAGGTACCGAAAGCAATTGATGCGTTTAAGTCGAGCATTAAAGGAAAAACGACCACAGTACCAAGAGAGACACGACAAAGTCATGATCCAGCATGACAATGCTCGGCCACACGTCGTAAAAGTGATCAAGACATACTTGGAAACCCTGAAATGGGAAATTTTACCCCACCCGCCGTGCTCCCCAGACATCGCTCCTTGCGACTACCATCTGTTTTGTTCCATGGCGCACGGCCTGGCTGATCAGAATTTTCGTTCGTACGAAGAGGTCGAAAAATGGATCCAATCATGGATCGCGGTGAAAGACGCCTTCTTTTTGCAAGGTGGAATCCGAAAATTGCCGGAGAGATGGGCGAAAGTTGTCGCTAGCGATGGACAGTACTTTGAATAATACATCTGTAAGTACTTTTTGACAATTAAGCTTTTAATTTCAGGAAAAAAACGGCGGAAGCAAGGTTGTACACGTTTTTATACTTTTATGTACATAACTAATAATTCTAACCAAAAGCTTTCTGCGGCAAAATCAAAAAGCATAAAAAGAAAAAAATACATGATCCGTATCTTAAATACTTTTCGAGATAATCTCACTTGAAACCCCCTTTTCGCCAATTGCTTCTTTGTTCCCACCAAAAAATCGTCGTTTTTGTTATGTATTTCATCAAATAACGGGTAAAATACTAGTCCCAAATGAAAATTTTCCAGCTAAAAAATCATTCACAAAATTTGCAAAAAGTGATTAAATTTCATAACATCTTATACAGGGTGTCCCAAACCCCAACGTCAACCCGGAAACCGGTGATAGGCCAAGTGGTGGCAGTTTTCAGAAAGGTATTAAAAAAAGTCTCCGTCAATTATTTTTTGACTTATAGACATTCAAAAAAGAATTGGAAAAATTCATACCCTGCGATGACTTTTTAAGTACTGTTATTACAAATTTTTATTTTTTTTTATTTTTTATTTTTTATGAAGCAACCCTGACTAACTGTTCTATAAATCACAATCTAAAAGTAAAAAATTACTGTATTGGTTTTAAATAAAATATGACTTTTTTCCCCAATTTTGTACTCAATATTATCACTTATCCCAACTTCAACTGACTGCACTGTAAAAAAATATACCACAGTTTTGGCAAGTAACTGTAAAAGATGGCGCGTTTTGTCCAGATTCCAAAATGGTGCGACACTTCCAATATTATCTGTTAATTGAGGTGAAAAGAAGTAATAATCTCATTTAGGCAAAAGTGTAATTTATTGAACAAAAAAATCAATTTACAATTAAACGTTATAACTTCAATTTACAACAAATGTTCAAAATGTTTGCCTTCAGCTGCAACGCAAGCACGACATCTTCTTAAAAAGGATCGAGTTATAAGCCGGGCGAATCTTCCGGAACTAATGGCTTCAGCGGCTTCCGCAATTTTTCGGCGGAGTTCCTCCAAATTTTCTATTTCTTTCGTGTAAACCTTTTCTTTTACCGCTCCCCAGTAAAAAAAATCGAGGGGATTTAGGTCAGGTGAACGTGCCTGCCACGAAATTGTACCAGACCGCCCTATCCACCTCTCGGGATATTCTCGATCGAGGAACTCTCTTACTGTACGGGCATAATGCGCTGGGCAGCCATCGTGCTGATACGACATATTTGCAAAAGTATTGAGTGGCACGTCTTCCAATGAATTAGGTAAATGATTCATTAAAAAATCTAAATATGTCTCGGCCCTTAAGTTCTCCGAAAGCTCGAATGGTCCAATAATTTGGCCATTTAAAATTCCAGTCCACATGTTCACTTTAAAGCGATGCTGCGCTCTATTTTGCACATTAAATGTGGATTTTCAATGTGCCACTCGTGTAAATTTTGGAGGTCAATGTAACCATCTTTAGAAAATGTGGATTCATCGGTCCTTAGAATTTTGTCAAAGAATCGGGGATCTTCTCTGTACTCACGCAACATCGTTTGACAAAATTGTACTCTCTGCGGATAATCTCGAGGTAGCAGACTTTGGACTCGTTGAGCATGGTACGGGTGCATCTTGTTTCTCCGTAGAATTCGTTGTACTGTACTTTTGGGTACTCCTGTGCTACATTCAATTGCACATACTGAGGCACAGGGGTCTTGTTCGACTGCTTGTAAAACTTCCTCCTCGTAGGGCATGATGGAATTTGGCTCTCCTGTCATGTGGTGTGGAATTCGACCCTCTGAGAATGACTGGTGTACGTTTATAAATATTCGGTGATCAGGATAACGTTCAGCATTTGGATATCTCTCACGATAAAGTCTGGCTGCAGCACTAGCATTGCATTTGCATTCCCAATAAATAAGATGCATGATAGCATATTCCCGCGCACTGTATCTGTATGGCATAATGGCAGTTAAATGCGTCCTACAATCAAATTGTTACTGAAGCGCTAAATCATTCATAAGGTTACATGTTCTACATATGTCGTACCATTTTGGAATCTGGACAAAATGCGCCACCTTTTACAGTTACTTGCCAAAACCGCGTGCTATATTTTGTTTTACAGTGCAGTCAGTTGAAGTTGGGATAAGTGATAATTTTGAGTACAAAATTGGGGAAAAAAGTCATATTTTATTTAAAACCAATACAGTAATTTTTTACTTTTAGATTGTGATTTATAGAACAGTTAGTCAGGGTTGCTTCATAAAAAAAAAATAAAAAAAAGAAAATTTGTAATAACAGTACTTAAAAAATCATCGCAGGGTATGAATTTTTCCAATTCTTTTTTGAATGTCTATAAGTCAAAAAATAATTGACGGAGACTTTTTTTAATACTTTTCTTTTTTCTTTTAACTGCCACCACTTGGCCTATCACCGGTTTCCGGGTTGACGTTGGGGTTTGGGACACCCTGTTTACATATGTGTGATATAAAGCTGCTCCGTACGTGCAAGCTTTTCCAAGAAAAAAAATTCTTCAAACGATAAAAATACTTTCGGAAAAGCGAAAAATGTCCATTTTGATGCGACATATTATCAAATATCGAGAAAAGTACTAGTCCTGCGACAACACTTGTCAAATAAATTTGCAGGCAATAAAATTATCTTAAATTCGAGTTACGTGGAACGTCCGCATGATTAATATTTTCATAGAAAATGGAAAAATGCAATTTGTTTCAATTTAGCCTTCAGGGTAAAAAATTTGAAGACCACTCAATATCTTCTTAAATATGTCTCCTATTAAAAAAGAACATTAAATTTCCTAGAATTTAGTAGAAAAATCATCTCGATGCGCGAAAAATGTTCCGAGAAACACCTCTTCAAAAATTGGAAAAGATTAAAAATTTGAATTTCGCTGTTGTACGAGTATATCGAACAAATAATTCAGCTCCAGAGATAAATTATCAAATCAGTTTGTAGGTAATTCGATAGGCTTTAATTTGAGATATCTGGGAAGTTCGTAGCATCCATAGTTACCGAGGAAACGACAAAATCAATTTCCGAAACATGTGGGCGTAAGCACATACATACATGTGATCTATTTACGAGTACATAATTAAAATACAATTGTGTAATTGCAAATTGTATTTAAAACTGTAGACGTATTGGTATGTAAAATGAAACCAAGTCAAAAATGCACGATTTACAATGTACAAGTGCGAATTAATTTCAGTGAAATTAGAATTTTTGTTACACTTGGTTTCATTCTGCACACCAACTTAGTATGCGTCTGTAGCTTAGCTGGGTAATGCTGTGTTTTGCTAGACAGCGGCTGGGCGATTTGCGTCTGCGGCTCGAGAGCAATTGATTCATCATTCAATGTCGAGGTTTTGTATGAAAATAGTACTATGTAGTATGTTGGGCAGGTTGTCTATGCAATCAAGGATTTTTATATGTACGTGAGGAGAATGGATGGAAAGAGACGAATGTACTGCAGATGTAGAGTCCTTCGGTGACAGCAAGGACATTCGAGAAAGGATATTTTTTGCAGTGAAGCGATATATGGGGAATATGGGTGTCATATGAACCGGGATGAAGAGGTGAATGTCCAGAAGTAGTGTAGATGGAATTCCGGATCCTTCGGTGGCGACAAGGATATTCGAAAAAGTATACTTTTGGCAGTGAAGCGAAATACAGTCAATATGGGTGTCATATGAATCGGGGTGGACACCCGAATATCCAGGAGTAGTACGGATGACATTTCGAGTCCTTCGGTGGCGAAAAGGACATTCAAGAAAGTCAAGTGAAATATGGGCAATATGGGTGTCATATGAACCGGGGTGAAGAGGCGAATGCCTAGGGGTACTATGGATGGCATTCCGGATCCTTCGGTGGTGACAAGGACATTCGAAAAAGGATACTTTTGGCAATGAAGCGAAATACGGTCAATATGGGTGTCATATGAATCGGGGTGGACACCCGAATATCCAGGAGTAGTGCGGATGGCATTTCGAGTCCTTCGTTGGCGAAAAGGACATTCAAGAAAGTCAATTGAAATATGGGCAATATGGGTGTCATATGAACCGGGGTGAAGAGGCGAATGCCTAGGAGTACTATGGATGGCATTCCGGATCCTTCGGTGGCGACAAGGATATTCGAAAAAGGATATTTTTGGCAGTGAAGCGAAATACGGTCAATATGGGTGTCATATGAATCGGGGTGAACACCCGAACATCCGGAAGTAGTGCGGATGGCATTTCGAGTCCTTTGGAGCGAAAAGGACATTCACGAAAGTTGAATGAAAAATGGACAATATGCGTGTCATATGAACCGGGGTGAAGAGGCGAATGTCCGGGAACACTATAAATGGCACTTAGAGTCCTTCGGTGGCGACAAGGACATTCGAAACAGGATATTTTTGCTGGTAAAGCGAAATATGGGCAATATAGGTGTCGTATGAATCGGGGTGAAAAGACGAATGTTCAGGAGTAGTGTAGATGGCATTTCAAGTCCTTCGGTGGCGAAAAGGACATTCACGAAAGTCAAGTGAAAAATGGGCAATATGGGTGTCATATGAACCGGGGTGAAGAGGCGTAGATGTAGATAACATTTCGAGTCCTTCGTCTACTTGCACAGCATTTACTCAAAAATGGTGGTGCGGACCAGAACAACGCCCGTTCTATCAACCAGGCTAAATGCGCATACGGCATGCTCTCCAAAATCTAGCAAAGGAGTTATCTCAGCACCAAGACCAAGCTGGGTCTGTTTCGCTCCCTGGTAATTTCTGCGTTTGCGTATGGTAGCGATACATGGAAAGTTCCAGTAAGAGTTACCAGAAAGCTGCAAGTATTCGTCAACTCATGTCTTCGTCGAATTATAAGAATTTTCTGGCCTGAAACAATACCAAATGAAGAGCTAAGTTGGCGTACGGGGCAGATGCCAATCGACGAATTGATATGCAGGCGAAAATAGCAGTGGGTAGGTTACACATGTGGGAAGAGTGATAAATGCACTGCTTTGCACGTCATGAAATAGAACCCCGTTTCCAACCAAGGCCGACCAAGAAGGGGTCCTAGAATCACATTGCCACGATCTGTGGCAAAGGAGTGTCTGGCACTGGGTAAGTCTGTTGTAAGCTGCACCCTATTCCCCAGAACAGAGTACGATGGCGCGCAGAAGTGCAGCTTTCTGGTAACTCCTACGGAAATTTTCCATGTACTGCACCCATACAAAACTAACAGACAGTACCCGAGAGCGAAAAAATATCAGCTTGATGTTGATGCTGAAACAACTGCTCTGCCAGACAGCATGCCGTATGCGCATTTAGCCTGGTTGATAGAACGGGCGTTGTCCTGGTCCGCACCACAATTGAAATGCTGCGCAAGTAGACGAAGGACTCGAAATGCCATCTACATCTACGCCTCTTCACCCCGGTTCATATGACACCCATATTACCTATATATTTTGCTTTACTTGCAAAAAGTCTTTTTCGGATATCCTTGTCGCCACCGAAGGATCCGGAATGCCATCTATAGTACTCCTAGATATGCGCCTCTTCGCACCAGTCCATATGACACCCATATTGCCTATATTTCGCTTTACTGCGAAAAACATCCTTTTTCGAATGTCCTTGTCATCACCGAAGGATCCGGAATGCCATCTCAGTACTCCTGGACATTCGCTTCTTCAACCCGGTTCATATGACACCCATATTGCCCATATTTCACTTGACTTTCTTGAATGTCCTTTTCGCCACCGAAGGACTCGAAATGCCATCCGCACTACTCCTGGATATTCGGGTGTCCACCCCGATTCATATGACACCCATATTGACCGTATTTCGCTTCATTGCCAAAAGTATCCTTTTTCGAATATCCTTGTCGCCACCGAAGGATCCGGAATTCCATCTACACTACTTCTGGACATTCACCTCTTCATCCCGGTTCATATGACACCCATATTCCCCATATATCGCTTCACTGCAAAAAATATCCTTTCTCGAATGTCCTTGCTGTCACCGAAGGACTCTACATCTGCAGTACATTCGTCTCTTTCCATCCATTCTCCTCACGTACATATAAAAATCCTTGATTGCATAGACAACCTGCCCAACATACTACATAGTACTATTTTCATACAAAACCTCGACATTGAATGATGAATCAATTGCTCTCGAGCCGCAGACGCAAATCGCCCAGCCGCTGTCTAGCAAAACACAGCATAAACTGGAATGAATGCAGTTGCTAACATGCACCTCCTGCACATCCATGGCCACGAACGTCGTCTTGAACGGGGTTCGAGCCCGAAACGCTGGTAGTCAAACATGAGACTGGTGCCTCAAAACACTGCGCTTCCGGTCGCCCCCAACTTGTTGAACTGATTTTTAAAAAAATGCACTACCGACTTACTTTTTCCAATTTTTTGGGCAGTATCCCAATAAGTTAGTCCAATCTCTTTACAGGCAACTATATAGCCTTTTTCTTCCGGTGTCAAAACCTTTCCTCGACTCGTTGTTTGAAAGATCCTTTAAAATGCATCACTAATGACAAAAATCAGTACAGAGATTGTACTTTTTTACCTAAATCGTATATGTAATAATCGTTTAATTGCAGGATGAACATTCTTGCCTTCGTGAAAAAAAGTAATAAAAAAAAATATTTATTACAAATTTGAACAAATAATAGTAATTGTAATAATTATTTTTCCTCTGGGAAATGATTATGTCAAACAATAATTATTATTTTGAAAATTGAAAAACAAGTAATAATAATATAATAATTATTGATTTGAATAATTTTGTCCAACCTCTGATACTAAGTAAGGTTATTGCTAAATGACAGTTGACATATTATATTTAGTACATGAGAGTTATCAACATTAATGGAACATCCCCCGGAATTCAATACATAGGTGTCGTTGGACGAAGAACAGGAGGAGTTTTCCTAGGCTTTTTCCACGGCTTTTGGGTTGCGTCGTTGCTGTGCGGGTGTCAAAGACTGAGCGGGTGTAGGTGGATGATCCGCTCGTTGCTGACGTCGAGATCTCATTCAATGTTGTTACGTCCATTAGTGCTTCGTTCGGATGATTCGGGAAGCGGTGCAGGGCGTAACTGATTCGCGTGGACACGCATAACTTGTCCGTTGGATGCAACAGTCATTCATTCATTCATTCAACATCACAGTTCCTATGCTTTCTAAGACTGTTGCAGGCCTCCAGTGTCCCTTTGTTGTTAACTTGACTGACACTTCTTGACCCACGCTGATTTGCCGTTCAACTGTTCCATGTTTTTAGGGTTTTGTAGTAAAAACAAAACCCTTATGAAATCGGTCAAATGTCTGTCTGTCCGTCTGTCTGTCTGTCTGTCTGTCCGGCTGTCCATGAAATATCTCACGAACGGCTGAAGCTACATATATGAAATTTTGTGAGAATATGTAGAATTATTACAATTCGCCGGCGAAAGCGATTCGTTGTAATAGGCTGACTTTGAGAGGAGGTCCCCATAGAGGGGAAATGATGGTCAAATTTTTTTTTTTCATCTGGTACAGGCAAGTGGGGTATCATGAGAAAGGTAACACCGAGTACATTCCATTTCTGGTATTTTCGTCAAATTTGAAAAGAGGGGAAAAAAGGTAGAGAGGAAAATATGTGATCCGAGTTTGTCCCCCCCTCCTTGCATTTCGAGACCGTTATACCTAGAAATATGAAAATTTACAGAAAAGCGGCATTTTACTAGCGTAGAAAACCTAGATTAATAGAATTTCGAAATCTCATCAGAAAAGGTTAATAATAGTACATTTCTATAGTTGCAGTTAGCACACCCCTTAAGCATACCCGTCAAAAATATTGATGGCCAATGATAACCAACATCATAGGCAATAATATCTCTAAGTTTTATTACAATCACATAATATTTAATAATAGTACATTGATTTAAAGTTAGTCATTTTGACACTATCCACACAAAAAATACACCTACCGGCTTCATAGGTGTGAGTACTATGTACTTTCATGTTGTTTTTCGTAAAAAAGGGGAACAGTGGGGGAGAAGAAAATATTAGTTCGTAATTTGTCGGCGATATTTATATACCAGGAGGCGATATTTATGTACCAAAATAAGCGCTTGCTACAAAACCCTTGGATTGCGGGCGTAGCCCTCTATATTCCGGTTTCATTTGTTAAAATGCTCTTCTATGGAGGCATTCCGTTTCTGCGGCTTCCGTGCGTCCATTCTGCGTCCGAACATCAACTCCGCTGGTGATTTGTTGTATGTACGTTGCCGTTTGGTGGGGCATAAGTACAAAGGAATGTGTTAATGGTCCTGTCACAAGTGTTCCCATTGGCCTTGAGTAGACTCCGTTTAAATGTATTTACAAACCGTTCAGCTAACCCATTACTTTGTGGATGATAAGGAGGGGTGCGAACGTGGTCGATGTTCTTCGCAGAAAGATTTAAACACCACGCTGGCGAATTGTGATCCATTGTCGGTTACGATAGTCTTCATGTTGCCAAATCGTGAGCAAACTGAAACTATGGCTGCGGCTGTGACGGTGGCAGTTGTCGTTGAAATTCGAAGGACTTCCGGCCACTTACTGTAAGCGTGTACCATTATCAAAAACCATTTGTTGCCAATTGGTCCAGCAAAATCTCGATCTCTCGATCCCATGGTGCTGAGGGATCGGCCAAGATGACAGAGTAGTTTTCGTTGGCATTTTTGCAGCCCGAAGGCTGTCGTTGCACTGTTTTACTAATGATGCGATGTCCTCATCAATGTTGGGCCAGTAAACGTAGCATCTCGCCAACGCTTTCATCCGTGTGATGCCCCGATGCGCCTCATGAAGTTGCGCATATACGATCTCTGTGCTGATGGGATAACTGTCCCGTCCCTGAAGGTCAGACAGCCATTGACTAATGAGAGCGACTCCTTAATGTTGTAATAAGGTCGCATTTCTGTCACGACGTCTTTCAATGATGCCGGCCAACCTTTCTTCACGAAGGAAATGACTGACTGCAGAATCTTATCGTGAGCAGTGGCATCCTGAATTTGAGAAAACTTAATGGGAAGGCGTCGATTTATTTCGTTAACAAACACTTGATCGATGGTTGTCTCTGCGTTGGTTGATGCAATCACAAAATCATCATCCTCTCGCTTTTGCTGCGATATGAGCCTGGAGAGCACGTCCGCATGTCCAAACTCATCTGTTCTCGTGTACTATACTTAATATCGAAGTTGTAGGCTAGAAGAATGAGAGCCCAACGTTGAATCCGATTAGCCACATGCGTCGGAATTCCCTTTGTAGAACCAAATATCGATAGAAGCGGGCGATGATCTGTGAAGATTGTGAATTTACGTCCAAAAATATGCTTGTGGAATTTTGTCACTGCAAATATGTTGGCTAAGGCTTCTAGTTCGATTTGAAAATATCGCGACTTTCTTGGTGGTAATCGTCTGGAAACATGGAAGAATACCTTCATAGATCTATCCGGTAGAGTATGATAAATAACCCCACCGACACCTGCTTGCGATGCATTAGCTGCGACTATAGCTTAGGTCATAGTGGGTCAAAAGCAAATCCGACGAAAGGATTGTCTTAAATTTATCGAACGTCTCTTGACACTGCTTGGTTCAGTTGGATTTAGCGTCTTTTTTGAGTAGCTGATCCAACGGTGATCGCATTGAGCTCATAGACTGAAAAAATCTTGAATAGAATGTAATTGCTCCCAAGTACGAACGAAGCTGACTTATGTACATTCTGTGGCGGAGGCATTGTTTGATAGCATCAATCTTCTCCGGGTCTGGTCTCTGCCCACTCTGATTAATGATTACTCCCAGAGAACGAATTTCTGACTTGAAGAAATTGCATTTTACAAGATGCACTCGTCTATTGAATGACTGTAATCGCTCGAAAATTTCCTGCAATGTAGCCGTGTGTTCTTCGAGGTTATATGTCGCCACCAAAATGTCATCGAAGTAGGTGATTACGTGCGGGATTCCTGTTAGAACTGTGTCCATTGTTTGCTGGAATATTCTCGCAGTTGGTTTAACGCCTGGGAAAGGTCTGTTAGTTGTGAACAAACCTTTATGTGTATTGATGGTCAACAGCTTTATCAACTCTTCATCCATCTCTAGTTGTAAATAAGCATCAGATAAGTCAATCTGGCTGAAGATTTTACAACCAGAGAGTAATGATCAATCATTATGAAAATTAAAAGTATGATTCTTCTAAAAATTGGAATCGCTACACGTTCCGCAATTGGAGAACTCTAGTTACGGCCTTCAGCGGACATCAGTGCGTAACTTTGTTATTTTTGGCTTAAATTACTCAACAAAAAAAAAATCACAAAAGTTGTTCGAAACATGAATAAAATGATTTCAAAATTTGATTGAATTCTATCTATTGTATTGTAGTTAGTTCTTCCCACCCAAAAAAAAATCCTAAAAAAAATCAGTGAAAATGAGCCTTCTAATGTTGTTTCCCCCCTTAATTACTCGTAATTGGATTTTTATTCATTAAAATGAACGTATTCAGAGGAAATACTCTTTACTTTAATATTGCATACGTATTTTGAAAAAAATAAATAAATACATAAAATGAAATCATCATAATCAAGAATAACGGAGGCACTGCACTTCATTACTCGGACAGGAATAGTTTAGGCTGACAATAAACTATTCCTCTTTCTGCTCCGAATCGGAATATGGGATATGAAGTGTAGTAGAGATTATCATTTCCCATACCGTTTTGACGGGAAGATGATAACTGAAATGTAGCTTGTTTAGTACCACAAATCCATTATTTTTTAACAAATCAATGTACTCTTCTCAACTGAAACGTCAAAAGGGGATAGTAATTCAAAAGACGTTGACAAAATTCACCAGTCACTTGACGAATCCTTTCATATTGACCAAATTTCAATCAACTAACTATTTCATTCGAATACGGATATGTACCACAATTCCCTTCAACTGTATGACCTAATTGAAAAGAAAAATCCATTTAAGTACGTGTATCGGCAAGGGACCTAATTTCTGTCCAATTTCCGGTTCACCAAGAAGACCTTCCCACTACCCAAATCTGTTATCCTGAACAAAGCTCGTATTTTAGTGTTTACCTACTTTTCCTTTATCTGCCAGCCATTTTCTTATTTTCCGAATAGGGACTTGTAGCACGAAAAGACTGACCAGGATATCCTGGAAGGACTGTTTGTGATGGCTATTTGAAAATTCCGAACATGATTTCTCATATCTTTGTTTGTGATTTGAATTTGCAATGAGTGGATTAAGTGATCGTTTCAGGGGATGGACGGACTTTTTTTTCGCATTTGTCGAGAGAATTTGCGTCGGATACGCCATACTTATTCAGCATTGATGTGACCGATGACAACTGTTCGGAATGATGGTGTATTGGGAATTTGCCGAATACGTGTGCGATGTAAAAATGAAAGGATGAAGAATGTTGAACAAGGGTCCTATTCACTGACGCACGAAATAAGAAATGTAAAATTCGATATAGGCACGTAAATTGGAACCCAGAAGGAAAATAAAGTGGTTTATGGAATACAACCTGATTAGCCCAATAGGATTTGCAACAGAAGTGATGAAATTAACATTCAAGTTCAAAGTTAGAAGCAAAGTATTCATATTATATAATAAGGTCCCTTTCACGCTATTTATGTAGTTTGGACCGGAATGGCTAAAATCGAAACAGCGGAAATTCAATTCGAAAAAAAAAATAAAAGTTTCCAGTTGTTCTTTATGTTTTTCAGGTGCTTGAGAAGAGTCGTTGAGAGGGAAGATAGCGACGATTGGCGCGGAATGGAGAGGTAGGAATAGTAGAAAATTCGAATGAAGTAGTTTATACTAGCACAAGATCAGCAAAATAATCATTTTTAATCTCAATATGGCAAAACAAAGCGCAATCGCGATATCCGAGGTAGTCCAGGTGAAATAATGGTTTAACCTCGCAATTAAAATAAGACAATATTATGAATTTTTGCATACACGTTCCTTTTGACTTTCTAAACATAGGGTGAAAAGTTGTAATGAACCATATTCTGGTCTAGTTTTGCTGCTTCCACCGGCAGATCGAAGGCAGCACCTATTGAGTAGTGATCTGTTGGTGGTAGGAAACTAGAGGCCAAGGGGCCCATTGCACCCGGACCTCGATGCGACCATCCATCGTTATCACCCCATTTTTTTATTACTCCCCATTTTTGCCTCCCATGTTTGTGTTGTCTACCCCAGGCCTATGAATTTTTGTTAATACGCAAAGGAAGCGAAAAACCGCCCATACGTCTCCCGAATTGAGCTACAGCAAGCATAGGCCGCTGCTTAGCCCATTGAGGGGCCTTTTTCTTCGCCAGATGGCACAGCACGACCTTCACGGTTATTATATAGTATAGGCTGCGTCCCCACGGGCATCTTTGAATGCCCACCATACCGTCCATTACAAGTCACATAAAGTCACGTGTACGCATCTTAAGATGGCGCCCAACGTGGGGCTCATTTCTGGTTAAGAACAGGACTTATAAGAACCTCATCAGGTTCCTTTTTGGTCTTTCCACTGTTATGTAATGAAATAATATAGCATAAATGCAAGCGACTGTCTTTATAATGCTTTTATTATATTGGATAAGAACAACTATGGTCTTGGCTACAGGTTATAGTAGACTGGCCCGATACAATTCATAACACTTACAGACTAACAATTTCTGATGTAAATGTATTATAATCCATGTTCATATACATATATATAGTATACATTTCATGTATACAACATCCACCATTATGCATCCCCATAAGCACATTAAAGCTACTTGCTCTAAGTCTTAGGGGTTAACAATTTTTACTTAAAATATTTTTCCCTCAAGTATGTTAGCTGTGCTTTCCTTTTAGTTTCAGTTCAACAAGGCATCACTGGTGTTGTGTTTGTCTTTTGTGGTTTAGCCACGTACATAAGGCCTCCATAAATATTTCGAATTGCCGACATTTGGAGCATCTTCGGTGTCTGGACATGCTCAACAGTTTATAGGGACCATGAGTGATTTATTTCAAGCAAGGCCTCTCCTGTCCTCATGATTCTTTGTACACTGTTGATCATCTGAATAAAACGGAAATTTACTATTTTTTTTTCTTTTTTCATTGAAATTTTTCCCCTCTACAATGGTTGCCGGCTAGCTCACAAGCCCAGTTGGTTTTTTCTACCTTTTGCAGCACACTTAGTCCTCAGCTTCTATTTCTTTGCAGGCCTCAAAGTAGAAGCTGCCAAGTAATGGACCATATTCTGCAGTGACGTGCAGTGGAAATTTTTCATAGTGAAGCAGTTGGGCGCCCTAAAGCCAATTTAGCATAAACAAAAATGGACTGTATAATAGAATATGGACAGTCACAAAAACATTTATACCAAGCGGCTTTAAGCCTTAAAGAAGAAATCAGGAAAGATATAAATAAAATATTGGCACATATATTCGGAATACAAAAAAAAAATAAATAAATAAAATATTACTAATAAAAAAATGATAAATAAATATTATGTTAATTAAGACTAAGAAAAATTCAGGGGTATTTGAAATAAATAAATATTCTTTCGCCATTGCCATTTATTTGTATTCCAAATCTATGCGCCGTTCTTTAAGTAAAAACTCTTTAATCACATTATCAAAAAAATCGTTTTCTCTTCGCATTTGTATAAGAAGATCCTTTTCAACAGCAATTAAAGCAAGATCCGAAAGTCGTTCTTGGGATTGGCGATTTCTCAAAAATGTGTGAACGCGCTTTAGTGTTGAAAATGACCTTTCCGCAGTTGCCACTGTGACTGGAATTGACGTTAATAATTTTGCTAAAATATGAACTTGCTTAAAACCGTTTGCGACATAAGGCCGTTTTTGAAAATAATCGAGAATTTTACTAGGATTCGCGTTTTTAAACTCATCTGAAGAATAAATAACTTTTAGCTCATTTTCAACTTTATTCTGTCGAAAAATTGACCGTGATATTCAATAAGTGAGTCAAAATTTTTATCGGGAAAATTTGACTTGAATTTAGAAAAATAATTCGGTTCAAGCAACTCTAAAAATGAAAGATCTTTAAACGAATGGAATCGATCTCGAATTTGCCCGAGAATAACATCTATAATCTCCCGAAATATCCGCCGTAAATTTTGTAAAGGATCTATCGCATTTCTACATTTCTTACGTGGTGGCTGATATTCTGCTGTAACTGTCGAATAGAAATTATCAAACTTTTTAGAAAAGTCATTTTCAAGCCAATTTTCAAATTCAATAATTTTTTGGCTTGCATATGAAATGTTTACCACTTTGCTCTGAATAATATTAAATAATATATCAGTTTTCGAAAAAATTTCAGAAAAAATTGACAGATATAATTGAAAATCTGACTCTGCGAATTTTTGTAAGTATATATCGGAAAAAGTCAAGGAATCGCCATCCCAGTGTTGAGAACCATTCGAAATTGTCTCAAAAATTGTACAAATTTCATGCTTACGTTCAAATATAACGTTAATAATACGCGAATGATAATGCCAACGCGTTTTGGAAACCGATGGTAAACGACGATTTACTATATTTGCAAAAAGGTCCGACCTTTTAGTGGATGTATTAAAAAATGATGCGATTTTATTGATGTGCGCGAAAAATAATTTAATTTCCGGAATAAACTCAACTGCTTTAGACAATACTAGATTTAGTGAATGAGCGTAACATGGAACGAAAATTGCCGATTTATGTTTTTCCCGAATTAAAGTCTGAACTCCACGAATTTGAGAACTCATTACTGCTGCGCCATCGAAACATTGTGCAATTAATTTCTTATCGATATTAAAATTTTGCAATTGTTTTAAAATGTGAGAACTTATTGCTGTAGCTGTACGATTAGCGCTTACATCCAAAAATCCGATAAATCTTTCTTCAATCTCATTTGATATTGTATATCTAAAAATCATCGTTAATTGTTCCCGACCGCTAACATCTGGCGTTTCGTCGACCATTACAGCTACAAATGGAGCCTCCTTTATTTCCAAATTGATTTTATTTCGAACCACATTAGCTATAGCGGAAACAAGATCGTTTTGGATTCTATTAGACAAACCCGAAAACGCTGCATTTGCTTTTATAGAATCTATGTGGGACTCAATTATCGGATCGTACAAACTCAAGAAATTTACGGTTTCGATAAAATTACCACGATTATTTGAAGAAGAGTCTTCATTATTTCCGCGAAAAGGAAGCTCCTGTTTTGCCAAAAAAAATTACAGTATCGATTAAACGTTTCAAAATATTACGATTACGCTCAACTTTTTCATTCTGCAAACTAACAGATATTGCCACCTGGTTACTAAGCATAAACTCTATACGCTGAGAACCAAAATTATCTAATTTAATTAACGACTGAAGATGTTTTTCGGAACTTGAATGCTTTGCTGCTGAGCCCGTAAAATTATTCAAATCACTAAATCCAGCTTTATTCCAAACAGATTTTTCATTCGTGAACAAAAGACACGGCCAGCAAAATAACTTATTTAATTTACAGCTTCCCGTTAACCAAATGTACTTTTCATACGTTTCGATATGGAATTTTCGCGTAATATTTTTTAATTTAAACTCTAAAGTAAGATCTGGCTTCGGTCTATCCGATTCTATAATTTCTCTTTTCTTGGCAAAGGAAAGAGTTGAAAATCCCGCTTTTAGTACGAAATCCGTCGCGCAGCAATACTCCGACATAATGCGAAAAGAAAACTTACCACTTTTATCACAAATCAAATCAATTAAATCACTACAAACGGTCAAAAAAACTTCAAATCACAATTTAATCAAAATCACCCGATTGCATTGATTTCCTCTTTTAAATTGCAACGGAAAATCCATTACATAACAAAAACAAAAGCTCTACTGGAAAAATCAAATTCCCATAAACATTCCCTGCATTGGCAACATTTCATTAACAAGCATCATTGGGCTTTATCCCACACACAAAAGCAGTCGCGCCAGTGCTTGACTTGTCTCATATAAATTTGCGAACAAAACAAAAAAAATCGTGCCCAATGTACTACCGAAATCCAAGATTCCCATTTTCTGGAATCAACATGTCTCTAGTATTTGGATGCACACATGGTACATGCATCTAAAGATCTAGGCACATTTTCCTATTCTAAGTTTGGTGTCTATGGTGTGCAAAATGTGGGAGGTTTGAATATTATCTAAAGTAATTGAACGAATGTTTTTTAACCAAAAGAAGGCGCGGATCAGAATTTGAATGTGTAAAGGAATATTTGAATGATAATATGTATTCTTCAGCTTAAAGAAAAACATTGACTGAAATGACGATATGTGTATTGGTGTAAGCAAAGTTTATTATTGAATTGCTTATTTCGGTAAGTCAAGCAGTTTGGAATTGCTTACTACGAGTGCACGTCACTGATATTCTGGTCTGGTTGTGCTGTTTCCACCGGCAGATTGAGGCAGCACCTGATGAATAGTGATCTGTTGGTGGTATGAAACTAGAGGCCAAGGGGCCAATTGCACCCGGACCACGATGCGAGCGCCAGATGACACAGCCTGACCTTCACGGTCATTATTTTAGGTGTACAACTTTGCTTCCGCCGTTTTCCGACAGACGGCTGCATCGGTGAGGGCTGGTCGAAATACGTAGCTCAAAAGTGTCACAAAGTGAGTTTGGACGTCTTTGAACGTATCGATATCCCCGCAATAGTAAAAGTTGTTTGCATTTTTAATAAGATTCGCGATTGAAAATGTCTGTTTCGAGCCAAGTTCTCGTCATTTGCGGCAAGTTTTGATCTTCTGCTTCCATTTGAAAAAACTGCAGCTGAGGCTCATCGAATGCTCTTAGATACTTATGGTGAGGTTGTTCTGAGCGACAGATTATGTCGTGAGTGGTTTCAACGTTTTAAAAGTGGCGATTTCAATGTGAAGGACAAGCATGGTGGTGGGAGAGAAAAAATTTTCAAAGACGATGAATTGGAAGCACTACTCGATGAAGATTCGTGCGTGAAGCGAAAGAAGAATTAGTTGAATCACTGGGAGTGACTCAGGAAGCCATCTCAAAACGCCTCAAGGCCATGGGCATGATTCAGAAACAAGGAAATTGGGTTCCATACAAGTTAAAACCGAGAGATATTGAACGGCGATTATTTGCATGCGAACAACTGCTTCAAAGGCAGAATCGAAAGGGAATTCTACATCGCATCGTAACTGGCGACGAAAAATAGGTTACGATAATCCCAAGCGCGGAAAGTCATGGGAAATGCCCGGACATGCCTCAACGTCGACGGCAAAACCGAATATTCATGGTGCCAAGGTTACGCTTTGCATTTGGTGGGACCAGCTCGGTGTGATATACCTATACTACGAGCTACTGAAACCGAATGAAACTATCACAGCAGATCGGTACCGAAAGCAATTGATACGTTTAAGTCGAGCACTAAAGGAAAAACGACCACAATACCAAGAGGGACACGACAAAGTCATCATCCAGCATGACAATGCTCAGTCACACGTCGCAAAAGTGACATACTTGGAAACCCTGATATGGGAAATCTTGCCCCACCCGCCGTACTCCCCAGACATCGCTCCTTCCGACTACCATCAGCAATTCAATTCAATTTTTCTTAATTGTAAGGATCTATTGAGCTGCAACGTTGTAGATTTATTGAAAAAACGAAAATTAGTTCGCAGAATGAATTTTTCAACTTCAGCGCCCTGTACTCAATAGCTCTAACACCTTGTGAGGCATAGTGCGTCCACTGTTCCATGTTGCCTAGTTGACGTTTCGTTGGCATAAACTAGTTTCGGAGAATGCAGTTGCCAGCATGCACCTCCTGCTCCCTTATTTAGCCACCTCCCTCCGACAAGTTGGGAGATGCTGTGGCTTATTAATTCGCTCCGCACCACCGGGGAGAGGTAACACAAACATCCATGGCCACGAGCGTCGTCGTGGACGGGATTTGAACCCGAAACGCCGGTAGTCAGACATCCTATAAAATTTTACGTATTTTCCTAAACATAAAAGCTACCATACTAAACATATGCTCACGTCGTCAATCTTGTATTTGTTGTAAAGTTTAAAATTTCTATCATTTTACTGTAGAGATGACAGAATTTTACGCAAATACGACGTTTAGGACATTTACGACACTGAGCGTTAAGCGCCAAATAGACGGTGTAACATGTATCAGAAACTTCTGCTTCGCTGACACATGTTACACCGTGCATTGCTTTGTTCTCGATATCAAGCCACCAAGTCGCATGAAAATCAAATTTTTTTTTAAAAGTTGTGGGCGGAGTATCGTTTATGGCGACAAGTGTTACCATGTATATCGTTGTATCGCAGCTTCAATACACTTTTTCTTCAGTCGAGGTGGTAAGAATGAGTGGCTTCAGGATCTTAAACGTCGCGTGAAGGTTGCAAGTATTCAACAATTCAGATGCATGTAAAACCCTAAAGGCCCGGCCACACAGCCGTCGGTCTGTCGCGACGGGCAGCGACACAGCGGTCGTCGCGACGGTCTGCGATATGGGGATGTCACATAGGACGCGATATTTTTGTATGTGCGGTCTGTAAGTTGTCAATTTTCTCGAATATGAGTTCGGATGAAGAACAACTTCTTCTGCTATTCGCGTTGCGAAAAACCAAAAACAAAAGGAAAAGACAAAGTTGGGTGCACGAAATAAATAAGAAAAGAGGTGAATTAGGGGAACACCACCGTTTATGCCTCGAACTCGAGTCGAACGAAGATCGGTTTTATAAGTATTTTCGTATGTAATTGTTTTTCGTCTCCTGAATCCTATAAAAAAGTAAATTTACTCACACTTTCAATAAAAATTTCTGTATCTGACATTTTTAAATACGAGTAGACCGAGACGGTCGCGCGGTCAATCTGTAATTTTGTACAAGCAGACCGCTTGTCGTCGCGAAAAACTCCGACCGAAAGCGGCAGACCGCGTTCTGTGTGACAGAGACGATGCAACATTGTACTTTACAACTAGACCGCCAGACCGATTCGGTCAGATATCGCTGCCCGTCGCGACAGACCGACTGCTGTGTGGCCGGGCCTTAAAGGAGGTAACAAATCTGATACATATAAGCTTAAAAGAGGAGCAAGGTACCCGAAAAAATTAGTGGTACTTTGTGTGCACTTTAAATTGAATGGAGGTTGAAAGCAACAAAACATGTTTCGTGTTTGGCTGAATGCACTCACTGTTATCGCGAAAAATCGTTATCGTGAAAAAAAGTTTAGTGTGAAACGTGTTCCGAAGAATTGTGAAAAATGGTTTCTAATTTAGATGAAAATGTTGGGAGCGAATTTATTCAAATTATAGAGACCATCCGGCCTTGTGGAAAATTAAAAGTGATGTCTACAAGGGCCGTAATTTGAGATCTATAGGATATTATGTCTTGTTGGACAAAATTAAAAAATTAAATTATTTTCAGCGTGAACAAAAGAAGAAGCGTGCTAGGTAGAGAGGATTAGATCAGGATCAGGCAGCGACGGAGTGTACGAGCCGACTTTATGGTACTTCAATGAACTTGAGTTCCTACGAAACCAACAGACTCCTCTGGATAGAATTTCTTCCATAGATTTTGATGATGAAATCGTTAACGAACTGGTTAGTAAAACGAAGTTAGTGATTTGTTCTTAGTTAAGTTAACCTTTATTAAGCATTAAGTGAAAGATTTATTTTTTGCCACGTGACCGATCCTTTTGTTATAAAGTAATTTTTGTAGTCGTTCATAATTTCTAATTTCACTGAAGTTGAAGCATTGCGTGTTCTACACGGCTCTAAGTCAATCAGATGCTGTTCTTCGTTCCTTCACGGTCCTGGTTGAAATTCATGTTGGTTTTCCAAATCGGCCCCTTGGAGATAAAGTCCCTGCGTTTTGCGCCTAAGATAATTGTGCAATTAACAACAGCATAGTGCAATTATGGAACACTTTATTGGGCTTAGGTTAGTAGTCCGGATGGCGCAACGGTTAGCACGTTCGCCTTCAACGCACTGGGCCCCGGTTCGATTCCGGGGATTTACGTGTCGGACTATGAGCCCACTCAGCTGTTAAATGAGTACCCATTATGGGGTAAATAACTCGGTTGAGCGTATTGCTGATCACATACCTCTGCACAAAAAACCGTCACGATCTAGAAAATGAGATGATGCTAACTCATCTCGAGGCCGTGGTTCAAATTGGACTGTTGCGCCAGTTATTTATTTATTTTATTATTTATTGGGCTTAGGTTCATCGTTGTTAAAAGTACTCGAATACGTGATGCTAAATTCCAAAAGCGTTTTCGACAATTCGTCTTGCTCGTGAAAGTCTGTAGTAGAAGATTCTCTCCTCTAAAGTTTCGTTGTCTCTGCTGAACGGTTTCAGAAAATTATTCATAAAAGGAAATGCATCGTCGGCAACGAAGATAACAGGCATTTCTTTTAGAGAATGGTCGTAACTTCGACGGTTTCGGTATTCGCAAATTTCCGTCTTCATAATCTTTAAATAGTTTCGAATTTGAGAAAATGCCTCCATCAGAAACGCGGCCATTGATGCCTACTTGTACCATCATGAACTCATAGTTCACATCCACGAGGGTCATCATTTCAATACTAAACGTTTTCCTGTAATTGAAGTAATATGACCCGGATCCCGCCGGCTTCCGAATATCAATATGTTTTCAGTCTATTGCTCCTAAACAATTTGGAAAGTTCCATCTTCTATAAAAATTTCTGCAACGTACCTCCATTCGTTTTGATTTTTCGATAACTGCAAAAAAACATAAAACGAGAAAGATAATTGCACGTTTACTTAAGTTATTTTTAAATTTTTACTTCAGAAGGAAACGCCAACGAAAAAACGAAAAACAAATCAAACTGATGAGCAGCGGAATTCATTTCTGGAGAAAGCTGTACGCTATCTTACTTCTGCAAATGACGAGGTAGAGATCCTAGGTAAAGGATGGATCATTAAATATGGGGAATTATCGCCACACCAACAGCTCTTGGCTATAAAGACGACATCCTTTATAAAGGTATCCAGGCTGACGGACACTGAGAGAAAAGGCAATTTCGCGGCCTTCAATACGCAATATTCACAATATACGTTGCAGTCAATTCATCATTCATTGCCATTGGATGAATATTAGATGTTCAACACATATAATTCGTTGTCAATAAAAATAAAATATATGTACTAACCTTGATTTCGTCTTGAAGAAGTTTAATTATATATCATCATCATCGTGGCGCGACAGCCCGACGTCGGGCCTTGGCTGCCTGGATCATTGTCCTCCAATTATCATGGTCACATGACCGCATTCTCCAATTTTGGGAGCCCAGCAGCTGCGCGGCGTCCACACCTACTGACCTCTCCCAACGAGATCTCGGTCGTCCTCGCAGTCTCGCTCCGTCGACTCGTTCTGCATTCATTACTCTCTTAGGCATGCGATCATCGTCCATTCTTTGTATTGTACATGCCCTGCTCATTGAAGTCGTTGTAGTTTGACGATTTTCGAGACTTGCAGCTCATCGTACATTTCATACAACTCATGGTTGTACCGGATGCGCCATCCATCTCGATCGCAAACAGCCCCGAAAATTCGCCGTAGAACCTTACGTTCAAAAGTGTCTAGCATGTTTTCGGAGGCTTGAGTTAGGGTCCATGCTTCGCAGCCATAGCATAGCACTGGTCGTATAATGGTTTTGTACACGCGGAGCTTCGTGTTTCTGTGCACATGCTTCGATTTCATTATGGGGAGAACCGAGAAAAAAGTCTTATTAGCTAACTGTATCCGTCGCTTGATTTCGTCAGTTTCGTTGGCGTCCCTTGACAAGTTGCAAGCCAGGTAAATGAAGTTGTTCACGAACTCGATGTTGAGAAGAAGAAGTTCTTCTGCGTCAGCCAATCTTCGGGACATGATGTTGATGTCGTCGGCGTACGCTGCTAATTGTGTCGACTTGATGAGTAGCGTCTTGCTGTTGTCCATATTCATGGCCCGAATAGCGTATTCCAGTGCTAGGTTGAAGAGCGTCGGTGCCAGTCCATCGCCCTGTTTCAAACCAGTGCGTGTTTCAAATAGATCAGTAAGTCTACGTATATTCTGGATCCTGACTTGTGAGACGGAGTTGGTCATCGTCATCTTTGTCAGTCGCACTAATTTTGCTGGTATACCAAATTGCAGCATGATGTTGTACAGTACTCCACGATCGATACTGTCGTATGCCTGCTTGAAGTCGACAAAGATTTGGTATACGTTTACGTTGTATTCCCAGCACCTCTGGAGTATCAGTTTGACTGAGAAGAGCTGATCGGTTGTGGAGCGACCAGGTCTGAAACCGCTTTGATATTCGCCAATGACTCGTTCTGCGTACGGTTTTATTCTATTTTCCAGAATTTTCGTCAAAATTTTATAGGACGTACAAACTAGTGAGATGCCCCTGTAATTCTCACACCGCAGTTTATCTCCCTTTTTATGAATTGGACAGATGATGCTTCTGCGGCAATCGTCTGGGATCTCCTCGTTCTCCCATACTCGCAGGAGTAATTGATGTATGGCATCAACTAGACTCGTTCCACCGAATCTTAGCAGTTCAGCTGGAATCTCGTCAGCGCCCGGCGCTTTATTTCGTTTTAGTGACCGCAACGCGAGATCAACTTCCTCTACTGTCGGGGGTTGAATGGGTGGGCCTAGATCAACAATATCGTCGAGAGCTTCCTGTGAGGGGATGTTAGATGGTCGGTTTAGAAGCTCTTCAAAATAAGAGGCCCATCGTTTGTTAATAATATCGGTGTCGCTGATGATGTTTCCATCCTTGTCCTTACAAAGGCTAGTCCTGGGTTGGTAGCCGTTCTTAATTGTATTTACTAGTTTGTACGCTTGTCTGGTGTTCCTATTAGCTAAGTTTTCGTTTATGTTCAGCAACTGCTCGTCAAGGTATTTACGTTTCTTACGTCTAATTATTCTATTCGATATTCGCCGTAGCTCGTCATATTTTTCTCTTCTGGCTCTGGTTCCTCGTTGAATCCATTGTCTGTAGGCCTAGTTTTTCGCGTCAAGTGAGTTTTTGCATTCTTCGTCGAACCAGTCATTTCGCGCTCGCCGGGCTTTATACCCCACGACTTTCTCTGCGACATCCTTGATGGTACCCTTGAGTTCTTCCCAGAACCCATGGACGCCTGTGTTGCTGATGTTGTGTAGCATAGGTGATAGTTTTTCCTCAAGGGCGGTAGTATACGCCACCGCTGTAGCATCACTCAAAAGCTTATCAACCGCAAAGAATTTGGGAGGGCTGATTCTTGCTTGGTGCACTGAGGAAATTCTACATCTGTAGGTCGTCTTCACCAAGTGATGATCTGAGTCGCAGTTTGCTCCTCGATAGGAGCGGACATCCATGACACTAGACGCCCATCTCCTGCAAATGAGGACGTGGTCAATTTGGTTGACGGTATGTGCGTCTGGAGACTTCCAGGTCTGCTTGTGAATGCGTCGATGCGGGAAACACGTAGAGCTTACGACTAGATTCCTGCTACAGGCAAAGTCGATAAGTCGCTGGCCGTTATCGTTACATTCTTCATGGAGGCTGTGGCCTCCAGTGGTCCCCAGGTGCCAACTTTCATTTCCGACTTTCGCGTTAAAGTCTCCCAGCAGCAATTTGACGTCGTTTGTTGGAAGTGAGTCGAAGAGAGTTTCAAGGCGGGCGTAGAACTCGTCTTTTACTGCGTCTTCTTTAACTTCAGTGGAGGATGCACATTGTTGAGCCAGAGATTGAAGAATCGAGTCTTGATGCGAATCGCACACAGCCGTTCATTTATGGGTTTGAAGTCAGTAATATGCGGTTTGAGGTGATTGTTCACTATAAATGCTACTCCAAACTCCTTGCGGCCCGATGGTTTGCCACTTGTAAAAATTGTGTGCGATTTCTTGTCATTAATCTCGCTGCCAAGCCAATTTGTTTCCTGGACTGCAGTAATGCTCAGTTTGTACTTTTCGACCTGTTGAAGGAGGGTCTTCTCGGCCCCCGGTTTGTTCAGGGAGCGTACATTCCAGGATCCGAAAGAATAATCCTTTAGTCGTTTGCGTGGTCATCGTTGTTGATCCGTCCAATCCGAGGCTTTTGTTCCAGGTTTCTTGACATGGAGTGGTTTTTGCAAGGACGAGTTGTCAGCACATCGCTTAACCCCATTCAGGGGATGGCCTCGGGGATAGCTGCTTCAGATGGTTTAATAAACGTGCTGGAACCCACACAACTATGTAGCAGGTCCAACTACGCAAGTCATTCCATCCTACTAAACCTGAGACGCTTAGGTGTTCGCCAGCCATTCAGGCTACAGCTATCTGCCTTTTCCAAACTGTCTTATCGCTAAGACATTGGCTCTCAGCGAATTGATACACTGCTGTTACCAGGGGGCGCCCACGCGGAGGACTATGGAAAAGGTCTTTGCCCCCCAATTATATATAATTATAATTAATCAAAGAACCGCATAATTACCGTCAGAAAATTTTTCAGGTGGTGCAAATTTGGATTTAAGATTTCTGATAAAGCTTCTCTATCAAAAACTACGGTTCACTTGGAGTAAGAGTCACTATCAAAAGACTGCATCTCCAGACATTTCTACTAAAGAATCTTTTTATGGCGCATGCAATGTTCAAGACTTTTTCAATAAAATTTCCTCTTCTCCGTTGTTCGTGATGATATCCATCAGCACATTTCCTGCTTGATGGGATCCAATAATGAAGTTGTATTCAAGCTAACAAAGAACCACTCGCCCACTTAGATAGCGCCAAACAATTTCATAACCAAATTAGTCGTAAGAAAGATGTCGACGACGACAAGGACAGACATTCATTCCTCCAGGACTAAGATTATGGATGCTGGTATTGGATGGAATGGATACCGTCTTTGCAATCCTCTTGTTGTTCTCCCACCGTAATACAAAGCAGAAGAATCTGTGGACGAACAAACTGTTGACCAAGTGCTGATAATTGTGTGGAAACCAATTACAGATAATCTTCAGAATCTTCTGAGTTTCCATTATTGCCGACGAAGTTTGTTTTATGTCTTTTCCTTTCATCAAATAGATTTGCCTGATTTCGTTTTCAGTACTTTTGTGTATCTTTTCGTACACAAATGGGGTGAAGACGTTATTGCCTTTTATTTGATTCAGCATTCTTGGTAACATTTTCTGGTAATGTGGTCGATAATTGATAAACTTGGTATACCCTAGACCTACATAAATAGGGATAAGGGTGTATTGTTTCTTTCACAGGAATAGTGCAACACCTTACTACTCAATTGTCCTAACCCCTTGGCCCTTGTGGGGCATAGCGCGTCAACTGTTCCATGTGGCCCAGTTGACGTTTCGTTGGCATAAATTGGTTTCGGAGAATGTAGTTGCCAGCATGCACCTCATGCACATCCATGGCCACGAACGTCGTCGTGGACGGGATTCGAACCCGAAACGCCGGTAGTCAAACATGAGACGGATACCTCAACACATTGCGCTACCGGTCGCCCCAAAAATTCAGAATGCAATGGAAAATGAAACCGGAATATAGAGGGCTATGCCCGCAATTCGGGGGTTTTGTAGCAAGCGCTTATTTTATTTAAATAAAAAAAAAAAAATAACTGGCACAACAGTCCAATTTGAACCACGGCCTCGAGATGAGTTAGCATCAATTTTCTAGATCGTGACGGTTTTTGTGCAGAGGTATGTGATCAGCAACACGCTCAACCGAGTTATTTACCCCATAATGGGTACTCATTTAACAGCTGAGTGGGCTCATAGTCCGACACGTAAATCCCGGAATCGAACCGGGGCCCAGTGCGTTGAAGGCGCACGTGCTAACCGTTGCGCCATCCGGACTACAAAGCACACTACAAGCGCTTATTTTAGTATGTAAATATTGTCTCCTTGCTCTTCTTAATACCACTCAGATGGATAAAAACACCATAATTAAAATGTCTTACCCATGATATAGTATCTTACATGCCAATTCATAAAAAAAAACTCATCTGTCACCTCTCAAAGTAATAGTTTTAATACGAGAAGCTGACAAATGTATACGAGATAAACTGTCCTACTTTTCGAGATGCTTAACCATTCATGTTAAGACGACATTGCAAACTTGCATAAAAAATAAAATATAAAAATAATAGATTCAGCGATCAGCCTACACAATACAACAATATTTACTCTTACAGAAATGGTTAAACTACAATTCGCTCTACGAAAAACAATATGCAAGTGTATAATACTCGAACCTATGTATGAGGCCGGTAGGTGTATTTTTTGTATGGATAGTATCAAAATGCCTAATTTTAAATGAATGTATTATAAAATACTATTATTAAATATAATCTGATTGTAATGAAACTTATTGTTGTTATTATTGCCTATGATGTTGGTTATCATTGGCCATCAATATTTTTGGCCTTGGTTGTGCTTAAGGGGTGCAGGGGTGGGCTAACTGCAACTGTAGAAATGTACTATTATTAACCTTTTTTCATGAGATTTTAAAATTCTATTATTTTTAGTTTTCTACGCTAGTAAAATGGTGCTTTTCCGTAAATTTTCATATATAGTATAACAGTCTCGAAATGCAAGGGGGGGGAACAAACTCGGATCACATATTATCCCCTCTCCCTCTTTTCTCCTTTCTTCAAATTTGAAGAAAATGCCAAAAATGGAACGTAACCGATGGTACCTTACTTACGATACCCCACTTGTCTATCCCAAACGAAAAAAAAATTTCGACCTTCATTTCCCCTCTATGGGGGAACTTATTACGACGCATCGCTTTCTCCAGAGAATTATAGTACTTCTAAAAATTTCCACCAAATTTCATGCATCTAGCTTCGGCGGTTCGTGAGATATTTCATGGACAGATAGACGGACGCATGACCGATTATATAAGGGGTTTGTTTCTACTACAAAACCCTAAAAATGCAAGAGCGTATTTTCAGCATTTTGCACTTTTGTTTGTGTTACTTGGGCTTAATGCTATTAATTATTATTTTTGAAATGTTAATTATAAGTCCAGTATAATTCGACAATTAATATTTATCTAATTGTAAAAGTAAGTAAAATAACTCTCCCATCTATGAAGTTGCTAATGATGACATCAGTCATTTTATCCCAATTGTCCTGTACAGAGGCGTAACTAGGGAGGGGGGCACTATCTTAGACTAACCTTGTTCTTCACTGTGCTTGAATATAACAAAAAATTAACATAAAATATTTACTTCAAAATTTATTATTTATTTTTATTTCATGATATTTAAATTGAGTTTTGCTTTCTATTGAGATAATCGTAGGATTTGATAACCTGTGTTGACTAATCGTTAATCTTAATTACAATTTTGCCAATTTTAGCTTTAGACTGCCTACGCAGACGATGTTGCCATTACTGTTTCCGGCAGATTCCCGGGAGTCCTTAGTGAGTTGCTGCAGAATACTCTATGCGTTCTCACCGAATAGGTCCACTGTGGTCATGGTGTCAATCTTGATTAGACCGAACTTTCACTCTTCAACAGAAGACATGTGATACCTCCTGTTGAGCCTCCATCATTGGATGACAAAAAACTGGCTTTCACTGACAGAGATAAGTTCCTGGGTCTTTTCTCTGACAGGAAGTTGACGTGAAAACCCAACATCCTTGAGCGGGTCAACAAGGTCATAACTGCGCTCTACT
Source organism: Chloromyia formosa (assembly GCA_964017055.1). NCBI lineage: Eukaryota > Metazoa > Arthropoda > Insecta > Diptera > Stratiomyidae > Chloromyia > Chloromyia formosa. The sequence continues at coordinate 48,708,068 of OZ024814.1, forward strand.
CAAGCAGGAAAGCGATTGGCAAGGACTGGGGTCTGTGATCGAAAATGTGTACTCGTACTGGCTATATACAGCGGTTCTACTGCACGGCATTTGTGTGTGGTGGACGGCACTAAGGCTGGCCGCATCTTGGACGTTGGCAGGGCAGCTCCCGTATTGTTGTTGTAACGATTGTCAAAATCTGATTTTACAACAACAATGCCCTGTGCGAGCTGCCCTGCCTACGTCCAAGATACGACCGGCCTAAGAGTGGCGTTCTATTGTAACCTGTTAAGTAAAGTGCAAAGACTGGCAGCGATTGCCACGACGGGGGCCTTGAGAACAACTCCGTCAGCCAGCTTAATTACGCTGCTAAACTTACTCCCGCTTGACATATTTGGCGAACAACTGGCAGGGAACACGGCCCTGCGTCTCCGCGAAACAAGCCAATGGCGTTAGTCGACTGGATCTTCATTTGGAAAGTGATTACACTTCTCCTAAACACGTTTTTGGCAGGAATTACACCAGCCTAATTCCGCCGAGGAGCCTATAAGCTGAAGACGTACCCTTTACCCCCAACTCCTTGGTCATCTACATGGATGGCTCTAAGACTGATGACGGCGTTGGGGCTGGTATATACTGGGAGGAACTGGGAATCAACTTATCCTACCGTCTTCCCGACTTTTGTAGTGTTTTTCAGGCTGAGGTTTTGGCGATCTCGGATGCTCTGATCTAGTTAAGGAGTCATGTCGTAGCCGCAAGAGATATTACTATCTATACGGACAGTGAGGCTGCGATCCGCTCGCTTGACTCTGTTCTTACTACTTCGAAAACTATTCAAAAGTATCGCTCGGTCCTCACAGAGATGGGTACTTCTTCAACATAACCCTATGCTGGATATCGTCACAGTGGCTTTGCGGGCAATTGCAGAGCAGACGATCTTGCTCATGAGGGGACAACTGGTGTTGTCAATGTGGACCGCTTTGACATTAAAATGCCAATTGCGTCATGCAAATTCCTGGGCTCCTGATTTTACTGTGACCTAATGGAGCTCAAGGATATGAGCGTGATACAGATCAATGGCTACATTGCCCGCACAAGCTGGTTCGGGACCAAGGTTTCTTTTAGTGAGGTGAAATGTTATGGGCGGTATCACAATGGATCCAAAAGTGGTCTAAGTGTGCTGTGTTATATCATGGTAGCCCCTTAACATAGCTTAGCTTATTAAATGATCTTTCGCAGGATGCTACCGATACTGGTATATATATCTCCAATAACGCTACACCTACAACCGAGGCACCAAACTAGCCGGTGAAAAACAGAGAGTACTAAAAAATTCTATCTCTCTAAAGGCGGTTTCCTCTGTACTATTGGAACCGCAAGGTTTATTTATGTGCGTTAATTTGTATGAAGTGCAGTACCTTTCTAATGCCTAATCTTTGATGAAAACTCTCCTTCCCATCTACGTCCTGACAACTTCTACAGTAGTCGTGATGAGGAAGACGAAACCTCTTCGCGAGCTTGCCAAAAGGACAATGTCCTGTAATGGCCCCCACTACCTTACTAATATACTTCCTATTCAATAACAGCATTGTGGCAGCACGATTAGGATCTAGCCTGGACCATTTCATCCTCATCGTTTGGCAAGTGCTACCGCTGGGCCGTCTTGTATTGGCCCTCTAGTATGCAGCGGACTTAACTGTAATTTTATAAACCGTCAAATACGGTTTAATGTAGTTATGATTCGTACCAGTGGCACCGATTGTCACCTTGCGGACGAGCTCATCAGCCATGCCAATTGCCCATAGTACCACCGTAGCCTGGAATCAAACGAATAGTAATATTGAAGAAACTGCTGACGGCTGAGTTGCATTTCTCAACTCTTTTTTGATGTAGCAATAACAGATTCAAGCGACCGTATCGCAGCTTGGCTTTCTAAGTAGATAGTAATGTCCCTAAAAGTTACGATATGGCTCCTCAGCTAGGTCAGAAATTCTGAGATCGCCAAAATCTCCGCCTGAAAGACGCTGCAGTAGTCAGGAAGATGGAGTGATAAAATAATCCTCAGTCCTCCTCAGTCATCCGTGTAGATGCTCGGGAGTAATTGTTTGCCCGTTCTAGAATACTTACCTTCCACGTCTGCTTCCTGTCGAACTTGAGTCCAAGAAACTTAGTTCTTCCAGCAAAGACCAGTCTCTTGCCATCCAGTAGGAGAGGCTCAACAAGAAGAATTTTGCGATATCCAGTGAAATACAGCAATGGCCTGCCCAATCGAAAACTTACCAGAAGTAGCAATGGCAACATCATCTGCATATAGGCAGTCACATGGCACCCAATCTCTTCCAGTTTCGAAAGCAGCCTATTGACTGCCAAGTTTCAGAAACGAAAAACTTCAGCAGAAACCTCAACTCACAGACAATAGGCGCGTATATTTAACAGTCATGCAGAGTAGAGCAGGTTGACACCACACCATTACACTAATAATCTGAGCTGCTCTGGATAGAAGATTAGTGCAAGAATGTTGCTCTGTTAGTATTCCCGCGTTTTGCAATAAAATGCGGCGCAGCTGTCGAAGTTCAGGCAGTTTACAGTTTGGGAAGCATATAAAATGTATTTCCTGTCGATAAAATGGTCGTTTTGTGTAATTTATGTAATAGCTAATATACAAAATGATTCTGCTGCCTAAAAGAAATTTGGCCGATTGTATCTGTACTAACGATTTAAGTTTCGTCTTGAAATTTGAGTTGACGTTTGAATGCTAAACTAAACGAAGACACACTCCCAGCAAAGACATACCCCGTTTTTGTCTTTGCTACTAGTACTTTGATCTGCTCTATAGCGTTTTTTTGCCGCGTGTCCGCCGCTAGTCTGATCTGTACAAAAAACGCACCTAATGTTCCCAAAGTGATGCGTTATAATCCTGGCTGTAAGTAGCAAATCGATGAGGTTAAAAAGCGCCTCGCCGACTCTTAGGCCGGCCGCATCTTGGACGTAGGCAGGGCAGCGCAGCGCGCACATGGTATTGTTGTTGTAACAATTGTCAAAATCTGATTTCACAACAACAATGCCATGTGCGCGCTGCGCTGTGCTGCCCTGCCTACGTCCAAGATGCGGCCGGCCTTAGGTCCAGTAGTGGCTCAATTAACGTACTAGGTGTACAGGAGTTTTTTCCTCGGCACAAGATGGTCTAGCTACGCTGCTGTTCCTGCTCTTTAAAGTTAATGAGCTTTAATCTGTCGCTCTAGCTTATATCGCACATCCTCTATGGGGTTTAATTTTGGGGAATGCGTAGGCCACCCCATTCGATCAAAGCAATTGTCGGTAAAAAATGAAAGTAAGCCATGTGGCTCATTTGAAAAGTTGAGAGCAACGCCAATTAAAGTAGTCTAGGATATTCCATCTTTGGATGTGCCAAAGATGATGCTTGTTTAAGCGGCAAAGACAAATAGTTCAGCGCAGATGAGAAATGTAGCAGGATGTTATTCGATAGTTTAAAAAACTATCGAATAACAATCGATAGTTTTTAGTTATTCGATAGTTTAAAAAACTAGTAACTAGTAAAAAAACTATCGATAGTTTTGAAAACTAGTAACTAGTAAAAACTATCGATAGTCTTGAAAACTAGTAACTAGTAAAAAAACTATCGATAGTTTTGAAAACTAGTAACTAGTAAAAACTGTCGATAGTTTAAAAAAGTAGTAATTAGTAGAACATTATCGAATAACTATCGGACAAAGGTCCGATAGTCATATCAGTATCAGTCCGATAGTCATATCAGTATGTTTCATTATATGTTTTATTTTCTGAAAAAAAAATAGCAATACAGTTAGAGCGAGCTTGAAAATAAGACAAGATTGGCGAAAATAGCCATGTAAATACTCAATTTTGTTTTTAAACCTAAAACCGGTTTTCAAATTTTAGAATCGAACAGCGCAACATTTGAGTCGTTTCTATTTCTTGTATTTATTAATTATAGTAGTACCTAAGGTAATTCCCAATCCCAGATCCTATCGTCTTATCTTCTATCATTTGTATCGCATCGCAACGCAACACCTATTCTAAGTTGGACAATTAATATAAGTAGGCCTGTTCGGTACTGAGATTTTAGTACCGGTACTTGATATTTTCAAGTACCGAATCCGGAATGCCATCTACAGTACTCCTGGACATTCACCGCTTCACGCCGGTCCATATGACACCCATATTGCCCATTTTTCACTTGATTTTCGTGAATGTCCTTTTCGCCACCGAAGGACTTGAAATGCCATCTATACTACTCCTAGACATTCGTCTTTTCACCCCGACTCATATGACACCCATATTGCCCATATTTCGCTTCACAAGCAAAAATATCCTTTTTCGAATGTCTTTGTCGCTACCGAAGGATCCGGAATGCCATCTACAGTACTTCTGGACATTCGCCTCTTCACCCCGGTTCTTATGACACCTATATTGCCCATTTTTAACCTGACTTTCGTGAATGTCCTTTTCACCACCGAAGAACTCGAAATGCCATCTTCACTACTCCTGGACATTCGCCTTTTCGCCCAGATTCATATGACACCCATGTTACCCATTTTTCGCTTCACTGCCAAAAGTATCCTTTTCCGAATGTCCTTGTCGCCACCGAAGGACTCTAAGTGCCATTTATAGTGCCCCCGGGCATTCGCCTTTTCACCCCGGTTCATATGACACCCATATTGCCCATTTTTCGTTTGACTTTCGTGAATGTCCTTTTCGCCACCGAAGGACTCGAAATGCCATCCGCACTACTCCTGGATATTCGGGTGTCCACCCCGATTCATATGACACCCATATTGACCGCATTTCGCTTCACTGCCAAAAGTATCCTTTTTCGAATATCCTTATCGGCACCGAAGGACTCGAAATGCCATCCATAGTACTCCTAGGCATTCGCCTCCTCACCCCGGTTCATATGACACCCATATTGCCCATTTTTCACTCGACTTTCGTGAATGTCCTTTTCGCTCCGAAGGACTCCAAATGCCATCTGCACTACTCCTGGATATTCAGGTGTCCACCCCGATTCATATGACACCCATATTGACCGTATTTCGCTTCACTGGCAAAAGTATCCTTTTTCGAATATCCTTATCGGCACCGAAGGACTCTACATCTACAGCACATTCGTCTATTTCCATACATTCTCCTCACGTAAAATACATATAAAAATCCTTGAATGCATAGTCACAACCTGCGCAACATACGAGGTATATTTTCATACGAAAACCCTTAATTTTACATTCACACAAATCGCAAAGGCATTGCGAAAAAAAAGATACTCGTATTTTCCCAAAGCACTACCAAAAGATACTTTTCAAAAAAAAAAAAGATTTTCAACACCTTTGGCTTAGTGATGGGCACTATCGAATAACTATCGGAAAGTTATTCGATAGTTTTTACTATCGATAGTAAAAACTATCGGCCGATAGTCCCGATAGTTATTCGATAGTTTTTACTATCAATAGTTATTCGAATAACTATCGGCCGATAGTTATTCGATAGTTTTTACTATCGATAGTTATTCGAATAACTATCGGGACTATCGGTCGATTGTTATTCGAATAACTATCGGGACTATCGGTCGATTGTTATTCGAATAACTATCGGGACTATCGGTCGATTATTATTCGAATAACTATCGGGACTATCGGTCGATAGCTGATATTCATGATTGATGAAGGTGGTGAAAATCTTTTTTTTTTGCAAAGTATCTTTTGGTGGTGCTTTGGGAAAATACGAGTATCTTTTTTTTCGCAATGGCTTTGCGACTTGTGTGAGTGACTGTGAATGTGAAAATTAAGGATTTTTGTATGAAAATATACCTCGTATGTTGCATAGGTTGTGACTATGCAATCAAGGATTTTTATATGTACGTGGGGAGAATGTATGGAAAGAGACGAATGTGCTGTAGATGTAGAGTCCTTCGGTGGCAGCAAGGACTTTCGAAAAAGTATATTTTTGGCAGGGGAGCGAAAAATGAGTAATTGGTGTCATATGAATCGGGGTGAAAAGGCGAATGTCCAGGAGTAGTGTATGTAGATGGAATTCCGGATCCTTCGGTAGCGACAAGGACATTCGAAAAAGGATATTTTTGCTAGTGAAGCGAAATATGGGCAATATGGGTGTCATATGAGTCGGGGTGAAAAGACGAATGTCTACGAGTGGTGTAGATGCCATTTCAAGTCCTTCGGTGGCGAAAAGGACATTCACGAAAATCAGGTGAAAAATGGGCAATATGGGTGTCATAAAAACCGGGGTGAAGAGGCGAATGCCTAGGACTACTATGCATGGCATTTCGAGTCCTTCGGTGCCGATAAGGACATTCGAAAAAGAATTCTTTTGGTAGTGAAGCGAAATATTGTCAATATGGGTGTCATATGAATCGGGGTGGACACCCGAATATCCAGGAGTAGTGTAGATGCCATTTCAAGTCCTTCGGTGGTGAAAAGGACATTCACGAAAATTAAGTGAAAAATGGGCAATATGGGTGTCATAAGAACCGGGGTGAAGAGGCGAATGCCTAGGACTGCTATGCATGGCATTTCGAGTCCTTCGGTGCCGATAAGGACATTCGAAAAAGGATACTTTTGGTAGTGAAGCGAAATATGGTCAATATGGGTGTCATGAATCGGGGTGGACACCCAAATATCCAAGAATAGTGCAGATGGTATTTCGAGTCCTTTGGTGACGAAAAGGACATTCACGAAAGTCAAGTGAAAAATGGGCAATATGGGTGTCATAAGAACCAGGGTGAAGAGGCGAATGTCCAGGAATACAGTAGATGGCATTCCGGATCATATGCCTAAATATCACTTCAATGCCAGAAATATCCTTTTTTCTCGACCAAAGGACTCAAAATGGCATCAAAAGTAGTCTAGAGTATTCGCCTCATGACTACCCAGTCATATGATACCCATCTTGCGTCCTAGATATCAGTTCAATGCCAAGAATGCCCTTTTTTCATGACCAAATTACTTAGAATGCCACCAACAGTATTCTAGTCCATTCGCCTCAATAACCCTAGTCATTTGATACCCATATTGCCTAGATATCACTTCCGTGCCAAGAATGTACTTTCCTTATGATACCTACATATCTGGCCTCATTTCATTGCCAAGAATGTCCTTGTTTCTTAACATCGCATCCACCTACACAAATATATATGCAATCACATTTATGCAAGAAATGTATCCATCATCAGCCGAAATTTCCTTGAATTCATTCGAAAAAGTTATTCGATAGCACATTATCGGGCTATCGAAACTATCGGCCTATCGGAATTCTCGTCAGATAGTTATTCGATAGTTTTCTACTAGTTACTAGTTTTTAAAACTATCGATAGTTTTTACTAGTTACTATTTTTTCAGACTATCGATAGTTTTTACTAGTTACTAGTTTTCATAACTATCGATAGTTTTTATTAGTTACTAGTTTTTTAAACTATCGAATAACTAAAAACTATCGATAGTTATTCGATAGTTTTTTAAACTATCGAATAACTATCGATAGTGCCCATCACTAGGCTGCCGTGTTCAATCATCAATCATGAATATCAGCTATCGACCGATAGTCCCGATAGTTATTCGAATAACAATCGACCGATAGTCCCGATAGTTATTCGAATAACTATCGATAGTAAAACTATCGAATAACTATCGGCCGATAGTTATTCGAATAACTATCGATAGTAAAAACTATCGAATAACTATCGGGACTATCGGCCGATAGTTTTTACTATCGATAGTATCGATAGTAAAAACTATCGAATAACTTTCCGATAGTTATTCGATAGTGACCATCACTACTCCATAGTTTAAAAAACTAGTAACTAGTAAAAAACTATCGATAGTTTTGAAAACTAGTAACTAGTAAAAACTATCGATAGTCTGAAAAAATAGTAACTAGTAAAAACTATCGATAGTTTTAAAAACTAGTAACTAGTAGAAAACTATCGAATAACTATCTGACGAGAATTCCGATAGGCCGATAGTTTCGATAGCCCGATAGTGTGCTATCGAATAACTTTTTCGAATGAATTCAAGGAAATTTCGGCTGATGATGGATACATTTCTTGCATGAATGAATGAATATGATTGCATATACATACATTGTGTAGGTAGATGCTATGTTAAGAAAAAAACTAGGGTGTAATGACACTCTTGGCGATGAAGTGAGTATCATAAGGACTGGTAGGAGTAATGAGGCGTATGTACTAGACTACTGTTGATGGCATTGTGAGTCCGACACAAACAACCCCCTGCCAGTTTTTTCCAGCAAGATTGGCTTTTTAAGGAAAAAGTGGTTGTCGCTCAGAAACTCCTTCATTTTTTGAATTTTGGCAATTCTGACTTCAGATTCGTAATCAGCGACCCAATCGACCCTACTAGTTTTTTCCCAGCAAGATTGGCCGTGTTTATAAAAAAAGTGTTGCCATTCTGGATCCTACATTTGGTTTTTTGCCATTTGTACTTCAGATTCGCAATCAGCGACCCAAAAAAAACCCCTACCCGCTTTTTCCAGCAAAATTCGCCGTGTTTTAGAGAAAAAAAGGGTAGCCGTTCAGAAACTCTTATTTTTTGATTATTTACAACTCTGACTTCAGACTCGAAATCAGCGATAGAATCGACCTACTATCAGATTTTTCCAGCAAGATTGGCCGTGTTTATAAAAAAAAGTGTTGCCATTCTGGATCCTCCATTAGGTTTTTTGCCATTTGGCCTTCAGATTCGCAATCAGCGACCCAAAAAAACCCCTACCAGCTTTTTCCAGCAATATCGACCATGTTCTTGAAAAAAAGGGGTTCCGTTCAGGAAAAGATCTAAATTCTAGTTCAAGTTGGTAACCAATCATACACATAGTCTACATTGACTTATAAATCTATAATCAAATCATGCACATGATACTGAGCCAGCCAACATGCCAAAGCACACATTCATTCGACTAAACTTTTCCTACATAGCAAACTATCGGGCTGTCTAATAAACTTTTCATTCACAGTATACGAGTACTATCGGGCTATCGAAAATATCCACCAATAGTCCCGATAGTTATTCGAATAGCTATCGACCGATAGTCCCGATAGTTATTCGAATAACTATCGACCGAGAGTCCCAATAGTTATTCGAATAACTATCGATAGTAAAAACTATCGAATAACTTTCCGATAGTTATTCGATAGTGCCCATCACTTAAATAGACACTGATCTTTGTAATTTTGGAAGTTCCGCTGAAACGTATTGTATCAGCATCGGAACTAAAGATTTTTTTTTTCTTTTTTGAGTCCTTTGGTCAGGACTGATACCATTTTGAGTCTTCTGGTGTGGAGAAAAGGACATTCTTTATAAGAAATGACATTATGTAATGAAGCGATGACTAGGTAAGATATGTATCATATGACTGGGGGTCATGAGGCGAATGCACTAGACTAATGTTGACGGCATTTTGAGTCCTTTGATGTGGGAAAAGGGCATTTTTGGCAATGAAATTATATCTAGGCAAGATGGGTATCATATGACTGGAGGTGTTCATGCGAATGCTCTAGACTACTCTTGATGGTATTTTGAGTCCTTGAGTCTGAAAATGAGGACATTCTTGCATTCGCCTGGTAGACATGAGTATCTCCTGAATCGGGGCGATAAATACAATAATTTTCTAAGCAGCTCATAGACAACTTGAAAGCAAAATTAAAATGTACTTCTGGGACAAATGTGGGACGGACAGAAGTGCCGATGAATATTATCGCTCTTTTTGTGTCATTAATCCTCGTCGCCAATGATATGCACCGTATTGACAACACGACAGCTGGACTAGTTTTTATTATTAAAAAGTAGACAGATTCACACAAATATTGTACATATACATCAATCCATATAAATGGCGCCCAATGTGGGGCCCGTGCTTCTAGCATTAGGCACTTTCAAACAAACACGCATTACACAAACGACAAGCGACTTGTTGTCTGTCTAATGCGTGTTCGTTACCCTACCCTACACTTCATAGATACACAAAAGATCGCGCCAATTGTGGTTTCGCTGACCAGCTCTACAGCCAGTCGGAAGCACTGTAAACCTTTCGGTATTTGGCTTTACGCCAATCGCCCATGCAGACTATAACTAATGTTCCTTTTCCGATGTGGTACAATTTACCATGCGGTTTTTGTCTTCCTGTCTCCTTTTGAAATTCTGCTGTTTGTTAAGTTTCCGATTAGCCTACTAAGCAGATAGGAACAAGAAGCAACATCACCTTTCTGCAGTAGATCAGTCGCCCTCCTTAATGTTTTGCACCCCCTCTTGGAACCGCTGGTCGGATCGCCCTTCCTCCTAACTTTGAGCTTGCCTTTTCTGGAACTGGAGAATTCTGCGATGCCATTGGCAATAGTGCCAGTAGCATGACGCGATTTGGTTGATGGTGTACGAGATGTGGGATAATAGTGAATTAAGTAACTCCGCACTCTAAGGGTCGAATATCGGATCCATCCACGGATTTAAAGATGGATATAAAAAACATGTTAGGATTTTCCCAAGCAATTTAAAAAAAAACTGCCTACACACACTTGAAATCATAGTCATATTGTGAGTGGTATTTGCCATTTCCCATTGCTGGCCATAAGACGTATCGACTACAAAGTATGTTTCGCCGATCAACTTCTATCGTCATCATCTTCCATTGCCATCTCGGCATTACCATTAATGGTAGTCATTATCTAGCCAACTGTATTGTCGAGAATGCACTGCTGTACCGTTCTATCACAGTTTTATCATTGTTGGAAATAGCAAGACATTTTTTAATTGATTGACCTCTGATCTTCAAAAGGAATAACAAACTTTGAAGAAGATTCTCCGCTCACTGGTAGAGGGCTAAGCATGCTGTTAGGTAACTTCGGATCGCATTTACGATGAGTAGTCGCGCCGCCACAAAGCGCAATGTACGTCGACTATACGAAAGTGGATATGCTCCCGCTATCTGAAACTTTAAGGAGGAGAACCTAGTGTTAGCATGACCACAGATTGCGGAACTATACTGTAAATTTGCCAACAACTGGAATCCAATGTTGTCTTCGTCGTTGTCTTTTCTGGTCTTTGCCATGTTGTCGTCGTCTCCATTCTTTGGAAGATAGATGTATATCAGTGATGCCTGATGTATCTTTGCACTATAGCTGGTATGAAGCAACGAGTTCGGAACATAACTCCAATAGTCTTCAGGTAATAGTATTCACTATTGAAAGTTCAGTGCCCTATGGGTATTTGCTACGAGACACGATTTTAATGTTTCCTTGGAATTCTCCTTCTTAGATATTCCATTCTTCACTCCAAATCTTCAAATGTGCATGAGCACGACAATCCATTTGATTGAGAACTTGAAAATCCATTTAAGGATTACGAAGACGACGCAAATGCCGGAGAATAATGCAAATTCAATGCTTGATAGATTGTTATGTGTTCGGTAGTGATTAATCAAAATTTAATTTTCATCTATTGTATTGTATTTTTCATGAATGAATAATACAGTAAATATCGAATTAACCTAATTTACTTTTCTGGTGATTTACATTAGAAGTAAGAAAAAGCGGTGGTTCCGAAGGGCCTACAGGCACTCTGAACGTAGGGTCTACTCTCCTATAGTCCAAGAGTATTTGCAGATCTAGGGTTGACGGTCGGGTTGGATCAAGCTCTCAAATCTACTCAGCAGATTTGGAGGTGAAGGCGGTTGCCTCATTTCAACCTATGTAAGCTGGAATGAAGCAATCGCCTCTACTTGATTAGTAGAACGTCGATGCGACTGCCTGCCCGGTATAGCAGGTAGTCGCAGGTTCGATTCCTGCCACTAAGATATTCTAATAGTTCTTTTTCCCGCCCGCCTCCTTTCAATTCAGTTGTGAATATATTTGATAAAAATGAATGAAGTAAAGGTAGGAAATGCGTGACACTAACCATGTCACCTTACAATTACTATCTTTTTGAAATGCTGTACTAGACTTCGTACCCTCTGACTCTGTTCCGATTCGGAACTATACTTTCCAGCCACCGCCATTTCTGGGGAAACTGTACCGAGGCACTCCAGAAAGCGGGTGCGAGCCTCAAGCCTGAGAAGCCTCATCATCGCTCTCGCAAAAACGACAATTGGGGTCAGAGAAAATACCTATTCGTTGAAAACGACTCCTCATTGTCGAGTGCTCTGAGAGTAGGGTTACCAAAATTGTTGATTAAAAACATTTTCCACTTTTTTCCACTTTTTTTATAACCACAAAATCAAACAATGCTTTATACAAGTAACACTTAACTTGTTAATGTTCCGCGGGTCATCGGTGAAGACAGAGGTTTTGACATGGATATGTCTTATGGCTGGTGGTCATCCTAAATATTTGTCCATGACGCCAGATGCCACGATTTCCGCCCGGCTAGCAGAAGTGGAAACAAGTCAATTGAAAATTTTCCCGAATGCCATGAATGTGGCGTGGCGGCTGATTGGTGGTATAGCGTATTTACAACCAGGTACCAGGCTCGCAGAATTGTAAGCCGGTCAAGCTTAATTGAAATGAGTAAACGCCGTTTAAGCTCCCCCTCAAATTGTGCAAATAAATCCTATATGTATGGGATCAAAATCAAAGATTAGAAATTACACAGATACCGAACTTCATACGAATTAACGCAGTGCCTAGTAATTGCATATCGATGGTGAAGGTACCCACCCAACCTCCTATGTCAAAAATGGAATTTTTGGAGTCAGTTTACAATAAGAGGTTGTAGAAGTTATAAAACACAACATTGACACATAGAGGGTTTTGATGTTGCTGCTTCTAACAGTTTTCCGCTGAAAATAACAATATACATAGGCGTTTGAGCAATTGATGCATAAATATTTTAAAAACACGTTAGAAAAAGAGAACAATTTTTTTTTTTTTTTTTTTCAAAAATTAACATACTACTTTGCCTTAACCCCTAGCGGGGCACAGCGCGTCAACTACTCCTGCGCGCCATCGTACTCTGTTCTGGGCAATAGGGCACAACTCCCCAAAAGACTTACCCAGTGCCTGACACTCCTTTGCCACAGATCGACGCCATGTGATTCGAGGACCCCCTCTTGGTCGGCCTTGGTTGGAAATGGGGTTCCATTTCGTGGCATGCAAAGCAATGCAGTTATTACTCTTCCGCAATGTGTGACCTATCCACTGCCATTTTCGCCTGCGTATCAATTCGTCGATTGCCATCTGACCCGTACGCCGACTTAGTTCTTCATTTGATATTGTTTCGGGCCAGAAAATTTTTAAAATTCGACGAAGACATGAGTTGACGAAAACCTGCAGCTTTCTGGTAACTCCCATGGAAACTTTCCATGTACTGCTCCCATACAAAAGCACTGACAGTGCCAGGGAGCGAAACAGGCCCAGCTTGGTCTTGATGCTGAGATAACTGCTCTGCCAGATTTTGGACAGCATGCCGTATGCGCGTTTAGCCTGGATGATACGACGAGCGATGTCCTGCTCCGTACCACCATTTTCGGCAACAATGCTACACAAGTAGACGAAGTCGTCCACCTTCTCCACAGGCTGCCCATTAATATTGATGGCAATAGGTGTCGGATTTCTTTTTCGCAACGGCGGGCTAAGAACCTTGGTCTTGTTGGTATTAATTTTTAGCCCAACCTTGCTTGCCTCCCTCTCGAGATCTAACGCCATTGCGGACAGATCCATGATTTTGTGGGAGAGTAGGCATATGTCGTCAGCGTAGTCAATATGTTGTAGATAAGATGTCAAAGTCCATTGAATTCCTCTGTCGAGTCCGGATAGGGCTGCATGCAACACATCGCCGATCACAATTAGGAATAGGATCGGTGAGAGGATGCACCCCTGCCGAACTCCACTGCGAATCTCAAAGTACCCCGACACCTTACCTTTATGCAGAACGCGACATTTCGCGCCGTCATAGGTTGCCTTAATAATAGCCACAAGCTTCTCAGGGATGCCTCTCCTGCGCAAGGCCGGCCATATAGAATCCCGGTTCACACTATCGAAAGCCTTTTCGAAATCGATGAAAAGCAAGTGAAGCGGAGAATCGTATTCAGCGCATTGCTCGATGATGATTCGCAAGGTGTTAATGTGATCGACACAGGAGAATCCGGATCGAAAACCAGCCTGCTCTTCATCAATTGTGCTTTCTAAGTGGGCCTTTAGTCTTTCCAGGACGATTTTAGCTATTATCTTGGCAACGGCAGGAAGCACACAAATGCCTCTCCAATTATTACAATCTGTGAGGCTACCCTTTTTTGGAAGCTTGATGATCAAACCTTCCACTCAGTGGGAAAGGTCTCTGTATTCCACGCTTTTCCAACAAGTGGGTGCAGCAAATCGGCAGTTGTGCTTGGCGCTGCTTGATAAAGTTCGGCAGGGATACCGTCGAGTCCGGCGGCCTTTCTTCGTTTTAGTGCAATAATTGCAGTGACTATTTCCTCTTTAGTCGGGGCAGTGGACCGTATACGCACATTTTGATGGTTAGCTAAATTATCTATATGAGGGGGAACTTCACCAGAGGTTACACGGTTCAAGACCGCGGCGAAGTGTTCTTTCCACCGCCTCATTTGATCTTCTTCCAAGATAAACAGCTTTCCATCACCATCCCTCACCGGATGTTGGCAGGAGTAAGCAGTTGACATTAGTGAAGTGCTGCCGTCAATTTCCCTTTGAATTATTGGAACCGCGAGGTTTATTGTGGTTTCATCTGTATGAAGTGTCTTCCTTGTATTATGGGTACATATTATGAGGACCGAGTTCGTGGAACATGTTTGGTCGAATAATTTCATCCAGTATAATTAACAATACTGGCATCTTGATAAAACCTACGTCGATATCTTCCACAAAACATGTTACACGCATTCGGTAGCCATAAGACACATCCATGTACCGAAGTATCTGCATGAAGTGTAGATACTTGTCATTGTTATCACTTATCAGTTTACTGATGAGGAACTTTAATATACCTTTTTACCTGGGCAATGTAGTCGCATTAATAAGATGGAAGCTCCATGTCATCGCGGTTGACAGTGTCTATGTGGCCGGCAGTACCCTTATGGGAATACTGCGGGTGACGCTTTCATTATCAACGGCGGTGTTAGACTTAATTATTTCATTATGGGTGACATACCATCCCGACCTGCAAAATTCGGTCAATCGAATTTTTATAATCCTGTCTGAGACTCTGGAAATGTGGTTTCCCGAAATTAATTTTTGGACAAATTACTTCATAAAAATATTGCTGGGCTACTTGGGCTAAACAGTAAGGTTTCAATTGTCCGCCGCGGCGTTTTTCGAACGCCCGTACCTACTAGAATTTTAGAATTTAGGATAACATAATGTTAACGGGATTTGATCACTAGAGAAAAAGGAAGCTTTTTCTGATGTAAGCCAAACATTATATATGCAAAAATTTAAGAAGAAAGTGTTCGAAAATAACATTGTCTTTTAGAAAAACATAACAATTGACTTTGAAGTGCTAAGTATAACAATTAAACCCTTCGTCTGATTTGGATGAAATCTATTTGATGTAATAGAGGGGAGTGTTAACTGTGTTACAAATTTTATTTGAGTGTTCTAACCTCAGTTGTTTTGAGATATGGTGTTTTTAGTAAAGCGAATCAAGCAATTTAAAAAAAAAGGAAATGCCTGTAGTAGTTAAAGGTTAAGATTTCGGCAAAATGTCCCTGACTATTTTTTGTTGGAAATTGTATGAGGAATCACGTGGTACTGCCCGCGTGCGGTCATTACGGGACAACCCGTCTATTCTCTGTGTTAATCACCTTGACCCCTCCTGGGGCATGAACGCGTCAACATCTCTTGCATTACTATGCCTTGTTCAGAAGTCTTCATACTGACAAGCTCGGAGTGCTGTTGGAGTTCTACATACAATAGTACGTAGTACCCAAAGGCAGTTTTTATTAAAGCACCGAGGATTGAACTTCCGTCTCTCTAGGTGTAGCATCATAAAGCGGTGACCGTGACCACACGGCTACCGAGCACGTCAACTGCCAATTGCCGTATATTGCCTATGCTTGCTTCGAAATTGGGTATCTGTTACAGTCGTTAATCATCATTATTTAGTAGATACTATTACTAAGAATTGCTCTCAATTGCCGAAAAAAATCCGGAGATTCAAAGAGTGAATATTATATCTTCTGTTATAATGCTGACACTGTTAGCTGTCATAGGCCAATGTACCTATCAACATTCCACCCAAATTTCAAAAGGAATTTCGTGAGTTTGCTTCGTTTCGATGAACACGTTACAAGTCCGCGATGAACAAAATAATTAATCAAGTAACAATGAAAGTTGAAAGGCAGCTTTCAGCGACATAATTTTCATGTAATTTAATTAATCGTGAAGAGGAGTTCCATTTTACATCTTCACGTTGTCAGGTAACCATCAACAGTAAGCTATTGTCTTCCACTTTTCAAAAGTTTGCTTCAAATTGAAAAGACCAACAAAAACTTAAATTTTTCCCAAAACGTTGCGTACTTTGGAAATCAGTAGAAAAGACTCCTGTGCCAATGATTTCGATCAATTTAACTTGCTGTTATCCGCATAATGTATCCCTAGAGGAGTAATTTTGTTACGTCTCCAAAAGCCTTCGTGTTGGCCATTAATTAGGGAGCCGAAGTATATTTAACTTTGATAGAAGAGAAGACAAGAAGGATTGTAAGGACCTTTCGTGGAAATTAAACATTTTAAAAAGAGAAATCAATGTCTTACTAGTAGCGAGGTTGAATGTACGGAAGGCGAGGGACTAACAAAAGTTCGTTCGATTGGTTATTTTTGAATAAAAAATTGTAGTCGATAGCTTATGGTTTCAGTGTATTTAACTCCAATTTTCAGAATTTTTGTTAGAAAACTTAAAATTGGAGAAGGAAGGTCGGTAGTGCAACCACTGCCAACACAGCAAGAAATTCGATTCATTATCTATGGATTTCTAAGGCATGAATTTGACGAATTTCAAATTGTCTGTGGAGTGATTGCACCATCTCTAGTGACTGTTTCCAAGTGGTATTAGCCGCCATCATCTAGAAATCGCTTAATTATTTAGCGAACTAGTTCTTTTTTTTTTCAAAATACGCTACTCAGTTGAATCTCAGAAAATGCAACTCCTGAGTACCGCAACCGTCCAGAAACCGCAACCCCTGTTTCGCTATAGTCTAAGGCTCTAAAAACGCAACTAAAAGTTGCGTTTTTAGAGCCTTAGACTGAATACGGTACTTCATTTCGCTCAAATTGTGGCATTTTATAGTTTGTGTTCTCTTCTGTATTAGGGATACATATTTCTGTGAAGTAAGAAGTGCTGAATCGCATTTGCAATTTGTTGTACTTTTTTTTTTGTAAAAATGTCATTTCAACCGAAACAAAGTAGACTAGACTTATAGAAAAAAGTGGAAGTTTTGAAAAAAATTGATAGTGGTGTGACACGAAATCGTTTGGCCAGTGAATATGGTGTGCACAAATCAACAATAACAAGAACAAGAATCCAAAAAAAATCGCAAAAACATACTGGAAGCAGCATCGAACACTCTTGAAGGAGGCAAAAGAAAAACACTTCATAAGGCCGAATTTACTGATCTTGATAATAAAGTGTTTGAATGGTTTCTAAAGCAGCGTGAACGAAACTGCGCAGTAACTGGACCGATGATAAAAATGCGAGCAAAGGTCGAATTTGGGAAATTATATCCAGAAAAAGATCCCAGTGCCTTCAACGCGAGTGATGGCTGGCTATCGAAATTCAAAAGACGGCAAGGAATCCGCTTTTTAAAAGTGTGTGGAGAAATTCTGTCGAGTGATGCTAGTGAAATAACACCCTTCATTCACACTTTACGCAGCAAAATTGATGCTATGGGGCTCACAGAAGCACAATTATATAACGACGATGAATCTGGACTATATTATAGATTATTACCATATAAAACTTGTGTTGCTGCTGCAGAGAAAAATGCACCTGGCAGAAAATGTTCCGAGGAAAGAGTCACATTTTTATTATGCTCTAATTCTGATGGCTCGAATAAAATAACTCCGATGGTAATAGGCAAATCAAAGAAACCACGCTGCTTCAATGGATTCAAAAGTCCATTGACTTATAAAAGTTCAAGATCTGCATGGATGACATCGGCGCTTTTTTTGGATTGGTTTCATAACTCTTTTGTAAAAGAGGTAAATATTTTATTCTGCAAAACACAAATTGTGATGATGTCCATTATTTAAATTTAGTCTACTGATAATGTTTCAAACAGGTTCGTCGTTTCTCCACAGAACACAATTTGCTGCCAAAAGCAATACTTTTGATTGATAATTGCACCGCACATAAGCCAATTGAATTGCTTAAAAGTGATGATGGAAATATTTTCGCAATGCTTCTACCTCCCAATATCACCGCAGTCTTGCAACCAATGGATCAAAATCCAAAAAAAAATGGTTAAATTGACATATCGAAACAAACTTTTGTACAGTATTTTAGCACGAAACGAAACACCAGTTGAAGTTTTACTAAAAGCGCATACTATTCGTGATGCTATTTTAATACTGAAGTCGGCTTGGGATGAGTT
This sequence comes from Chloromyia formosa, assembly GCA_964017055.1. Taxonomy (NCBI): domain Eukaryota; kingdom Metazoa; phylum Arthropoda; class Insecta; order Diptera; family Stratiomyidae; genus Chloromyia; species Chloromyia formosa. Next base: position 48,726,641 of record OZ024814.1, read on the forward strand.
GCCACAAATAGTTTTGGAGAATTCATGGAAAAAAATTAAGAATTGGGATGACAGCGAATACGAGGCTGAAGATGATATTCCCTTGGCTCAGTTGTTTTCATCAAATCACGTGTATAATTCTTCACTCAATGAATTACAATCGCTCCTTTCGACAATTGGTTTGAACGCTAGTCTACCTTTGGAGGAAATCGAGAATTGGAAAGAGGACCTGATCGAAGACGAAGAAATAATAGAAACCGACGAAGATGATTCCGAGGATGAAGTGGTCGAGACAGTTGACAGAGTCAAGTATTCAGAAGCAATCCATAGTGTAAACACTTTAATCAAATGGTGCGAGAATAGTGGCGATGCTGGTCAAATGTTCAATTTAATAAATTTGCGCGAAAAGATAGTCAAAAACTACTCCACACAAGAGAAAAAGCAAACGACTCTTGGTGACTTTTTCCAAGCAATGTAAATGATATCTATGTACATATTAAAATGATGTCACTAAGTTTCAATAAAACTTATAAAGAGAATAAAATACACATTCACGCTGTTTTGTCTTAATTCCTATCGCTCCCTACAAACGCAACTTTTCAGAAAACGCAACTACCCCATATACATTTTGGTTGCATTTTGTGAGATTCTACTGTATCTCCTAAATTAGTCTGACAAAAACTTATTAAAATTTTTTTTTTTTTAATAGAGATAATTATCTGTAGTTGGGTGGCATCTTAAATATTACCCTCTGTTGCATCCTGAGCTATAGTGGTTTTGCGGGTAACTGCAAGGCGGGCGAGCTGACTTGGGAGGGTACAACTGGTGCGGTTAATGAGATCCACAAAGGCAACAAAGTGCCATTTGCCATGTGTAAATTGATGATTAAAACCGCTGCTGTGGACAGGGTTAATATAAGATGGCTGTGCGGTAGCACATATCAAACAACGAGGATGAAGACGCAGCTTTCCCAAACTACAAATTTTATTTATATGTATATATATATATTTCGGGAGCGACTTACCCCCTTCTTCAGTACAAAAGCGTAGAGTAAGAGTAGCTTTTGTACTGAAGAAGGGGGTAAGTCGCTCCCGAAATATATATATACATATAAATAAAATTTGTAGTTTGGGAAAGCTGCGTCTTCTTTGATTTAGTTGACAACTACAAACGTCGGACGACACCTAACATAACGAGGATGATTTGAACAAAAATTGACACCAGCCGCTCTGCCACACTGTTGTAGCTGAATAGCAAGCTCATTGGCAGGGTAGTAGTTATCATACGGCACTGCCCAATTGCGAAGCTCACCTAAAGCCTCCGTGTTCCTCATCACGACTTCTGCGGGAGTTGTGGAGATGTGTATGAGAAGAAGAGCGTTCTCCACCTTCTCAGTCATTGTCCAGCCTTGGGTGGCAGGAGAAAGAAATTTTCGGGTGCTCGGGTCTTCTATGATCTGAATGACCTTAGGAGTATGACTGCCAAACGGCTCAATCGTTACATCGCCAGGACAGGCTGGTTTAGGTTCCAATGGACGTGATCTTGGTGGTACCACAACAGACGCAATGCCGGAGTGTGTGCTACATCACGACAGCCCCTGGACCTAACATATTCTACAATATAATTTGACACTAAAATGAAAGTTTCTTACTTACTGAGATAGATAGCTATGTATATTATGCCTGAAATCACTAAACACAAATTTTTGAATTTTTGCTCACAACCATACTAAAAATGAGCCAAATTGAAAAATATTTAGCCACGTAAGTGTTGAAATAAAATTATCTTCAACTGATTTTTTTATTTGAAGCATCCGTTTCAAAGACCTGTGAGCTTGAAAACTGAAGTGTGATTTTTCTCATAAGCCTTAAAAATTGTCCTATTCCCACAATGAATTTTAACTATACTACTACACCGAATTTTCACTTTGAGAGGTGTATTAGACGCAAACCTCAACGCGCTTTAATTTCCATCCTATAAAATTTTTCGATCCGAGTCACTGTTTAGACGTTATAAAGAAAATATTAAAAAAGGACCCAAATTTTTACAAATTATAAACATATAAAAAATAGGTCCCACAACCCTTATACCGGTTTGCGGTAAATAAGATATTCAATAAAAGGTTTTAATGTTGTAACGGACGGTTTGGTGGGCATCCGAAGATGCCCCTGGGGACGGAGCCTAAGGTAGCATAATTGACCGTGAAGGTCGGGCTGTGCCATCTGGCGAAGAAAAAGGCTCCTCAACGAGCTAAGCAACGGCCTATGCTTGCTGTAGCTCAGTTCGAGAGACGTGGGCTGGATTTTCGCCGCTCGTTGCCCCTGTCCTTTAAGTATTAACAGAAATTCATAGACCTGGGGAAAACAACACAAACAGGGGAGGTAAACATGGGGAATGATAAAAAATGAGGCGATAAGGATGGAATGGTTGGCGGACGGCGCAGATGTCCTCGCGTTCGCATCAGGATCCAGGCGTAATGGGACCCTCGACCTCGGGTTCGTACCACCGACAGATTCTTACTCCTCAAGAGCTGCCATAGATCTGCCGGTGGAAGCAGCACTACCAGACCAGAATATGGTTCATTACAAATAGCTAAGTTTTTTAGGGCATTTAATTTATTAGACAGAGATCATGTTGTTATGATCATGACATTACACTGCCTCAAAAGCATCCTATATGATTACAAATCTTTGATCATAATTTCTGGGCGAATGTGGCTACGTGGAACTTTTGGACTTGGAAATTATTGAAGACTCGATTATGTTGATGGATCCTGTCTTGCTTTCGTTGAGAATCTGATATAAAAACCAGGCGTCCGTCCAGGAGTCCGAAGCGTATATACCCTAGACTTGTACAGACATAGTGGTGATACCGAAAGTACCCATTGGCAACGACCATATGCATTAAAAGTGAGTTTCCTATACAGCCAGTTTATAGGGGAGGTTGGCACACATTCAGGAAGACCATTCTCAAACTCAATGAACTAACCCATTCTACAAATATTTGTCGAATTTTTCAGGTCGCTAGCTTCATTCTATCGAAAGTTATTGCTTATTTGAAGTTTCACTTGTAGGGGAGGTAGAGGTTTCTTGGGTGGGATCTTGCCCATAATTATCACCCATCACCAATTAGATCACCCTACAAATATTTAAAAAAAATTTCAAGTCTCTAGCTTCACTCTATCGAAAGTTATCGCTTATTTGAAGTTTCATTTGTAGAGGAAGTAGGGGTTTCGTTGATCGGATTTTACGTATTTTCAATATTGGCCAACTGTATCCTGCTGCCACCATTTGGTCAAAATTTCAAGTCGCTAGCTTTATTTTGTCGTTAGTTATACCTTATTTTAAGTTTCATTTCTAGGGGATGTAGGGGTTCCTTAGGTCGGATATAACCCTTCTTTAATGCCAACTAACTTAATCTGACTTCAAACATTTTACCAAAATTTCAAGTCGCTGGCTTCATTCAATCAAACGTTACCGCTTATTTGAAATTTCATTTTTAGGGGAGGTAGGAGTTCCTTGGGTCGGATCTTACCCATTTTCAATAACAACTATTTAGATCTTATTACCATCATTCTACCAGATTTTCAAATCGCTAGTGTAATTCTATCGAAAGTTATCGTAATTAAAATAATATTTAGTTTTTTGAATTTTGTAGGGGAGGTAGGCGTTCCTTTGATCTGATTATGCCCAATTTACTATAACTCGAGCAGCTTCGCACTTCAGGGTTACATGCCAAAAATCAGATGTCTACGTCAATTGGTCCAAGAGTTATAGACAAAAAACCTGGAAAGTAGGGTAGTACGCGGCTCTTTGTAAGAAAATTATCGTTAGTTTTCAACTGATCAATTTTATTTTTCTAGGAGAGTATAAGATTACCCTTACGAGCAATCTACCAAAGCTAGAGCTTTTCAAGTTTATTTAATCGGGAGTTATAAATATATTTAATTATTTTACATATGTAGGGGAGGTAGGCGTTCTCTTGGCTTGATCATGCCCATTTTCAATACCAAAAAATAGATTACACTACCAACATTTGACCAAAATTCCAAGGCTCTAGCTTCATTTTATCGAAAGTTATCGTGCGAACGGACAGACAGACGGACAAACAGACAGACATGGCTAAATCGAATCAGGAGGTGACCCTGATCATTTATATATATAGGTACACATTGCTATACCTCCGGAGCCTACTTTAAGGTGTTACATATTTCCGTCGTGACAAAAACAATATACCCTATACTAAAAGTTTAGGGTATAATAAAGACATCAGCGGCGTGGGATGCGTTTGCACCTCATGACATGAAATTTGTAAGAAATTGGTGGTGGTAAACAACACATTATCCGATTTCTGGAAAGTAACCAGGTGACCATGCGTTCCATAAAGTAGTTCGATCAGTTCAAACGAAGAGATGGAGATTCATTTTGTAAATGACTTGCTGGCCGTTCACTGAATCTTCTCTACTTCAAATCAGACCGAAACCATGAATCAAACTTGACGGTGTCCGTGTCAGGCAGTTGCATTTAGCTAATACTATAAATCCCTTCTAGCCATTTAATGTCTGAATTTTAATTAACGGATGGTGAAACTATTTTCCGCTTCTAAGAACTCGTTCCAAGAGCTACAGATGGCCAAGTATTTCCACAGACCAGCTTTCAAAACTGGAAAGATGGACATGGTTTCTTAGCGTTATAAGTATTTGTCTTGAGGATCTACAAAAATTCAAAATGAGCTTTCAAAGGATTTGATGGTCCCGTGTCCAATGGCTGTCGAATGGATTTTCCTAATTGCATGTAGCACTGCAATGTTTCGTGCTGGGTGATTAAGACATGCAATTCCTTCACTTGTTTGCCTGCGCTCGGCACACAGTCCGTTGTGGGCATTATTTCCAGCACGCTCTGGTGAAAAATGCTATCAAACGGACTCAAAACCAACCATCAGATTGCATAAACCAGAAAGAGGAAAAGCAAAAGATTTAATTAAATTGGAACTCGAAAAAGGTGTAACAGCCTTGGCTACTTCAACCACAAATAGCAACGAGACAAGAATCCCGAGCTCAATGAAGAAAGCATGAAGTGCAATAATAAATTAAAGTACAAACAGAAATAATTGTGTAGTCTGTAGTGCTTAGTGTCATGGTTTCGTGACATGGTCAGGGTAAAGATAAGGAAATTATTTACGCTTATTGAGAGCAGAGATTCGTTCTATATCGTACAAATTTATGGCAGCAATTAAATGGAAATGTTCAGACGAGAGCTTCATGATAAAGTGAAACAGTCAAGGGCAGGGTAGAATTGAATGTCTGCCAAATGAATAGACTCATTTGCCCGACATTTTGGACTTTGACTTTTAATCGGAAAGTGTAGCCTCGAATAGATTTTTTCCAATCACAAAATGACCCACGTGTGGCTTAGGCTACGACAGATCATTGGCATTTTCTCGGGCTCACTCTTTATGCTTGGGGCAGCCCAGGATTTTCCCTTAAGCAATATAAGCACGTGTTTAGGGGATCATCAAAAGAGAGGCATCAAAATTTATCATTCCAAAATTCCAATTCCTAAACATTTTTTAAAGTTTGGATCTTTGCAAAATGGAAATTTTCTAGGACTACTTGAGCTCATAAGTAAGTCTGATCCATTTTTAATCACTTACATAATGTGGTAGTGGAAGTTCCTCCAAGTTATCCAAAACAATTTGTGAAGAAATACAGTAGACTCCCCGTTATCCGAGCTAGTCCGAGGGGGGGGGGGATAAACTCGGATAACGCGATGTTCAAAGAAAATGTTTATTTTATATACACTATTCTAAGCTACTGAATTAAAAGAGCGGCATATAGGTATAGTACAACGTGGGCCAAAAGTCACCATGGGGTTTAAAATTTAATAACTTTTTCGTTAAAATTTTTAATTATTTTTTTTTTTTTCAGATTATAAAATATACCAAATGTAAAGTTTTTTTTTTCTAAGTATGGAAAATAATGTCCCTTAAATGACCCCCGTTTTCAGCTTCGCAAGGATGGTCACGTTTTAGAGCATTTGCCATAACATCTTTCGGAACATTCCTGTTTCGCGAAAATTGGGAGAATTCTCTCTATTAAATTAGGGAGAATTTTCACAAAACTCGGGAAATTTCCGCTTTAGGACCTACTAATCCCCCCGGGTGGGTTCTAGGTTCTTACCACCTAAATCGGAAATGGACTAGCTAAAGCGGAAATTCCGGAAATTAAGGAATTAAAAAAATTCTCCCTAATTTAATAGAGAGAATTCTCCCAATTTTTGCGAAACAGGAATGTTCCCATCTTTCAAAATTTGTGGCTGTAGCGCTAGAATTTCTGCAACAGTGTTGGCCTTGAGTTCAAGGATTGTCTCGGGCTTGTTCACATATACTCGCTTCTTAAAATAACCCCAAAGAAAATAGTCGGGTGCTGACAAATCTGGCGAGCGCGCTGGCCAATTAATTTCCGAATGTCTGCGAATTATTCGCTCTCCAAAAATTTGACGTAAAAGTGCCATTGTGTCTCAGGCAGTGTGGGCAGTGGCTCCATCCTGCTGAAACCACATCTCAGGTCTGTTTTCAAGAGCAGGACGTAAAAAATGTTCTATCATAAACCGATACCGCTCTCCATTTACGGTTGCAACACTTCCATCTTCATTTTCGACGAAGTAAGGCCCTATGATATTTTCAGATGTAATGCAACACCATACTGTACACCTAATGGGGTGCAATTGGCGCTGATGAATGACTCTTGGATTTACAGAAGCGCAGAACCTACAGTTCTGCTTATTAACAAAGCCATTCAAATGAAAATTAGCTTCATCACTCATAATCAGATTTTCAATAAAGTTGATTTCATTTAGACGTTGCCGATGATCTGCCGGTTTTAATTCTTGCACCAATTGCACCTCATATGGAAAGAACTCTAAATCTTTTTTTTTTAATGCACCGTAGTGACGTACGGGCCATTCCTAGTTGAGCAGAACGCTTTCTGGTAGGTGTTCCTAGTCTTTCGTTAACACTTTCCTGTACACATTCAATATTTTCCGCAGCGCGAATTGAACGTGGTCTACCGGTTCGAGGCAAATCCCTTACGGTGCCGTGTTGGTGGTGACGATGAATTAAGCAACGAATCATTGCTTCAGAGGGCGAAATTCTGACGTTAAAATGTCGACGATATGCTATTTGCGTTAAAATAATTGATCGCCGATTTAAATAATAAAATTCTATTATTCTGGTTCTTTGTTCAATTGTGAATCTCCCCATTATTTATTCTCCAGGTGTTATTTATATAATCTGTAAAAAAAATAAAAAAAATATATAAACGAAAAAGTTATTACATTTTTAAACACCAAGGTGACTTTTGGCCCACCCTGTATATGAATTATTCATGAGTATTACCATTCAAAATTGATTTTTGTACCCTTCACGGATGTGATAGGGTATATTAACTTTGTCATGAAGTTTGCAACGCACAGAATCAAGCATCTACGACTATATAAACCATATATATTCTTGGTCAGTATGATGAGACAAGTCGATTAAGCTTTGTCCGTCTGTCTATCTGTTTCTATGCAAACTTTTCCCTCAGTTTTAAGGCTATCAAGTTGAAATTTTGTGCAAGGCCTTCTTTCTATTGCACGCTGTAAATATGTCGGAACCAACGGAATCGGACCACTATGTCATGTAGCTGCCATAAGAACGACCGATCCAAAAATTCGTCTTTGTGAGAAAAACTTTTTTATTTCTAAAGATATCATTTTCTATAGTCAAATTCCATTTATGAATTTGGTTGAAATCAGACTACTCTATTATCTGGCTGTCATAGGAACGACAGTACCAAAAGCAAGTTTTTGTTAGAAAAACTTTTTTATTTCTAAAGATATCTTTACAAAATTTCATATTATTCAATAATGTTGACTGCTAAGCCATGTTCCTAAATTTGGTTGAAATCAGCGCACTATTTCATATACCTCTCATAGGAACAGTGAAATCGGAACAAGTTTTACTACTAATTTCAAAGTGGCAAATGTACCAAAAGACATAACGAAGGCTAGCTTGTTTATTCATTGTTTGTATTTAGTTTTAATGTTACATATGTATTTATAAACTGTATATAAACTATGTAGAGAAAAAAACAATTTTCGATTCGCGTTTGTTCCAAATGAATAGAAAACTGCACAAAAATGCACGACCGCAAGGTAGCTAAAACAATGCTGCCATCCCGACGGCAAATTTTGTGAAAAATGATTCCCCTAAAAATGTCTGGTCTATTGTTGCTCGGATAATGTGGAGCTCGGTTAATCGAGGGTCGAATTTGATCAATTTGGCTCAAAATATACATTAAGCTTATTGTGGAGGAAAACCCAGACCGAACCTTCGCTTCGGACTCCAGACTGACTATCCTAGGCTTGTACATACCTAGTAGTGATGCCGAATGTCCCAATTGGCAACGACCATATGCATTAAAAGTGAGTTTCCTATATGGCCAGTTTATAGGGGAGGTTGGCACTCATTCAGGAGGATCTTGACCATTCTCAAAATCAATTAACTAACCCATTGTACAAATATTTTCATGTCGTTAGCTTCATTCTACCGAAAGTTATTGCTTATTTGAAGTCTCACTTGTAGGGGAGGTAGAGGTTCCTTTTGTCGAATCTTGCGCATTTTTAATAACAACCAACTAGATCCCAGTACAAACATTTGACCAAAATTTCAAGTCACTAGCTTCATTTTATCGAAAGTTATCGCTTATTTGCAATTTCATTTGTAGGGGAGGTAGAGGTTCCTTGGGTCGGATCTTACCCATTACAGTGGAAATCGCTTATAGCGTCCTTGAGGGGACCATCACGAAATCGCCGTTCTAACCGATAGACGTTGTACCCGATATTAACTTGAAACGAAGTGAAAAAATTTCATATGTGTATAAATGTATATTAAACAAAAATAACGACAGCGAATCTGCACATTAGTAAAAATATCACAAAATAAAATTAACGCCGACGGTACACATGTAATTCAAATATCACAAATTTAATTGAAAGAAAATAACACAAAACTAAAAAAAAATATACACATAACACAAACAAATCAGATTTTTTGGAAAAAGCCTTTAATTGATTTTTGAGTTTGGCGTGCATGCTTCATAACCTGCAATTTTTTTCCAATTCAAAAATGTAAAAGTTTGTTGTTGTTTGAGGAAGGAAAGCTAACTTGATTGCTTTTAAAGAAATTTTATTGTGTGCAGTACAATTGTCGACGAACAGTAGATTTTTTTTGTTTTTGATTTTTAGTTCTTTGTCCCAGTCCATTATCCAGGCAGTAAATAATTCTCTCGTCATCTATGAATTTTTATTATTTTTTTAAAGCACGGGCGAGCTACCAATATTCTTAAAAAAAAGATGTCTTGCATATTTGCCGATCAAAGTCGTCGTTTAACTGTTCCACTCATGTTTGCAGCAACCATAACTGTGATCCTCTCCTTGGATTGGTGCTGCACGTTTCACCTATAAAATGCATGGTTCGATCAGGAGTTAATTTGTAAAATAAACCCGTCTCGCCTGCATTGAAGATTGCGTCGTTTGCATTTTCTTTTATGATTTCGGGAAAAACCGTTTTAAGGCCCGAATCTATCACTTCGTTCGCGCTTTGGGATTCGCCGCAAATTTTCCGAAACACAATGTTGTGACGATTTCTAAAGCGTTGTACCCATGCGCTGAATATCAAAACATCCTTCCCCATCATCTGAGCAAAGGCATTAGCTTTACTTTGCAACAGCGGCCAGCTTATGGGAATATTTTAGGAGGGCGTTCTCGATACTAGTCTAGTCTAGCACTTTTTTGACTGGAACATCCCTCATGGAACAACTTCTCAATTGTCTCACGTTTCTTGTTAACCAAGGTAATTTTGGAGTGGCTCACCCCGAGATCTTTTGCTATTTCTTGATTTTTTTCTCCCGCTGCTAAGCACCACAATATGTGTACTTTTTTCCTCGATTGAAAACTGTCTCCGTGACATTATTATTCAAAAGTTCGGCCACACACAACAACAACAATTGAGGTTGGTTTAAGAAAATACAATAGCACAACACAAGTGGAAATTTGCTTTGGAACAGACCAGATTTATTTCAACGAGCGAATGATCTGTAATGAACCATCTTCTGGTCTGGCAGTGCTGCTTCCGCCGGCAGATCGATGGCAGCACCTACTCAGTTGCCTTAACCCCATATGGGGTATAGTGCGTCAACTGTTCCATGTGGTATACCTATAGTTAACATGTCATTGGCAAAAACTAGTTTCGGAGAATGCAGTTGCCAGCATGCACTTCCTGCTCCATCATTTAGCCGCCTACCTGCGACAAGTCGAAGCATGTTGTGGCTTATTATTACGCCACATACAACAGGGGGAAGACAACACAAACATCCATGGCCACGAACGTCGTTGTGGACGGTATTCGAAACCCGAAACGCCGGTAGTCAGACATGAGACTGATGTCTCTACGCACTGAGCTACTGGCTGCCCCGAAGTCAAGGGCAACTGAGCGTCTGCCAACCATTCCATCCTTATCGCCGCATTTTTTATTCCCCATTTTTGCCTTCCATATTTGTGTTGTCTTCCATAGGACTATGCATTTTTATTAATACGTAAAGGATAGGGGCAACGAGCAGCGTAAATCCCGCCCATGTCTCCCGAATTGAGCTACAGCAAGATTAGGCCGCTGCTTAGCTCGTTGACAGGTCTTTTTCTCCGCCAGATGGCACTACCCGAGCTTCACGGTTATTATGGCAATCCTAGGCTCCGTCACCACATGCATCGGTACATCTTCGGATGTCCACATCCGAAGATGTACCGTCTATTACAGATCTCAAAAGGTCTGGTATTTCCCAAGAAAGAAACAATACCGCAAACAATGGGAATAATTCGACAATTCAAAAATAATAATAACCGATATGACGTTGTATCCGATGCCGCTATAAACGATTTTCACTGTATTACCACCAAGCAATTAGATCATGCTACAAACATTCAAACAAAATTTCTAGCTTCATTCTATCGAAAGTTATCGCTCATTTGAAGTTTCATTTGTAGGGGAAGTAGAAGTTTCATGGGTCGGATTTTAAGTATTATCAATATCAGTCAGCTGATTCCTACTACAAACATTTGACCAAAATTTCAAGTCACTAGCTTTATTTTATCGTAAGTTGTCGCTTATTTTAAGTTTCATTTGTAGGGAAGGTAGGGGTTCCTTGGTTTGCATCTGGCCCATCTTTAATACCAACTAATTCAATCCTACTTCAAACATTTGACCAACATTTAAAGTCGCTGGCATCACTCTATCAAAAGTTACGGTTATTTGAAGTTTCATTTGTTTGTAGGGAGGGGGGATTCCTTGAGTCAAATCTTGCCCATTTGCAACACCAACCAACTAGATTCTACTAGAAACATTTAACCAAAATTTCAATTGGAATTGTTTGTGACACTTGGTTTCATTCTGCACACCAACTTAGTATGCGTCTGTAGCTTAGCTCGGTAACGCACCGGGCATTTTTTGCTACTCGAAACACGGTCTCTGCGGTTCGCGCCCCGCAACGGTGCGTTACCGAGCTAAGCTACAGACGCATACTAAGTTGGTGTGCAGAATGAAACCAAGTGTCACAAACAATTCCAATTTAAATTGAAAATGATTCGCACTTGTACATTTGCAAGAACATTAATACATAAAGCAAAATTTCAAGTCTCTAGCTTCATTCTATTGAAAGTTATCGTGGTTCAATGAATATTTAATTTTTTGAAATTTGTAGGGGAAGTAGACGTTCCTTTGATCTGATTATGCCCATCTTACCAAAACTCAAGCAACTTCTCATCTGAAGGCTATATGCCAAAAATCAGGTGTCTACGTCAATTAAATAAATAACTGGCGCAACAGTCCAATTTGAACCACGGCCTCGAGATGAGTTAGCATCATCTCATTTTCTAGATCGTGACGGTTTTTGTGCAGAGGTATGTGATCAGCAACACGCTCAACCGAGTTATTTACCCCATAATGGGTACTCATTTAACAGCTGAGTGTGCTCATAGTCCGACACGTAAATCCCCGGAATCGAACCGGGGCCCAGTGCGTTGAAGGCGAACGTGCTAACCGTTGCGCCATCCGGACTACCCGTCCTACCCTACTACGTCAATTGGTTCAAGAATTATAGACAAAAAGCATGAAAAGTATTGTAGGGTAGATTAGATTAGATTAGGTGGAGGGCGGTGGGCCGAAGGGCCACCAAGCACTGCGACCTGAAGGTCTATTGTGCTACACCCTAGTGTCTATTCAGATTAGGGATTAGTTGTCGAGACCAATCATTCCCACGAATCTGCTCAATTGCTCGAGTCTTAGTGAGGCAATCGTTTCCGCTTCAGGAAATGCGTCGCCGAAGCATTTCAAGCGGTAGAGTTGAAGTGCGTCACAGTCACAAAGAATGTGCTGAGATGTCTCATCCTTACCCTCACAGAAGCGACAGCTTGGGTCAGAGACGATCCCCATTCTAATATATAAATAATCCCTCAGGGTAAAATGACCCGTAAGGAGCCCGCAGATAATTGTCACGCGGTTTCTGCGTAATCTTAAGAGCTCAATGGTACGATTGCGCGAGTGACCAGCTATAAACAGTTTGGCCTGTCTGAGTCCAGGCGTACTGTCCCAGCGCGCAATTGTTACCGAGTGCTCCCATTCCCTGAAATGTCGTCTTACGCTATACAAGGGGATTCCACAGTATGGCTCTGGGCCGATGAGAGGGGTTGCAGAAGCTTTCCTAGCCAACTCATCGGCTGTCTCGTTTCCTCGGATGCCGGTATGTCCAGAGATAAAAAGAAGCAGTGAAATATACAATTAAATTGGTCCAATTACAATATTACTACGTATTAAAGCTGGATAAGTTCGGGATAAGACATTTCGCGGCGTCACGCACTTTGGTGAACATAAAATACAGAAGCTAAGATACATACAAGAAAGTAGTTGCTAATTTAATGCCTTGTGAAATTATCATTGCTATTGTTTTTAGGGTTTTGTAGTAAAAACAAAACTCTTATGAAATCGGTCAAATGTCTGTCTGTCCGTCTGTCCATAGAATATCTCACGAACGACTGAAACTAAAATACATACATGAAATTTTGTAGGAATGTGTAGAATTACTATAATTCGCCGGAGAAAGCGATGCGTCGTAATAAGTCAACTTTAAAAGGGGTCCGTCCGCATAGAGGGGAAATGAAAGTCCAAATTTTTTTCGTTTTGGTATAGGCAAGTGAGGTATCGTAAGAAAGGTACCGTCGAGCACATTCAATTTTTGGAATTTTCTTCAAATTTGAGACCGCTATTCTTAGAAATATGAAAATTTACAGAAAAGCGGCATTTTACTAGCGTAGAAAACTAAAAATAATAGAATTTTGAAATCTCATCAGAAAAGGTTAATAAAGGTACATTTCTATAGTTGCAGTTAGCACACCGCTGCACCCTTTAAGTACAACAGCACAACACAGGTCAAAAATATTGATGGCCAAAGATAACCAACATCATAGACAATAATATCTCTAAGTTTCATTACAACCACCTGTAATGAACCACCTGTTACGAACCATATTATGGTCTGGTAGTGCTGCTCCCACCAGCAGATCGAAGCAGCACCTGATGAGTAGTGATCTGTTGGTGGTACGAAACCAGAGGCCAGAGGCCCATTACACCCGGACCCAGGAGCGACCGTGTGGGCGTCTGATCCGTCCGTCAACCATTCCATCCTTATCGACTATTTTTTTTATTCCTCATTTTTACCTCCCCTGTTTGTGTTGTCTTCCCCAGGCTTAGAACATAGAGCCATGGAATGAGCTTATATTGTATGTTTCTGGCTCCAACATTTGGCGAATAAGTCGACAGTCAGCCTACTCGGTTGTTGTTTGATATTGACATATGTTGACTGTTCTGTCGAATTGTGCATGAATAAAAGTCAGTTCTTGTCAGATTATCGACAGTCAGCCTACTCAGTTGGCGTTTAGGTATTGACATAATGTTGACCGCGCTGTCGAATTGTGCAAAAACAAACGTCAAATTTTGTCAATATTTAAATTTCATAATTTCTAAACGGTCTACTGAGTTAGCTGATTGTCGACCACATGTCGACTTAGTACCCAGATTTTGGAGCCACTGTTTCTATGGAGACATACAGGACAAGCTCATTCCATGGCTATATATTCAAAGTCCCCAGGCCTATGAATTTTTGTCAATACGTAAAAGACAGGGGCAACGAGCGGCGAAAACCCCGCCCACATCTCCCGAACTGAGCTATAGCAAGCATAGGCCGTTGCTTAGCTCGTTGAGGGGCTTTTTTCTTCGCCAGATGGCATAGCCCGACCCACACGGTCATATGCTACCTTAGGCTCCGTCCCCACGGGCATCTTCGGATGCACACCAAACCGTCCGTTACACACCTCATGTTTAATAATAGTACATTCATTTAAATTTTGACATTTTGACACCATCCACACAAAAAATGCACAAAACCGGCCATAACGGGAGGTCCCCATAGAGAGGAAATGAAGGTGAACATTTTTTTTTCATCTGGTATAGGCAAGTGAGAAAGGTACTACCGAGTACACTCCATTTTTGGCGTTTACAACAAATTTGAAAAAAGGGAAAAAGAGGTAAAGGGGAAAATATGAGATCATAATTTGTCTCTCTCAGAAATATGAAAACATACAGGAAGAAGGCTTTCAACTAGCACAGAAAACAAAAAAATTATGGAATTTGGATATCTTCTGAAAATAGGTTAATAATAGTATATTCCTACAGTTAGCACACCCCTGCATTTCTCAAACTCATCCGAGGTCGAAAATATTGATGGCCAACGATAATCAACACCATGAGCAATAATATCTCCAAGTTTCGTAATAATCACGTAATATTTAATAGTAGTACATTCATTTAAATTTGGTCATTTTGATATCATCCACTCAAAAAATGCTCATAGGTCTCTTGTACTACATACTAGTACTCCGAGTGAAACTACTTGCATATTGTTTTCCGTAGAGCGAATTGGAGTTAACCATTTTCAAAAGGGTAAAGATTGGTGGGAGAGGAGGGAATGGGGGGAGGTATACTCTACTTTCTAAAGCCCGGCGAGCGCGAAATGACTGGTTCGACGAAGAATGCAAAGACTCACTTGACGCGAAAAACGAGGCCTTCAGACAATGGATTCAACGAGGAACCAGAGCCAGAAGAGTAAAATATGACGAGCTACGGCGAATATCGAATAAACTGAACATAAACGAAAACTTAGCTAATAGGAACACCAGACAAGCGTACAAACTAGTAAATACAATTAAGAACGGCTACCAACCCAGGACTAGCCTTTGTAAGGACAAGGATGGAAACATCATCAGCGACACCGATGGTATTAACAAGCGATGGGCGTCTTATTTTGAAGAGCTTCTAAACCGACCATCTAACATCCCCACACAGGAAGCTCTCGATGATATTGTACAATATATCTAGACCCACCCATTCAACCCCCGACAGTAGAGGAAGTTAATCTCGCCTTGCGGTCACTAAAGCGAAATAAAGCGCCGGGTGCTGACGAGATTCCAGCTGAACTGCTAAAATTCGGTGGAACGAGTCTAGTTGATGCCATACATCAATTACTCCTGCGAGTATGGGAGAACGAGGAGATTCCAGACGATTGGCGCAGAAGCATCATCTGTCCAATTCATAAAAAGGGAGATAAACTGCGGTGTGAGAACTACAGGGGCATCTCACTAGTTTGTACGTCCTATAAAATTTTGACGAAAATTCTGGAAAATAGAATAAAACCGTACGCAGAACGAGTCATTGGCGAATATCAAAGCGGTTTCAGACCTGGTCGCTCCACAACCGATCAGCTCTTCTCAGTCAAACTGATACTCCAGAGGTGCTGGGAGTACAACGTAAACGTATACCAAATCTTTGTCGACTTCAGGCAGGCATACGACAGTATCGATCGTGGAGTACTGTACAACATCATGCTGAAATTTGGTATACCGGCAAAATGAGTGCGACTGACAAAGATGACGATGACCAACTCCGTCTCACAAGTCAGGATCCAGAATAGACTTACTGATCTATTTGAAACACGCACTGGTTTGAAACAGGGCGATGGGCTGGCACCGACGCTCTTCAACCTAGCATTGGAATACGTTATTCGGGCCATGAATATGGACAACAGCAAGACGCTACTCATCAAGTCGACACAATTAGCAGCGTACGCCGACGACATCAACATCATGTCCCGAAGATTGGCTGATGCAGAAGAACTTCTGCATACGCTCGATACCGCTGCAAAGGAAGTTGGATTACGTATTAACTAAAAATAATGATGCAATCGGTGACAAGGACACCTGCACAACCAAGCATCAATGTGGGGGACCTCAACATCGAGTTCGTGAACAACTTCATTTACCTGGGTTGCAACTTGTCAAGGGACGCCAACGAAACTGACGAAATCAAGCGACGGATACAGTTAGCTAATAAGACTTTTTTCTCGGTTCTCCCCATAATGAAATCGAAGCATGTGCACAGAAACACGAAGCTCCGCGTGTACAAAACCATTATACGACCAGTGCTATGCTATGGCTGCGAAGCATGGACCCTAACTCAAGCCTCCGAAAACATGCTAGACACTTTTGAACGTAAGGTTCTACGGCGAATTTTCGGGGCTGTTTGCGATCGAGATGGATGGCGCATCCGGTACAACCATGAGTTATATGAAATGTACGATGAGCTGCAAGTCTCGAAAATCGTCAAACTACAACGACTTCAATGGGCAGGGCATGTACAAAGGATGGACGATGATCGCATGCCTAAGAGAGTAATGAATGCAGAACGAGTCGACGGAGCGAGACTGCGAGGACGACCGAGATCTCGTTGGGAGAGCTCAGTAGGTGTGGACGCCGCGCAGCTGCTGGGCTCCCAAAATTGGAGGACGCGGTCACGTGACCGAGATAATTGGAGGACAATGATCCAGGCGGCCAAGGCCCGACGTCGGGCTGTCGCGCCACGATGATGATGATGAGACTATACTTTCTACTATAATTATTCAAACAATTTCAATATTTTTTACACAAGCTTGCAATTTGCAATATCGTCTTAACATGAATGGTTAAGCATCTCCAAGAGTAGGACAGTTCATCTCCTATTGGCATGGGGCACTACAAAACCCTGGGATTGTGGGCTTAGTCCTCTATTTTCCGGTTTCAATTTTTTATACCCTAGACTTATAGTAAGGTTTTTTGTTTTTGTCACGACAAAAATATGTAACACCTCAAAGGAGGCTTCGGAGGTATAGCAGTGTATATACATATATTTTAAGTGATCAGGGTCTCCTCCTGATTCGATTTAGCCAGGTCTGTCTGTCTGTCTGTCCGTTCGCAAGATAACTTTCGATAGAATGAAGCTAGAGCCTTGAAATTTTGGTCAAATGTTGGCAGTATGATCTAGTTGATTGGCATTGAAAATGGGCATGATCAGGCTAAGAGAACGCCTGAATCCCCTACATAAGTAAAATAATTAAATATATTTATAACTCCCGATTAAAAAGCATGAAAAGCTCTAGCTTTGGTAGATTGCTCGTGAGAGTAATCTTATACTCTCCCGGAAAAATAAGATCGATCAGTTGAAAACTAACGGTAATTTTCTTAAAAAGAGCCCCACACTACCCAATTTTTCATGTTTTTTTTATAACTCTTGAACCAAGTGAACGAAGACGCCTGATTTTTGGCATGTGACCATGAGTTAAGAAGCTGCTTGAGTTTTAGTAAGTTGGGCTTAATCGGATCACACATTTTAAAGAATTAAATATTCCTTTAACCACGATAACTTTCGATAGAATGAAACTAGTTAGTTGAAAATTTGGTACAATGTTGGTAGTAAGATCTTGTCAGTTGATATTGACAACGGGTAAGATCAAACCCAAGGAACTCCTACCTCCTCTACAAATGAAACTTCAAATAAGCGATAACTTTTGATAGAATGAAGCCAGCGACTTGAAATTTTGGGCAAATTATTGCAGTGAGATTTAGTTTGTTGGTATTAAAGATGGGCCAGATTCAACCTAAGAAACTCTTCCTCCCCCTACAAATGAAATTTAAAATAAGCGATAACTTTCGATAAAACGAAGCTAGTGACTTGAAATTTTGGTCAAATGTTCGTACTGGGATCTAGTTGTTGTTATTAAAAATGCACAAGATTCGACAAAAGAAACCTCTACCTCCCCTACAAGTGAGACTTAAAATAAGTAATAACTTTCGATAGAATGAAGCTAGCGACTTGAAAAATTCAACAAATATTTGTAGAATGGGTTAGTTAATTGATTTTTGAATGAGTGCCGACCTCCCCTATAAACTGGTCATAAAAAAAACTCACTTTTATTGCATATGTTCGCTGCCAGTAGGTACTCGTACTTTTGATATCACCACTAGGTCTGTCCAAGTCTAGGGTATATACGCTTCGGGCTCCAGGTCGAAGCGAAGCTTCGGTCTGGTTTTTATTGTCGTGTCGGTCATTTCGGAATTGTTCATAAGCCAGGCGAATGGATAACTTTGAGCCAAACGATTGGACTCATCCGACTGATTTGTTCCTTTTCGACTAACTAACGAACTGGGAAAATTTATTTGGCCGGTCAAATGTCCTGAGTTGTATTCGCCCGGAACAGAACTTGGCTTGAACTAGTAGTAGTGACCAAGCAGAGAACGATCGAATTCGAACTCGCCTTTCGATCATGTCGCCTAAACCGAGAGAGTTGGGGGCGAGTGCTACCTTTTGTCGAACTTGGGGTCTGCAAAATAGAGGGAGCAATATTGAAAGGATGCTTAATGTAAACCGATTAAATCGGTTTTACTTTGGAACTTTGAGCAATACTTAAAGATAATTTTTGTGGAAAAATTAATCAGGTTTATCGTTCAATGTCATGTGTTTGTTTTCATCATGCGAAAATACCTTGCGTACCACCTCCCACGGATCCAAATACACAATTATGAAAACATTAACACCATCATCATTTATTAATATACGAGTACTAATTTACAATTTTCAAATATTTCATCGCCGCATTGTCGCTTGTTGTTGCTTCGCCTGACTCAATTCCAACTCTTTGCCGGCACTCAAAAGTGATAGATGATTGAGTATTTCTAACTTCCTTCTCGTTGAAACAAACGGACATAATAGCTTCATTTATTCTAAGCATGGTCTATTCTCATTTTTTTATAATTCTTCCTATAATTCGTCCGATAAGCCCCTGTACACCACCTTGATCCTGATTTTTGGCCATACCGTTCACTTCGTCCATAACAAGACCATGATTTACTCACACCTTTCTTTGTCACCGTGAAAATATCCGTACAGTGATTTGTCTAGCAGTTCGGACACTTCTTGTTTAACCGTTTATATCCCAGTGTTGTAAATTTACAACATGTCGGTAATATAGGTATATATGCTATTGGCAAAATCTAATATTCTGCCCCATTTAACTAATTTTGCTTGAAAACTACATGTGTTCTTTACAGTTTCGTCCTATGCGCTTGGCCATGATTTGCTCGTTTACCGTTATTTGGTCATTTGTGTAAGTGCAAGTCCGCATATCGGTTGGGTCGCAGATTTGTCATTTTTATATTTTTATAACATTGCATTTCCGCGTATTTCAGGTATGAAAAAAATATGGTGTGTTTTGTCCTTATTTCTTTTGTTTAGTGAAAAAGATTTGAGCTGAACAGAGTATTAGTTTTTGTGATATGCGTGAAAATGTTATTGTTGTTTTAAAACTACAGTGGGACTTTGATAAGTTAATTATTTGACATTTTGCACTGGGTACGATGATTTTATAAAAAGGAATAAATAACTTTTCATCAGCTTCCGCCTTCAAATATTGTACAACATGAGCAAAAAACCGAAGCATATATACCCTAGACTTGTACAGACCTAGTGGTGATACCAAAAGTCCCAATTGGCAACGACCATATGTACTAGAAGTGGGTCTCCTATATGGCCAGTTCATAGGGGAGTTTGGCACTCATTCAGTGGGATCTTGACCATTCTCAAAATCAATTAACTGACCCATACTACAAATATTTGTCGCCAGTTTTCAAGTTGCTAGCTTCATTCTATCGAAAGTTAACGCTTATTTGAAGTTTCACTTGTAGGGGAGGTAGGGGTTCCTTGGGTCGGATCTTGCCCATCATTGCCACCAACCAATTAGATCCCCCTACAAACATTTAAAAAAAATTTCAAGTCTCAAGCTTCACTCTATCGAAAGTTATCGCTTATTTTAAGTTTCATTTGTAGGAGAAGTAGGGGTTTCGTTGGTCGGATTTTACGTATTTTCAATATTAGCCAACTGGATCATACTACAAACATTTGACCAAAATTTCAAGTCGATAGCTTTATTTTGTCGTTAAGTTATCGCTTATTTTAAGTTTCATTTCTAGGGGAGGTAGGGGTTCCTTAAGTAGGATCTTACCCATCTTTAATGCCAACTAACTCAATCTCACTTTAAACATTTGACCAAAATTTCAAGTTGCTGGCTTCATTCTATCAAAAGTTATCGCTTATTTGAAGTTTCATTTGTAGGGGAGGTGGGGGTTCCTTGAGTCGGATCTTGCCCATTTTCAATACCAACAAAGTAGGTCTTACTAGCAACATTTTGTCAAATTTTCAACTTGCTAGTATAATTTTTTCGAAAGTTATCGTAATTAAGGGAATATTTAATTTTTTGAAATTTGTAGGGGAGGTAGGCGTTCCTTTGATCTGATTATGCCCAACTTACAAAACCTTAAGCAGCTTCTCACTTCAAGGTTACACGCCAAAAATCAAGTGCCTACGTCAATTGGTTCAGGAGTTATATACAAAAAACCTGAAAATTAGGGTAGTACGGGGTTCATTGTAAGAAAACTACCGTTAGTTTCCAACTGATCGATTTTATTTTCCCAAGAGAGTATAAGATTACCCTCATGAGTAATCTACCTAAGCTAGAGCTTTTCACGTTTATTTAATCGGGAGTTATAGATACATTTATGTATTTTACATATGTAGGGGAGGTAGGCGTTCTCTTGGCCCGATCATGCCCATTTTCAATACCATCTAACTAGATTACACTACCAATATTTGACCAAAATTTCAAGGCTCTAGCTTCATTCTATCGAAAGTTATCGTGCGAACGGACAGACAGACGGACAGACAGACAGACAGACAGACAGACAGACAGACGGACAGACAGACAGACAGACAGACATGGCTAAATCGAATCAGGAGGTGACCCTGATCATTTATATATATACATTGCTATACCTCCGGAGCCTCCTTTAAGGTGGAATTGTTTGTGACACTTGGTTTCATTCTGCATACCAACTTAGTATGCGTCTGTAGCTTAGCTCGGTAACGCACCGGGCATTTTTTGCTACTCGAAACACGGTCTCTGCGGTTCGCGCCCCGCAACGGGACCAACTATTTTTTATTCTCAAATTCCCTCTGAATTAATTTCTCCGAGCTTAGTGGTTTCGTATGGATAGTAGCACTCATCAGGTCTTGCATCTTTGCAGCTATCCATGTGCAAGACGACCACGAAAGTGTGAGAATTCTGTTTGTATAAGCCGTGAAGGCGTGATTTTACTTGAAAACTCGACCGTGGAGGTCTAGATGGTGTGAAGCACTTATATTAACTCACTAGAGGGGTGGAGAGAGGGTGAGAAGTGGAGATATTTGTTCCCTGGCAATTTTACTTTATGTATTAATGTTCTTGCAAATGTACAAGTGCGAATCATTTTCAATTTAAATTGGAATTGTTTGTGACACAGTGTGAAGTGTCATAAACAATTCCAATTTAAATTGAAAATGATTCGCACTTGTACATTTGCAAGAACATTAATATATAAAGCTCCTTTAAGGTGTTACATATTTCCGTCGTGACAAAAACAATATACCCTATACTAAAAGTCTAGGGTATAACAAAAACAATATACCCTATACTAAAAGTCTAGGGTATAATTAAGCGATGAAGCATTTCACGAGCTCCTAGAAATTGGAGACGAATATGAATTTGATAGGCGTCTTGGGGACCCGATTCCGACAGGAGTGGACTCCGAAGATGAAATGGAAATCGAATCCATTATTTAGGGAAACGAGCCGACAGCAATATCTTCTGGAAATGGAAAACCAGATTCAAATTAAAAGGGTAAATGGCGATTCAGGCGACTCAACTTTGAGGCTCCAGATACCACATGGAAAGATTGTCTACCTTCACCACCTGAAAATGAGCTAACGCCGCTGGAATACTTCAAAGAATTTCTGACCCATAATTTGGCACAGTTGATCGTCGAATAGACCAACATCTATGCGCTTCAAAAGGATGGCATTATATTGGGCAACAGAAAATGGAATCGAACTGCTATTTTCCTAAAAATGGGAATTTTCAAAATGCCAAGTGTCCGATTGTATTGGGTTAATGAGTGTAGGTATGGTCCCATCGCTGATTTCATGAGTAGGAATAGGTTCCAGCAGTTGCTCAAACACCTACATTTTTAGCGACAATGAGAAAAAAGAGCAGCACTTCCCGAAAAGAGGATAGTCAGTGTACTTCCAATAAGCGATGTTCGCTATGATAACGTTGATCACTTTCCTATTGTTACGGAAAAGCAAGGCCGATGCAAAAATTGTGTATCCGGTTTTTCGAAAATTATGTGTACAAAATGTAAACAGCACTTGTGTCTTACTAAAAATAAATCTTTTTTTTTAATTTCCACAAAAAATAAATCTTATACTCTATTGTGCTCTTAGTTTTTTAATTACCCTTACTGCCCATTGTTGTTTTTAAACAACATAGCCCTACGCACGCAAAGGATACACGGAATTGTGAAAATTAACCTTTATCATCGTCTGTAAGTTTTTTTTGGATGAAATTACACGCCAAATATTTTTTTAATGAATAATTGTTAAATTGGGATAGAAAGGGTTAAGCAGTTTTTTACTTCGCGTGTCCAAAGCATTGAATTCGGCGGAATCGAAACCGAGTTCTTTGCATACTAGCGAGACAGTAGTATTTTTATCTGGTGGAGTTTTAAATTAAGTATTTAATGGGCAAATCTGTATACGGTAAATATTCACATACTCCAGGCGGGCCCGAAGGCAGTCTTCATTTTACGCCTATGGATTTGGTCGCTGAAGTATCCTTTTGCCGTCGTGATTCGAGTGCCATTTAGAAAACCATTTCAAAAGTCTATGAAAAAGTTTTAATATTTCACTGATAATGATAGCAACTATGTTTTGCTTGCTGCACCCTATTGCCCGATATTCTGCTCAAAAGTTCTAATACACGAGGCGCGTAAACCCGTCGGGCGCGTCAAATCTACGATACCTGTCCCATGTAAACAGCAAACGGGTTCATGGCAATGCGTAACTTCTTAGCTGATGACGGGTCCCTCATCCGCCGTTTATGAGTCGATGAATCCAACAACAAACACATGAACAAAGATGACTTCAGTACTCGCACATATGCTGTCGAATCGTAAATGCACCTTGTGTAAACACAACGGCCGGCGTGTGCATTACTTCCGCGTCAGTAAAATTCGCTTTGTAATCTGGTACGTTTAGACCGTGGTGAGTTTCTACGTATTACTTATTTCTCGAAGGAGTTCGCATCGTCTTACTTATTCCTCCAAGTAGTTCGTACCGTCTAAACGTAATCAATGTTCTACCTTGAGTAGTTTTTAAGTTAATGCGCATTTTGTAAAATGCCTGTAGCAGCAACTATTAAGAAAACGAAAAATATCGACTTTGTCCTTGTTTTTCAGCATTAGCATCTAGTCACCCTAGATTTGACCAGCTTTCGAATGGTCACTGACTCACTTTTCTAAGCACAGTTCGACAGCAACTTGATTGTACATACTTCACTAGATTCCTGTTCCAACTAGATTCCTTCACTACCACAGAAAAAACCAGGCCGAAGCGTATATACCCTAGACTTGTACAGACCTAGTGGTGATACCAAAAGTACCAATTGGCAACGACTATTTGCATTAAAAGTGAGGTTGGCACTCATTCAGGAGGATGTTGACCATTCTCAAAATCAATTAACTAACCCATTCTACAAATATTTGTCGAGTTTTTCAAGTCACTAGCTTTTTTTTATCGAAAATTATCGCTGAGTTGAAGTTTCATTTGTAGGGGAGGTAGGAGTTCCTTGGGTCAGATCTCGCTCATCATTGCCACCAACCAATTTAATCATGCTATGAACACTTAAGTAAAATCTCAAATCTCTAGCTTCATTCTATCAAAAGTTATCGCTTATTTGAAGTTTCATTTTTTAGGGGAAGTAGGGGTTTGGTTGGTCGGATGTTACGTATTTTCAATATTAGCCAGCTGAGTCCTACTACAAACATGTAACCAAAATTTCAAGTCGCTAGCTTTATTTTATATTAAGTTATCGCTTATTTTAAGTTCCATTTGTAGGGGAGGTAGGGATTCCTTGGGTTGGATCTGGCCTATCTTTAATACCAACTAACTTATTCTAACTTTAAACATTTGCCCAAAATTTCAAATTGCTGGCTTCATTCTATCAAAAGTTATCGCTTATTTGAAGTTTCATTTGTAGGGGAGATAGGGGTTTCTTCAGTCGGATCTTGCCCATTTTATACCAATACCAACAAACTAGATCCTACTAGCAACATTCCACCAAATTTTCAACTTCCTAGTGTCATTCTATCGAAAGTTATCATATTTAAAGTAATATTTAATTTTTTGAAATTTGCAGGGGAGATAGGCGTTCCTTTAATCTGATTATGCCCAACTTACTAAAACTCACGCAGCTTCTTACTTCAGGGTTACATGCCAAAAATCAGGTGTCTACGTCAATTGGTTCAAGAGTTATAGACAAAAAACCTGAAAAGTAGGGTAGTACGGGGCTCTTTGTAAGAAAATTACCGTTAGTTTTCAACTGATCGATTTTATTTTTCCAGGGGAGTATAAAATTACCCTCACGAGCAATCTACCAAAGCTGGAGCTTTTCATGTTTATTTAATCGGGAGTTATGGATACATTTAATTATTCTACATTTGTAGGGGAGGTAGGCGTCCTCTTGGCTTGATCATGCCTTTTTTCAACGCCAACCGACTAGATCACACTCACAATATTTGACCAAAATTTCAAGGCTCCAGCTTCATTCTATCGAAAGTTATCAGACAGACAGACAGACGGACAGACAGACATGGCTAAATCGAATCAGGAGGTGACCCTGATCATTTATATATATACATTGCTATACCTCCGGAGCCTCCTTTAAGGTGTTACATATTTTCGTCGTGACAAAAACAATATACCCTATACTATAAGTCTAGGGTATAAATATCGTGTTAAATGGAATACATCCCCAAGTCAGATGCATTGGTATCTACGGAGTATCCAGAACTAAGTGAATTTCATGCTGTTATCCCCATTACTTGCACAGTGCTTCCGGTATGCTGGAATGAATGGCATCGATTCATTCTACCTAGTCTTCTTAATAATGCAGACGACTGACTACACAACAAATTCTCTCGTCCTCGACGATCTGAATCCGTGGATAGGGAATATATATATGGAGTAGTTCGTATCGTGGCAATATGTTGTTTCATCCGGGAATTTTAAGGGAAGTTGAAAAATCGAATACTGTCTTGCAGAGAGGTAGTTTCAAAAGTGTTAGCTTCCTGTATATTTAATTACGAGTATATGTATATGGTTGGGTAGTTTATTACATCCTGTGAGAGTGCTTTGTATTCGTTTAGCATGCATGGAGTATGTCACTTAGGGGAGTAGTGTGTACATATACTTGAATATCATTTCCGTTTATCTTTGTGTGTGAATTTTATTACACCTTCTGGGAAATATCTACTATCTTTTCCAGTACGAAATACAATCATGTAAAAATTTATGGTGACATTTTGTTTAGGATATATCCATTATCGGTTTACCGAATGAAATATGAAAAGAAATAAATCTCCCTTAAAAGCTTTCAACTCTGATTTATTTTTCTTATTTTTTTGGGACTAAACTGGAAATTTTCCCAATCGATAGCCGTAAGTTCTCGGTCGCGACTCTACTATCCTACATCTAGAGAAGCATAAGTTCAATCCTCGGTCCATGAATTAAAACTACCTGTGGGTACTACTACAACTCGTACAGCGTTCCGAGCCTGCAGTAAAAAGGCAGCTCGAATAGGCGCATGCTAGGCTAGCAACTGAACCGTCCCAAAAATATGATATCGAAACGTCAACACGGCAATGCAGAAAATGTTGACGTGCCCATGTCTCTGAAGGGGTCAAAGCAATTAACAACAAAATCGTTTAATTTTACCCAAAATATTATTATTTTTGATTTTGGGGAAAAAAAAACGATAGGGAACAGCTTTTGTGTTTAGAAGGAAGGACTTTGGAATTGTACATCTTCTATATATATGTATAATGACGCAAAATAAGCGATGAAGTTCATCGGCACTTTAGGCCCGTCCCATGCAAATACATTTTAATTTTGATAAATTTGCTTTCAAGTTGTCTATGATTTACTTTGAAAAATTTGTCCTTTTTCTTTACCAAACGACTCAAAATACCATCAGCAGTTGTCTACTGCATTCGCCTCATGACTCCCAGCCATGATCCATCTCGCCTATACAGGGTATCCGGAAATTGTCGGATAAACAATTTCCAGTACAAAATATGAGGGAGCACTTTACTAAATTCTTCACCATTTAGCTGTCACAGGCATTTACATTTTTGTTAAATATGCCCGGCCTGACATGACTATAAATTGAATATTTCGGAAACTCTAAAACTTTGTTACTCTAAAATATAAAATTTGTTTGGTAAAAATCAGTTAGGGGGAATTTTTCATTTAAACGATTTTCCTGCACGGGCCCGGAACTGCCAGAAATTAATAATTTAGGGTAAAATGATCTGAGTACGATTCGTCCATAACAAAACGGAGATTTAATATTTTAAATGAAACTTCTATATTATGCATTCGAGAATTTGAGAAAAAGTTATCACTTTTGTAAGATTCAAAACTTGTTATATGATTAGAAAAAATTAAAACAAACATTTTCATTAGTGTCATTGTCATTGGCAAGTGAACGCATATACATTTATCTCCCAACAACCTTATTTATATTTTACAATCTATTAATCGCGAGAGACTTAATTTCGAGATCAAAACAAACCTCAGTGATACATGTATATTCAGGTTAAGCAGGTTCATATTTTGCCAATCTGTCAATTGATTCACCCCTTCATTTGCAAAGTTTGATGTCTCTCATGCATGGCTACTTTCGGTTTCAACCGAAATTATCCCTTAATGCCTTATTTTCAAATGGTTTATTTTATGGTTCCCCTAAAACGCAATAACTGGAAAACTACGCAAGCTAGAATGGTCACCTAATATTTGGCCCTTATATCAAAAATTTATCCCCTGAATATCGGAAAAATGGTTTGTTAGTTGTACCGCTATGAAATAAACATAATATATGTACATAATGTGCAAGTTTTCCAAATATCCGGTGAGATGAATGCTGGCATTTCCAAAACTACCCATCACTTCACTCCGCTCCCACGGCTAAGTATCCGTGAAAAAAATTTCCAAAATTACCAAGATAAGGGTCAAATTAACAGTTTTCGGGTCGCTAAGATGTCTGTTTCATATAAAAAATCGCGCTCGGAACCTGAGAACCTGGCGAGTTACATGAGCTGACTGAATTCTCATTCCTATACTAGAGACGTTGGATCAATCTCCAATAACCATTCTTTCAAGTACAGTAAAGCCTCCTTAATCAGAGTACTGGGAAGTAGAGCCTTCACTTCGGATGATACGATTTGTTCATCCTGCGAATTATCTTTAAAATTCTTCAGGGTTTCGCGCTTGGTGGCCGTGTTCGTTCGGTCACCACTCTACGATCTAGAGAATGAAGGTTCGATCCACGGTGCGAAGAAAAAACTGACTGTGTTCTACTAGAACTCCCACTGCGCTCCGAGCTTGTCAGTATCAAGACGGCGCTGATAGTAGGAGCATGATAGCAACTGCACATCCGAACAAGGCATAGAAACGTAAGAGATGTTGACGCGGCCATGCCCATGGCGGTGGCCAGTCATTTAACAGAGAAAAAAACTCTTTTCATAAAAGATATCTTTGCGTGTTTAAGCCACTTAAATCGTTGAACCTTTTTTTAGGCACTTGACGGGGGTTTGACCGGGGGAATTGCTGGCAACCACAATATCTATAAATTTCATGATTTTCGAATTTTATTAGGGCCTCAAATTCGTGCGAGAGCGGGATTGGACATCCTTCTCGCCGTTCATTGGCATTGTATCTTTGAAGTAACGGTAAATTTCATAACTAGAAAAATGCCAGTTCGTATGAAATTTGTGTGCTCTGAAAAGAGCACACAAATTTCATACCTGTATAATAATTTTTTACCGGCTTTTCTTATCTTACGGAGAAATTAGCTGCTTCGACAATTGAACCATCCTTAGTGTCTCCTTAAAATAGATTCCACTTGAAATCAAGCCAACCCTTTTGTAGTGCTGTACTCTAAACGCTCGTACTCGATAGTAAAGTTTGTAGCAAAACATAACTATACTTGAAGTCCGTCATGGTACATGTGTTCCAATCTTAAACATGGTAGAAAAACCGCTGTTGTCAATGTATCGATCCGGTTCTTAATTGAATCGCAGCACAAATATCAACTTAATAGTGATCGAGGACGAGGAACGAACCACACATGACAATATTCTCCAGTTGATAATGCCTAGTTGACTGCAAATATGCGCTTGCAGAGCCACTACAGTTCGGAGTAGTTTGAGACGAATGATATACAGTTATGCGTATCATGTTAGCCATTGATTTATTGGTTAAGGTTTTGCACCGATGACAGACCTAGCAACATAACATATTATTGCCAAGCTATACTGAGAACTTCGCAGATTCGGATAGGGGCTTATGCCTAGTACGCGTTGTGACTCTTGAATAGATCCAGCCTGCCCCGACTCAATACAAGATGCAGAGAAAAAATACAACTTTCCCGACGACAATGAGACAATGAGTTGAGAGGCACATGGGATTTCGGTGAGACGCAAAAAATCTATTCAAAGAATCGCAGTGCATACTGTGTCAGCAAATTTAATTGAAGTTTTGTTTGAAACTCAATAGCGAATCGGCTGTCAGCTGTTTAATACATGACAATTGCAAAACAAGTCGTTCGGGTAAAGAGTTTATGGTTGAGTGGAGGGAAAATCCTTACCGCAATTACAACGTTGCAAACGTGAACGCAGGCATTGACAGGGGCACCGAAAACGAGTGTAGTATTTGGGAATTTAAATAACACATTTGACAAGAAATCGCACACAATTTTTACAAGTGGCAAACCATCGGGCCGCAAGGAGTTTGGAGTAGCATTTATAGTAAACAATCACCTCAAACCGCACATTACTGACTTCAAACCCATAAATGAACGGTATGTGCGATTCGCATCAAGACTCGATTCTTCAATCTCTGGCTCATCAATGTGCATGCCCCCGATGAAGTTAAAGAAGACGCAGTAAAAGACGAGTTCTACGCCCGCCTTGAGACTCTCTTCGACTCACTTCCAACAAACGACGTCAAATTGCTGCTGGGAGACTTTAATGCGAAAGTCGGAAATGAAAGTTGGAAGAAGACTTCGTGAAGACGACCTACAGATGTAGAATTTCCTCAGTATACCAATCGAGAATCAGCCCTCCCAAAATCTTTGCGCTTGATAAGCTTCTGAACAATGCCACGGCGGTGGCGTATACCACCGCCCTTGGGGCAAGACTATCGCCTATGCTACACAACGTCAACAACACAGGCGTTCATGGGTTCTGGGAAGAACTCAAGGGTACCATCAAAGATGTCGCAGAGAAGGTCATGAGACATAAAACACGGCGAGCGCGAAATGACTGGTTCGACGAAGAATGCAGAAATTCACTTGACGCGAAAAACAAGGCCTACAAACAAGGGATTCAACGAGGAACCAGAGCTAGAAGAGAAAAATATGACGAGCTACGGCGAATATTGAATAGAATTAGACGTAAGAAACGTAAATACTTTGACGAGCAGTTGCTGAATATAAACGAAAATTTAGCTAATAGGAACACCAGACAAGCGTACAAACTAGTAAATACAATTAAGGACGGCTACCAACCCAGGACTAGCCTTTGCAAGGACAAGGGTGGAAACATCATCAGCGACACCGATGGCATTAACAAGCGATGGGCCTCTTATTTTGAAGAGCTTCTGAGCCTACCATCTAACATCCCCACACAAGAAGCTCTCGACAATATTGTTGATGCAGGCCCACCCATACAACCCCCGACAGTAGAGGAAGTTGATCTCGCGTTGCGGTCACTAAAACGAAATAAAGCGCCGGGCGCTGGCGAGATTCCAGCTGAACTGCTAAAATTCGATGGAACAGGTCTAGCTAATGCCATACATCAATTATATTACTCCTGCGTATGTGAGGACCAGGAGATCCCAGACGATTGGTGCAGAAGCATCATCTGTCCAATTCACAAAAAGGGAGACAAACTGCGGTGTGAGGATTACACGGGCATATCACTAGTTTGTACGTCCTATAAGATTTTTACGAAAATTCTGGAAAATAGAATAAAACTGTACGCAGAACGAATCATTGGCGAATATCAAAGCGGTTTCAGACCTGGTCGCTCCACAACCGATCAGCTCTTTACGGCCAAACTGATACTCCAGAAATGCTGGGAATACAACGTAAACGGATACCAAATCTCTGTCGACTTGTGTCTGTTGCAAAGGAGTGTCAGGCACTGGGTAAGTCTTTTGGCGAGTTGCGCCCCATTGCCCAGAACAGAGTACGTGGGCGCGCAGGAGTAGTTGACGCGCTATGCCCGCTAGGGGTTAAGGCAAAGTAGTAAATCTTTGTCGGCTTCAAGCAGGCATACGACCGCATCGATCGTGGAGTACTGTACAACATCATGCTGCAATTTGCTATACCGGCCAAATTAGTGCGACTGACAAGGATGACGATGACCAACTCCGTCTCACAATTCAGGATCCATAATAGACTTACTGACCTATTTGAAACACGCACTGGTCTGAAACAGAACGATGGACTGGCACCAACGCTCTTCGGGCTATGAATATGGATAACAGCAAGACGCTACTCATCAAGTCGACACAATTAGCAGCGTACGCCGACGACATCAACATCATGTCCCGAAGATTGACTGACGCAGAAGAACTTCTGCATACGCTCGATACCGCTGCAAAGGAAGTTGTATTACGTATTAACGAGGGTAAAACTAAAATAATGATGCAATCGGTGACAAGGACACCTGCACAACCAAGCATCAATGTGGGGGACCTCAACATCGAGTTCGTGAACAACTTCATATACCTAGGTTGCAACTTGTCAAGGGACGCCAACGAAAATGACGAAATCAAGCGACGGATACAATTAGCTTTTTTTGTTAGTGTTTGTCCCTTTATGGATTGCAAAAACTCACATAAAATTAAACCGAAGAAAATATTTAAAAAAACAACTAATTTGTTAAATTTCGTAATTTTTTATTTTAATTTTTTTCTAAGCTAAAATTATAATATTGTATGCATTTCGAGGCAATTAACACCTCATCCTCAGCAAACGCGTCGCTAACTAAAGAAAATTCCAAATACAATTAGCTAATAAGACTTTTTTTTCGGTTCTCCCCATAATGAAATCGCAGCATGTGCACAGAAACACGAACCTCCGCGTGTACAAAACCATTATACGACCAGTGCTAGCTATGGCTGCGAAGCATAGACCCTAACTGAAGCCTCCGCAAACATGCTAGACACATTTTAACGGAAGGTTCGGGGCTGTTTGCGATCGAGATGTATTGCGCATCCGATACAACCATGAGTTGCATGAACTGTACGATGAGTTGGAAGTTTCGAAGATCGTCAAACTACAACGTCTTCAATGGGCAGGGCATGTACAACGAATGGACGTTGATCGGATGCCAAAGACAGTAATGAACGCATAACGAGTTGACGGAGCCAGACTTGGAGGACGACCGAGATCTTGTTGGGAGAGCTCAGTATATGTTGACGCCCCGCAACTACTGGGCTTCCAAGATTGGAGGACGCGGTCACGTGACCGAGACAATTAGAGGACAACGATCCAGGCGGCCAAGGCCCGACGTCGGGCTGTCGCGCTACGATGATGATGATGACAAACTCAAGCGAACTGAATAATGTGCTTACCAAGACTTAGGTATCTTTGTAGTATCCTTGCTGCTTTTTAGGGTTTTGTATTTTAGTAAAAACAAAACCCTTATGAAATCGGTCATGCGTCCGTCTGTCCGTCTGTCCGTCTATCTGTCTGTCTGTCCATAAAATATCTCATGAGCCACTGAAGCTACATATATGAAATTTTGTGGGAATATGTAGAATTATTATATATTTCACCGGAGAAAGCGATTCGTTGTAATAGGCTGACTTTAAGGGGAGGTCCCCATAGAGGGTAAATGAAGGTCAAATTTTTTTTTTTCATCTGGTATAGGCAAGTGGGATATCATGAGAAAGGTAACACCGAGTACATTCCATTTTAGGTATTTTCATTAAATTTGAAAAAAGGGGAAAAGAGGTAGAGGGGAAAATATGTAATCCGAGTTTGTCCCACCCCCCCTGCATTTCGAGACCGTTATACTTAGAAATATCCAAATATGCAGGAAAGCGGCATTTCACTAGCATAGAAAGCCAAAAATCGTAAAATTTTGATATCTCATCAAAAAAGGTTAATAATAGTACATTTCTATAGTTGCAGTTAGCACACCCCTGCAGCCCTTAGACGCATTGCAGCTCAAAAATATTGATGGCCAATTATAACCAACACTATAGGCAATAATGTCTCGAAGTTTCATTACAATCATGTAATATTTAATAATAATACATTCATTTAAAGTTAGGCATTTTGACACTATCCACACAAAAAATACACCCACCGACCTCACTTGCAGGAAGGTGGGTTCCAAAAAAAATGGAAAATAATGGAATCTGTTTATCTTCTCAGAATGGGTCTAGAATAGTTTATTTGTATAGTTACAGTTAGCACACCCCTGCATGCCTTAAAAACGTTCGAGGTCAAAAGTACTGATGGCCAACGTTAACCAACACCTTAGGAAATAATATCTTCTAAGTTTCGTTACAATCACGTAGTATGAATTAGCATGTAAAATGTAAGTGGTTAAGACATTTTAATTCGTTTTTTTTTGTCCATCTGAGTGGTATCAAGAAGAGCAAGGAGCCGATATTTATGTTTACTTATATCAAAATAAGCGCTTGCTACAAAACCCTCAGATGGCGGGCGTAGCCCTCTATACTCCGGTTTCATTATACATATATTGTTATTGTAGCGATAACCAATCAATCCCTGACACCACAATGGCAAAGTGAATGTTTGTTTTCGGTGTTTCCCGATTATCTTTGTTTTTAGATACTAATAAAAATTATGTCACTTTCGTTTTTTTATGCTAACTAATAATAACTAACTAATATTGGGTAATATGGAGCCAGAAATAACTACATTAAATATTCGCCCCAGGCACCAAGTTTTCTTCGCACGGCTCTGTTAGTTAATGATACGCATGCTGCGCATGTACACGTATTCTATTACTACAGTAAATAAAGACACCAAAATTTAATTTACTTTAAAAAAAAAAAAATACTTATATAAATGGATGAAATTTTGAGGGAGTGTTTGGGGAAAACTTGGTCGTCGATAATTTAATTTCCGACAAATTTTATTTCCTAGACTTGACTGTACGGGCGATAGCAGAAAAGATAACGAATAAACCAAACTCACCCCTATATTGACAGGCGGTTGTATCTTCCTCCTCCCCCTCGAATACGAGAGCTCAGTTTTAGACTCAGCAGATGCTCCCAAACACCCCCACAAAATTTCAGCCATTAAGTATTTTTTAAGTTAAATATCTGTAATGGAGGGTTTGGTGGGCATCCGAAGACGCCCGTGGAGACGGAGCCTAAGGTAGCATAGCGATACCCCTCCATGAGATAAGGTGCGGCCTTTGCTTGCTGTAGCTCAGTTCTGGAGACGTGGGCGGAGTTTTCGCCGCCCGTTGCCCCTGTCATTTAAGTGTTCATAAGAATTCATAGGCCTGGAGAAGACAACACAAACATGGAAGGCAAAAATAGGTAATAAAAAAAAATGCGGCGATAAGGATGGAATGGTTGGCGGACGGTTCAGGTGACCTCACGCTTGTATCGGGGTCCGGGTGTAATTGGGCGCTCGGCCTCTGGTTTCGTACCACCGATAGATCATTACTCATCAGGGACTGACTTCGATCTACCGGTGGAAGTAGCACTACCAAACCAGAATACGCTTCATTATATATCTTTATTTACCATACTATCCATCGAGAAAAAAAAGAACTACATACAATACATATTTCATTTGTTCATACTTTCCAAAAGGCAAAATATTCATCCAATAATTTTTAATCCCCAAAATATACGCGTATGTCGTGAATATCATGTCAACTGCTACCCTTTTACTCCAGGTGGATGATGATTTCAGAGTGCATGCCAGGCACTCTCTGATATTATTTTAGAAATTGATAGAGGCTTAGTCAGAAAGGTCACATTCAAATTTGCACCACCTGAACAATTTTTCTAAGCGTACGTTTATACTATGGCGGTCGGACGCGACGTTTTTTTCCCGTCGAAGCAATTAATGGCTAGCAACACATGGAAATGAATGGGAACGTTGTTATTAGGCGCGGTAGCGTTCGACGTTTAACGTCGCGTCCAAAATTTTTAACGTCGCATGTTGGCGGACTGGCGTTTGAACGTCGAACGTCGACGTCCAAGTGGCACACTATAAACACGTGCAACTATATGGCAGAGTTTATATTTCGACGTTAAGGCTGAAAACACACCGCATAAGACAAAACGTTTGTTTCTGTCTCAAGAAACAACCGACCATTGCTTCTTATCAGGCAGCACACACCAAAAGAAACGAAACAAAACAAACGTCTTTGTCTCGATGCGTTTTATGACTGGTTGTCGATAATGCATGTCTTTGGATATTATCAACACACACCGAATGAAACAAACATGCTTCAGACAAACGTCGTTGTCGATAATTGCATACAGTGCAATAGTCGCAACACACACCGCATGAAACGAAACAAAAAGACAAGAAAAGACAGAAAGACATGTTTCGTTGCCACTAGTTGTCCAGTTGTCTTTCAGAAACAAAAATTCGTTTACGCTTAATAGCTGGTCATTTTATGTTAAATGTCGCAAATTATGGACGTCGACGCCGAAAAGTTGTTGTTTTTAATTGAGGCAAGAAGCCCAATTTATAATTATAGAGGAAAAGAGCATGCAAATAAAATTGCAATTGAAAAGCTATGGGTAGAAATAGCAACCGAAATGAATTGTGAAGGTATGTTTATTGTATAGTATTTCATTTTATTAAACATTGGTACTACTACAGCAAGTTGCAAATTCAATTTTGTCTCATCTCAACACACACCAAACGAAACAAGACAAAAAGACGTTTTGTTTTGTCTCACTGTGTTTCGCTTGGTGTGTGCTGCAATGAAACACGTTTTTTGTCTTAAAAGGCAAAAACGTTTTGTCTGATGCGGTGTGTTTTAACGGCAGCGTTTTGTCTTGAATCTTTTTTATAATTACATGCAATTACTCTTTGTTGTGATGGTTTAGTAGGGATATTGTTTTGCGGATGAGGATGAGGGTGTGGATAAAAAAATTTTCGAGCTCGAGAATGCGGAGGAGGATAAGGATATTTGATAATGAAAAGATGACGATACGGATAAGGGTGAGGATGGGGATATATTTGTTGATTTATTTCTACATGTGAAATATTATGTAGTTGTGAACATGGGAAACACATCAGCATACAAATCTACTACGTCGACGTTCGACGTTAAAAAACGTCGTAATATAATCACAAGCCAACGACGTTCTTTTAACGTTGGACGTCGACGTTTTCTGGACGTCGCGTCCGAACGCCATAATATAAACGTACGCTAACGGTATTTATGGCGTCTTTTGTCTTGTTCTAGTTTTTATCTTCTATCTCAGTCTACGTGAGTCGCATGATCAAAAGCAAAACGCATACTAAGTTGGTGTGCAGAATGGAACCAAGTGCCATAAAAATTCAAATTTCACTGAAAAATATTGTAATTCGCACTTGCACATTACAAGAACATTGAATACATTGAGCAAAATTGCCAGTGAACAAATATTTCCACTTCTCACCCTCTCTCCACCCCCACTAGTGAGTTAATACAAGTGCTTCACACCATCTTGATCTCCACGTTCGAGTTTTCAAGTAAAACCACGCCTTCTCGATTTGTACTTACAGAATTCTCACACTTTCGTGGTGGTTTTTGCACACGGATAGCTGCAAAAATGCAAGGCCTGATGAGTGCTTCTATCCGTACAAAACCACTAAGCTTGGAGAAATTAAATAGAGGGAATTTGAAAATAAAAAGTATTTCCCCGCTGTGGGGTTTGAGCCACAAACGACTGTGTTTCGAGTAGCAGAAAATGCCCGGTGCTTTACCGAGCAAAGCTAGAGACACATAATAAAATAAGTTGATGTTCACAATGAAACACAGTGTCACAAAAATTTAAAATTTACTGAAAAATAATTTGCACTTGTATGATACATTGCAAGAACATTGAATACATTAAATTCAAGTCGACTTGGGTCAGTCTTGTTTCCAAGCAGTGTGGTGCACTTAAATTATTAAAACAGAGAGATAAATAGTGAATTGTGTTTGTGGTTCCAGTATATTTAGAATTTGGCAAGTAGTCTTACTGACTGCTTGGTATTGGTAGTAGTTAAAATAGATAGATATAGCTGAACTTGTAGCAACCAACAAGTTTAAAAGTGACAAATTACTCGTTATTTGTGAATTAATGTATATTTATGTTAAGGTGGAAGGGGGCAAAAATCCTCTTCCAAAGTCCTCCTTGTGGGCGCCCCCCGGAACGGCAGTGGTCACTGACCATTGCTAGCCAAGTCAAGCCACCAGTTATAGTGGTGCCATAATTTGGTTGAGGTAAACATCCCCCCTGTGGTGTGAAGCGTAAGAATAATACAACGACCTTTCCCTTTGACGGCAAGTCGTTGAAACCGACAATCAAAGGACAGGATGTGTATGCCAGAAACTTGCACTATCCGAAATCTTCTATTTGCTAACGAAACGTCAACTATGCCTCGGACAAGGACTGACTCAACGGTTACGACTTTTGGCTATCGTACAATGACAAAGATAGGATTCTGGAATGTGCGTACTCTCCTGGACAATGGATCGGAAGGTCCCTAGAATGCACGATTTCTTCAATTAGAGACTGAATTTCTGAGGTATAAATTAAACATCTTAGGAGTTAGTGAGGTAAGATGGTGGAACAGCGGAGAAGTTATCCCTCCTACGGGTAGCACTGTAATGTTGTACTCGAGTAGAGCTACCGGTAGTGGTCGTGAATCAGGTGTGGGGTTCCTTTTAACCAGAATTGCACGAAACTGTCTCTTATCCTGGGGACCGGTCTCCAACAGGATCATGAAAGCCAGGTTCTGGACCAAAATGAGGAAATTCTCAATAATACAGTGTTATGATCCAACTAAAACCGACAATGTCTTGGCGAAAGGCTCCTTCTACGAACAACTAAATGCCGTTCAGAGGAAAACACCTAAATGTGACATTATAATGGTTATGGGTGAATTCGATTCAAAACTTGGCCGATATTGGGATGGAATTTTCTTACGATCGCTAATGTTCGATTGCGTATTGCAGCCGTGCGCCGTCCTAGCGATGAAAGATCCAGGCGCCGCAAATTCAACACCGCTCGACTAAAAAATTCAGCTGTCTTACAACAATATAATGACCATCTTGCACAAAAAGTAGCTGAGATAACCAGTCACCCACATAGTGACACAAATGAAAACTGGGATGCCATAAAAAAATGCGTACTCTGATAGCGCATATACCATCCTTGGCACAAACCCGGATTGCCGGAATAAAATGTCCGACGCTTCATGTCAGCGGATTGGTGAAAGAAAAGAGCTGAAACGGCGTTTGGCTGCAGCATCAGACGAGAATCGAAGCAGCACCGAACACCCTTACCATCAGAAAGCTCAATAAGTTAAGCGTAGTGTGCGACCGGATAAAAGAGTTTGTACGAATTTTCTTTTAGCCTCAGCAGAAGAAGCTGCAAAAAGGAACAACTTACACGTCATCAACGAGTTTACAGGTGGTAGTAACTCCTGCCAACATCCAAGGACAATGATGGAAAGCTACTTACTTTGTAGGAAGATCAAATGAGGCGATGGAAAGAACACTTCAATGTAGTCTTGAACCGTGTAACCTCTGGTAAAGTCCCCCTTATATAGATAATATAGCTAACCTCCAAAATGTGCGTATACGATCCACTGCCCCGACTAAAGAGGAAATAGTCGCTGTAATTATTGCACTAAATCGAGGAAAGGCCGCCGAATTCAATGGTATCCCTGCCGAAATTTAATAAGCAGCACCAAGAGTTACTGCCAATTTGCTGCACCAAGTTGTTGATAAAGCGTGGAGTACAGGGATGAGAGACCTTTCCCACTGAGTGGAAGGAAGGTTTGATCATCAAACTTCCGAAGAAGAGTAATCTCATAGACTGTAATAGTAGGAGAGGCATTTGGGTGCTTCATGCCGTTGCCAAGATAATAGGTAAAATCGTCTTGGAAAGACTAAAGGCCCACTTAGAAAGCACAATTGATAGAGAGCAGGCTGGCTTTCGATGCGGATTCTCCTATGTCGATCACATTAACATCTTGCAAATCATCATAGAGCAATGCGCTAAGTACGATTCTCCGCTTCACTTGCTTAACATTGATTTCGAGAAGGTTTTCGATAGAATGAACCGGAACTCCCGTGGTCGGCCTTGCGCAGGAGAGGCATCACTCAGAAGCTAGTGGCTATTATTAAGGCAACCTATGACGACATGAACTGTCGCGTTCTGCATAAAGGAAAGGCAAGGGACTTCGGGAGATTCGCAGTGGAGTTTGGCAGGAGTGCATCCTCTCACCGATCCTATTCCTCATAGTGAACGGTGATGTGTTGAATATGGCCCTATCCGGATTAGATAAAGCAATTCAATCGACTGTAACATCTTATCCACAACATCTTACCTATGCTGACGACATTTGTCTACTCTCCTACCAAATCATGGATCTGTCAGCAATGGCGTCAGATCTCGAGAAGTTGGGCTAAAGATTAATACCAACAAGATTAAGGTTCTTAGCCCGCTATTGCGAAAAAGAAATCCTACACCTATTGCCATCAATATTAATGGGCAGCATGTGGAGAAGGTGGACAACTTCGTCTACCTGGATAGCATTGTTGTCGGAAATGGTGGTACGGAGCAGGACATCGCTCGTCGTATCAATCAGGCTAAATCCGCATCCAAAATCTGGCAAAGCAAGACCAAGCTGGGTCTGTTTCTTTCCATGGTACTGTCTGCTCTTTTGCATGGGAGCAGTACTCGTATATGGAAAAGTTCCGTAAGAGTTACCAGAAAGCTACAAGCTTTCGTCAACTCATATCGTCGTTGAATTCTAAGAATTTTCTGGCCCGAAACAATATCAAATGAAGAGCTAAGTCGGCGTATGGGTCAGATGCCAATCGACGAGTTGATACGCAGGCGAAAATGTCAGTGGATAGGTCAAACAAGAGTGATAACTGCATTGCTTTGCATGCCATGAAATGGAACCAAATTTCCAACCAAGGCCGACCAAGAAGGGGTCCTGTGGCAAAGGAGTGTAAGGCACTGGGTAAGTTGTTTGGGGAGTTGCGCCCCATGGCCCAGAATAGAGTACGATGGCGCGCAGAGGTAGTTGACGCGCTACCCCACTAGGGGTTAAGACAAAGTAGTAATGTAAATTTAATTTAATTGTGCGGCAGTTAATACCACTGCCTTGTGAGAATGTGTTCTTGAAAGTGTGACCGCGTGTTGTTTTTGTTTCGTCATAACAAGCCGATATGTCATCTCCTGAGGATGTGCAATTGATGGCATATTGGTAAGAATGCCGTTTAAAGTGCTTCTATGACTGATTGATGGTGGTTCGTGACGTCGTCGTCTCGTTAGGATGTGCCCTTGACGACGAACCATGCAGTGTGATGTGGGAACCCAGATAATTTTGTAAGACCCGGACCCGTTGCGATTTAGCGGTTAGGCTGGGAAGTCAATGGTTTTATTGGCTGGGTCCCAGATCGCTACTTGAGGTCGAGCCCTGAGTGATATACCGGTAGGGCTGCTTGGAGTCAGTCATAAAGATGTTAATGTTAAATACGTAAGGAGAGAACTATGCTACTACCACGTCCACTATACTTCGAGCGAATTCCGAATATTTCAAGTTTAACTTTAAAAATATCCGCAGCTCTCGAGAACGGTGTTCCTAATAAAAAAAAAGCTCTTATCACTTGGGGTTGCACTAAAAAATGCATTTTTACGGCGACTACCGCAAATAATAAGACGTTTCTACTTTCAAGTTGACGAATCTTAAAAAACGTATGTCCTCATCTTCCCCAAATGCAGGAAAGTTTAGTTGGTCTTTGAAATTGCATCACTAACAATGTCCATAAATCTTACAAATTTCGTATACCATTTCGAATTTAAACGTTGTGCCAGTTGGCCGTGTGCCCCCACTTGCATCATGTACAGGGACAGTTTGACAATTACCTTGAGGGTGGTCCAGAGGGAAACGAATAATGCACGTTCGTTGCAACATTTGTTTCGCATTTAGTCGAATTGCAATATCGCACACTGCATGGCAACTTGGTTGAACTGAACGTATATCCATGGAAGCTGTTAACCCAAATCTTTGACAACCATCCTGCCAACGGGTCCAAGCCACATCGTTTTGGTTCCTCTTATCCGCGTACATACATACATTGTCGCCGTTTGCAGATTGTTCCAGGATAAGGGAATTATTGAAAATTGTAGTTTGGGACTGAATTCGGTTACGTGGTTTGGTGTGAACGATACTAGAATTCAGGAGGATTTTCAGTGTATTAAGTGCAAACTACTTCATTCCAACACGTTGATATCAATTCATGACTATACTCATATGAACAACGAAATCAAAACATGTAACCCATTTTCGTAAATCGGTGTTCCCTTAGTAGTGCACAGCCAATGTCTTAGATAAATGTATAAACTGTATTGCAAACACAATTTTAGATTGTTCTCAAGAGCTCAACCCTTGTCACCTTAGTTATTGTAAGAGCCGCCTATTTTAGCAGTTCATTTACCATTTTGCCACGTCATCAACAATTTAGGGGTCACATTTGTGAAATCTGTTGCCACACAACA
Organism: Chloromyia formosa; assembly: GCA_964017055.1. Lineage (NCBI taxonomy): Eukaryota > Metazoa > Arthropoda > Insecta > Diptera > Stratiomyidae > Chloromyia > Chloromyia formosa. The sequence continues at coordinate 48,768,071 of OZ024814.1, forward strand.
TGGTCCCAAAGGAGGAACCTATCCGAACGACATCATGTTTACAATTTATGAGGATTATGTGGGCTTGCAATTAGGATTGGTATTCTTTATTTGTTTATGTGGCCATATCTGTATGTAAGAGCATATGGCAAAATCCTTGCATTGAATTTAATGTACAGGAAATTTGTATTTTATATAGTATATATATAGGTAGGTACATATTTATATTGGTATATTGTTTTTGCTTTGCGGTTGAAGTGTAACACATTTAAGTAATGGAGACTCTTTCGGTTTTATAGTAAGTACACGCATATAACCAGGGCACCTCAATTTAGCCTTATCATGGAAATTGTATCGGACTCGTTGCCAGCGATAAATAGGCGTACGCCCGTAGCGACACGAAGGAGGCCGATTGCCGCGAATGAATCTCTGCGAACTGGCAGGATGGGTACCGTTCCGGCAACGTCAAGGAGTTCTCATTTACCTGTCGCTGATATTTCGTTTGGCATTCAGGCGACCACCACTTCGGGATCACGTAGGCAATGGATGAAACGGACAAAGGAGATGAACATTTTGACATGGATATGTCTTATCGCGGGGGGTCATCCCGTCCATCAGGTATTAATCGTAAAATGTTACGATTTTCTTGAGGAAAGTGTAACTCCATTAGTTTTCATCACACGAAAATCGTTCACCTTTCGTTGGAAAGCTCTCAATTTATCTCAACAATTCGTGCTACCAAAATTCACCCTCCTCGACCTCATACTTAGGTTAGGTAAAGGGCTGACCTCATACTTATAATGAACCATATTCTGGTAGTGCGATGAGAAGGAATCTGTTCGTGGTACGAAACTAGAGGCCGAGGGTCCCATTATACCTGGACCCCGATGTGTGCGCGCGAGGGCAACTGAATCGTCCTTATCGCCCCACCTTTTTTTCATTCCCCATTTTCGCCTTCTCGGTTTGTGTTGTCTATCCCAGGCCTATGATTTTTTTTTAATACGTAAAGGACAGGTAAAACGTGTGGCAAAAACCCCGCCCACGTCTCCCGAACTAAGCTGTAGCAAGCATAGGCCGCTACTATGCTCATTGAGGGGCCTTTTTCTTCGCCAGGTGGCACTGCTCAACCTTCACGGTCATTAGGCTATTTTAGGCTTCACCCCCACAGGCATCTTCGGATACCCACCACCAAATGGTCCATTAAATATTTGGCGCCAATGTGGAGCCCATTTCTAGTACAGTACAGAGCTGAAAAAACCTCATCAAGTTCCTTTTTAGTCCTTCCACCGCTATGTATCCCCACAAGCACACTAAAGCTATTGTACATACTTGCTCTAAGTCTTAGGACTTAGCCATTTTTACTTAACGTATATTCCCTTCAAGTAGCTGTGCTGTAGCATCCCCATCCCCCCAGATCGAAGGCAGCGCCTGATGAGTAGGGATCTGCCGGTGGTACGAAACCAGAGGCCGAGCGTCCCATTATACCCGGATACCGATGCGAGCGCGAGAGCAACTGAGCCGTCCGTCAGCCATTCAATTCTTATCGCCCTTTTTTATTTCCCAGTTTTGCCTCCCCTATTTGTGTTGTCTATCCCAGGCCTATGAATTTTTGTTAATAAGTAAAGGACAGGGGCAACGAGGGGCGAAAACTCCGCTCCGCTCCGTCTCCGAACTGAGATACAGCAAACATGAGCCGCTACTATCCTCGTTAAGGGGTCTTTTTCTTTGCTAGATTGCACGGCCTGACCTTCTCGGTCATTATGCTACTTTAGACTCCTTCCCCAGGGACGTGTTTGGGTGCCCACCACCAAACGGTCCGAACCACACTCCATAACATTTAATTGAATATTCGAACTCATTTTCGATTCTCATCACTCTCACTTCACATGTTCCACCGGAGTCGTACGTGCAGTTTCTCATAACTTGAATGTTATGCAGAACAGGTGTCGTTAGTTCAGCTTCTCAACGTTTTACACCTCGAAAACCACTATGGTTGGCGATCACAAACACACTATCAAATGAGACAGTCGGGTCCAGTTTTAGGATCAAAGTTGTCTACAACTTAGTCCTCGTATCCTCTTACCTAGTAGTTCATCAATCATCATCAATAAACTGATGACGAGTATCTGCATTGCATGCACATACATCGGTACATGGATATGTTTTATGGCTACCGCATGCGTGGAACGTGTTTCGTCGAAGATATCGACTTAGGTTTTATCAAAATCCCAGTTTCGTTAATTATACTGGATGAAATCATTCGAATAAACATGTTTCACGCATTTGGTAGCCATAAGACAACTCCAGGTATGGATGTATCTGCATGCAGTGTAGATTCTTTTATCATCCGTGCCTATTATGATATTGAACTCTCGCAAGGGCTAACATTACATCGTACCTTCCTACATCAAGGCAGCAGGTCTGTGATCAATGCCGCTTCATTGTGGGAAGGAGTGCAATCGTAGAGACAATAAGGAAAAGAATACGGCTTGAAGTTATGGAAGTAACTCGAAACCATGAGTCCGCGGGGTCAGATGTGGCATCTCAACCATAATCACGTCACTCTGCCCTGCGGGGGAGTACCTACAACACCCGGCAAAGTACACTACTTCAACGCCGTGTGGTAGTATCTTTTGAAGTTCACGACGAATGTGAAAGAGTTTGCTCGGAATATCAATAATTAGATCCCTTGCACAGACCTGGCATTCCCAAGTTACATACAGCCGCTGCAACGCCTCAAGTCGACAGCAAAATCGCGTCCAGACTAAACTGAGATACGACGTTACTGGAACTACAATCGCTCGTGTATTGTGGTACAGTCAAGGCTATCACTTTGCATGGTTAAAGGATCCGCAATAGCATTATCGGTGTGAGGCAAAAACAAGCCCCCCTCTGGAATATTTGTCTTGACAAGAAGAGATACTAATTACGACAGAATATTAGCCAGTCGACTTAACACGTCGTCTGCAATACCTGCCGAACAAAAAAAGTGAAAAGATCACTTGATCATCTTCACCCACTTCTTCCGGAACTCCTTTGGTGGAAGCACTGGACACACTAAAACAAGATACATGCTGAGTCTCCACTCGCAATCTATTGATTAACGGCCAGTTCCCATCGACGGACTTTATAGGAATCAATCCGGATGGTTCAAAGACTGACGGCGGGGCGGAACGGGCGTTTACTCCGACCGACTTAACATAAGTCTATCTTTCCATCTCCCGGATCATTGTAGTGTTCAGGCGATGGCTACTGCGATTTTGGAGGCTCTAGCCTGGCTGAGGCGGCACAATGTAGCTCCTAAAGATAGCACAATGTACAATGGTAGCCAAGCCGCAATACTATCCCTAGAATCCGTCCTGTTGACATCTAAGATAGTTACTGAGTGCCGTTCATCCCTCATTGAGGCCATTGGATTCCAGGTCATAGTCGTTTTAGTGGCAACTATCACGCTGATGAACTTGCTAGGCAAGCGACTAGGGGCGTGGCTCTGCAACAACATGAAAATATTTTCATGCCTGGTAATTCATGTAAACTGGACTTAGAATCTGAAGCTATTAACAGAACAACTGCTAGGTGGTTGAGTGGTCTCGCATGTAATGCAACTAGATCAATTTAACCTATCTTAAACCCTTTACGCTCATCCTCATCCCAACTAATATTGTTAACAAGGCCACATTATACTCATCATCATCGTGGCGCGACAGCCCGACGTCGGGCCTTGACCGCCTGGATCATTGTCCTCCAATTATCTCGGTCACGTGACCGCGTCCTCCAATTTTGGGAGCCCAGCAGCTGCGCGGCGTCCACACCTACTGAGCTCTCCCAACGAGATCTCGGTCGTCCTCGCAGTCTCGCCCCGTCGACCCGTTCCGCATTCATTACTCTCTTAGGCATGCGATCATCGTCCATTCTTTGTACATGCCCTGCCCATTGAAGTCGTTGTAGTTTGACGATTTTCGAGACTTGCAGCTCATCGTACATTTCATACAACTCATGGTTGTACCGGATGCGCCATCCATCTCGATCGCAAACAGCCCCGAAAATTCGCCGTAGAACCTTACGTTCGAAAATGTCTAGCATGTTTTCGGAGGCTTGAGCTAGGGTCCATGCTTCGCAGCCATAGCATAGCACTGGTCGTATAATGGTTTTGTACACGCGGAGCTTCGTGTTTCTGTGCACATGTTTCGATTTCATTATGGGGAGAACCGAGAAAAAAGTCTTATTAGCTAACTGTATCCGTCGCTTGATTTCGTCAGTTTCGTTGGCGTCCCTTGACAGGTTGCAACCCAGGTAAATGAAGTTGTTCACGAACTCGATGTTGAGGTCCCCCACATTGATGCTTGGTTGTGCAGGTGTCCTTGTCACCGATTGCATCATTATTTTAGTTTTACCTTCGTTAATACGTAATCCAACTTCCTTTGCAGCGGTATCAAGCGTATGCAGAAGTTCTTCTGCGTCAGCCAATCTTCGGGACATGATGTTGATGTCGTCGGCGTACGCTGCTAATTGTGTCGACTTGATGAGTAGCGTCTTGCTGTTGTCCAAATTCATGGCCCGAATAACGTATTCCAGTGCTAGGTTGAAGAGCGTCGGAGCCAGTCCATCGCCCTGTTTCAAACCAGTGCGTGTTTCAAATAGATCAGTAAGTCTATTCTGGATCCTGACTTGTGAGACGGAGTTGGTCAACGTCATCTTTGTCAGTCGCACTAATTTTGCTGGTATACCAAATTGCAGCATGATGTTGTACAGTACTCCACGATCGATACTGTCGTATGCCTGCTTGAAGTCGACAAAGATTTGGTATACGTTTACGTTGTATTCCCAGCACCTCTGGAGTATCAGTTTGACTGAGAAGAGCTGATCGGTTGTGGAGCGACCAGGTCTGAAACCGCTTTAATATTCGCCAATGACTCGTTCTGCGTACGGTTTTATTCTATTTTCCAGAATTTTCGTCAAAATTTTATAAGACGTACAAACTAGTGAGATGCCCCTGTAATTTTCACACCGCAGTTTATCTCCCTTTTTATGAATTGGACAGATGATGCTTCTGCGCCAATCGTCTGGGATCTCCTCGTTCTCCCATACTCGCAGGAGTAATTGATGTATGGCATCAACTAGACTCGTTCCACCGAATCTTAGCAGTTCAGCTAGGATCTCGTCAGCGCCCGGCGCTTTATTTCGTTTTAGTGACCGCAACGCGAGATCAACTTCCTCTACTGTCGGGGGTTGAATGGGTGGGCCTAGATCAACAATATCGTCGAGAGCTTCCTGTGTGGGGATGTTAGATGGTCGGTTTAGAAGCTCTTCAAAATAAGAGGCCCCCCACATTATACTGGTCACTGCCTTATTGGAGAGCATGCTAGGAGGCTTCGCCTTCCTTTTAACGACTTTTGAAGTAGCTGTTAAGATGTTGATGAGGAGAAAAGTTGCTTTCTTTTCATCTGTTCTTATGCGGCTTTGAAAGAGGAGATCAACTCTCAGCTCGCATTTTTTCCTAGAACTGGAGGATCTGGAGAATGTCAGTATTAGCTGCCGCCTCCGTTTTATCACCAGCGGAGACTGGTTTAATAATTAGTTATAGTTATGGGTTAATTAAAACCTTTAGGGCTAAGTGTGCTGCGCTTGTCATGGCAGCCAGATTACCTACCTACCTGCTGAGTGTTTTAAGACTTGTTCAGAACGCTGCTTTCACCAAAAGCCAGTGGAACTTCTTTAAGTCCTTCAATGTTGTTGTTCTTGCCCAACAAGCTCGATGAATGATGCGGGACAGTACAGGGTTGGACTACGGGAAACTCCCGCTCAAGATACATAACACGCAGAGTGGATTTTAGTTGAAACCACCCGCTTTGTCAGCTTGCCTGGTGTGAATTTCGCTGATGTCACCGAATCAGATATCCTATCGAAAAATTGGAACGTACAAACTTTTTCCGAGTGTATGTGGTCAGCTTGCACGACAAATAAATCGACTAATCAACCAACCTGAGGAATTTCTACCTTGCCTCACAGCAGGAACAACCAACTTGCTACCCAAACGGGTTACACTAGGAACTCCTGCTGAAACAAGCCCGAAAACGTGCTTGTCGAACCTATAAAAATACTTGACAGTCGTTATTAGTCGCAGGATATATGCACACCACTCGAGCAAAAGAACTTCCTTATCGAGGAGCAGAAGAGCTGCCCAGTCGGATCTAGAGGATGCAAAGAACAATTCGCGATCAACTCGGTTGTATATTAGTAGGACAGGCTTCGCGCAAGCAGAGAAATCTGTTTTTTTATGTCAGATTCATCGAAATTGGATGTACGATATGCCTTTAATTGATACGTATTCAATGCAGAAGATTTGTTCTTTTGTTTTATACCATTTTATGTAGACCTAGCGCTATCGATTCTTCTACGAATAAATAGTTTGGTCGAGTTGTGCAAGTCTCAAATTTAATTTTTAGTTATGAGCAAGGTTCGCATACAATCGCATGGAAGCAACAGAACTCTGTTCAAACTGTTATTTAAAATTCAGACATAAAATGACAGACTCTAGGGAAGTAGTGCCACTCTTCATGTCCAATGGTGAAGAAAGTGCTCGGCTGATAAACCAAAAAAACCAACCGTCTTTTGTTCTTGTGTGCTCGAAAAGTGACACCAGGAGAAGTCTGATTGCAAAATAAATTTTTTAATAAGAGACAATATTTTTCTATTAACCCATTGAAGTACCCCAACAAGATTCTTTCCTATAAGCATTCCTTGTTATGGCTTTCACACACTCGTATACACATGGCTGGCCTCTTGGCCCAACACTTCCTCCGGTCCCTTGTAAAACAAGAAGAAACTTAAAAGGGTGAGCTTCCGCTACAACCAAGGCAACAACGAGAAAAATGTCCATAGAAGAAGCGGAAGAAGGAGCGTTCGTCTATTCGTGCAATGGACCATAATTGGAGATTTACAATAGGAACTGTCACTATAAATTTTAGAGCAATGTGATTTAATGGTATTGTCTTATGTTGAACAAAGGTGAAGGTTGCTTTGTGAAGGGACGGACGGGTGAAGCGTTTCGGAGGCAAATTATGAAGAATTGCAGGGCCGACTTGCTACAAGGAGTAACAATAGTTCGCTGTTGTCCTCTAAGGTTTTATCTGGGGGATTTTTATTTTGCGGAATGAGCGACGCTTTAAGTGATTTACTTCAAACGATGTTGTGCGCTATTCACATTTTATTATAATTTATGGTTAAAAGGGGTTCCCTGGCAATTATTGTGACTGAATGTACACGCTGAAGTCATAAATGCAAACATAATGATTAATGGGTTTCAAGGATTTCTTTTATAATTCAATGGAAACTATTGTCTAATCACAATCATCTATGAAAGAAAAATTTATCAACAAATGATAAATACAATACATAGAAATAGAAAGACAATAATTTTTAAACTAAAATGAATAAATATTTCGGTTTATCCTTATATTGACATCAGTTTTGAGGGTTTTGTACAATAATTTGTGAAGTATTAGGGTCTATTGACGAAGCCGAGGCGGTAGGTGTTTTTTTTCAGTTATCGTATCCCAGAGGATTGCGGATCAGTTTACCCTGAGTCATTATACCCTAGACTTATAGTATAGGGTATATTGTTTTTGTCACGACGAAAATATGTAACACCTTAAAGGAGGCTCCGGAGGTATAGCAATGTATATATAAATGATCAGGGTCAGCTCCTGATTCGATTTAGCCATGTCTGTCTGTCTGTCCGTCCGTCCGTTCGTCCGTCTGTCCGTCTGTCTGTCTGTCCGTTCGCAGGATAACTTTCGATTGAATGAAGCTAGAGACTTGAAATTTTGGTCAAATGTTGGCAGTATGATCTTGTTGGATGGTATTGAAAATGGGTATGATCAGGCCAAAAGAACGCCTACCTCCCCTATATATGTAAAATAAATAAATGTCTCTGACTCCCGATTAAATAAACATGAAAAGTTCTGGCTTTGGTAGATTGCTCGTGAGGATATTCTTCTACTCTCCTGGAAAAATCAAATCGATCAGTTGAAAACTAACGGTAATTTTCTTACAAAGAGCCCAGTACTACCCTACTTTTCGGGTTTTTCGTCTATAACTCTTGAACCAATTTATGTAGACACTTGATTTTTGGCATGTAACCCTGAAGTGAAAAGCTGCTTGAGTTCTAGTAAGTTGAAGTTTTGGCCAAATGTTTGAAGTGAGATTGGGTTAGTTGGTATTCAAGATGGGTTAGATCCGACCTAAGGAACCCCTACCTCCCCTAGAAATGAAACTTAAAATAAGCCATAACTTACGACAAAATAATGCTAGCGACTTAAAATTTTGGTCAAATGTTTGTAATAGGATCCAGTTGGCTAATATTGAAAATACGTAAAATCCGACCAACGAAATCCCTACTTCCCCTACCAAATGAAACTTCAAATTAGCGATAACTTTCGATAGAGTGAAGCTAGAGACTTGAAATTTTCTTTAAATGTTTGTAGATGAAACTGGTCATCTAGGAAACTCACTTTTAATGCATATGGTCGTTACCAATTGGTACTTTTGGCATCACCACTAGGTCTGTACAAGTCTAGGGTATATACGCTTCGTTTTCATTACAGTTATGTATTCAATCATATCCCCTGCCCTTCTTTTGTTGCTAATTGCCGTGACCCATCCAGGGGTATGGGCGCGTCAACATCTCTTGCATAGCTATGCCTTATTGAAGTTTCGATTCTATATTGGGATGATGCAATTGCTAGCATGAACCTTCTGTCGGAGCCGTCTTTTACTAACAAGCTCGGAACGCTGTGGGAGTTCTAGTATAGTACTCACAGGTAGTTTTTATTGACGCGCCGCGGATTGAACCTTTGTTTCTCTAGATGTAGAATCATAGAGTGACGAAGGAGAACTGACGGCTACCGAACGCGTCTTTTAAGCGTACCTAAAGACGATTCAACTTTTCAGTTTCTCGCTTTCACTTAGACCACTTAGCGAGTGTTCGGTTTGAAGCTGAGATTGTTTATGTAAGAAGATGGTGAGTGGGAGGTGCACACTCAGCGGCGTAACTACACCATTTTGCACCCGTAGCGAACATCCCCCAACCCACTTTTCTAGAAACTTTTGCTTTTTAGGGTTTTGTAGTAAAAACAAAACCCTTATGAAATCGGTCAAATGTTTGTCTGTCCATGAAATATCTCACGAACGGCTGAAGCTACATAAATGAAATTTTGTGAGAATATGGGAGGTCCCCATAGAGGGGAAATGAAGGTCAAACTTTTTTTTCATCTGGTATAGGCAAGTGGGTATCATGAGAAAGGTAACACCGAGTACATTCCACATTTGGTATTTTCATCAAATTTAAAAAGAGGCGAAAAGAGGTAGAGGGGAAAATATGTGATCCGAGTTTACCCCCCCCCCCCCCCCCCGCATTTCGAGACCGTTATACTTACAAATATTAAAATTGGCAGGAAAGCGGCATTTCACTAGCATAGAGAACTAAAAATCGTAGAATTTTCATATCACATCAAAAAGGGATTAGCACGTTCGCCTTCAACGCACTGGGCCCCGGTGCGATTCCAGGGATTTACGTGTCGGAATATGAGCCCACAAATGAGTACCCATTATGGGGTAAATAACTCGGTTGAGCGTGTTGCTGATCACACTCCTCTGCTCAAAAACCGTCACGATCTAGAAAATGAGATGATGCTAACTCATCTCGAGGCCGTGGTTCAAATTGGACTGTTGCGCCAGTTATTTATTTATTTTATTAATGATAACCAACATCATTGACAATAATGTCTTTAAGTTTTATTACAATCACATAATATTTAATAATAGTACATTCATTTAAAGTTAGGCCTTTTGACGCCATCGAAATTGGCCAACTTTACCGGGTGGAAGGAGGGGTGTCCACATAGAAGAATAAGCAAGTGAGGTGTCGTGAGAAAGGTAATATTGAGTACATTCCATTTTTTCGCATTTTCTTGAAATTTGTGGAAAGGTTAACAGTGGGGGAGGAGAAAATATTAGTTAGTAATTTGTCCCCCCCCCCCCTTGAATTTTGAGACCGTTATACTTAGAATTATGGAAACTTACAGGAAGGTGGGTTCTGAACAGCATATAAAATGAAAAATAGTGGAATGTGTATATCTTCTCAGAATAGGTCAATAATAGTTTATTTTTATAGTTACAGTTAGCACACCCCTGCATGCCTTAAACACGTTCGTGGTCAAAAGTACTGATGGCCAACGATAACTAACACCTTAGGCAATAATATGTTCTAAGTTTCGTTACAATCACGTAATATGAATTAGCATGTAAAATGTAGGTGGGTAAGACATTTTAATTATGTTTTTTTATCCATCTGAGTGGTATCAAGAAGAGCAAGGAGGCGATATTTATATACCAAAATAAGCGCTTGCTACAAAACACTCGGATTGCGGGCGTAGCCCCCTGTATTTCGGTTTCATTTTTTATTATTTTGAAATATATAATATAATTTTGTTTTTTTAAATTTCAACAACGTCGGTAAAAAACTTTAAGAGACTTAATGAAAGATCATAAATAGTTCAATAAAAAGGTGCCCCCACCTTTTCCGTATTTTCACTAGTTTTCGAGGTAATTTCATTTTTCAGATTTTTCTCAATTTTTGCATTTATTTAAGTGCCAATATCTCGAAAACTATTGAAGATACGGAAAAACTAGTAAACTTTCTATTGAACTGTTCAAGTTTCGTTTTGTCTCAGAAAGATTTTTATTGGGATTAATCGTTTTCAAAATATTCAAAAACAAACACACAAAAAACGGTAGCAAACCTCAGATTCGTAATCAACACCCCGAGAAACAAAAGTGATAAAAAAAACAATGTATGATACCCTTCACGCAAAGCGTGATTTATGGTGCATTTGCAACTTTGAAATTAGTAGTAAATCTTATTCCGATTTCACTGTTCCTATGAAAGGTATATGAAATAGTAGGCCGATTTCAACCAAATTTAGGAGCGTAGTTTGGCAGCCAATATGATCGAATAATGCGAAATTTGATAAAGATATCTTCAGAAATAAAAAAGATTTTCTCACAAAGACGAATTTTTGGACCGGTCGTTCCTATGGAAGCTATATGACGTAGTGGTCCGATTCCGTTGGCTCCGACATATATACAGCGTGCAATAGAAAGAAGGCTTTGTACAAAATTTCAGCTCGATAGCTTAAAAACTGACCGACTAGTTTGCATAGAAACAGACAGACGGACAAAGCTTAATCGACTCGTCTCATCATACTGACCAAGAATATATGCTTCCTTCTGACTTTCTGACAAAGTTAATATACCCTATCACATCCGCGAAGGGTATAAAAGGGGCCTTAGTGAAGCCTCAAGGTAGAGGCCTAAAAAGGTTTGGTTTTCTTTGTTTTTTTCGTCGACGATTTAAAACCACAGCCCACATTGAACGCCACATATTTTCGGGCCTTATCGAAAGCTTTTCGACTAATTCCTTTTGTTTTCAATGACGTACGACTTAAAAAAAAACCATAAGATAGTTTAAGATAACCTTAGAAAAGCTGAAGGATGCCCTAAGATAGCCTTAAGGTGTCAATAACATTGCGCATTCTGGTTTCATTGAATTGATAGAATCACACCGACCCCACATTGGACGTAGAATTACATTACATTCGGAAATTTTTTACAATTTTAGGGTATTTTCTACTGTAAATTTCTATTGATATGGAATCAGAGAAAGCCATTATACGTCTCGTGACTAATGGTTTTCGCTTGTCCAGTTCAGTTTCGTCGAACAGATAAAAGCACGCTGACGCCACATTGAACTAAGAATATATTTTCCCTGACGTAGGACACAAAAATGTTTTAAGGTTAAGATAACCTAAAGGGAAATTAAGAAGCCTCAGGAAAACTAGTAGATGCCTTAAGATGGTCTTAATTGCAATGATCCCTCATTGGGTTGTACCGGTTAATGTTGGTAGATTGCTCGTTTTGGTGGTGCTTTTCCGCAAATAAAAAGGCAAGCTCACTTCGGTTAAATCTTGTGAAGTACAGACATTTCGCAGCTTCCTGTATTATGTATGTCTTAATGAATTTTCAATGCTACGCTAGAATGTTATGAGTCATTTTCTATAGGTATTAGTTGAACAAGGCGCGAACCTTTAAGGCCAGCACTGATTCTAAGCACCACCCGGTGACATTTTGGTACTGGTGCAGGTGCGCGCCAAGACAACACGACCTTCTTGGGAATGAAGTTATACCTATTTAGGCAAGATGGGTATGTCATATGGACAGGGGGTGTTGAGGTGAATGCACTAGGCAACTAACTCTTCAACGAATTTCAGTCCTTTGGTCAGTTAAAAAGGACATTATATATTATTATATACAACTTGAAAGTAAATGAATCAAATGTGAAAATGTATTTGTACGACGGGCCGGGACGGGCCTAAAGTGCCGAAGCCCATCGCTTTTTTGTGTCATTTACAATAGAAACGTTGATTTCTTTAAGAGCTGCCTTGGTTGTTTACCTTTTTACAAACCACCATACTCGTATATGTATACCTATTGTGATGAAGATATTAATTCTAAAGACTTGCTTTAATTGAAATTAATGTCCTCGTTATTAGTCCATTTAGGAGTTCAACAAACCAGGACCTGTTCAAATTGACATTCCCATCAACCCACAGAGATAATCTGCCTCGGGCGCAATTGTGGCTCTAATGTGAAAATGTCTCCAGAATAATAGAACCATCACGTTTAAATGAAAGTCACGACACAGACTCCCTGAACCGAAGCATATTATCATTGTTTGCGCTAATTGCCTTTGTAAGTAATTCTAATAATTTGAAGACGGGCAAAATAAAGTTGCCAAGGTGTGACACAAGACTTACTTGAAAACAATTACGACGTCGAGCAACTTAACTAGTTAAAAGCATAATTACAGTAAGCGAAGAATAGCTTCATAAGTTAAATCTTCGGATATTCTACATCATCGCACAGTGGTTACTGCCGGTCGGCATTGTGGTAAAGAGTTGATATGGTCTTCACTTTTCAGTACGAGCTTGTTCGCATGGTACCCATTAGACCGCCATCCGTTTAACCAACCAATTGAAGCAAGCAGCCAAGTGAAACCGCTCAGTAATAAAGTATGCAAATATCTGTATGGACTCCAAGTCGGTATATAATTGTCATACGCCAGCAGGGAATGGTCGCAGGATCGCTCAACAACAACCCGTCGGCCTTTTCCCATTGCACAAGGATTCGTGGTTTTCAATCGAAAATACAAGTCCATGCCTAAGTATACCTCGTTTCAAGTCAGGAACAAGAGTCATAATTCGTTTTATTACATTTAATTGTCACTTTCACGCTGGGGTAGCAATTCTTGTTCGAACACATAATTATCGCTTGCTTTCATTTCCCCAACCATCAACGGAATGTTGTCTTGGAGCAGCATCCCCAACCGTTTAAGTATGGAAGTGGAATGGAAGGTACGTCGTCCAACTTTAATAATTGAACAAGCTTTCGAGCTGTAGGCTACGTGGATCGATTCTTCCTTTATGGCACTGTCTTCGGGGCTCGGTTGAAGAATCATGTACCTACGTACGCAGCCCCAGCATATTGGCAGCATAAGTTAGTTATTCGAGCGTGGCGTTGTTAGTTTTGTATCCTCGCTAGCTCTAAGCAATTAAAGAAGTTGGAATTTATGTAGAACGGCGCCACTCGTGTTTCTTCAGTGTAAAGTGGCCATGTTTGTTGGAAATATACTGAACTAACATTTCTGTGGAATATTTGATGAGGTTCACAACCCCGGGAATTCTCGTAAACAATTTATAGAGTTCATGAAATTTTAGTAGTTTACAGCACGAAGATTTAGTGTACCCTCTACCGACGCTTGAAAGCTTTACATTATTTTTGTTTTTTTTTTTTCAGAATTTAAACGATAAGCGAATACGTTGTTTTTCATTATGTTCCAGCAGATTAATAATGAGCACAGTGAGTACCAACGCCAATTGAAATGTATGATCGCGCAACTACCATTATATATTTAAAGAGAAAGAAAAGGGGGCAAAAGGCAAAATCCTTTTCCAAAGCCCTCCTCGTAGGCGCCCCTGGAACAGCAGTAGTCATTGTAAAGCATGTCATTCACGCTGCGACGGTCGTACGGACTGTCGATCGATCCGTCGCAAGCACAGTTCGATATGCACACATTACATTGCGACTCGGTCGTACGGACGGTCCAATAAAAAATGCTCAGTCTTTGGATTGTTTTTGTGTGAAGTGGTTGTCGTCGTATCTTCTATTCCAAAATGAGTAAAAAAAACAAAAGCTGCTATTGCTATAGCAATTTTGGAGTGTGTAGATGAAAGAAAAAAAAATCACGGTGGTCAAAAAAATGGTTGCTTAGGAGAGGCGGCGTACAATCCGATATGAAATTACTAAGAGAATTAGTGACAGACGTACCTGGTGACTACCAAAATTATCTTCGAATGGATAATGAAACGTTTGTTAATCTACTGGAGGCCATACGAACACAGATTACGAAACAGGATACATTAGTGAGAGATACTGTTATTGCGGAGACACGTTTGGCAATCACTTTGCGTTTTTTAGCCACAGGAAGGTGTTACGAAGATTTGAAAATGTCGTACCGAGTGTCAGCTCAGCTGATTGGGAAGATTGTCCCGGAAACTTGCTGGGCTATATATAATACCCTGAAAACTGATTATTTAAAGATAGGTATAGGTATATAATTGAAGTATTTTTCACTAATTTCATTAATTTCACATTTTGATTCCTTATTTCTTCCAGCTACCTACAACAGAAAATGAATGGGAAAAAATCGCAGCCGAATTTAAGGATGCATGGAATTTCGATAATTGGATCCGTGCTATGGATGGGAAGCACGTCGAAATAACTAAACCAACTGGCAGCGGTTCTTTATATTATAATAACAAAGGCACCTTTAGTGTTATATTGTTTGCTGTAGTAAATGCTAAATATGAATTTATGTACGTCCATGCTGGAGTAAATGGAAAAGTATCCGATGGGGGATTATTTCAGCAAACAAAGCTGACTGAAAAATTAGAGAGGAACGAACTGGGAATACCCAGCTCTCGAATATTGTCGCCGCGGATTATGTTAAAATTTTCATATGTATTTGTAGCAGACCAGGCATTTCCGTTAAGGGAGAACATTATGAAACTATATTCTGCATCAACTATTACACATGATGAGAAAATTTTTAACTGATTTTTGAAGAAAAATCAGTTATTCGACTCTCCTTCAATAACGAGTTTCGACCCCGGAGTTGGTTTTCTTTACGTTTCCTGACCCCAGGAATCGATCATTCGATTTTTTTAGTGTCCTTTATACAGGGTTATTGGTTAAGTCGACCTATTCCTTGTAACACGTTATAATAGGGTCAAAATGCAACAAAATGAGTCCATAAATGTTAGACCGATTTTCAATGGTCACTGAGATATTTGAATTTTTAGATTTTTTTGAAATAACCTAGAATTTTGCCATTTAAAGTAAAGATAAAAAAAAACTACTAAGGTAATGGGTTAAAACTTATTTTTGAATTTCAGTCAACACTCTAGCTGACATTTCTTAATCATTTAAAATTTTAAAAACCCATCACAATTCGAAATTTTTAATTTTAAATAAAAAAAAAATTTTCTTAAATTTTTTTTAAGTTGATTTTTAATGTAGTATTACTAAAAAAAATTATATGGCACGGAGTCTGCAGACCACTGAAAAAACATACTCGTATTGTCAACTTTCCAAAAAGGTGTCAATGTCAATATAAATATTTCAAATGATTGAAAAAACTAGCTGCAACTTGTTCGGGGACCATCATTTCGCTTGATAAAAAATGTAACAGAAGCTATGGTATTATCAGAATTCTTATAAAAAAACGCATCATATGATGTAAGCAGATATGAACGAGACGAGTGATTTGATGGTCCCCGAACAAGTTGCAGCTAGTTTTTTCAATCATTTGAAATATTTATATTGACATTGACACCTTTTTGGAAAGCTGACAATACGAGTATGTTTTTTCAGTGGTCTGCAGACTCCGTGCCATATATTTTTTTTTAGTAATACTACATTAAAAATCAACTTAAAAAAAATTTAAGAAAAATTTTTTTTATTTAAAAATAAAAATTTCGAATTGTGATGGGTTTTTAAAATTTTAAATGATTAAGAAATGTCAGCTATAGTGTTGACTGAAATTCAAAAATAAGTTTTAACCCATTACCTAGTAGTTTTTTTTATCTTTACTTTAAATGGCAAAATTCTAGGTTATTTCAAAAAAATCTAAAAATTTCAAATATCTCAGTGACCATTGAAAATCGGTCTAACATTTATGGCCTCATTTTGTTGCATTTTGACCCTATTATAACGTCTTACAAGGAATAGGTTGACTTAACCAATAACCCTGTATACCTATATATATATATATATATATATATATATATATATATACAGTGACTCGCAAAACTGTTCATAAAAATGAAAATTTCCACGTTTTTTATGTACAAGCAGAACAACTGGGTTTTCTAAGAAACTGTACCCTCACATATTCTTGGAAATCATGTAACGCGATATTTCATGGAAATTTTGTGCGAATAGTTTTGGAAAGAGTTTATTTTTTTACAGTTGTTTTGTTGCAGTGACGTGAACAGTTTTGCGTGCTTGACGGAATATTTTAAATAAAAGAAAAAAAATAATGATTTTTAGTTGATATTACGGTGAGTTAGTAAATTATTATGTTTTAACAAGAGGAAATAATTTAAATTAATCTAATAGAAACGAAAACTAACCTAAAAGAAAAATGCCAAAAGCTATCCAAGAGAACGTGAAGGCAGCAATTGTTGGCGATCTTCAAAAGAAGTACTCAGTTCAAAAAATTGCTGAAAAGTACTCTGTGTCAATAGGATTCGTAAGCAAAATAAGGAAAACGGTAGAAGATTTTCTCGAAACGAACGCTGGTAGGCGACCAAGTAAGTTATCTCCGGAGACAAAGCGTTGTATCAAAAGATTGATTATGACTGAAGCGGTAAATACAGCTGTACAAGCCAACAAGGTAATCCGAACCAATTTAAATGTTACAGTTTCCAATGATACTGTTCGAAGATGCCTTAAATCAAATTTTAAAGCAAAAGCAAAGGTAAAAAAAAAACACTTTTAACCGACCGCCATAAAAAGGCGAGGCTTCAATTTGCCAGAAAATACAAAGACTGGACGCCAGAACAATGGAAGTTGGTTACATGGTCTGACGAGTCAAAAATAAACAGGTTATGTTCAGATGGGCGACACTGGACGTGGGTCAACAAGTCCGTTGGCTTACAAGAACGTAATTTGCAGAAGACCCTCAAATTTGGAGGTGGCTCATTAATGGTTTGGGGATGTTTCAAAGGTAACCAAGTTGGTATTTTGAGACGTATAAGCGGAATTATGCGGGCAACTGACTATATTAATGTCTTAGAGGACTCATATCTACCAAGTCTTGATAGATTTGGCTGCGAACCTGGAGACAGCTTATTTATGCAAGACAACGATCCAAAACACACTGCTCGCATAACGGCCAAATGGCTTCAAGATCATAATATTGAGATTCTGAAATGACCGCCACAATCGCCAGATCTCAATCCTATAGAGAATGTGTGGGGTTATTTGAAAAGAAGAGTAGTAGTAAGCAACACTGTTCCAAAAGACTGCGAAGAACTTTGGGTACGCGCTCAACAAGCGTGGAATGAGATTGATCCACGATATTTGGAGAACTTGTTAGGAAGTATGCCTAAAAGAGTGAAGGCTGTAATTCGTGCCAAAGGCGGGCACACTAAATATTAAATAAATAAAATAAAAACTGGACTGTTTAGTTAGTCGCAGGATAGATGCAAAAGTGTTCACAAAAAAATTTTTTTAATTTTAATTTTAGAAAACAGGATTGCTGTTATTTTTAAGTTTTGGTTCTCTAAAATGTAATCTATTTTCTGAAGTAATTTTATTTTGTAAAAACTTTTAATTTGTTATGAATAAATATTTAGATTTTCCCAAAAATCAATTTCAATAACTTTTTATGAACAGTTTTGCGAGTCACTGTATATATATCCGCAAAATGTTGTGGACACGATAACAGTCGAACGGAAGTCATAAGCGAGGTGAAACTTTTCCAGTTGATAGATGTCAGTGGGGAGCCGGCTGCTATTGAAATCCAGCACTATCGATAAACCGGTTAAAAAGTTACAGCTATGTAATGGCAAAAGTATCTGAGCCTAATAACTTCATAACGGAAGAGGCTAGCTAAACCAAGCTTGCTCAGTAAGTAGACGTCGATAAAAACTAGCCTATTATTGAGTTCTAGCAAAAATCCATCAAGCGGTTAAAAAGTTACAGCTATATAACGGCATACTTTTATAAACGAAATAACTACATAACGGAAGAAGTTAGCTCGGCGAAACCTACCCAGTTGGTGGACGTTAATGAGGACTCGACTCCGATATGATTTCAGAAAAATGCATTAAACGGTTCAAAAGTTACAGCCATATAACGGCAAAATTTTTTAAACGAAATAACTCTATAACGCAAAAAGCTAGTTGAGTGAAACTTTTTTAATTTGTGGGCAATCGTCAAGACTGGGTTCCTATTTAATTTCAGCAACATCAATGAGTCAGTTCCAGAATTACAGCTATATAACCGCAAAATGTTGGGAACTCAATTAATTTATAACGGAAAAAGCTAGTTGAGCGAAACTTGTCTAATTGATGAAATTTAGTGAGGAATAGCTTCCGGTGCAGTTTCAGGAAAATCCTCAGTACAGTCGAAAGGTTACAGTAATACAACAGCAAAAAGTAATAAGCAAAGATTTACCTACACGAAAGGCATTTAGTTGATGAAACTTAAAATGAAACTGGAGATAAATTCATATAGTAAAATCAATCGAACAGTTAAAAAGTTTCATCATCTGAAAATATCTCCGCAAATATCGAAATACAAAATTCTGCAGTCGCACCTGGTACTAACAACTGCAGTTAAGTATCCCACCCATGTCATAATTATACATAAACTCATAAATAAATAATCCCGAATTAGCCCATATCAAAAATCAGTTCCTCTGGCTTCACTGCGCCAGGTATCTTTTAATTATAGATTAAGTAGAGCTCGAAGGATAGTGGAAAATAGTTTCGGGATTTTGGCATCCAAGTTTTGCGTGTTTCATTCAAAGATAAATCTGAATTTAGAAAACATTGACGCGGTGATATTAGCTAGTTGCGTACTACATAACTACATCAGAAGAAATCTCGGGAATAAATATGTAACGCCGAAATTAATTGATTCCGAAAACCACGAAAGTGGTAGTATTACCGGAGGTTTGTGGAGAGAATTACCCGAAATGATTCCTTTGCAGGTACCAATATCATCACGATATTCCGATCAAAATGCCAAAATTGTAAGACAAAATTTCAAGCGCCACTTCAATACGGTTGGGAAGGTAGATTTTCAAGACAAAATAATTCATTAAGTAAATTTACTTCATTTTTATTTAACCTTAATGTGTTATAATATAATAATAACAATAATGTACATGTTAATGTTATCATATTAATAATATATGTATATTCTTACAATTAACATCTACGAAGCATTTTTTTTATTTATATACCTATAGAAGAACTTATTTGAGACGACAAACTATTTAACACTATGTCTCAGGTTGATTAGGAGAAAGAACCAGAAACTCATTTACAGTCATTTCCACAAGACCGTATACCTCACAAAATAAAAACAAAATGTTACAAGTAAGAAATTTTATTTTTTATTGAAAGTAAATACAAAATACATTTTCGCAATTATATTTAATACATGGTCCAATCGCCGTCACTATTGATTATTGACTGGCATCTTCGGTGACAACTTTCGGCCAATTTTTCCGCGTAGTCTGTCGATAAATTTTTTGTAGCGTTCGCCTTAAATGTGCTGCTCCTTTTATTTGCTTTCCTTGAAGCTTCTGCTTCATTAATCCCCATTAATCCCATTCTTCTTTCCAGCGTGTACACAACCGGCTTCTATGTTTCGGATCGTTATCTTCTTGTAGAAACCAATCGGTGTTGTCGTTGCCATATAGCATCCTAGCAGACTTCAATAATCCTTTCTTGTACAAAATGATCATCCTTTCAGCAGTAAGAATTCCGGTAAACGTTATTAATTTTCCGAAACCGCGTGCAGAAAAGCATCCATAAACATGGACCTTCACAGGGTGTTTAACGGTTCGGTTCACGACAGCTTCTCCTTTTTGTGACCACACTCGTCTCCTGAACGTATTTACAGCAAAACTTGATTCATCCGTAAAGATCACGTTGTCCCAATCACGATCGATGTTTTCCTTAGCCCACTCTACACGTCTTCGCTTCTGGTTTTCGGTAAGTAATGGTTTCATCAAGGCATACCTGGTTTTGATGTTTTCCTCTTGTAATCTTCGCCGAATCGTATTCAAGGACACGTAAATATTCTTCTTCGATAACATTTCCTTTGCTTGCACTAAGGTAGTAACGGACGGATTTTTCTTAAAAATATCAATGATGGCCTTGAAGTGCTTCGGATTTTATCCCTACCAGCATAGGCGCCGACTATGGGGGGGCAAGGCACATTCTGCCCCCTCAATCCAAATATTGGGGGGGCAACGCCCCCCCAATATTTCAGACATAAAAATCATTTCGCAAGCAAAGCGATCTTAACCCGACTTCTTCTTTCAAACAATCAAACACTTATTTAGCTATGACACATAGGGAAGGAAGGAAGGAGCTTCTACGGACATACATATACATACTCATATATAGCCTATGAGGATCGTACCATTGAATCTTGTGCTTTAACAAGACTTGACAGCCGTCGTTCTCCCGGGCCCGGGTCATGGGAAGCCGTGTGAAATTAGCCCGAATCATAATGATCACTTGAGGTATTAAAACACGACGTTAAATTTGGTTATGATTCCTCAAGATGCTGTCAAAACCTAATTGATCTTTTGTGCTAAATTATTTTAAGACATGGACGGTAAATTATCTGAATTTGAGTTTAATTAAAATTTAAAAAATTATTTTCGGTTAATAAACAAAAAAGCTTTATAGTTAGTTGGTCAGCAAATGCTTGATGAAATGACCTGGATCTTAATGCTTCATTATTAAAAACAAACAAGCTAGCCTTCGGCGAAGCGTGAAGGATATCATACCTTCGTTGTGTTTTGTGGTACATTTACCACTTTGAAATTAGTAGTAAACTTGTTCCGATTTCACTGTTCTTATAAGAGGTATATGAAATATTGGGCCGATTTCAACCAAATTTAGGAATGTAGCTTGGCAGTCAATATGATTGAATAATATGCAATTTCACAAAGATATCTTCAGAAATAAAAAAGTTTTTCTGATAAAAAGTTGCTTTTGGAACGGTCGTTCCTATGACAGCTATGTGATAGAGTAGTCGGATTTCAACCAAATTCGGGGATGAGATTTCACTAAAGACAACATTGATTAATGTGAAATTTGAAAACAATATCTTCAGAAATAAAAAAGTTTTTCCCACAAAGACAAATTTTTGAACCGGTCGTTCCTATGGCAGCTATATGACGTAGTGGTCCAATTTCAACCGAATTCGGGAATGTGATTTTACTAAAGATATTGTTGATTAATGTAAAATTTGAAGATGATATCTTTAGAAATAAAAAAGTTTTTCTCACAAAGACGAATTTTTGGACCGGTCGTTCCCATGGCAGCTATATGACGTAGTGGTCCGATTCCGTTGGTTCCGACATATATACAGCGTGCAATAAAAAGAAGGCTTTGTACAAAATTTCAGCTCGATGGCTTTAAAACTGAGGGACTAGTTTGCATAGAAACAGACAGACAGACGGACAGACGGACAAAGCTTAATCGACTCTTCTCATCATACTGACCAAGAATATATATAGTTTATATGGTCGGAGATGCTTCCTTCTATGCGTTGCAAACTTCATGACAAAGTTAATATACCCTATCACATCCGTGAAGGGTATAACAAGAAATTTTATTTCCATACGACGCTGATGATTTGCATGGTCGGTTCCAAATTGGCTCCCTTCAATTGTGAGAGCATTTTGATTGACTCTATGAGACTATACATTCGTATCGACATCGAATATTTGCCTGCCTTAAAACATCGACTTTTTTAGCTATGGTTATTGGACCATTCTTTTCGTGGACCCATCATCAGTCCACGTTTTAAGTGCAAGAGATACGTTAATTGTTATTTCAAGAATGGATCAGTTTATTGTGAGGATACCATCACAAAAAGTTCACACAACAAGGCAATCCGACAGTTAATAAAAAAATTATGAAAAGTTGTTGTGCCCCCCCAATATTTTTCAACAGTCGGCGCCTCTGCCTACCAGGTAGATCGTCTACATTTCCAGTATCTTTAAAACGCTTTATCCACTTATTCACAAACTGTGTCGAAACTTTCAGGTACTTTCCGGCCGATGCAAGTGTCATTTTTGGTCCTTTCGGATGACTTACTAAAAACACAGCTTCGAATCGTTTTTTGTAAATCGCACTCATTTCACTTGACGTCTTATCACTCTCCTACTTGAACTTAGAATGACCAAATTTATACAATGCGAAAAAGAGGAAGAATGCAGGTAACTAAAAGTCCCCCACCACTCTTTGAGAAATGGTGCATTAAAAAGTTACAAAGTATACGCTCTTGTGGAAATTACTGTAATTCTTGCGTAGCGTAATTCGGCATACGTACATTTGAAGACATACCCGGAGTTTGAAGGCCAGGCTTTATAATTCCGTGTTATTTATATTCGCTGTTAACGTTATCATCCTCTTTAGATGCACAGGATGTTAAAGGGAAATCATCAACGTTACGTGCTTCGTCGTTTTGATGGAAATTCTGAGTGTACGTTGAAGGCGGTACAGAATTGTGGATATATTGGAAACATCCCTCATATAGCTTGCCGACCTGCCCGCAATACATCACATCGCCGATAATCTTTTCCACTAAGAGACGCTGCTCCTTTGTCATGTTCTTCAATTGAACACCAATTTTAATGCCTGTAATTTCGCATTCATCTGTAGATGTGGACAAATGCTTTCTAGCTAAATCGATCAAGTTCGCCTTCTTCCATTTAATTGTCGATGGTGTCACTTGCTTTATCGTACGCACTTCAATCGATTCACTTGATGTTCCCTCTCGGGGAGATTGTGCTGGCGTTGCCGTTCTCGGCGAAAATTGTGGAAGTGATTCTTGTGTTTCGCCGATGAAGCTCTGTAAAAAAAAACAGTCAACGATGATTTGGTTGGGTGCTCCCCCAGTGCCAACTTTCATTTCCGACTTTCGCGTCTCCCAGCAGCAATTTGACGTCGTTTGTTGGAAGTGAATCGAAGGGAGTCGCGTGTAGAGCTCCTCTTTTACTGCGTCTTCTTTATGCTGTGTTTTGCTAGACAGCGGCTGGGCGATTTGCGTCTGCGGCTCGAGAGCAATTGATTCATTATTCAATGTCGGGGTTTTGTATGAAAATAGTACTAGTATGTTGAGCAGGTTGTCTATGCAATCAAGGATCTTTATATGTACGTGAGGAGAATGGATGGAAAGAGACGAATGTACTGTAGAGTCCTTCGGTGGCAGCAAGGACATTCGAGAAAGGATATTTTTGGCAGTGAAGCAATATATGGGGAATATGGGTGTCATATGAACCGGGATGAAGAGGCGAGTATCCAGGAGTAGTGCAGATGGCATTCCGGATCCTACGGTGGCGACAAGGATATTCGAAAAAGGATACTCTTGGCAGTGAAGCGAAATACGGTCAATATGGGTGTCATATGAATCGGGGTTGACACCCGAATATCCAGGAGTAGTACGGATGGCATTTCGAGTCCTTCGGTGGCGAAAAGGACATTCAAGAAAGTCAAGTGAAATATGGGCAATATGGGTGTCAAATGAACCGGGGTGAGGAGGCGAATGCCTAGGAGTACTATGGATGGCATTCCGGATCCTTTGGTGGTGACAAGGATATTCGAAAAAGGATACTTTTGGCAGTGAAGCGAAATACGGTCAATATGGGTGTCATATGAATCGGGGTGAACACCCGAATAACCGGAAGTAGTGCAGATGGCATTTCGAGTCCTTTGGAGCGAAAAGGACATTCACGAAAGTCGAGTGAAAAATGGGCAATATGGGTGTCATATGAACCGGGTTGAAGAGGCGAATGTCCAGGAGTACTGAGATGGCATTCCGGACCCTTCGGTGGCGACAAGGACATTCGAAAAAGGATGTTTTTGGCAGTAAAGCGAAATATAGGCAATATGGGTGTCATATGGACCGTGAATGTCCTTTTCGCCACCGAAGGAGTTGAAATGCCATCTACACTACTCCTGGACATTCGTCTTTTCACCCCGATTCATACGACACCCATATTGCCCATATTTCGCCTTACCAGCAAAAATATCCTGTTTCGAATGTCCTTGTCGCCACCGAAGGACTCTAAGTGCCATTTATAGTGTTCCCGGACATTCGCCTCTTCACCCCGGTTCATATGACACGCACATTGTCCATTTTTCATTCAACTTTCGTGAATGTCCTTTTCACTCCAAAGGACTCGAAATGCCATCTGCACTACTTCTGGATATTCGGGTGTTCACCCCGATTCATATGACACCCATATTGACCGTATTTCGCTTCACTGCCAAAAGTATCCTTTTTCGAATATCCTTGTCACCACCGAAGGATCCGGAATGCCATCCATAGTACTCCTAGGCATTCGCCTCTTCACCCCGGTTCATATGACACCCATATTGCCCATATTTCACTTGACTTTCTTGAATGTCCTTTTCGCCACCGAAGGACTCGAAATGCCATCCGTACTACTCCTGGATATTCGGGTGTCCACCCCGATTCATATGACACCCATATTGAACGTATTTCGCTTCACTGCCAAAAGTATCCTTTTTCGAATATCCTTGTCGCCACCGAAGGATCCGGAATTCCATCTACACTACTCCTGGACATTCACCTCTTCATCCCGGTTCATATGACACCCATATTCCCCATATATTGCTTCACTGCAAAAAATATCCTTTCTCGAATGTCCTTGCTGCCACCGAAGGACTCTATATCTACAGTACATTCGTCTCTTTCCATCCATTCTCCTCACGTACATATAAAAATCCTTGATTGCATAGACAACCTGCCCAACATACTACATAGTACTATTTTCATACAAAACCTCGACATTGAATGATGAATCAATTGCTCTCGAGCCGCAGCGCAGACGCAAATCGCCCAGCCGCTGTCTAGCAAAACACAGCATTAACTTCCTTGGAGCATGCACATTGAGTGGGTTCAGGTCGCGCAACGTTTTAAACGCAAATGCAAACAGTTCGACTGATTTTGCTCGAGGACGGTCCGTTTCAGTTTGCGTTTGATCTACCACATATCGGGGAAATTGACCAGAAATTTTTCCTGGTTAATTTCCGGTCAACCGAGGGGTAAGGGGTATTAGCGTATTTGACAGTTGTTAGTTGACGTATTGCATATGGTGTGAATTTTCGTTTTCGGTTTCTTGATTTTTACATGGCGTCTTGTATGCTTATTTACACCGGAGCAACAGAAATTTGTGGCGATTTTGCATTTTTCCTGAAACCGTCGCGAATTTAATTGAAGTTTTGTTTGAAATTCAATAGCGAATCGGCTGTCAGGTGTTTAATACATGACAACTGCAAAACAAGTCGTTCGGGTTAAGAGTTTATGGTTGGGTGGAGGGAAAATCTTTACCGCAATTACAACGTTGCGGAACGTGAACGCAGGCATTGATGAGCCAGAGTTTGAAGAATCGAG
Organism: Chloromyia formosa; assembly: GCA_964017055.1. Lineage (NCBI taxonomy): Eukaryota > Metazoa > Arthropoda > Insecta > Diptera > Stratiomyidae > Chloromyia > Chloromyia formosa. The sequence continues at coordinate 48,793,910 of OZ024814.1, forward strand.
TCTTAATGCGAATCGCACATAGCCGTTCATTTATGGGATTGAAGTCAGTAATGTTCGGCTTGAGGTGATTATTGACTACCTATATAAATGCTACTCCAAACTGTTTGCGGCCCGATGTTTTGCCACTTGTAAAAATTGTGTGCGATTTCTTGTCATTGATTTCGCTGCCAAGCCAATTTGTTTCCTGGACTGCAGTAATGCTCAGTTTGTACTTTTCGGCCTGCTGAAGGAGGGCCTTCTCGGCCCCCGGTTTGTTCAGGGAGCGTACATTCCAGGATCCGAAAGAATAATCCTTTAGTCGTTTGCGTGGTCGTCATTGATCCGTCCAATCCGAGGCTTCTGCCCCACGTTTATTGACGTGGAGTGGTTGTTACAAGGACGAGTTGTCAGCACATCGCTTAACACCATTCAGGGGATGGCCTCGGAAGAAAGCTGCTTCATATGGTTTAATAAACGGGCTGAAGTTTGCACAACTATGTTGCATGTCCAACTACGCAAGTCATTCCATCCTACTAAACCTGAGACGTTTAGGTGTTGGTGAGCCATTCAGGCTACAGCTATCTGCCTTTTTCCAAACTCTCTTATCGCGAAGACTTGGCCGTCAGCGTTTTGAAACACTGCCGTTACCAGGGGGCGCCCACTTGGAGGACTACAGAAAAGGTCGTTTACCCCCCCCCCCCCCTCACATCATACTGACCAAGAATATATGTAGTCATAGGCGCTGACTATGGGGGGGGGGGGGGGCAACGCTCCTCCAATATTTCAGGCACAAATATCGTTTCGCAACCACGTATTTAGCGATGACAAATATGAAAAGAAGGAAGGACCTTGTACGGACATATGTATATATGACCCATGAGGATTGTATCATTGAATCATGTGCTTTAAGGTGCGTTTTGCTAGGCACCACTCTGCGTCAATCGCAGGCGACGATCAAAAAGATACATACAAATAGTGTTGATGGTTTGATCGCTAATCGCGAATAATGTGCGACAATCGTGTGCCCCACAGTAACGCACATTTAAGAATGCTTGACAGCCGTCAATTTCGCAGTCCCCGGGGCATGAGAACCCGTGTGATATTTAGCCCGAACCATAATGGTCATATGAGTTATTAAAACTCGTCGTTCAATTTGGTTATGACTCATCAAGATCCTGTCAAAACTTTATGGATATTTTGTGCTAAATATAATGACCTTGAAACGTGGACGGTAAAAACATCTGAGTTTGAATTTATTTAAGATTTAATTCATTAGTTTTTGTTATCAAACAAAAAAGTAAAATATTATGGTTTCATTTACAAATTCTTGAAAAATTGACTTCGTTCTTAAAACCATATAGCGCTGATGATTTGCACGGTCGAGACCGTACAACTTGAGACTTGACCAAAAAATTGGTTTCAAATTGGTTCCCTGCAATCGTGAGGCCATTTTTAGGGTTTTGTATAAAAACAAAACCCTTATGAAATCGGTCATGCGTCCGTCTGTCCGTCTGTCTGTCCGTCTGTCCATGAAATATCTCACGAACCGCTGAAGCTACATGCATGAAATTTGGTGGAAATATGTAGAAATACTATAATTCTCTGGAGAAAGCGATGCGTCGTAATAGGTCAACTTTAAGGGGGGGGTCGCCATAGAGAGGAAATGAAGGTCGAAATTTTTTTTTCGTTTGGTACAGGCAAGTGGGGTATCGTAAGAAAGGTACCGTTGAGTACATTCCATTTCTGGAATTTTTTCAAATTTGAAGAAAGGGGAAAAGAGGGAGGGGGGAAAATATGTGGTCCGAGTTTGTCCCCCCCCCCCTTGCATTTCGAGACCGTTATAGCTAGACATATGAAAATTTACAGAAAAGCGGCATTTCACTAGCGTAGAAAACCGAAAATAATAGAATTTCAAAATCTCATCCAAAAAGGTTAATAATAGTACATTTCTATAGTTGCAGTTAGCACACCCCTGCACCCCTCAAGCCCACCCTAGCTCAAAAATATTGATGGCTGATGATAACCAACATCATAGGCAATAATACCTCTAAGTTTCATTACAATGACATGATATTTAATAATAGTACATTGACTTAAAGTTATGCATTTTGACACTATCCATACAAAAAATACACCTACCGGCCTCACGCATAGATATGCGTGTACTACTTACATGTTGTTTTTCGTAGTGCGAATTGCAGTTATTTAATGAACCAACTTTGGAAGGGTGAAGATTGGTGATTGGTGATCCTAACAATAACTATTCACACAGTTAATTTTTTTAGGGTTTTGTGTCTTAAATCTTACAAAATCGGTCAAATACCTGTCTGTCCGTCTGTTCATAGAATATCTTACGAACGGCTGAAGCTGCACACATAATTCGGCGAGAATGTGTAGAAATGCTATAATTTGCTGGAGATAGCGTTGTGTTGTAATTGGCCAACTTTAAGAGGGGGGGGGGGGGGTCCACATAGAGGCGAAATTAAGGTCAATTTTTTTTATCCACTGGTGTAGCCAAGTGGGGTGTCGTGAGAAAGGTAATGTTGAGTACATTCCATTTTTGGCATTTTCTTGAGATTTGTAGAAAGGGAGTAGGAAAAAATATTAGACCATAATTTGTCCCAGCCGCCCTGAATTTCGAAGCCATTACACAAGTTTGCAATTTGCAATGTCGTCTTAATATGAATGGTTAAGCATCTCGAAGAGTGGGACAGTTTATCTCGTATACATACATATCTATCTACAGCTTCTCGTATTAAAACTATTACTTTGAGAGGTGACAGATGCAGTCTTTTTGTGAATTGGCATGTAAGATACTATATCATGGGTAAAACATTTAATTATGGTGTTTTTATTCAGCTGAGGGGTACCAAGAAGAACAGGGAGCCAGTATTTACATGCCAAAATAAGCGCTTGCTACAAAACCCTCGAATTGCGGGCGTAGCCCTCTATATTCCGGTTTCATTATTGAGTGTATGAGACTATACGAGTACATTCGTATCGATATCAAACCGCTTTAAGACGTCGACTTTCTAGCTAGGGCTATTAGGCAGTTCTGTTCGTGAGCCCATCATCAGTAAATTTCTTTAAATTGCAAGAGATACGTTGTTATTTCAAGAATGGATCAGTTTATTATGAAGATACCATCACAAAAAAATCACACGACAAGCCAATCCGATACTCATTCAAAAATGTGTGAAAAGTTGTTTTGCCCCCCCCCCCCCCCCCCCCCCATATTTTCTAACAGTCGGCGCCTCTGTATATAGTTTATATGGTCGGAGATGTTTCCTTCTGTGCGTTACAAACTTCATGACAAAGTTAATATATCCTATCACATCCGTGAAGGGTATAAAAATATTTTCGAGATTAAATTACGGTCAAGAAATGTAGAAAATAATAAGGAAATAACCTAAATTTACTTTTTTGGCGACTGCGCGACGTTGAGACCACAGTTCACAACGGCACTAGGACGACTAGAGAGAGAGAGATGTGACAAGGACTAGTCTTTTTTATGTTTTTGCGTGTTTCTAAGTGTGAAAACACACCGCATCAGACAAAACGTTTTTGTCTTTTAAGACAAAAAACGTGTTTCATTGCAGCACACACCAAGCGAAACACAGTGAGACAAAACAAAACGTTTTTTTGTCTTGTTTCGTTTGGTGTGTGTTGAGATGAGACAAAATTGAATTTGCAACTTGCTTTAGTAGTACCTATGTTTAATAAAATGAGATAGATAGATAGATAGTACTTTATTTGATTTCAGTTGGTTGTGTGTTACAATTCATTCTTAAGAGCTACAGACTGGAATATGTCTTTTCAACTTTGATCGACTTGTAAGCTAATGGCTGAGTAAAATTATTCAAGAATTGTTCTTTGATTCACAAGGGAAATTCGCAAAAAACCTTGTTTGAGGGTACTTATAACTAGAGCTACACTATCTTAAACCTAACTTAAAAACTAAACTTAAATGGTAAAAGAAAGAAATTAAATTTGCTTTATGCAGTGCTTAAGGGTGGAGGCGTCCAAGAAGGATTGGTTGCTAGTCTGTCGTGAAATTTCGAGTGTAGTTTGTCTACAAGGTCCTTAATAAAAGTGGTTCCTGCGATCTGGTGTAATCTGTTTGTAGAGTAATACCAGCGTTTGTTCAAGATGATTTTAAGGCAATTATTTTGCACTACTTGTAGTCGAGCTTTATGATAGTTCGCACATTTACCCCAGACAGCGGCTCCATAAGATATCATTGCTTGTATAACCGTTTTATATATGAGGATCTTGTTGTACATATTCATTTTGGACTTCCTGTTCAAGAAAGAATACAAGGAACGTATACAGTTTGAAACTTTTAGACAAGTTGTTTCAATGTGATTTTTATAGGTAAGTGTTCTATCTAGTGTTATTCCTAGATATTTGCTGGTTTCATCCCAAGGAATATCTCGGCCTATGAAGTTGATGCATCTGTGTGGTAAATTTCTTCTTTTTCTTTTCTTAGTGAAGAAAATGGATTTTGTTTTTAAGGAGTTTATTTTTACTTTCCATCTGTAATAGTATTGATAGAGTTGATCAAGTTTACTTTCTAGAGCATTTATTATTACAGCTGGGTCAAACGATTTTGTGTAGATGCAGAGGTCGTCTGCGAACAGTGCGAGTTCGCAACGATCGTCACACGGGATATCGGAAATGAAAATATTGAATAGTGTGGGGCTTAAGCATGCGCCTTGTGGTACTCCCGCTGGAATATCTTTAGGTTTAGATAAGCTTTTGTTGACCCTCACACAGAAGGATCTTTCGGATAAAAAGGATTGAATGGTTTTTATAAGGTACAAGGGGAAGGTAAACTTTATTAATTTATATATCAGACCATCGTGCCAAGTCGTGTCGAAGGCCTTTTCGATGTCGAGGATTACCATTCCAACAGAACTTTTTTCAGAGAAAGAGTCTTTAATGTACTGCGTTACTCTGTGCAGTTGATGAACTGTTGATAATCCTTGTTTGAAACCGAACTGCACGTAAGGAATAACTGGATTGGTGTTCAAGAAGGTTTGTATTCGGCTGAGTATGATTTTTTCAAAAACTTTACTTAAGGTTGGCAGTAGACTAATAGGGCAGTAATTGTCAGGAGAATCTGGGTCTTTCCCTGATTTAAGGATCGGTATGGCTACCGCTTTCTTCAAAGAAGAAGGAAAGTATCCCAGTTTAAGACACGAGTTGAAAATGAAATTAATATAGACAATAGCCTTTTTTGGAAGTTTTTTGAGGACAATGTTTGGAAGTTTGTCTATTCCAGGTGACTTGCGGCTTTTCAACATTTTAATAATATGAATAAGTTCCTTGGGTTTATACATGCTGCTTGGGGGAAGAACAAATTCGGAAGGCAGTTGTTTAACAGTGTTATTGATTAAATCCCCGTGAATCTGATTGCCCATTTGCCGAGTTAGAACGTGTGTGGAATAAAAAGTTTCAGCGAGGAGATTTGCTTTTTCACAATCTTGATGTACAAGTTCGCCGTCTTTGTTCTTCAGAGGTGCTGAATAACGACTTTTCTTAAGTGTTAAGGCTTTTTTTAATTTCCACATACTTTGGGTCCCTTTGCTGAAATTCGCTAGTGTTCTGTTCCACATTTGATTTCGGTGGATGTATATATTTCGTTCTATGTCTTTAGTGAGACGGTTTACATGGGATTTAATGTTCCAGTCACGAGTTCGTTGCCATTGTCTTCTCAAGGTATTCCTCCGTCGGATCAGCTCTCTAGTTTCTAAGTTTATTTCGGGTGTAAAAACTTTCGGCGTTGGGACTTCCACTGGTGTTGATTGGGCTATTGCAGCCCATATGTTATTGTGTAGTGAATTTAGCATTGCATCGACCTGGATTTGATTGTTGATCAATGTAAGATCAAGTAGGTTTAGTGAAGACCGTTCGTTAAGAATTTGACGGAACTGGGCCCAATTGGTGTCTTTAAAACTAAAGAATTCGCCATGGATGACTTGTTCCGTGGGGAATTCACAGTTCAGTGTAGCGAATACTGGAAGGTGAGTTGAAGACAGAGCGTGTAAAACTGAAGGATCTGACAAATTAATATTTTCATTTGTAATTATAAGGTCGAGGTAAGATCCTCTACCTTGTGGGGAGTAAAAAGATGGTTCATTTGGTGCATGGATTGTGATGTTGCGCCTGGAAGATAAATCGTAGAGAATTCTACCCGCTTTGTTGGCTTTTGCACATTTCCAGAATCGGTGTCTCGCATTAAGATCGCCACAAATTATGTACTTTTGGCGTGTGCTAGTAAGTGTCTTAAGACCATCCTCAAAAAATTTAAGTTTATCGAAATTTAGATTTGTGCCCCGAAAATACGCAGCTACGATCGCGAGGTTTTCGTTAGACAACGTAACAGAAATTGTTTCAATAATTTTTGTGTTGATTATTTTTACCGCCGAGTGTTTGATATTTTTTCTAATACATATGGCAACACCACCTCCTCTAGCGCCTTCCCTATCATTTCTGTATATACAATAATTCGAAATATTCAACTTATCATTTGGTTTGAGCCATGTTTCGGTTATAATAAATACATCTATTTCTAACCTATTTATGAAATCAGAAGTTTCAACTATTTTATTTTTTATACTTTGAGCGTTCCAAACTAATACTTTAAACATTTTTACCCGTACAAAAATTTAACAGCAAGTTTGACAATTGTATCGTATTGGTCTTTCTTTGTTTTGCAGTTCGCTAGGTTGACAATGAGTTCGGACGATATTTGTAAAAGCTCGTCGGCAGTGAATAATTCCTGGTTGGAGCTTTGGAATGGGTTGTTGGTAAACATTGTGTTTTGCCTTCTTGTGACTTCACTGAAAGTAGCTCTTGTTGTGTACTGAGCTTTCTGTACAGGTTTTGATGGAGTGGGGAGTCTTGGGAAATTTGACTCTGCATTCTGAGATAGACTGAATGCATTATTTGCAGTTATTTGTTTTTTGCTTGCATGTTGTTGAACTTTCGCTTTAATTTGTAAGTAGTTTGCTCTACTCTTACAGTTTTTGTCATTCGCGAAAAGGTTTAGTCCACAGTTTGCGCATTTGATTTTATCGCTTTGGTCCTCCTGCAGCGTACACTCCGTGCGCATATGATCGCCACTGCATATTAGACATTTAAGTGGGTGATGGCAGTGTGATGATCCATGTCCGAACATCTGACAGTTGCGACATTGTGTGGGGCCCGAGCTGCGCCGAGTATGGTAGTCCCAACGAACTAGAGTGTGCATGATGCTCTTTGTAGATCGAAGTTCGTTCAACTTGACTCCCGGTGGGAAGTACAGTAGATAACGTACGTCGTCTTTGTATTGCTCAGAGGTGAATTTTTTGATGTCGTCGCATTTGGTGTTAATTGACTCGATTAGGTAGTTTTTAAGTTCTTGACACGGCATGTCGTGTAATCCGGATAAAATACAATAATTTTAGTCGGACGTAGATCCGATCGGCAATGTGTGAAAAAGCTGATTTTTTCCGAGACAAAATGCTTGCAGATTTTGTCATATTCTTCCCCCGATGAAAGAAACAATCTCCGGCCAATTGACATCATTTTTATTTCGAAATTGGTTACACCAAGTTTACTCATCATTGTGACGATCGACTCCCTTGGTAATATGGGAAAAGTAATTGGAGGAACTTTTACCTTGATTGTTGTGGTTGGAGGATCAATATTGGATACATCGCAGTCGTTGGAGTCGTTATCCGCGAGCAGTTGAAAACGATTTTCGTATACAGATGTTGGATTTGATGTTTGATCAGTACGTCGTATCTTCAATTTGTCCCGCAGGAACATTGTTGGGGAAGTATCCCCAATGGGTCTTTTCCGAGACGGGTTTCATTCGGATATAGCTTATACCACTCAACAGAAACCAAGAATAAATGTTTAAAGGGACGGGAAAGAATTGATAGCTTTCACTTGTTTGTACGAGTTCACTCGGCTTAACGGATCACTAGATGTTGTTTCACTGATAGCTCACAACAGAATCTATCTATATATATAAAACAAAGTCGTGTGTGTTACACCATTTATAGCTCAAGAACGGCTGGACCGATTTTTATGATTTTGGATTTGTTGGATTTGTCTCCGCCCCGAATAGCAGAATAACTATTAAAACATCAAAAAAATTCACGGAAAAAAAATTATGAAGAAAATTCATTTCTCATACATTTTGTATGAAACGGCTTTTTTGATGATATTTCGAGAACGGATTGACAGATTTCGATAGTAGAACCCCCCCACCCCCACCCCCCTTCCTCCCCCCTTCCTCCCCCCTTCCTCCTAATGCGCACGGGCCTATACATGAAAGTAATAACTTTGTACGACAATGACAGTTGAGTTTTTTTTCATCCAGTTTTCAACGGTTATTAAATTTAAATTCGATTAAATTAATTCCGTTGAAAAAAAAAAAAAATTTTGTCAAGGGCGATTTGTTCGCAATTCTATTTTCGTGATTTTCCAACAGTAAGTTGCCTTTGAAGATGCTCACTTTGTGAGGTTTTCAAATTTGTTATTGTGCGCGCATCGATTATAAAATTTTATGATTAATTTTTAAGTGTTGTCAATGCCGCGAGCCAGAAGATCTAATATTTCAAAACGAAGCCGTAACGCAATAAGGCTTAGGGATATTGCGAAGCAATCCAGTGGAGATGACCAAGAAGTTGCAAGAGAACAGCGCCGCGTTAGTATGACCCGAGTTCGTGCTTCACAAACACAACAACAAAGAGAAGCAGTACGTCAAGCGAATAGATTAGCACTGAGAAACCGACGAGCTAATTACACAGATCAACAACGTGATAATCTTCGACGCGGAAGAAGAAATGCTTCAAGTGTTGATTTGAATCGAGTAGCGTTTCAATACGATTGCACAATTGACTACGGCTCGCATTCTTCAGTTCGAATTGGCTCAATGGAGGTTGTGTGCGACCATTGCGGTGCATTGAAGTTCGCCACAGAAACGCCTGGATTGTGCTGTCTCAGTGGCAAGGTGAAATTGCCATTATTGCCTCCGCCACCTGAGCCATTGCATTCATTGCTTCGTGGAGAAACACCAGAATCACGACATTTTCTCTCGAACACTCAAAGATATAATAGATGTTTTCAAATGACTTCATTTTGAGCAGACATTATCGAAGCACGGGGATTCAATCCGACATTCAAGGTTATTTCTCCTCGAGAGAGTAAACGTTCATTATCTTTTGGTTATCATAAATAATCAGTAACTCTAACTTCGCCTTCGACTTTGCAGATCCAGGGCCAAATCCACCATAGAATTGGATCATTGCAGCCACTTGAAGACACACAGCATAAATTCCTGCAAATTTACTTCATGGGCAATATGGAGGAGCAACTTGATCGGCGTCAAACGATCAATACGGCAATGAAAAGGGCAATTCTTCAAGATCTGCAGCAACTACTTCATGAACATCATGCATTGGTTGAGTTGTTCAAAACTGCGTTGGATCGCATGCCAAGTGATGATTACAAAGTCGTGATCAGAGCAGATAAACGACCCGCAGGAACACACGAACGCCAATTCAATGCTCCAACAATAGATGAAGTTGCAATTGTGATCGTTGGTGAAAACTCGGAAACGCGCGATATTGTACTTACACGTCGCGACACTGGACAACTTCAACGAATATACGAAACACACCGTTCATACGATGCATTGCAATACCCGCTGATGTTTTGGCAAGGAGACGATGGATATCACTTCAATATCAAAATGATAAATCCAATGAGCGGTGAACTACCAAGAAGGTTAGCTCAATGAATTATTACGCATATCGTTTGATGATTCGCCAAAATGATGACAACTATTTGCTGCGATTTCGTCGATTGCTTCAGCAATATTGCGTCGACATGTACGTCAAAATCGAAACGGAGCGCCACGGAGCGCCTCAATTTCATTCGGTTGAATCAGGCCAAACTACGTTCGGAGGATTATATTCATTTGCGCGATGCAATCAGTACGGAAGGAGATGCAGCTAATGTTGGTCGATTGACTATTCTACCGGCGACGTACGTTGGCAGCCCGCGTCATATGCATGAGTATGCGCAAGATGGAATGACATATATTCGTCATTACGGTCGTCCAGATCTATTCATTCCCTTTACGTGCAATCCAAAATGGGTAGAAATTGTTCAACGGCTACTCCCCGGACAAACATCAAGTGATCGGCACGACATCACCGCACGTGTCTTCAAACAAAAAATCCGGTCGTTGATGAACTACATTGTTAAGCAGCGCGTCTTTGGGGATACTCGATGCTGGATGTATTCGATTGAATGGCAAAAACGAGGTTTGCCGCATGCACACATTCTTCTTTGGTTAGCTGAAAAAATTCGGCCAGACCAAATAGATGACATCATATGTGCCGAGATTCCTGAGCCCGAAGCCGATCCAGACCTGCATGATGTTGTAATTACGAACATGATTCACGGACCGTGTGGTGCCATCAACCCCCAATCACCGTGCATGGTCGACGGCAAGTGTTCCAAGCGTTATCCAAGAAATTTAACGGCGGAAACTATCACTGGCAACGATGGTTATCCACTGTACCGGCGTCGATCACCCGATGATAATGGTAGAACTATCACAACGAAAGTGAAAGGAAACGATTTCGTGGTCGACAACACATGGGTTCTTCCGTATTCGCCACTTCTTTCGAAAACATTCATGGCGCATTCCAACGTGGAGTATTGCAATTCAGTGAAGTCCGTCAAATACATTTGCAAATATGTCACGAAAGGCAGCGATATGGCGGTTTTTGGCGTTCAAAGTCCCAGTTCCAACGATGAAATCACGCACTATCAAGTTGGTCGATATGTGAGCTGCAATGAGGCGATTTGGCGTATATTCTCATTCCCCATTCATGAACGTTATCCCACTGTTGTACATTTGGCGGTGCATCTGGAGAATGGTCAACGAGTTTATTTTAACTCATCGAATGTTGCTCAACGTGCTGGAACACCTCCAGCTACAACATTGACCAGTTTCTTTTCGATTTGCCAAAGCGATCCTTTTGCACAAACGTTGCTCTACTCTGAGATGCCACGTTATTACACTTGGAACGCTTCAGTGAAGAAATTTCAACGTCGGAAGCAAGGCGATGCGGTTCCTGATCATCTGGATGTGCGTTCTAATGATGCTCTTGGTCACATTTACACAGTTCATCCGAAGAATGACGAATGCTTCTACTTGCGGTTGTTGCTGTTGAATGTTCGTGGGCCCACATCATTTGAATCACTTCGAACTGTCAATGGTGTAGTGTGCCCAACATTTCGTGCTGCATGTCAACAGCTCAATTTGCTTGAAAACGATACTCATTGGGACATGACAATTGCTGAAGCAATTGTTTCTGCATCTCCAAGTCAGATTCGCACATTATTTGCTATCATTATTTCGACATGCTTCCCATGGGATCCACGTGAACTGTGGAACAAGTATAAGGATGACATGTCCGAAGACATTTTACATCGAATTCGTATTAGTTCAAGGAATCCCGATCTCGAGGTGAATGAGAAGATACATAACCAGGCTTTGCTTTTGATCAAAGACATGTGTTACCTCATGTGCGGCAATTTGTTAGTTAAGTTAGGAATGCCAACGCCATGTCGTGGAATGAACGACGCTTTCAATCGTGAATTGGAACGTGAACGTGAATACGATCGAGATGCATTGAGCCAATCAGTTCGAACGAATGTGCTACTGTTGAACCCCCAAAAGAAGGAAGTGTACGATACCTTAATGAAATCAATTGACGATGGAAATGGTGGCTTATTTTTCCTCGATGCGCCCGGTGGAACTGGGAAGACATTCCTTATGTCACTGATTTTAGCCACTGTTCGTGCGAGATCCGAAATTGCTGTAGCAGTTGCTTCTTCTGGGATAGCGGCTACGTTGCTAGAAGGATGCCGAACGGCTCATTCAGCGTTCAAATTGCCATTAAACCTTCAATCGACTGAAAAACCGACATGCAATATCGCAAAACACTCAGCAATGGCCAAAGTTCTGGTAGCAAGTAAAACCATCATCTGCGATGAATGCACAATGGCGCACAAACGCGCGTTGGAAGCACTCAATCGAACTATGAAAGATCTGTGCAATGACTCAAGATGTTTTGGAGGTGCAATGATTCTACTGTCCGGCGATTTCCGCCAAACACTGCCAGTCATTCCAAGATCGACCGCTGCCGATGAAATAAACGCGTGCCTCAAATCATCGACTCTGTGGCGCTATGTGAAGAAATTTCAGCTAACGACAAATATGCGAGTTGCATTGCTAAACGATCCATCTGCCGAAGATTTTTCTAAGCAATTGCTGACTATTGGTAATGGCCGCGTTTTTGTCGACGAATCGAACGGGTTGATTTCGTTTCAGCCAAATTTTTGCAATTTTGTCTCAACGAAGGACGAGCTTATCAACAAAGTGTTCCCGAACATCATTGCTAATCACAAAAATTACAATTGGTCGAGTGAACGAGCAATTCTTGCGGCAAAGAACAAAGATGTGGATCGCATAAACTTAACAATTCAAAATCAAATCGTTGGTTCGATGCATTCCTTCAAATCTATCGACTGTGTAACAAACAAAGACGAAGCAACCAACTATCCAACTGAATTTTTAAACTCATTGGATCTGCCTGGGTTGCCACCGCACAATTTACAACTGAAGGTTGGCTCAGTAATTATCTTGCTTCGAAATCTGAACCACCAAAACGTTTAATAAAATGAAATACTATACTATAAACTTACCTTCACAATTCATTTCGGCTGCTATTTCTACCCATAGCTTATCAATTGCAATTTTATTTGCATGCTCCTTTTCTCTAAAAGTATAAATTGGGCTTCTTGCCTCAATTAAAAACAACAACTTTTCGGCGTCGACGTCCATAATTTGCGACATTTTTCATAAAATGACCAGCTATTAAGCGGAAACGAATTTTTGTTTCTGAAAGACAACTGGCCGTCTAGTGGCAACGAAACATGTCTTGCTGTCTTTTCTTGTCTTTTTGTTTCGTTTCATGCGGTGTGTGTTGCGCCTATTGCAATGTATGCAACTATCGACAACGACGTTTGTCTGAAGCATGTTTGTTTCATTCGGTGTGTGTTGATAATATCCAAAGACATGCATTATTGACAACCAGTCGTAAAACGTATCGAGACAAAGACGTTTGTTTTGTTTCGTTTCTTTTGGTGTGTGCTGCCTGATAAGAAGCAATGGTCGGTTGTTTCTTGAGACAAAAACAAACGTTTTGTCTTATGCGGTGTGTTTTCAGCCTAACGTATTCTATTTGAAACATGGGTAGCCCGTCTTGCCTCCAAGGCCCGTCTTGCCCCACTTTCTCCTAATTCACTTCATGAACGTGGTGGAGGATCTTTTGTAATTATACAGGCTATGGCACACTGTCACTGCAAGACCTTTACGGTCGCATGAACTCCGTCCCCATGAACAGCTTCTGGTGTCTGCCATCGGCCATTACAATAGCAAACTTTGACAGCTTGCAACGATTTACTCAATTGCCCTAACCCCTTATGGGGCCTAGAGCGTCAACAGTTTCATGTGGCCCAGTTGACGTTTCGTTGTCATAAACTGGTTTCGGAGAATGCAGCTGCCAGCATGCACCTCCTGCACATCCATGGCCATGAACGTCGTCGTGGACGGGATTCGAACCCGAAACGCCGGTAGTCAAACATGAGACTGATGCCTCAACACACTGCGCTACCGGTCGCCCCAATACAAGCTAACCTGTAAAGTCAAGATGGTTATTTCGTCGCGTCGGTGGCCGTGCTCGTTCGGTCACCGCTATACGATACTAATCTAGAGCTCGGAGTTCAAATCTCGGGGCGATCAAAGACTACCTGTGCGCGCCCATGCCCCTGGAGTGGTCAAGGCAATTAACATGAACATTAACAAGATGGCAGTGACTATACGAGGGCTTAGCGCGATTCACGAACCAAATTGCGCATATTTAACCAGAACCGTTCCAAAAACAATCTGTGGGAGTATTATGTGACAGTTTTCATTACGAGGGTTGCCTTTTATATTTCGGGATTAGAGAACAAAAACAAATATTAATCATCGAAAATCGCTTTATTGTTTTTCAAAATATTCCCCATGAAGATCTATACACTTTTGCATGCGTTTCAACCAATTGTCAAAGTACTTTTGCCACTCTGATTGAGGTGTCTCCAAAACATGCATTCTGAACGCAGCGACCGCTTCTTCAGGTGTTGAAAAACGTTGACCTCTCGGTTTGTTTTTTACGTACGGGAATAAAAAGAAGTCATTCGGTGCCAAGTCAGGACTATACGGCGGATGACCCATCAAATCTATGTTTTGAGTGCTCAAAAATGCAGTTGTTTGAGCTGATGTGTGAGAGCTCGCATTGTCGTGGTGAAGAGTGATCCGTCTTCGGCGGTTGGTTTTCCTGATTTCTTGGAAGACAACTGGCAAACAAATGGTTGTGTACCACTCAGAATTGACTGTTCTGCGTTGTTCTAGTGGTACGGTTGCGACATGTCCAGTTTTTCCGAAAAAGCAGGCGACCATTTGCTTGGAAGTGCTTCGTGCGCGAACAACTTTTGTTGGGTTTGGCTCATCTTGAAACGCCCATACAGTCGACTGCTGTTTACTTTTGGGCTCATACGCGTAAATCCACGATTCATCACCTGTCACGATGTCATAGACGTGTTTCGAAGCACCGCGATCGTATTTTTTGAGCATTTCTTTCGACCAATCGACACGAGCCTTTTTTTGAGCGATTGAGAAATTGTGTGGGATCCAACGCGAACAAATTTTTTTGACAGTTAAATGTTCATGCAATATTGAATGTATGCTGGTCCCACTAATGCCTAAGGTTGTCTCAATCTCACGATAGGTCTTGCAATATCAGTTCGCGCACAGCATCAATGGTTTCCGGACGACCTTCACCTTTTGGACGACCTTCACGAAATTCGTCTTGGAGTGAACTACGACCTCGATTGAATTCACCATACCAGCGATAAACACTGTTCCTCGATGGAGCTTCATCGCCAAAAATTGAATTCAGTTCATCCATGCACTGTTGCTGAGTTAATCCACGTAGAAAGTTGTAAAAAATAATCGCACGAAAATGTTCACGATTGAATTCCATTATTTGGCCGAGATTAATCTTTTAAGTTACTGTAAAAAACACAAATAGCGCTCGTATGTCAAAACGTTCTGAGTACGTATAACCTCAAAAATGTCAAACTTTACGATAGAGCTGTCAGTTGCCAGATTGCAACACTAGGGTTGTCCAATCCCGAAATATAAAAGGCAACCTACGTACAAAATCCTTAGAACAATAAAAACGCACATGATTTTCAGTCTTTACACGTAAAATTTATTATATATACTTTTCATAATTTCAATATACATCATGTCTAATAATAAATTCTTGTCAAAAACAAACAAAACATGGTTATAATATTCCTACAGCGAACGATATAGAAAAAATCTGATGTTTTATCATCCGTTGTAATTCTGAACTAAGTAAAAATATATTTGAATTTTATTTTCTTTTTTTTCCCCATAGCTAATAAAAAAATCTACCATTGATTTGCGTAAGCCTTAAAGTTCTCGCCAATATTTTTTTTTCTAGATTTTCATTTTATATGTTTTATGTTTTATTTATTAGACTAACGTCACTAAGCGTACTATTTATGTATATCGTAACTACTTATACTATTCATAATTTCAACTTAAAATACGATACATACATAAATTGTTTTTATATAGCACTGTACATAAAAAATACTTTATTAAAAAAATGAGTCGAATCGTCTTCTGTATAAATATTTATTTTTATATTATAACGTAGTAGTATAGGAAAGCTTGTATGTTCTTACAAAACTGGGGTGCATTTCGATTTTAAATTGCATTTTATCTCGTACATATTTCATTTAATACGTACTCGTATGTACTAAATTATCATGAATATAATGTACAGTCGATAGCAATCATAGTTTGCTATAAATTTCGCTGAAGACAATAGCCGTGTTCGATTCAAGCGAACAGAGATCCAGAGCGATCCACCATACAAATATGCGGCGAAAGTGGGGCCGAATTGCGAACCCATATAGAAATAGGAGCGAATTGCCGAGAACAAGTTGACGTTCAACCAATTCACTTTCAACTGGGATCCGATGTGATCCTATACGAAACATGGATCAAAGACCGGCCAGTCGTTTTGTATGGGAATGGATCGCGTCTGGTTGAATCGAACACCGCTAATATACATCATTGTATCTACTCGTATATTTAAAATTAATAATAGTTCATATCGTACTTATACGTACGAGTATAGCGAAGAAATAAAATCTTCGTAGATTGTTTAAAAGTACTTGTATTTACAAATCAGATGAATATATTAGAAAAGTCAATTTTGTTTTAGGGTTAGATTTTTTTTTATTTGGCATTCGATTTTTATTTTTATTGTTTTTTGCAAAGTCACGAAATTCTAGTTTGTGCTTTTTTTTCTGTACCTCTTGTGTACGTAGTGTACATATAATCGATTTTCGGGTGATTGAAAATGATGTAATGCTCAAAACTGCTCTCGGACTGACCTTCTACATTTTTCATCGATTCTAATTACTTGTGTTCTATAGATTCTATAGTAGGCAGGGCACGTCTAAAGCTCATTGAACAGAACTCATAGAATGAAGCAGATCAAAACAGAATGAAAAGAAAAAAAAATAATAATACCTGAGCACAATGAGCAATTTAACGTACATTTTCTCGTTTTTTCTGTATAAACTATTCAAGATCCTTTTTTCCTCACTTTTTTTGTGTTTGTTTTTGTATTTTTTTCCTAGGGTTATTAATCTTAAAGCCAACGAACAAGCATACCGTGGCAACAGAACTTAATGTAGTTACAAAGCATCATCATTCATTAAGACACAATCACATTCAACCGTACGATTCGCGCGGGTAATCGCAAGTCTGCAGAGCACTTCCATGCAACCATACGAAATCTTATAAAGTGTAATTTAAAAACTAATTAAAAATACCAGAACGAAAATACATATTCGTCAAGAATAAAGTGTACTATTGAAGCTACATATTTGTATGTATGTATGAGTTTTGCAAAAAAAAAAAAAATATCTATACATATATGAGAAAATATATGCAACGTTTTGGTTCAATTTTCGCGGAGCATGGCCATAAGCGATTCTTTGTTTTGAATAATCACCTTCATAGTCGTTGTCATCAATGCTGATGTGTGTCTCAGTTTGTTATGCTACAACAAAGCCAACTCGTTCGGGGTCGGGCTAAACATACTGACCCCGAGATCGGGGCTCTTTGCCCTGCAGACGTTCAATGAACATACGCCAGCTAACTACGGTTTTGCTTGAATAAAGCCACACGCTTGACGTGACCCCAACTAGCATAGAACACAAATATTTGGCCATATATATTTGGAATATGGGTCTAGTATCACCGTTCGGATTAGGCAACGGACACGGTATCGAGAACACTTTACACATATCCCGATTCCATTGAATCATCCACTCGTCAAAGTTGTAGTATTCGTAGAACAGGCAACCCAAATAGCCGAGAGCCGGCAGGATAAAGAGCCCGCTGAAAAATCCAATTCGTATCATCAGACGTTCTAGTTTGTCGGTCCGTTTGCCATCCGTTTTCATCACCGTCCGTATCCGGAAGAGTGAAACGAAGCCAGCCAGCAGAAATAACGCTCCAATGGACAGATAGATGCATAGTGGCAGTAGTAGGAAGACGGCTAGTGAATGTGTGTCTAATTGGCCAACGAAGCATACACCGGACAGAATATCACCTGAAATGAGAAAAGAAATGGAAATTTTGTAATAAAATTGCCGTGTACATTGGAATTAGTCAGATATGGAAGGATAATATTACCGCGATGAAAAGGATTCGGGAATAAATACAATTTGTATAATCAACAGAAGATATGATCCACGTAGACGAAGGAAGGGTATATAGTATATCTTAAAAATGAAATGAACAATTAAATGAAGCAGAGGTATTCGCCCGCAATACGAGGGTATTTATAGTGCCCGATGCTAATATGAGATGAACTGTCCTACTTCTGGAGATGCTTAAATTTTGTCCTTATCTCCGCGATTCAGGAGATACCCATATGCACCAGGCGAATGCAATGCAATTTTCCTGACCAACGGACTCAAAACACCATCAGCAGTAATCTAGTTGGGGGGCAAAAGACCTCTTCCATAGCCCTCCTCGTGGGCGCCATCTGGAACGGCTAACCAAGCCAATCAAGTTTTACAGCACAAAACATTTGATAGAGGCACATAACGATGATCATCCTGAATGGCCAATAACACCAGTGCGCCTCAGGAAGTAGGCGAACGGTTGAGTTGCAACATAGTTGTGAGAACACCAACACGTCAGATTGGATATGTAGGCTTGTAACCTGCGTACCAGAAATCAATTTATTACACTCGAAACAGTAAACATTAAACTCGGATACCACGGACTGATAAACCGGCAACGACTTTTGGCTACAAACAACGGACCACGATCGGTTTTTGGAACGTTCGAACGATGTAGGGCGAGTGCATAAAGGTAGCATTAGACGATTCGTAGGATCTACAAACGTTTGTAGATCTTCAAACCCTTCAAACTGCCTCCGAACTGCAAATGCTTGTATCACGTTTGTAGGCGTGAAATTTTATTATTACACGATTCGTAGATTTGTAGTAGTTTGTAGACCTACAAACACTTCTACAAACCATATTGTGCATATTTCGTCTACAACCGTTTGTAGGAAATATATTCAACCATTAGACGGTTTGTAGGATAATTATTTAGTTTGCAGGCAGTTTATTGATTTCAAGTCACAGTCACATGCAGTCATGTGTTATCGTGGTGCATATTGAACTTATTAGCGACAGATTCCCATTCCTCTGGGGTTTTTGACACCTATACACGATTATTATTATTGAAAACAAATGCAAATTTAATGTTTATAATATATTTATTTGAAGATATTCGCACCCAAGTACATTGTAGATAGCATCCAAAACTTCTGGAATGATGCACGAGATTGTCGGCTGCGGAATACGAAATAAAAATTTCAGAGACTCAAAGCTCTCGCCGGTGGCCAAGTAACGAAGCGTCAATACAAGTCGCTCCTTTGGTGAAATGCTTTCGCGCATATTCGTGTCCTGCTTTTTAATAAGTGCAGTTACTAAAGCCAGAAGATGGTCGAATTGTTCCGAAGTCATGCGTACAAAATTATGATACAATTCCAGCTCTCCATTCCGCAATTCAGTGAGCAACTTCTGACAAAATCCTTCTTGTTTTCGTCGAAGAACCCAATTCTTTGACAAAACACGTCGTTGACGCTTCGGTGGCAATTCCACTTTACTATCACTGTCGCTGCTATTCAACAAATTCAGTCCCAAAACCATCGCGATTGCTTCATTCGGATCCATTTTACAAACAACATTTAAATATAATATCAATGTAAAACGCGTACAATTTTATTTTCACGAAATGACAAGTGCGACGGCGACCATAACATCAAATATCAGAATTGACACATCTACAAACGGTTGTAGTTCGTATATGTAAAATTTCATACATCTACAAACTCCAAATTTATCTACGGATGCCAATCAACCTACAAATATAAAATACATTTGCCATCACACGAGCCGCATTTATCACCTTCAAACGTTTGTAGACGGTCATCTACAAATCGTCTACAAACTCTTTCTCCAAACATTTGTAGCTAAGAAATTTTCACATTACACGATTCGTAGACAATTTGTAGCAGAAAAATCGCAGAAATCTACGAAAATTTGTAGGTCCTACGAATCGTCTAATTGTACCTTAAGTGGCTCACTCAAGTCGAACGGGAAATGACCGCATACAACATCGCTAAACTAGGACTGAGCGAACCAAGATAGCCTGGATCGGGAACGACTTTATCACCAAGCTCCAAAACAGTACTGCTCTACTCTGGAACTGAAGACGATAACTTAATTCGAATGGTAGGCGTCGGAATCCTGTTGACTACGGATGCACGCCTACCTCTAATTGACTGGAAGCCCATTTTCGACTGTATCATCACAGCCAGATTCAAATCCAGGGTTAGAAACATCACAATAATTCAGTGCTACGCCCCGACTGAACTAGCGGATCAATCAGCGGATCATTTGCGGGTCGATTGGAGCGCGGTGGGGGACCATTCATTAGCGACTCTACATGGTCTCTAATTTCAGAACGCAAGATAGTTAAGGACCAGATTAACTCAGCTACTGACGGCTCACCCAAAGACCAACCCAGAGCTGAATACCGTTCACTACAGAAAGGCGTGTAAAGAAGCGTAAGACGGGATAAGCGAAATTACATCAACGCATTAGCGGAGAAGGCAGAGGAAGTGGCTTACCGCGGTGGCAGTGAAACCCTTTTTAAGCTTATTAAGCCATTAACTGGCAAATATTTTGCAACAGAACATCCTGTGACAAAGATGGGTTTCTACAGGTAACCGGAGAATACCAACTGTGGAGCACACTTCGTTGAGGTCCTCAACAACACCTTTGGACCTTCCAATGCATCTTCATTAGTAGAAGAAGATATTCTGCAAATAGCCAAGGTTGATACCAGCCCACCACCTAAGCTGGAAGTAACTCCGGCTATTAAATCGATGGATGCGGGTAAAGCCCCGGGGACAGATGGAATTCCGGTGGAACTTTTTAAAGCGGATGCCAATGCTACGGTGGATATTCTTCTCCGCCTTATACAAGAGTGTTGGGAAACCGACACTATCCTTAAAGAGTGGAAGGAGGGCGCCAGTATTAAAATCCCGATGAAAGGCGACCTGAAGGTTTGCAATAATTAGCATGGGATCTATCTTCTCCCAGCAGTCTCCAAACTGATGGCAAAAATAATCTCGAACCACATCAAATAAACAGTTGACCGCACATTGAATAATGAATAAGCCGGCTTTCGCGAGGGCTTCTCATGTAGCGACCAAATCAACACCCTCCGAGTTATTATTGAACAATCCACAGAGTGGAGATCCCCATTACATCTCATGTTCATCGATTGTGGTAGCTAGAAGGATGAGTAATTTGAAGAATATAACTATGCACCAGTCCACTCAACGCCACTCTAAGATCTGGCCCTCGTATCTGCACCGACCCAGGTCACTGATGTAATCGGACCAAGTCGAGTGCGGACGAAGTAGCGACCTGAGCTGCACCGGGACAAATTGGAAATTTAACACTGAAAGAAGGAAATTGAAAATTGTTATGTAAAACAAGTTGTAATATCGAAATTTTCATGCTCAATTAGAAGAATTATTGTTGCTCTATTCTAGAACAATATTTGAGTCGTATCAAATTTCTGGGCCCGGGCCCGGGCCGTTTCACTGCTTTCGCACCCCCCTCTCGACGGCCCTGTGCACATGTTGCAACAACTGGTACACAACCTACTAAAGAACTGCTCTGGGCTGAGTCCCCATAGACAATGGAATCCCCTGCATTCACAGCGAGCCAATGTAGATATTGACGACAACAAGCTACAACGTCATTGCAAACACCAAACGTACTGTAGTGTGCAGACAAGTTTCCAGATGTTCCTTACGACTTCAGTGAACAGCACTTCCACCTCTAGGACTCCTTTGCAGCATAACCTTACGCCTGTACCACCCATCGCCAACTATTGTATAACACCGTATCAATTGTGCAACTGAACTGTAATAGGCTCAAGCGTAAAATCGTCGAGTTTACGGCATTAACAGAAAGATTTCGCAACATAATTAGAGCTGTACACGAGACGAAGCTCAACACCAACTCGTCCCTAAACTCATCTGGTTGTTTTTTTTTTGTTTTTTTTTTTTAACATAGGGCAGGCTAAAATACCCAAAGGTGGGCACTGCGACCATTATCTATTGTGCTAAAACAACATCGTTGGAAAGGACAGAGTGTCCAACGCTGATGGTGGATTGCCTTTTCTAATCCATCACTCACTATCTTAGCATGAAACTGACGTCAAGGTCACGGACAACATCTTGGAGGTTTCGGCCATCGCCATATAGACGGGCAACACTGACATTGAAATTTACAACATTAATATTCGTCTTGTATCCAGTTGTCCGTCGGGATTCAACGTCAATATCGTCACTACTAACTGGACAAAATCGTCTCTTGCTCAGTGATTTCAACGCCCATCACGAACACTCTAACCTGAACAATGATGCCAGAGGGATTGGGTATAGCAGAGCAACTTGATGCGTCGGATTTCTGCCCATTAAATGATGATGCGCCCACTCGCATTGCTGCCACCTGTTCCAGTTCGCCGATATCTCGATTGCCAGCGCTGGACTAATCAACGATGCTCAATGAGCATCTGCTAATCAACATTAAACTGGACAAACCAGCACCCAGTTTGCTTATCATCGCACATTTATTAACCACAATAAAGCCGACTGGAAAGGCATCAAAGCCTATAAAAATACGGCCTTCGATGCCTTACTGGTTCCAAACGATGTGCGTATAGCCGAATGACACATAAGATTCATTCTACGAAGCGGCTGCTAATTTCATCCCAGCAGGTCGCATACCCATAATTCGGCCAAACTTTCTTACATCAACAGCTAGCTTGACCGATGAAAGAGGTCGTATTTGCAGTACTAATTCAGATGATCCCAGAATCAAGGAACTAAACCTTGGAACATATGAACAAGGGACGGAGAACAGAAGAAAGAAAGTGGAATTCTCACCATGCCAGCTGCAACCTAACAAACGGCGTAAGCAAGCTTTGGTCAACGTTTGGGGCCCTTCCAAATCCTACCTAAACAGAAAGGGCAGCTTGCGATTGAGTTCGACAACACTGCGGTTAATGATCCTATCAGATGCGCCAATCAATTCAATAAGCAGTTTATCGAACATCCACCACTTGATAGACTCAAGCGTATCATCACTAGGAGTAGCCGTAACCGTGCTGTTGGCCAGGCACTTCAATTATCACACGAAGCAGTTGCAACACCTATAAGAAGAGCAAAGAGTTTCAAAGCCCAAATACCGGACGGTATTTAGATGGTCATGCTAAAACATCTTGACACGCCAGCAGCTCATTACTTAACGACAGCGATTAACCTTTCCATCTCGTCGTTAATCATTCCTAAATACTGGAAGGAAGGAAGGGTGATCCCTATTATAAAATCTGGGAAGAAACTAACACTAGGCGATTCTTACCATCCCATTACTCTCCTGTCCCTGTAGCGACGACGCTGGAAGCCCTATTCACCCTATTATCACGACGCATATTTAACTAGCCGACCACCAGCATGCCTTCCAAAAGATGCACGACAGCTTTGGACCCCATAACTACAACAATACACAATAGCCTTAATCAAGAAATTCCATGTCAAAGAACCACCCTAGTGGAGTTAGACTTGTTAATGGCGTTTGACACTGTCAGCCACTCGCTGCTTCTATCTGACATCTGCGGTACATCGATTCCGTCGGAATTTATTAAGTGGATCGCTAACTATCTTGCCAGCAGACATTCCTACATTGAATTTAGTACTGGAAAAATTAAATTAAGGAAAATGATCTCCCACCCTGTTTAACTTATACATGTCAGGACTCCCAACACCACCTGACAGACTTCAAATCATCAGTTATGCTGACGCTGTTCGATCTTGGAAACTGCCAATGATATCACTCAGATAAACGGATATCTCAACGAACTTTACAACTTCTTAGTTGAAAACAATTTTAAGTCTATCAGCCCCGAAATCCTCCGCTACCTTGTTCACCACATGGACCAGAGAAGTGAACCAACAGTTGAATATCGTAGTAGATGGTCAAACTATTCGTACCATTAACCATCCAAAAATTCTCGGTGTCACCTTGACAGCGTGGCCACCTCCACGGCCCATCCGTCAACAATTATTGACAAAATGAAAAGCAAAAACAAAATCCTCAAAGCTTTAGGTGGCAGTCCCTGGGGGAAATACAAGGAGACCCTACTAGCGACATATAAATGAATCGGGAGATTTGTGTGACACCCCCTGTCAAAATACTGCTCTTCGGACTGTGACTGGCTGCCACTTGATGTCGTCATTTGATCACATACACGAGAAAACTAGAACGTTGCCCTTAAGAAGCCACAACACTCTTCTTACTAAGCAGTACTTTGTTGGCCGTTATCGGAATGACCATCCAAACCATAATATTATGGACAGGATCCCGCCACCACGTCACGTAAGACACAATATGAGAGACCGCGAGAGGGACGTCCAGAGATTCAAAAGAGTTCCCTTCGATAGCGCCAGCAACAAGTCAGTTATCTCAACACTGCACAGCGAACCTCAAACCAAATAGGCTACTTGATGCACAACCACCTGCCATATCTTCGGACGAAATTCGACTACCCAGGGTGACCAGAACTACTTCGGCTCAGCTACGCTCAGGGTGATGTTCACGTCTGAATTCGACTTGTCCCGCATCGACGACTGCATTCAGAACTCCTGTCCGGCTTGTGGCCTCACTCCGCATGATTTTGAATACATCTTTAATTGGCCAGCATGGCAGCATCTCCTACTCGCCTAATACCTATCGCGCTACGGGAAGCCCCTATTGAGGCAGCTGCTTTTCTCCACCTGGACTTAGAGGAGAACTACAAGATCGAAACTCAAAATTTATGACACACTCATGTAGCAGTCTTCCGAAATTGCTACTACAACAACAACCAAAGGGGTCAAAATACCTTCAACATTTAAATGAATGTATTATTACTTAGTATCATGTGATTGTTACGAAACTTTGTGGGATTATTGCTCATGGTATTGATTATCGTTGGTCATCAATATTTTTGACCTGGGATGTGCTTAAGGGATATAGGGGTGTGCTAGCTGCAACTATAGAAATGTACTATTTAACCTATGTATTTTGATGAGATATCAAATTTCATTGTTTTCCATTTCCTATGCTAGTGAAATACCACTTTCCTGTAAATTTTTATATTTCTAAGTGTAACTGGTCCCGAAAGGGGGTGGGACAAATTAACTCATGTTTTCCCCTCCCTCCTTTTCTCCTGGCTTCAAATTTGAAGAAAATACCAAAAATGGAATGTACTCGATGGTTCCTTTCTCAAGATACCCCACTTGCCTATATCAGGCGAAAAAAAAATTTACCTTCATTTCCCCCCGCCCTTAAATTTGGCTTTTTACGGCACATCGCTTTCTCCAGAGAATTACATATTTCACCAAATGTCATGCATGCAGCTTCAGTCGCTCGTGACATATTTTATGGACAGACGGACGGACGGACATTTGACCGTTTTCATAAGGGTTTTGTTTTTACTACAAAAACCTATAAATGATAAAAAAAAATCTCAATCTCCGGATGTGGACCAAAAATCTTCTTCACCGGATTTGGATGACTTACTCATATCACTATTTTCAAGAATTTGTCTTTATCCAAAGTCCCATTTTCAAAATAAATCGCCTGGAAAATCGCCTGGAAAATGAATGGGTTGCCTTTATGTTCGAAAATTTGTCTTCACAACCTAAAGAACATTATCGT
Source organism: Chloromyia formosa (assembly GCA_964017055.1). Lineage (NCBI taxonomy): Eukaryota > Metazoa > Arthropoda > Insecta > Diptera > Stratiomyidae > Chloromyia > Chloromyia formosa. The sequence continues at coordinate 48,819,482 of OZ024814.1, forward strand.
TTCAAAGACTTTTAAAAACTGGTTCTATCCCCTAAATAAAACAGAAAAATGTTGAAAACTTTTGAAAAGGGTTTTATATCTCGTTCTTTGATCACGAAGACATTTTATAAATAAGGAGTTGAGATTATGGTTCTTTGTTTAAGATATTATCCCAATTTATTATACGACAGAATAGGCGCGTTTTTTTTGTACAACGGATAGAGTAGGGTAACTCGTCGGACAAAAAAACGATCTAGGGCAACTTACCAGGTTAGATGTTTAAATTTTCTAGGCTGATTGGATCTAAAATTGACAGTTGATTTCGGAATTCGCTGGTTTCTGTTCACGTAACAAGCAATTATGAATACGGCCGGCTAAATTACAAATGAACTGTACGAATTGATTCAGGCATTTTTGTCGGAATTTGACATCAATTGTCAAATTAACAACAAGCATACAAGTAGGCGTGTTTTCTGGCGCAATTGTACAATCTATCAAGTGCACTGACCCCTACAGGTTTAAGTTGTTATTGTAATGTATGGAGATACCGTAACCTGCAATGGATAGATGTTCCAAAAACACACTTTTACTTTGCCTTAACCCCTAGTGGGACATAGCGCGTCAACTATTCCCGCACGCCATCGTACTCTGTACGCAACTTCCCCCGCGTCTCATCCAGAGACCCACACTCTTTTGCCATATAACGGCGCCGTGAAATTTAAGACAACCCTCTTGGTCGGCTTTGATTGGAAATGGGGTTCCATTTCATGGCATGTAAAGCTATACAGTTACCATCCTTCCGCACTCCAATTTTCGCCTGCGTGTCAATTCGTCGATTGGCATCTGACCCGTATGCCGACTCAGCTCTTCATTTGATATGATTTCGGACCAGAAAATTCTTCAAATTCGGCGAAGACATGGGTTGACGAAATCTTCCAACTTTCTGGTAACTCTTACGGAAAATTTCCAGGTGCAGCTCCCATACAAAAGCATAGAAAGTACCAAGGAGCGAAACAGGCCCAGTTTGGTCTTAATACTGAGATAACTGCTTTGTCAGATTTTGGACAGCATGCCAACTGCGCCTTTAGCCTGGTTAATACGACAAGCGATGTCATGCTCCGTACTACCATTTTCGGCAACAACGCTACCTACGTAGACTAAATTGTACATCTCCGCTACAGGCTGCCTATTAATATTGATGGCAATAGGTGATCCTGATGGGGGGCAAAGACCTTTTCCATAGTCCTCCGCGTGGGCGCCCCCTGGTAACGGCAGTGTATCAATTCACTGACGGCCAATGTCTTAGCGATAAGACAGTTTGGAAAAGGCAGATAGCTGCAGCCTGAATGGCTGACGAACACCTAAGCGTCTCAGGTCAAGTAGGATGGAATGACTTGCGTAGTTGGACCTGGTACATAGTTGTGTGGGCTCCAGCACGTTTATTAAACCATCTGAAGCAGCTATCTCCGAGGCCATCCCCTGAATGGGGTTAAGCGACGTGCTGACAACTCGTCCTTGTAAAAACCACTCCATGTCAAGAAACCTGGAACAAAAGCCTCGGATTGGACGGATCAACAACGACGACCACGCAAACGACTAAAGGATTATTCTTTCGGATCCTGGAATGTACGCTCCCTGAACAAACCGGGGGCCGAGAAGGCCCTCCTTCAACAGGTCGAAAAGTACACACTGAGCATTACTGCAGTCCAGGAAACAAATTGGCTTAGCAGCGAGATTAATGACAAGAAATCGCACACAATTTTTACAAGTGGCAAACCATCGGGCCGCAAGGAGTTTGGAGTAGCATTTATAGTGAACAACCGCCTCAAACCGCATATTACTGACTTCAAACCCATAAATGAACGGCTGTGTGCGATTCGCATCAAGACTCGATTCTTCAATCTCTGGCTCATCAATGTGCACGCCCCCACTGAAGTTAAAGAAGACGCAGTAAAAGACGAGTTCTACGCCCGCCTTGAAACTCTCTTCGACTCACTTCCAACAAACGACGTCAAATTGCTGCTGGGAGACTTTAACGCGAAAGTCGGAAATGAAAGTTGGCACCGAGGGACCACTGGAGGCCACAGCCTCCATGAAGAATGTAACGATAACGGCCAGCGACTTATCGACTTCGCCTGCAGCAGGAATCTAGTCGTAAGCTCTACGTGTTTCCCGCATCGACGCATCCACAAGCAGACCTGGAAGTCTCCAGACGCACATACCGTCAACCAAATTGACCACGTCCTCATTTGCAGGAGATGGGCGTCTAGTGTCATGGAAGTCCGCTCCTATCGAGGAGAAAACTGCGACTCAGATCATCACTTGGTGAAGACAACCTACAGATGTAGAATTTCCTCAGTGCACCAATAAAGAATCAGCCCCCCCAAAATCTTTGCGGTGGATAAGCTTTTGAGTGATTCTACAGCGGTGGCGTATACTACCGCCCTTGAGGAAAAACTATCACCTATGCTACACAACATCAGCAACACAGGCGTTCATGGGTTCTGGGAAGAACTCAAGGGTACCATCAAGGATGTCGCAGAGAAGGTCGTGGGATATAAAGCCCGGCGAGCGCGAAATGACTGGTTCGACGAAGAATGCAAAAATTCACTTGACGCGAAAAACAAGGCCTACAGACAATGGATTCAACGAGGAACCAGAGCCAGAAGAGAAAAATATGACGAGCTACGGCGAATATCGAATAGAATAATTAGACGTAAGAAACGTAAATACTTTGACGAGCAGTTGCTGAACATAAACGAAAACTTAGCTAATAGGAACACCAGACAAGCGTACAAACTAGTAAATACAATTAAGAACGGTTACCAACCCAGGACTAGCCTTTGTAAGGACAAGGATGGAAACATCATCAGCGACACCGATGGTATGAACAAACGATGGGCCTTTTATTTTGAAGAGCTTCTAAACCGACCATCTAACATCCCCACACAGGAAGCTCTCGACGATATTGTTGATCTAGGCCCACCCATTCAACCCCCGACAGTAGAGGAAGTTGATCTCGCCTTGCGGTCACTAAAACGAAATAAAGCGCCGGGCGCTGACGAGATTCCAGCTGAACTGCTAAAATTCGGTGGAACGAGTCTAGTTGATGCCATACATCAATTACTCCTGCGATTGGCGCAGAAGCATCATCTGTCCAATTCATAAAAAGGGAGATAAACTGCGATGTGAGAATTACAGGGGCATATCACTAGTTTGTACGTCCTATAAAATTTTGACGAAAATTCTGGAAAATAGAATAAAACCGTACGCAGAACGAGTCATTGGCGAATATCAAAGCGGTTTCAGACCTGGTCGCTCCACAACCGATCAGCTCTTCTCAGTCAAACTGATACTCCAGAGGTGCTGGGAATACAACGTAAACGTATACCAAATCTTTGTCGACTTCAAGCAGGCATACGACAGTATCTATCGTGGAGTACTGTACAACATCATGCTGCAATTTGGTATACCGGCAAAATTAGTGCGACTGACAAAGATGACGATGACCAACTCCGTCTCACAAGTCAGGATCCAAAATAGACTTACTGATCTATTTGAAACACGCACTGGTTTGAAACAGGGCGATAGACTGGCACCGACGCTCTTCAACCTAGCATTGGAATACGTTGTTCGGGCCATGAATATGGACAACAGCAAGACGCTACTCATCAAGTCGACACAATTAGCAGCGTACGCCAACGACATCAACATCATGTCCCGAAGATTGGCTGACGCAGAAGAACTTCTGCATACGCTCGATACCGCTGCAAAGGAAGTTGGATTACGTATTAACGAGGGTAAAACTAAAATAATGATGCAATCGGTGACAAGGACACCTGCACAACCGAGCATCAATGTGGGGGACCTCAACATCGAGTTCGTGAACAACTTCATTTACCTGGGTTGCAACCTGTCAAGAGACGCCAACGAAACTGACGAAATCAAGCGACGGATACAGTTAGCTAATAAGACAGAAACACGAAGCTCCGCGTGTACAAAACCATTATACGCCCAGTGCTATGCTATGGCTGCGAAGCATGGACCCTAACTCAAGCCTCCGAAAACATGCTAGACACTTTTGAACGTAAGGTTCTACGGCGAATTTTCGGGGCTGTTTGCGATCGAGATGGATGGCGCATCCGGTACAACCATGAGTTGTATGAAATGTACGATGAGCTGCAAGTCTCGAAAATCGTCAAACTACAACGACTTCAATGGGCAGGGCATGTACAAAGAATGGACGATGATCGCATGCCTAAGAGAGTAATGAATGCAGAACGAGTCGACGGAGCGAGACTGCGAGGACGACCGAGATCTCGTTGGAAGAGCTCAGTAGGTGTGGACGCCGCGCAGCTGCTGGGCTCCCAAAATTGGAGGACGCGGTCACGTGACCGAGATAATTGGAGGACAATGATCCAGGCGGCCAAGGCCCGACGTCGGGCTGTCGCGCCACGATGATGATGAATAGGTGATCCTACACCCATTCTTTTTTGCAAGGGCAGGCTAAGAACCTAGGTCTGGTTTGTGGTAATCTTTAGCCCAATCTTGCTCGCCTTCCTCTTGATATCTAACGCCATTCCGCACAGATCCATGATTTTGTGGGAGAGTATGTAAATCTTTGTTGATCTCGACGGATCCTGATTCATTAGCGAAGCTCCAAAGACTTCTCAAACTGAGCCCACCAACTCCTTCTAGGTCTTTGAAAAAGTAGGCTTCAGTCATTTTAATCTTTTACAGCGAGCGCAAGACAACCGTCCAGAAGGTGCCTTGGAGTTTCCTCTGTATTTGGTAGAAGAGGTGAAACACGTGTTGTTTTACTACTAGAGATTTACCGCAAGATTTCGAGGAATCACATCAACCCTCAAAATCTAGTGAGGCGGAGGTCAGAAAACTGTGACACGAGAAGTTTGCAAAATATATCAAAACTCTGGAAAACAGATGCGCTGCGCATGACAACTCAAATACACCACCGCTAATTAGGAGACGTTGTGTTGGGAAAATTAGTAGTAATAATGCTCCCGCATGCTGAAACAACTAGATTGCAAACTTTCGTGTACGGCGCATCCTGCACATACGCTGGCCGGAAGTCATTTATAACGACGACCTCCTGTTCATTACTGGCCAGGACAGGATAGGCACCTCTATAAAAAGGCGAAAATGGCAATGGATAGGTCACACACTCCGAAAGGGGCCGGAAAACATTGCTAAACAGGCCCTCGATTGGAACCCACAGGGAACCGATGCAAGTCGCCGCGTTGGACGGCCTAGAACCACCTGGAGAAGGTCAGTTGAGGTCGAGGGTAAGTCATTAGGCAAATAGTGGAGACAGTTGAAGGCGATGGCGGCGAACAGGACGAGGTGGAAAGTCGGCGTGGTTAATGCCCCACAAGGGGTTGACAGGATCCAGAGAGATGCTGAATTACAAAAAAAAGGATGGGGTGGAGTTTACTGGGTAAAAACACCAATTGCTTCAGAGGCGTGCACTTCATGAATTTAATCGAAGCATTGTCTTATAGTTAGACCCGGCGACCGGTAGCGCAGTGTGTTGAGGCATCAGTCTCATGTTTGACTACCGGCATTTCGTGTTCGAATTAGTTTGGCACTAGATACATAACTGAAAGCTACCGCTGCCTTTTTATACTAGATTTGAAATCAGGAACCAAAAGAATTCTACCATTGTCCTCCACACGGGTGCTTCCTGGTGGCGGCAGCGATGCAAATCGCTGATGACTAACAGAGTTTTCCCACTTGCCGATATTTTATGGGGATGTCGGCCGACATTCTTAAGCTGAAAACACACAGTGTACGCTTAAAGCTTCAGACGGGGAAGATCCATAAACAATACGACGATCGTATTTAGGGGACAATTTAACTTCCCCACTGTGTCTCCATCCGATTTTTGCGAAAAATTTTTGTATAGGAAAGTTCAGCACATGTACATCCGTTTTCATAATTATTTAGACAAGGCAAATCCAATACTTAAATTGAAATGACGTCCGAATAATAAATTTTACTCAATCTAGGTACATACTAAGATCAGTTTCTCGTGCGAAAAATCATATAAAAACTGTCAAAAATTGCGCTTGCATGAACAATTTTCTCCCTCTCAGTACTAATATTTCATCCGAAGAAAAAAGTCTCCACATCATTATGAGCAATTTTTACGCGAAAACACTTACTGTGCAATTATTGTAATTTCGCATGAAAATTGGACTTTTGAGTAGAAGGAAAGTTCAAGTGTCGTGCAGAGCGCCGCTGTAATGTGCTGTGTGCAAGTTCACACTGTCAATTTTTCGTGGGAGAGATAAGCGCAACATTTTCGCACGAAGAGGTTAGAACCAGCCATCATTGTCATCATTGGCTAAGTTTCAAATCATTTAATTAAATCAGAGTGAAAACACCTCATACGAGTAGCAAAGAATAAATACATATGTGAAAACGAGTTGGAAAGGTGAACTAAAAGTCAGGTGCAACATTATACGTACATAGATGTTACATGGAAAATTATTATTCTTCTGCACTGTTGAAATATCGTCAGTTATCCCTCCAATTGAAGGGGCTTCTAAACAATCGTTGTGTGGTGAAAGTTCAATAATGATTATCTCGTATATCGGGGAAAATTAAATGTACATGTGTTGAACTTTCGTAAACAAAAAAGCTTCGTACAAAATCGAACGGAGACTCAGTGGGGAAATTAAATTGTTCCTGATAAACGATCGTCGTATCGTTCATTCTCGGTCTACTGAGCCTCCCCGTCTGAAGCTTTAAGTGTACACTGTGTGTTTTCAGCTTAAGGATGTCGGCCGACATCCCGGTAAAATATCGGCAAGTGGGAAAACGCTTTTAGGACCATAATAATCGCAACTTCTAGCTTAAGAACTCGTAGAAGAACATTTGATGGTATAAAGGTATGTGCCATAAAATGAATATCCGCTTGAAATCTGGATGCCGAAAAAAAAAAACAAATATTCATATGCTTATCAAAATACCACAATCTTGAGACGCCTAACTATAATAGATGGAGGACCCACTGTCAATTTCCTTTCAGTTTATGTTTTATTTAACAAATTCGTTAGTTAGAAGCTATTGATACGCAAATTAGTTGGAATATTCTGACTGATCGTCCAGTCGGCTGTTTCGTGCAAACGGATTAGCCTTCCATTAATTTATTCATCTTGTTTTTTTAATTAATGCATCCTCTTACGTCTAGCCTCGAGTCCAAACAAATCATTGAACCACTAAAAGCAGATTTGGTCTCCGTGTTCTCGTCGGTAAGCAAAAAAAATACACTCGTATCGTATAGAAAACGATAGTAGAATTATCAATTGCGCTAGATCTTCGTGCTTTCAATTGATCGATTTATGAGCAGTTGAAAATTAATTTTCAATATGTTTTTAATTTGATATAAATTACACGGAAGAAGGAACATTGTCCACACTGTAATCAGTATATCGGTAAACATTGTACGTATGTGCGAGTTTTTGTATATACATATGTACCTCGTACCTATGTACGTAAAATCAACAGCAACAACAACTTTTAAAACCCATCACTGTCACATAATCAGTTGATAGTGGTTAGGCGATCCATTGGAAAAAAAGGTAGATCATTATCAACTGATTATTACTTGAACCAGAACTTAACATCTATGCGAGCTGGAGATATGATTTGATAAAAAAGGCGCTCTAACCCTCTTTGATCAATTTAATATCAATATTTTAGAAATGATTAGGATATTGTAGGTATTGTGTATATATCTTACGAGTTTGTTTTTTTTTCTGTCTCTTGTGCTTGTTGCTGAAATTAAATATTGTAGATAGTAGGTAGAAAACGAACAGGTTTCTTATATGCCTAATGTATGTAAAATGTTTTGAGTTTTCGGCGATATCCTGGATGGGTAGACAGGTTAAAGTGATCAGCCCGCTTTCGTCTGGTAGATAGAAAAAAATTAGATCTAATATCATATTATATATTTTCTGCTTTATCAGCTGCACCCGATCTCGTAAATTTTTAATGCCCCTGAAGATGCAAACTCCTAACGTCAATTTACCTGCTGGTATCATTCGATCATCCCAAAGGCTTGATTTGGTAGGATTGTTCTGTGAACAACTGGAATCTAGAATCAAGAGTCATCTGGTAGGTAACGAAATTTGGCTGTAGACTTGTGGCTCAAGATCCATTCATTTGATACTGTAGCACAAGTTTAAAGCGCAACTTTTACGCTACGACTTATTCATCGTGCATGCTAGCAACTTCACCATCCGAAAAATATATGCAATCGAAACTTCAACAAGGCATAGTAATGCAAGAGACCCCTGGCGGGGTCAATGCTATTAACACTCGTAAATGGCGAAGCATCTCCAGAAGTAAGATAAGATAAAATAGTCGAGCTACTGTCCCAGCAGGAAGGCACTGCGACCATAAAAGATCTATTGTGCCGTAGCTAATTAATCCAGAAGACCGTCCACCCTTCTAATAAAGGGCAGTAAGTCTTTAGCAGGAATTAACCTGAATTCTGCAGTGCTGATAGTATCCTGCCCGAGGAGTGACATCCTAAAACGCGCGATGGCGGGACATTCGCACAAGATCTGCTTAGTCGTTTCCACGTCCTCCAGACAAAGACGGCATTCAGTCTCGCTTGACAGACCCATCTTGTTCAGGTGATATCTGACCAGGTGATGGCCAGATAAGTACTCCACTAGGAGTCTTAGGTTGGTTCTACTCATTTGAGTAGTACCCTTGTAACTGAAGGGCATTATCAGCTCCTTTGATTGACGAAGCCCTGGAAGGTTATTCCAGTACTGTTGACGCAATAGTGCAGACCAATCTGTGATCCGCCGTTTGGCCGAGGCCAGTCCAAAGCCACAGTAAGGCTCAGGTCCATGAAAACGACTGGATGATCCTTGTCTAGCAAGTTCATCCGCAGCCTCGTTCCCCTCAATGACCTGGTGGCCTGGCACCCAACACAAGAAGACTCGGTTTTTGGTTGCCAACAGTTGAGGGAGTTCGTAACACTCTTTCACCAGTTTCGAAGAGACCTTATATGAGAAGAGGGCTTTTATAGCTGCTTGGCTGTCTGAGTAGATAGCAATGTAAGCGTCGCGAAGTCCAGTTTCCAAGATTTACTCTGGCGCAGACCTCAATGGCGTGGATCCCAGCTTGAACCGGAGTCCGAAGCGTATATACCCTAGACTTGTACAGACCTAGTGGTGATACCAAAAGTATCAATTGGCAACGACCATTAAAAGTGAGTTTCCTATATGACCAGTTTACAGGGGAGATTGGCACTCATTGAGGAGCATTTTGACCATTCTCAAAATAAATTATCTAACCCATTCCAAAAATATTTGTTGAATTTTACAAGTCGCTAGCTTCATTCTATCTGAAGTCGTTGCTGATTTGATGTCTCACTTGTAGGGGAGGTAGAGGTTTCTTTTGTCGAATCTTGCGCATTTTTAATAACAACCAACTAGATCCCTGTACAAACATTTGGCCAAAATTTCAAGTCATTAGCTTCATTTTATCGAAATTTATCGCGTATTTGAAGTTTCATTTGTAGGGGAGGTAGGGGTTCCTTCGGTCAGATCTTGCCCATCATTGCCGCCAACCAACTAGATCCTGCTACAAACATTTAAGCAAAATTTCAAATCTCTAGCTTCATTCTATCGAAAGTTATCGCTTATTTGAATTTTCATTTGTAGGGGAAGTCGGGGTTTGGTTAGTCGGATTTCATGTTTTTTCAATATCAGCCAGCTGAATCCTACTACAAACATGTAATCAAAATTTCAAGTCGCTAAATTTATTTTATCGTAAGTTATCACTTATTTTAAGTTCCATTTGTAGGGGAGATAGGGGTTCCTTAACTCAATCTTAGTTTAAACATTTGACCAAAATTTCAAGTTGCTGGCTTCATTCTATCAAAAGTTATCGCTTATTTAAGGTATGATTTGTAGGGGAGGTAGTGGTTCCTTGGGTCGGATCTTGCCCATTTTCAACATCAACCAAGAAGATCTTACTAGCAATATTCTAACTAACTTGCTAGTGTCATTCTATCGTTAGTTATCGTAATTAAAGGAATATTTAATTTTTTGAAATTTGTAGGGGAGATAGGCGTTCCTTTGATCTGATTATGCCCAACTTCCTAAAACTCAGGGAGCTTCCCACCTCAAGGTTGCGTGCCAAAAATCAGGCGTCTACGTCAATTGGTTCAAGAGTTATAGACAAAAAACCTAAAAAGTAGGGTAGTACGGGGCTCTTTGTAAGAAAATTACCGTTAGTTTTCAACTGATCCATTTTATTTTTCCAGGAAAGTATAAGATCACCCTCGCGAGCAATCTACCAAAGCTAGAGCTTTTCGTGTTTATTAAATCGGGAGTTATAGATACATTTAAGTATTTTACATATGTAGGGGAGGTAGGCGTTCTCTTGGCCTGATCATGCCCATTTTCAATACCATCCAACTAGATCATACTACCAACATGTGGCCAAAATTTCAAGGCTCTAGCTTCATTCTATCGAAAGTTATCGTGCGAACGGACAGACAGACGGACAGACAGACAGACGGACAGACAGACAGATAGACAGACATGGCTTAATCGAATCAGGAGGTGACCCTGATCATTTATATATAAACATTGCTATACCTCCGGAGCCTCCTTTAAGGTGTTACATATTTTCGTCGTGACAAAAACAATATACCCTATACTAAAAGTCTAGGGTATAAAAACGCTAGGCGAGACTCCCACTGCGATCGAAATCCTGGTGTTGGGTCTAAAGACACCTGCACCCACACCCTGTTCAGTTTTAGACCCATTAGTGAACCACTTAATATATCTAGGGTCTGGACAGGGTGTGCCATTTACCCATTCAGAGCGGTCAGGGATGAGGGCTGAAAATTTTCTGCCGAAGCAAACCTCCGTGATCATGTAATCTGATCTCAAGCAGATCTGCACGTCAGGAATTTGATTCAGAATGCTCATGTGACCGCTTTCTTCACTGCGCACGTCGGAAGTTAAACGAAATCTAAGAGCATTTAGAGCTGCTGATTCTTGAATGAATATATGCAGCGGAGAAGTCCAATAATCGCCTCCAGGGCTGGCGTAGGACAAGTGCGCATAGCTCCAGTGATGCCAAGGCAGGCAAGGCGTTGGAGCTTATTGCACTTCAGTAAGACAGAAGATTGCTGAGTTTTCGGCCACCACACAAGCGCTGCGTAGGTCACCATGGGCCACACCAGCATGGTATATAACCACTCAATCATCTTTGGGGTGAGCCCCCATGTCCGTCCAAAGAGACTTCTGCAAGCCCACATTGTGCGTGTGGCTTTGCTAAGTACATTATCTATGTGAGTATTCCAAGTGAGTTTCGAGTCTAGAGTTACCCCGAGACATTTAACTTCAGTGGAATAATCTAAGGTCGTGGCGCCTAACGAAATTGGATCCAATTTTAAATATCGTTTTCGCGTGAACGGCACAACAACAGTTTTCTGTGGGTTTACATGTAAGCCCACAGCAACAAACCAGTGTAGAACTATGTCAAGGGCCGACCTCATCACCTCCGTAAGGGTGGATTCGAATTTGCCCCTGACTATGATAGTTAAATCATCCGCGTACCCGATAGTAAGATAACCGCGCTCATTAAGCATGGAAATCAGCTCGTCCACAACAAGGGACCACAAAAGGGGTGACAGAACGCCACCTTGTGGACAACCCTTTACGCATTCACGTAAATGGATGTACTGCCTAGAGTTGAGTGAATATCCCGTTCACGGAGCATGGCATCTATCCATGCAATGGTAGCGGGTGGGATGTCCCTGAGTTCCAGTGCTCTGGAAATGCACTCGTAGCCGGTATTATCGAAAGCCCCTTCAATGTCAAGAAAAGCACACAACGCGATTTCCTTATCACTGAGGGACTTTTCGATTGTACTGACAAGTTTATGCAAGGCGGTCACTGTTGACTTGCCCTTCGTATACGCGAATTGCATACGATGTAGGGGGCTCGACAGCTCCATCTTGTGCCTGATATGCAAATCAAGCAGCTTTTCCATGGTTTTAAGGAAGAAGGAAGTAAGACTAATTGGTCGATAGGATTTGGGCATTTGTTCCGACTTATTACCCGCTTTGGGTATGAAAACCACATTACCTTCCCTCCAAGGTTGTGGTATGTACCCAAGGGTGTAAGTTGCCCTAAAAAGCTCGATTAGCGGAGTTATAATGATCTTCAAGCTGTTTTGCAACAGAGCGGGGAATATGCCGTCCACTCCGGGAGCTTTAAATGGCTCAAAGGATTCTATCGCCCATTTTACTTTGTCCATGTCGAAGATGACCCCCGATAAACTGCGAGCCCGGGTTACGGGAACCCGTTGGGGCCTCGCAGTTGGGCAGGGGTCACCTTCCGACAGTACGGACCCTGGGAAATGGGTCTGAAGCAGCAGCTTTAGTGTTTCTGCTGGACCTTTAATATACGAACCGTCTGGTCTCAATAGAAGGCCGACCCCGTTTGCTGAGTCTTTGGATAGGGCTTTGTGAAGGCGCGCCGCTTTCGGTAGCGACTGAATGCTCTCACAATGTCTTTTCCAGCATTCTCGTTTGGAATGCCTAATGAGTTTGTTGTACTCGGTGAATGCAGTTTTGTACTCATCCCACCTATTTAAGCGCTTGGCTTTGTTGAACATCCTCCTAACTTTAGCTCGCTTGCGGGCCAAATCCTCGTTCCACCAGGGTACTTTACGCCCCGACTCCACCGTACGTGGAACGGTACTATCTCTGTAGGAGGAAGTTAAAATCTCCAGAAGTAGGACAGTTCATCTCCTATTGGCTTCGAACACTATAAAACCGTCGCATTGCGGGCGAAGCCCTCTACTTTCCGGCGTAATTTTTTTAATTAGCTCAGTGCATTGAGGCATAATTGCTATGCTATGCTTCTTCCTACTGGTTTGTGAGCTCAAATCCCGCCGTAGCCATGGTTGTTTGTGTTGTCTTCCCTCTGTGATGGCAGTTTCCGTCTACTAGGTTAGGTAAGTTGGCTGCCATGACTACCACAGCAAACATAGACGTCCGAGTGACACCAAAAATTTGGGAATCGTCACCTTTAACCTTAATTACTTGTTTGAATCAACTGGAATCGGTGGAGCATACCAACAGCCGCTTTTTTTTCAGATTCTCCAACTCGGAGAAAAGGGACGATCCAAGAATTGGTCTCGTCCTTACTGCCAAAGCCGTCAATACCAGAGAAGAAGAAAGCGACTTTCCTCCTTGTTCACGTCACCACAGTTTCTACAGAAATGATTGTGAAATGAAGTCTCCTTGCATGATCTCCAACAAGTGTAAAGTGACAATACCCTGGACCGGACTAATATGGTGTCTTCTCAGGGATAGATAGATAGGCGAGCGGATAAAATCAAACCTAGGGCTTCGCACATAGTTCCCTGTCAAGCAAGTTCTGGCTAGTCCGGCAGTTGCCGCTAAAGTCACTGTGGTGTAACGAGCACCACAGGAGTCGTGTGTGCACTCAGTTGCAAGTGTATTGGGCGAAAATATTCTATCTATTTATCTATATCTACCAGGCGAGTCAAGAATGTCCTCATTTTCTTACCCAAGGACTCAAAATATCATCTAGAGCACGCGCATCAGCACCTCCCGTTATATGACACCCATCTTACCTTGATATAACTTTATTTCCAAAAATTTTCTTTCTTCCACACCAAAGGACTCAAAATGCCTTCAGCAGTAGCGTAGTACATTCGCCTCAACATCCCCAGTCATATGATGCCCATCTTGCCTAGATATCACTACATTGCTAAAAATGTCCTTTTACCACCCGAAAGGACTCAAAATACCTTCAACGGTGATTTTGTGCATTCGCGTCAACATCCCCAGCCATATGATACCCATCTTGCCTACATATCACTTCATTGTCAAAAATTTCCTTTTTGCACACCAAAGGACTCAAAGTGCCTTCAGCACATTCGCCACAACATCCCCAGTCAAATGATACCCATCGTGCCTAGATATCACTTCATTGCCAAACATGTCCTTCTCACAACAAAGGAATCCAAATGCCATCAGCAGTAGCGTAGTACATTCGCCTCAACATCCCTAGTCATATGATACCCATCTTACCTAGTCATTGCTTCATTGCCAATAGTGTCCTTTTGTTCAAAAGTATCGAAAGGGTGGCAGTCCTGACTAATGGACTCAAAATGACTTCAGCTGTACTCCAGTGAATTGCGCTCATTACCTGAACCAGGAGATATCCATTTCTACCAGGTTTGGTTTCCGTTTAATTGCTTGATAAAGAGAGTCCTGTTTTTTCTTACGTGCACATACAGGAAGACCAAAATATCACCGTATGGTAGCTATAATAATCGAAGGAAGCTACGTACAAAGCTTGGTTGGAATCTGACCACGGGAAATGCCTGGAGGAAAAATCTTTAAGAAGGCTGTGGCGAGTAACTATATTTTAAACAAAACAGAATCTATTGTTAGTCCAGTCGATAATCAAAATTGAGGCCCCCGATTTGTGCTTCGGGGGACACAAGGAACCTATATACTAAATTTGGTTAAGATCAGAATACGGGACGTGCCCGGACAAAAGTTACTCAAGTGAACTTATTTTTTGAAGTTTGAATGCAGAGAAAGTAGTGGGTAAAGGACCAAGTTCCTACCTATCAAAGTTGCGATTGATTCTAAGTAGAGTAGAATTCATGAACGTAGAAAGTTCAGCATTTGGAGGATTGAAGACTACAACAGTGCGCGTGTTATGGAGAGGGTTATCTAAAAACAATGTTGTTAGATAGTGACGAACTTAGAAGGCCGCAACATATTTTATACAGAAAACATTCATCCAGGAAGATCCTTCTCTTTTCTGAAGACAGGACGCTAAGAAAGGAAATGCGATCGGGAAAAGGAAGATAAGGCTGATTGAATTTGAACAAGATGACCTTAGTAAATTTACGCTGGACTGATTCCAAGGCATTGATAGAAACAGACGGCGACCAAACAACTGATGCGTATTCTAGAATGCTTCGGACAAGTGAGACGAAAACATCGAAAATCACAAGAGCAACGCAAGACAAGGCGCGCTAGCTTGGATACTTTATAGATTACCAAGGAATAGTGATCAGGGAATCGAAGCTTAGAGTCGAAAACAACTCCAAGGTCATTCAAAATGGTGACAATTTTAAGATAAAGGGATCTGATTTTATAAAGGAATGAAATGGGAGAAGGTTTTTAGGAGTACACCATTGCAGTACACTTGGCGACATTAAGGTGTAAATCATTTTCGCAGCACCAAGAGGATAAACGCTCTAGGTCAGTTTGCAAAGAGAAGCGATCTTCAAGACAAGACTCAAACGTAAAAAGCTTACAGTCGTCAGCGTATAGTAATGGGACCCTGCGGCACACCAGATGTCGAAAAGAAGGCTGAAGAAACTAGGTTACTAAATACTGAGGTACTGACCTAGAAGATACGAAAACATCCAGGAAACAAGGAAGGAAGAAAACTGTGCGTTAAATTTTTGAAGCAAGTGAAGAGAAGTCAGTGTAGACTACGTAGACATCTAGGTATTTGTTAAAAGATAAAATCGCCAAACTCAGCCAAGTTATTGGCTGTAGATTTGTTTTTACAGGGTCCGTGTTGTTTAGGAGAGATAAGAGGACCGAAATAGTCATAAATATAATTAAAAACAAGGAAATAAGACGATAACTAGTGACAACATTGGGGTCACCCATTTTAGGAATTGGAACAGTGTAAGATAATTTCCATTTGGACGGAAAAATACCTTCACGAATGATAGTCTGAGGGACGGAAATAGAACTGTCTTTTTTCAAATGCGATTAGGTATCCCGTTAGGACCGGCTGACGAGTTATCTTTAAGGGAGGTGATAAGATAATCTACATATGAACGTCATATGAGCGGTGGAGAAGAGATTGAACCTGGATCGCATAAATTTGAGGTAGATAAATCCGAGGACTGACGAAAATTACTGGCAAAATATATGGCAAACAACTCGCATATATCCTCCTGCGTATTTGCAGTCAAATTTTCGTGACGAAGGATTGGAAGAAGAGGAACACATATTTCTGACGTAGAACCAAAAAAGTTTGTTCTCGTTGCTATTGACGATGTTTTCAATATTGACAAGATAAGCAGAACGCGTAGCTTTAAACATTCTTTTGGACCTAGATCTGATTCTACGAAAGGCCAAGAGGTCAGAATGACGCCTGAATCGTTTGTATCTAGAGTGAATATTGTTCTTTTTCGTGATCAGTCTATATAATGAACACGTGAACCAGACGGAACCATTTCGGGGTTTCGAGGAATCAAGTGGGACATATTCGTAAATAATGCTGAACAGAAGGTTATAATGTCAACAGCAGATTCAGAGTTAGTGTCAGTAAGAATACGATTCCAGTTAATCGCATCCATTTTATCTATTCAATGTTCTGGCAATGTGCATGTGCGAATTATTTCAGTGAAAATTGGAATTTTTTGTGACACTCGGTTTCATTCTGCACAATAACTTAGTATGCGTCTGTAGCTTAGCTCGGTAACGCACCGGACACTATTTTTTTACTCGAAACACGGTCTTCTACGGTTCAAGCCCCGCAACGCGACCAAATATTTCTTGTCCCGTGAAGAAGACCGTGTTTGGAGTAGCAAAAAAATGCCCGGTGCGTTCGTTACCGAACTAAGCTATACTACTCAATTGCCCTAATCCCTTATGGGGCATAGCGTGTCGACTGTTCCATGTGGCCCAGTTGACGTTTCGTTGGCATAAACTGGTTTCGGAGAATGCAGTTGCCAGCATGCACCTCGTGCACATCCATGGCCACGAACGTCGTCGTGGACAGGATTCGAACCCGAAACGCCGGTAGTCAAACATGAGACTGATGCCTCAACACACTGCACTACCAGTCGCCCCCAACTAAGCTATAGACGCCTACTAAGTTGGTGTACAGAATGAAACGAAGTGTCACGAAAAATTCCAATAATCTCATCCAGTTTCAGATTTACGGCGTCATAATTCTCATCTCATTAAAGCCTCCTCCTCCTCAATCATATAATTCCCCTGAAATCAATATTTCATACATGCAATTCAATTCCCATATAGTGCTTTGGTGATTAATGACCTATCACTGTTCAGAAACTAAATTAACATCTAATTCAGTGACACGTCATATGCTACTCGTACATAATAACAAAAGTTCAAAAACTTCATTAAATATTTGAGGACTTTGTCGTAAGGAAAGATGGTCGCTACCGTAGAAGAGATATCGTTCGTGTTATGCTTTCATTTTGGATGTACTCGTATGTATATCTACACAAGATCTGGATAAACACGGCCATAATTTAAAAGGCACACCTACCTTTCTACAATGAGCTATAAATTATGCTCGGCAATATTCTTCCAAACGTTGGGATGCAGAACGTGAACTAGATGAATAGTCGTCGCGTCGTATTCTTACAATAGTTTCAAACAGGATCTGAATTGAAATTAGACCAGAAAAAAATGAGCTGGGAAAAAAGTATTTTCCCTGGTTATACGTTAGCGTATTCTGAATTCACATCTGAAAGATAGGTATGCACCTGCCACGTTAGCGGACTCTGAACTTTTCTTTCGTGAAATTGCAAAGATACGAGTAGAATCGTACCACTATTTCAGTTATGTAAGTTTCATGTCATAAATCAACAACCTTAAAAAAACGCTTGACTAGCAAGCTTTGGGCGAAATTCAGAGTAAATACATATTGGACTATCTTCATCTGTTAAGTTCAACGGCGATAGAATTTTCTCGAAGAGTATAGCGAATCTCTTCAGTTAGATACTTAGAACTAGTTCTGCAGTCATCGTTTGTAAATTTACCACTCAATCATTAACTTTCATCGTTTCACAGTCTCAATTATCTCGGCATGAAAATGCACACACATCAGATCGTTAATTTGGATAATCAATCAAGCACCACCACCAGTTGATGATAACATCAGTGAAAGCAAGCGGATAATCAATTAATCTAAAAATTACATACTAGGAATATTGGAATCACCATGTCCGCAATAAATTTATCTGCTGAGGACTGAAGCAAATATCATACATACTCCTATATACGTATGTACTTAATTTTTTTTGTGGATGCCTGTAAACAAAGGAACCTCGTGCAGAACAGCCAGAATACCTTATATAGAGTTCATTGTTTTTCGATAATTAATGATTTTCCATCTTCATATCAGAAGTTTCCATATTGCCAACTGCACTTTATAATGGAATGGTACTTCGTTTCGATGAGTACCCACGGTGAAATATGGAAGTCGCCTATCGTATGTCAATGGAATATTAATTGTAATATGATTCCATCCTTGGTTGGGCGACACAATGTCGAACACGAACTCGAAATTTGTGCTAAGTATCTTGTATCATTCGGAGGAAATTTTAAAGCATCCCTTGAGCAAAAGTGATCCTCAAGCGAATGACTTAAGAAACTTCACCCAGATCTGAAGAAAATTGTCCACTATGGCCGTGTTCTCGTGTTCCGAGTTCGAGTGTATGTGACCCGGCTTAATCAAAATGACCTACGGACGCGTGAACTGCCGCAGATAGGAGCAGAAAACAGCGGACGCCCAAGATAGCTATCGGGATAGGCCAAGTGACACCGATAGTTATCGGATAGCTATCGGCGGCTTTGTGCAGGGCTCCATTGCTCCTAATGTATTTCTTCCTATACGATTGAAAGTGACTCGGCGTCCGGCGCCATTTGGACGTTCATGTCCACCGGCTCTTATCCACTGTGGCCGTGTTCGTGTTCCGAGTTCGAGTGTATGTGACCCGGCTTAATCAAAACTGATCTACGGACTCGTGAACTGCCGCAGATAGGAGCAGAAAATAGCGGACGCCCAAGATAGCTATCGGGATAGGCCAAGTGACACCGATAGTTATCGGATAGCTATCGGCGGCTTTGTGCAGGGCTCCATTGCTCCCAATGTATTTCTTCCTATACGATTGAAAGCGACTCGGCGTCCGGCGCCATTTGGAAGTTCATGTGCACCGGCTCTTATACGATTCTCTCGGATGGCCGCCTCCCATTGTTTTTTCGGTCTCCCGAGATCTTGGTTGACGTTGCACCCACAGAAGAGAGAATTAGAAGGAAATGAAAAAGAGCGAGAGAAATTAATTAATTAATTAAGATTACTTCCTCCTGTATTGAAAACACGTAAAAAAATTTATTTGACTCAGAAACGTCTAAGGATTTACGAAGCTTAATGGGCGTAAATCTATTGTTAAATGCTGATACGGTGTTTCAATGCACTCTCCTCAGTTTAAACTTTTGATTTAATTCGATATACAAGTATGTTAGCATGTGCGTGCGAGATGAAAAGACTCCTTAATCAAGTTTTAAAAGTTGTTTTCTTGTTGGCCCTTCAAAATTATCAATTTTTAATTCTGATAGAGGGGAGGGGAAAAAATGCATTTCACATTAATACTATAAGTAATACTACGTAAATCTAAAATTCCACAAAATCTTGGGTTATTATTAAGTTTAAAACAGTGAATAAGGAGGGATAGTCATCGTACATCGTACATTCTTAACTTGGACACAAATTTGCGTCGAAAATCCAAATTTTCTCCGGTCAAATCCAGAATTTCCCCGGTCGAATCAAAAATCAAATCGCTTAAGTTGATGGTGAGAACCTAGAACACATGCATGGTGGATTTGTATAATATTTAGTTCCAAAAGCGGAAATTCTTTGAGTGCGAGTTCAGAATCCCTTTCCACTTTAGTTACTGAGAACTTAATAGTTTTTTCCGTATGAAGCCATTCTTGACGCATACACGATGAATTTCTAATCCCTAAAGCGGAAATGAAGTCTGCACCAAACGAATTTCCGCTGTAAGAACTACAAACTCTGCGTGTGTGGATACTAAGTTCAATCACTTAAGAGGCTATACCAGTGTGACACTTCCAAAAAATCGATTTTTTCGTTTTTTGTCTTTTTCAACAGTTTATACTTTCAAGAATATCCTGTAAAAATTTCAAAACCATATCTCTAGTACTCCTCGAATGGCAGCCTTCTAAAGAGCAACCGCTCGCAGGTATAAAATGCTCCATCTCCCTGGAGGCGGAGCTCTGAAGTATTGTTACCTGCACCTTTCGGCATCATTAACGGTACATAATTAAGAGGGGGCACTATTTAAGCTAGAAATATATCTATAGGACCATTTGAAAACAGCGTTGCCATTTGTTGTTTTTCTCGAAATGAGATTTTTCAAATTTGCGGACATTGTGACCCAAAGAGCAATTATCCGATTGACTTGAAACTTGTACTGAGTACTATATTTTTGATTGGCTGAAAATTGACGATTTGGCATTGAAAAAACGACCATTTTATAGGCAAGAAAAAAAGACTTTTTTTTTCATAACTACGGCATTTTGTTATATTTTTATATTTTTCGAAAATCCTACGTCATTATACAGGAAATACATTCCAGTTTAACGGCATTTTTCCCTTTTTCGGTTTGAGCTACTCAATCGGCCGGAGTCATGTCAGCAGTGGAAGAACTTTTTTTGGGGGCTTCCGAAGGCAGCGCATAAGTCGCTTGGATCCCAACACTTTTCTATGAAAAAATTATGCAATATAGGTCAAATATAGCCAAATACGAGTGTGTTCTTAATTCCAAAACATTTAATTGAGTGCTTTTCTTTCAAAAAATTCCCGAAAATCACCCAAATTTTCAGCGTTCACACTGGTATAGTCCATTAAGTGGAAATAGACTCTGAAGACACACTTAAGGAATATCCGCTTTAGAAACTAAACTAATCTACCGTCTGTGGGTTCCAAATGCTTACCATATACACCAAAATCGACTACGAAGCCGCACTCAATAAATTTCCACTTTAGGAACTATAAATCCACTGTATGTGGGTTCTGGGTTTACTTTTTATTTTCTATTTTTGTAGTGGGGCTCAGAGAAGATTTTACCGAAAGTGCTCCTAAATACGA
This sequence comes from Chloromyia formosa, assembly GCA_964017055.1. Lineage (NCBI taxonomy): Eukaryota > Metazoa > Arthropoda > Insecta > Diptera > Stratiomyidae > Chloromyia > Chloromyia formosa. Next base: position 48,840,463 of record OZ024814.1, read on the forward strand.
ACTTTCGGTAGAATCTCGAAAAACTACAAAAAAGGACCTTTTCAGTTTTTTTTTTAAATACATATTTTGAAAAAGGTCAACCGCAGCGTAAAATATTCTACAAAATGAAAGATCACCAGGAAACTCTTAAAAATGAGATATCAAACTTTTTCGTGTCTGAAATAGTTTTCGAGATAATCACTAGAAAACACGAAAAAAAAACTTTTTTGGTTTTCTGAAAATATTTCAAAAACGGTTAATCATAGTGAAAAAGTTTCATTTTCGTATTCCTCCATTACAAAGAAACGATCGTGAAAGTTCTAGCCTTGGTACTTATAACGTAACCAAATGGCCACCAGCTCCCCAAATATTAGCAACCGTACATTAAAACAATAACTACTTTTAGACCTCACGACTTAATGCAGATTTATCAATAGACTTTTGTCAGAATCAATACATGAAAAACAAAATTCAAGGCATAATTCATATTCAGTCGTGCGGTCTGAACGTAGTTCATAATACAAAGCACCATGTCCATGTTAAATTTCAATATTTTTCATGAAGTACAACATTAAGGTCATTTTTTGCAACTTCGGAGGTTTACCCTTACTTTAATTTCCTCTTTAGGTAGTATGAATCCACAGGGCATACATAATGTTCCCCTATAATAAGCGATATATCTGAAACCGCCAGGCACAGGTAAATGTGACGCTTAAATTTAGTATTTTGGCCGTATGGTGGGAACATGATATAAAACTAGTTTCGAAATTTTTTATAATATACAAAAATTAATTAATTTTGAGCTGGTGGATTTTGAATTCGTAGATTTTTAATTAGTGGATTTGAACTGATAAATTTTGATTTTAGAGGATTTTTTAATTAACCCATTAAATAGCAACAAAGAAATCGTTCTGCATGTTGGCTGGCTGCCAAAGTGTTCAATCAAAACTTTTGCAATCTAATAGTTGATGCGTGAAATTTAATTGAATAACTGAAAATTGAGACCGTCATCGGACTTGACTTTTAAAATGACATCTGGCGTGTGATGGATTGCCTCCGCAGTGTGTGACCCCGAAGTTTTGAATTTGTACTCGTAATTTGGATTTGTTATTTGGATTTTGGACGCAAACGTGTGTTCACCTTTATAACAGCATTTTCCAGCTATTCCTTTGTCATGAATATGAGGGATGAGCATAATGACAATTAGTACTGCACAGTTAAAAATCTCGGACTTTTTTTTAAACCTGATCTTGGACTATCAGCATTTTTAATCATTTTAATTCTGCAATCTAAACTCTTTCAAAGTTAACTTCTATTTTAAACCAAATTTGTAATAAATTCTAATACAATCAAAAGTTTGCTTCTACGGATATTTTAAATCAATTTATAATAAATTCTAATACAATTAAAACCTTTTTGTGTTCTTTTAGTTTACCCATTAGTTTCTAATCCAAATGTAATTAACATGTAAGACCACAAAGTATATTTTTTGAGCCTCAGGTCTCAGCATATCCACTCGCAGTCAGCTCAGCTGCGTAGCCGAGTGGTCGCAACTCTACAACACGGAGTTCACAGGTTCGATGCTGCGCCACGGCCAAAAAAATTTAAAGATTCGCTGGCTAACAAGGGATTTGGAAGTTTAGAAAACTGAAGAAAAAAAAACGAATGGAGAAAAAACTTAAAGGGGTTAAGAAAAACCGCAGTAAAATTAATATTTTTCATAGATTCTAATATCTGTAGATTAAATTTTAAACCAACAATTTGATTAAAAAAATAATATAAGTAAAGTTTAATATTTAAACCAGTGAAGTTTACGGAAGCAATTGTAATACTTTCATTTCATTAAAATCTAATACAATTTTGGTGTCGTCATATATGTAAACCGAGTTAGCATTGATAATAGACCAGGATTTTTAACTGTGTGCTACTAAAAATGAGCTTGTTGATATTATTGCACTATGTATTCTTTTCTGGTGTCCTCCATGCTAAGGACTAACCAACAAAGTCACAAGATAGTCAATTTCATGAAGAGACCTCATACTCCTACATAAAAAATTGAAAAAAAAAAATCACAAGGCTTTTGTTGTAGATCCAGTACTCTTAGGGACACCCTTCCATATCAACAGCAAAAAACTTCTCCTGTTCACACATTCTATGCCACTTAATGCCACATTTTAACCTATAAAATTACGTTTCAGTGCTGAATTTTTCACGTTTTACTGAATAGCCGTAATACGCACAGGATCAATTGGCATTCAGTTTTCATTCCCTCTAAAGCCTTTGTAATGCGGTCATATGAAATATTAAACGGGGAGATTACAAAATTCATGGAAGGCTTTTGAGAGTGATTACTTTTGAAAAAAGCATAGCTTCAGGTTTATGTGCGAGTATCTATATATTGTATAATACATAGATACAATGAACGTACGAGTACGTGTTGGTTTGATTTTCATATTCACATATGCACATTGTTTCAAATGCACGGTGGTGAATTTGTAGCAATGCAGTCATAAAATGTAACGGATATTATTGACTTGTGGGGCTCTACAAAAAAAATGATTTTGAAATAGTTACATATGTATGCAGAAAATTAAATTTATTTAAGGAAATTTATGCAGATACTGATAACCAACAGCTTTGAATGTAGTGCTGACGGGACAACCTATACTAATACTACATATCAGGAATAAAAAGGAAACGCTCCGTTCAGTGTTTTCTATTCATTGATCGTTTTATTTATTACATATTTCGAGTTACGATCATTTAAGAAGAGTACAAACACAGGCCTAAATAAAAACACTGCCAAAAATCAGAAAAAGCAAAAGAAACTGATAATTCAAATTAAAATGAATTGCACATTTAAGGGAAGCCGATGTCCAGAGGGCTGCAGCCACAATGCGAGGATTTTGTTTTTAATGTCAGAAAAAGGTGGAAGTAAATTAAAAATGTACAACTTTAAATGAACGTAATTACGGTAAACAAAATTACCTTTCGCGCCTTCTCACTTAACTATGGTTACTTCAAATTGGTAGGAAATACCAGAAATGGAATGTGCCCATTGTACCCTTTAAATGGTATCTCAATGAAGAATGTACAGTTTCAGCCGTTCACAATATACTATGTATTCTCTGACACGATTTCATAAGGGTATAGTTTCTTCTACAAACCCCCAAGATGTGAATAAAAAAAATCAGCCGGTACCACTTTTTATAATGATCTCCTTTCAAAGTAATTATAAGATGTAGGGGGTTAAGTACATCATCCGAAACTAGTTTATATCAACGAAACGAGCTAAGCCGCAAGTAGTAAATGACGCGCTATGCACACGGGGACAAATGAGTAAGGGAATTAGTAGTAGAATAATAGTAAACGGGTAAGACCTTCGCAGCAAGGAATGTTAAACAATTTAATTTGATTTTAACATTACAGCACGGGTGAACTTACAAATTCCATGACATCAAATGAAATATATCTGGAAGGAAACCCTTTAATTAGGTCATATTCTGTCTATCTATGTTGCAGTACAAACAAATCGAAAGTCACCGCAACAATGAAGAATGAAACCCGCTAATTTAGACTCCTGTTAATTGTGTATTAGAATGTATTGGCCAGAAAACAAAGTTTATGTTCGAAAACAGCGCCAAGAAGAGGATATATGTATTAGAAAAATACCATGCAAAGACCTCACAAATTTCCTCATTTTGTTACTTAATAATCGGTAGTAATCGGAAGGATTATTCACAAGACAACAGAAACTCGCTACCTTCAATAACGAGGAAGCCTTTTTTGTGTAAGTCATTGGTGAGTTTGCTGGTGTTGTTGCGTTTAACATCAATCTCGATGATGTCATAAGTACTGCTGCTATCAAGGCTTATATTTGCTTACCCGGACAAATCTACAAATGGCTAGTATCACCGGTCGTTAGCCAAGAAAGGATGGCAGCACTGAGAAGGAGGAGAAAGTTGTGATAGACAACGCCTTTGTCAGGTTGGTTAGAGAAAGAGGACGTGCGAGGTGCCATGCGCATGTTTCCTTGTGTTAATATGCTTTTGACATGACTTTGAGTTGCCTTCGAAGACATTATGCCCTTCGGTCCTATATGTCCGTTGATTCCTTTATATTCTGTAAGTATCTTACGTCTAGAGGATTGGTATTATCAACAAAAAAATTACGGATATTTACTAGGTTTGGTTTCAGTTTGAATTCATGCTCAAAAAGGTACTATTTTTCTGGTTAAAGGACTCGAAATGACATCGACAGTAGTCTAGTTCATTCGTCGCATGACACCCAGTCATATGATATCCATTTTGCTAGATAAAATGTCCTTTTTTCCTCACCAGGGGACTAAAAATGCCTACAACAGTACTCCAGTGCATTGATCTCACCACCCCGAATCAGAAGATACCCATATCGGCTAGGTTCCATATCATGCTCAAAAAGGACCCAAAATGTCAAAAAATTTGACAGTACTCCAGTGCATTGGCGTCATCGCTCTGATTTAGGAGATATACATACCAGGTTTGATTCCTGTTTCATTTCATGATCAAGACAGTCCTTTTATCCTGACGCACACCTGCAGCAGGACAAAAATATCACCGTGTAGGAGTTATAATAACCCAAAAAAACTACGTACCAAATTCGGTTGAAATCGAACCATAGGAAATGCCTGGAGGAGCGATTGAAAAGACATAGGCGAGCAACTCTGGTTTAAACACAACAGAATATACCGTTAGTCCAGTTGATAATCAAAAATACGATCCGTGCTCAGCAGAATACGGGAAGTGCCCGGACAAACGAACAAACGTACAGCATGCATCGGACAATATGCAATATGCATATTTCTAAAAAATATCGGATTGTTTATCTTATTTTGATATGGAGGGGAGTGAAGGGTGGAGCTAAGCGGAGTGAAAATTTTTGAGTCGGAGCGGATGGATGGAGCGGTTTCATCAATCATGGAGCAGGAAAATCGCGCCGCTCCGAATCCCTGCCTAGATACTTAGTCGACATTTCGTCAGCAAATACAGTAAAACTTAGTTATAACGCTCCCGCTTATAACGCTTTCCTGGCTTTAACACTCTCATGCCTCGGTCCCGACTTCTGAACGATATTTCAGTGACAGTTTTATTGGTTTTAATGCTCTGATTTCCCGTATATAACGCTCCAATTTGGGATAAAATATGTATTGTTTTTTGTTAAACAAACCGTAAACAAATTTTGTTTTGTTAAATCAAAGTGAAAAGAAGTTAATCTGATCCACCGTTTTGATTCCGCTAACGCAAATTCGACGAAGGCTTTCTTGCAGCGGGCTCTTAGACTAGTACTAGAGCCCACTGGCGTAAATTCCAGCCAGGTACAGATCACGAAGGCTTTTCTGTAGCGGCCTCTTAGACTATTATGTCTTATTTTATTTTATATGTACATATGTATGCTTGCACATACAGTATTTGTTCTTAATTCCACGTTTTAAATAAATTTTGTTCACTATAAGCTATGTGTATATATTTTTATGGTTTCCCGGTAATATTGCTTTAACTGTTATGGCGCTTTTTTTGCCCTGCCCTAGAAGAGCGTTATAAGGAAGTTTTACTGCAACTGGTTTCAGACGATGCATGTTGCTATCATACATTTCCTGCACATAGCATTTTTTCCGAACAAGTCGGGAGTGCCTGTAGTCTGTTGTGATGTCCCACACCACAAGAGGATGACAACACAAACAACCATAGCCACGGCGGGATTTGAACTCACGAAAACCGCTATGATAAGACATCAGACTGACACCTCAAAAGCACTGACCCTCCGGTTCCGTCTGAGCATAAAATATAAAATATATAAATAAATACTTAATTCAGATTAATTGTTTATTCTAATTTTTAGAATATTGATTTTGGATATTTGGTGTTAATAACTCTTAAAATAAACTTTGGACATTAAGCTTAAAAATACACATACGTATTTATTTTCTGATGAATCACATCTTGACGGTGTTCTCTGACCACGCTACGGTCTTGCCAATAACGATAGCAAATAAACGACTTAATTTCGTGGAATTTTTTTTACAGATTAAAAAAATAATCCGAAATAATGTATTTTATTTTTTGTTGTTCGCTTTGTGTTGTGTGTATTTTAATTTATTTATTTTTCCTTTCAGCTCAGTGTCTCAGACATTAGCATTCCACTAAGCTGAAAACGAATATTGTGAGTAGACATACTTTACAGAAACGATTCTACGAGTAACCGAAATTAACTATTGAGTTGAATTGATTGAGTTGTTTTTAAAGCGTTTAACTTTTACGTATGGTTCGTACAATACTAATTGGCGAGATGTCAAGGTAGCCATCACCACTACTCACTCATTCTAATTTTAGCTTTTTGTTGTCTTCGCGAGGAGAGCTTCTCCAGGCCCTATTCTATTCGTAATCGTATACCTTTATTCGTCTAAACTAAGAATCTTCATTTGAACAATGCTCTAAAAGCGTTTCTTATTCCAGAGTTTAGCGACAAGGCTTCTGTGGTAATTAGTTTCGAACTTAGGACTATATGCGTTATTGAATTACATCAACGTATATGCCATATAGTTGGTACCTTACCCTCAGGAAAACCTAAGAGAAGCGATAGCCAATGCTAATACGTCGAAAATTGGTCTAGTTTCGGGCTGCGACTCAAGTGCCCATCATATCATCTGGGGCAGTTCTAATACAAATGATCGGGGGAAGTAACTTTTCGATTTTATTATTGGTACAAACCTTCTGTTGTGTAATATTGGATGCGAGCCAACGTTCGGTACCAAGAATAGACAGGAATTCCTAGACATATTGCTTGTCTCGGAGTCTATTCATCACTTAGTGAAAGATTGGAAAGTGTCAACGGAGCACTCGATCGCCGATCATAGCTACTTCCAATTCAGAACTGATGAGCTTCCTGAGCTCCAGTCTATGATTCTTAATCAATCGTGCCTATCCTCATCATCTAGAACTCAGCAACAGTCGCATCAGCAAATTCTATGACTCGTTCGTATCCAGGACAACACGAATGTGTAACAATCTACCATCTTTTGTTTTCTCCTGCAACTATAACCTGCAAAATTTACACGGAATGTACACCGTCACCTTATACAAACTCAACCCATCTCTAATTTAATCTCTTACCGCCAATGCTGTGCTCTCGCATTAAAGGGGTTTCCCCTAAGCTTTGGTATCAACATAAAAAAAAAGATATAGGGAGGTTCTACTGGAGGTACTACCTCCTTTGCCTCACCAGCCGTCAAGCAGGTCAGAGGTGGAAGACATGGTAAAAACTCTGACGGGTGCTGTTATATATGTAGGAGATCCTTTAATAAGGCGGAATCCACTAGGTTGGACTCGGTTCCTATGTAAAAATAAAAAGAAAGGTTAAAGAAGGAACTGCGAAGGGCTAAGCGTACTGCTGCTCCTAGCTGACATCTAGAAACCTCTTAGCTACAAGGTATATACCGTGGTCGTGTTCCTAGAGGGAGCTTTTAACTACGTCATACCTGAAGCTATCATCAACGCGCTCACTGGGTTGCAATGAGTCACTCTGCGAACCTGTCAACCTTTTATTGACATCGAGGGTTGTTCATACTAGCCTAGGCTCATCATTAGAACCAAAACGAGGAAAAAGGGGGCACTTGGCATGGCGGCTTTTTATCCCCCCCCCCCCTTCTTTGGAATATAGTGGTTGACTCACTGCTTCTTGACCTGGAGAAACTGGGCTGCAGGGTTGTAGCTTATGTGGATAATGTTGCCATTGCTATTTCCGGTAAAATTCTAAGCGTCCACAGTGAAATGCTTCAGAACGCACTCTCTCTACTTACAAATTTGGTCAATCCGTGTGGCTTAAATGTTAAGCCGAACAAGACTGAACTTATTCTTTTTACTAGGAGGTACAAGGTACCCTCTTGTCATGTCCCCACAGTGTGGAGGAGCTAGATCAGTTTTTTTCATATTACAGCCTATTGCAACATTGAGGCCAACTCCGTCTGCTGCCTTGGGCGTGATGCTCAACCTGCTCCCTCTGGACATCATGGGCGAACAAACTGCTGCAATCACTTCCATACGCCTTCGGGAAACCGGACTCATCGATTTTAAATGTTTAGATATTCCTGCAGTAAATGACTATTCCACTCCGAAACATCTATTCGATAAGAAGCTCACATCCGTCATCCCAAGTCGGGATCATTGGGAGGAAGGCAAGTTTCCACCTGCTGACTCTATCGGCATCTATCTATACGGACGGAACCAAGAGAGACGGAGGGGGTAGGAGCGGGCGTCTATTGCGACAGATTAAATGTAAGCCTGACTTTCCGTCTGACCCGTTCACTGTAGTGTTTTGTAGGCGGAGGCCACGGCGATTTCGAAAGCTCTAATCTTTTTGGGACGACATACAATAACTGCTAGAGACATTATTATCTATACGGAGAGCCAGACTGCAATCAGATCGCTGGAATCAGTTTTCATAACATCTAAGACAGGGGCAAATTGTCGATCATTTCTCTTGGAATTGGGAAGCGACTTTAACCTTGTCCTGGCTACAGTAGCTTGGAAGGTAACTGCCAGGCTGATGAGCTTGCCAGACTGGGACTGGGATTCAACAATATGGAATAGCAATAGGCAGACATCTATTGCTACTTGTAAACTGATTGTCAAATCTGAGGCGATTAACAGAGTCAATCCAAGATGGATTGATGGCAATACCTGCCGTAAAACTAGATCGCTGTGACCCAGACTGAATGTCACCCGATCTGAGAATCTACTGTCGCTAAATAAAAGGCATATTGGGTCGGTGGTGGGTGTGGTCACAGGGCACTGTTTCATTGGGGAGCATGCCAGGAGACTTCGACTTCCCCACAATGACTTTTGCTGGAGCTATGAAGATGCGAACGAAGAAGGGAGTAGCTTCCAACTTCTCTGCTCTTGTCCTGCTTTGGCAGGTAGGGGAAGGTTGTTACTTGGATCCTATTTATTCACTGACTTGGAGGACATAGAAAGCGCGGATTTTGGAAAACTCCAACGTTTTATTGTTAGCTCTGGATGGTTCTAAGTATCAGAAAAGGTAAAAGAGGGTGTGTGCTAATGGTATCACAACGGACCTACTATGTGAGCTGTGGTTATCCCAGTAGCCCATCTACCTAACCTAACCTAGCTTTAGTTTCATTTCAACCTGAAACTAGGTTCGCTTCTGGATGATCATTTCGGTTCTCCACTTCAGTTTCAGTCTCAGTGTTACGAGTCGTTTAAAAGCAGGTTTACCTTTATATTAGAATTTTGTTTAATTTCCGTTTCAGTCGTAGTGTCCGTTTTTCGTATGTCTAAACACAAAAATCCGACTGAGGGTAAAATGAAACTGATAGCAAAAATGAAACAGAAATGATTATAGAATCAACTTAATATTTGCCATTCTTTCACTAAATTTGGACTTTCAAATGTACAATAAATAATGATATTTGTTTGCAACTTAGGCAAAAACAACATATTGCATACATAATCACACAGTCTTAATGAACAACCATATCTCGTTTCTAAACATTAAATGGAAATCAAAGAAAACCGGATTTTAATTCACGTAAATTTAACGAAAGAAAAAAGAAACGCAGTATAAATTGTTTTACGCGTGAAATATTTTTTTTTATTTAGAATAATCACACATTTGTATCTAAAGTCCATCTCCATAGTAATTTTATTTGAATTAATTTGGAATATTTGATCAGAACTTCGATTTTTAATGGGATTACTATCAATTTTCAACGGCCATCTCGTTAGGCTAACAATCCCGAAAAAATAATATTTAGCAGGTCACTCATGGTATAAATCGTTGATGATTGGAAAATAAATTAAACCGAAGAAATCAGAAAAACGTAGATTTAAATTTGAGGTTATCGAATGTAGGCGTACAACTTGGAGAATTTCGTTTAAAATATGAACCAGGTTACTCATAAATCCGCTCAAAAGACAAAATAAGGAAGAGGTAACTAAATATTATTTTTGGTACGAATTTTGCATACATAATCATTTCAGAATCAAGATGCTGGACATACGGAGAGCCGAATAAAACTTTAAAAGGGATCTTATAAATCTAAGACCCACCATAGACGCAGCGATCGATCGGCCGATGGATCGGCCTGTGAATGCGATGGCGATTTTTTTGACAGATCCATATAATTTTGATCAGCTGATATTTTGTGGCGACCCATCGTTCGGGCCACAGATCGCCCCGTGTATGTGGGTTATAATACCTATCTCAGCTGTAAATTATATCTTCTGTTTAAAGCGCAATCCACACGCTACGACTTATCCATAATTTTGCATGCAACGATATCGTTCTCAATATCGTCATTATTGTTGTCGATTACATCGGAGCGTTTTGCGTCTACACACTTCGATAAGACGACAACGGTTAGGAAAACGACATCGTCACGATTTATGGATCCGTCTTCCACACTATACCTACTTGCGTTTTCTATTCTTTATACTTTTGGTATCTTTGTAAGTTCCTACTGTAGACAATGTTGTTTCAAACCGAAAAAGATTACGTTATTTACGCCCTGGAGGGGGGCATGTGAGCGTCAAAATTTCTAGCATTTCTATGCCTTGTTGACATTTCGATAACATATCTACCTTTCGGAAATACAGTTGCTAGCATGCACCTCCTATTCGCGCCGGCTTTACAATGACAAGCTCCGAGCACTGTGAGAGTTCTGTTAGTACCCATAGACAGTTTTTTATCGTGCCGAGATTTGAACTCCGAGCTCGAGATTAGTATCATAGAGCGTTGACCGAACGACCACGGCCACCGAGCGAAACCATTGTTAAAGAGTGAGAGAGAGGAGGCTAAATTCAGATCCAGCCACTTGCTTGCATTGAACCTTGCAGCCAAGACGCCGAAGACCCCCGAATCTGGTTTCGTACACACGCAGATCACTCGTCAGGTGCTGCCTTCGATCTACCGGTGTAAGCAGCATGACCAGATGTTAACCAGATCATGACCAGTGATCAGCCGGTATACGAAACCAGATTCGAGGGTCTTCGGCGTCTTGGCCGGAAACGGAGGAAGGCTCAATCCAAGCAAGTGACTGGATCTCGTTGTAGCCTCCACTCTCTCTCATTTTTTCACAATGCTATTGTATTCTTTAAGGGAAATCTTCGATTCGGCAAAACATTCAATTTCCGTCCGCACGCTCCGGTGTGATTGACAACGATGTCGTTGCTACAAAATGATAAAAGATAAACCGTAGCGAGTGGACAGCATTCCGACATCATTTCATGGAAAAGCAGTAGCGTGTGAATCGCGATTAAGAATTCTTAAAGTATTTACAAAAAATATCTGTCTAATTATCCAGTCAAACCATGAAACTTAATTTTCACACAATATCTGGACATCGAGGTCAGACACTGTTTTGAATACCAAATATGCATAATCATGTGGCCAGACGCCATCAAGAAATAGATATGTATCCCAATAAACTATAGCTTCTCAATAAGATATACTCTATCCCAAATTATAAAGATGCCGACCGCCCCAAATTAAAATGAATTTACATAATTATGTACTTAATTAAAGAAGTTTAAGAACTTCTTTGATATTTCGTGTAGCGCTGTGGTTTTCCGAGTGCAACTGCAATAGAGTTGTTGAATGTATAATTTTTCATAAAAATATACACTCAGTCGATTCAAATGAAAAGCATCTAATAAACTTATTTAACGAAAGATGGAAATATAAAATAGTAATAATCATAACTTCCAAAATTGTTTATAGCTGACATGATTTTCTCAAAGATTGGCCAAGCTTTAAAAGAAGATTTTATAGATATGAATGTGGTACTCCCCGCAGCGTTTTATGAGTGTCGGGTTCCGGGTTGTTGAACATATCATGGTGTTCTGCGAAATCGATTCTACGGCGGCTAAACATATAGGGGTCGCCAAACTTTTTTTTGGAAAGAGTCAGATTTTTTAAATTTTATGTTCAGGCCGGATAGCAAACTCGAAATTTAATTGCTGGCCGGAGTTGTCAATCGACTTCCAATAAGGTCTGAGACTCAGTTATTCAGTTAAATGGAATTTTGAAAAGAAAAATGCAAAATTTTAGGAAACGGCGTTTTCGTTAACAATTGTATCTTCTTTAGAGCACTGAAAGTGGTCAAACATATTAAATGTGTTTTGTTTCAAATGCAAATTACATTTCAGAAACATGCATTTTTTTTCTCTTTTATTAAATTTGTTAAGATTTTTATTTTCATTTAATTTCGAAATTGGAGGACGCAATCACTTGACCGAGACAATTGGAGCAAAACTGTCTCGACGGCTAAGGATCTTTTCCAATATGTAATAAACTTCGTCGTAGCCTTAAATATTTTCCCAACTATCTTTATCCCCGTTCAACAGACATTTTGGAACATTACGGGTTTAAGAATTATTCCTTCTATTGCATTTAGGGAGATTTTTTAAGTGCGGCTTAAAAGCTCATTTCCGCTTTAGGTAGTCCATTTCCGCTTTAGGTGGTAAGAGCCAAAGACCCACACGGGGGGGATTTTTAGGTCCTAAAGTCTTAAGTTTTGTGAAAGTTCTCTCTAATAAAATAGAGAGAATTCTCCTTAAAAATGGTAAATCCACAATGTTCCATCCAACGACCTGAAAAGACTACAAAGAAGTTCTAGCTGGTAAAAGTTCGAGGATGAAACCCACCTAGCGAGCTCATTCACAGCCTCATTGCAATTAAGAGAAACTTTCATTCTGCATAGATTCGCGTCAAAAATTGTTGACCGTTGAACGGATTTAATCCATCTCTCTCTCTCTCTGGATCCTGTCAACCCCTTGTGGGGCATAGGGCATTAACCATGCCGACTTTCCACCTCGTCCTGTTTGCCGCCATCGCCTTCAACTCTCCCCACGATTTGCCTAATGACTTACCTTAATCCTCAACTAATCTTCTCTAGGTGTTTCTAGGTCGTCCAACGCGGCGACTTGCATCGGTTCCCTGTGGGTTCCAATCGAGGGCCTGTTTTGCAATGTTTTCCGGCCCCTTTCGAAGTGTGTGACCTATCCATTGCCACTTTCGCCTTTTTATAAAGATGCCTATCCTGTCCTGGCCAGTAATGTACAGGAGATCGTCGTTAGAAATGACCTCCGGCCAGCGTATGTGCAGGATGCGCCGTAGACTGGTTCACGAAAGTTTGAAAGTTAGTTGTTATCTTCCTGGTCACCTTCCAAGTTGAACAGCCATAAAGAAGCACAGATTTTATATTGGTTTCGAAGATCTTGAGTTTGGTACGTCTGGAGATGTTGTTGTTTTGCCAGAAAGGAGTTAAACTGAAAAAAGCTGCCCGAGCCTTATTGATGCGAGACTGTACATCAGCATCCGCCCCACCATCTGCTGTCACTACGCTTCCGAGGTAGCAAAAATTGTCCACTTTTTCCACCGTCTGCCCCGAAACACAAATTTCGCTCTGTCTTCCTGGATCCAAGCTCAAGTACTTAGTTTTGGCAGCATTGATTTTGAGCCCCGCATTGCCACTTTCGCGGTGCAGGGCATCCGTCATTTGAACTAGATGATCCGATATATTTGAGAGAAGATAAATATCGTCAGCGTAATCCAGGTGTTGAAGGTATTCAAAAAGGTTCCATCTGATACCTTTGCTCTGGTGTTCACGAAGCGCACTGCAGAGTACGTCGTTAATCGCAGTCAAAAACAATATAGGTGACAAAATGCAGCCTTGTCTCACTCCGCTATGTACCTCGAAGGGATCTGAAAGCTTACCCTTGTGTAAGACGTGACATTGGGCTCCTTGATGATGGATATGATTTTATCTGGTATACCTCTCCTACGTAAAGCCTTCCAGATGTATTCCCGGTCAACGCTGTCAAACGCCTTCTCGAAATCGATGAACATGAGATGTAATGGGAATCTCCACTCTGCGGATTGTTCAATAATAATTCGGAGGGTGTTGATGTGGTCGCTACATGAAAAGCCCTCGCGATAACCAGCCTGTTCATCGTTCAGTGTGCGGTCAACTGTTTGCTTGATCCGGTTTAAGACTATTTTTACCATCAGTTTGGAGACTGCGGGGAGGAGGCAAATTCCACGCCAATTATTACAATCCTTCAGGTTACCTTTTTCGGGATCTTAATAATGACGCCCTTCTTCCATTCTTTAGGGAGAGTTTCGGTTTCCCAACACTCTTGGATAAGGGGTAGAAGAATATCCGCAGTAGCGTTGATATCCGCCTGAAAGAGCTCCACCGGAATTCCATCTATCCCCGGGGCTTTACCCGCTTCCATCGATTTAATAGCCACAGTTAATTCCTGTTTAGATGGTGGGCTGGTATCAACTCTGGCTATTTGCGGAATATTTTCTGCTTCTAGTGAAGATGAGTTCGAATGTCCAAAGGTGTTGTTGAGGACCTCAATGAAGTGCTCTCTCCCCACCGTCGCAGTTGGTCTTCATCAGTGACCAGTAGAGACCCGTCTTTATCTTTCACGGGATGTTCAGCTGTAAAAGATTTGCCACTTAATGGCTTGATAAGTTTGTAAAGGGTTCCACTGTCACCACGGTAAGCCGCTTCCTCTGCCTTCTCCGCTAATGCATTGATGTTGTTTCGTTTGTCCCGTCTTACGCTTCTTTGCACGCCTTTCTGAAGAGAACGGTATTCAGCTCTAAGTTGGTCTTTGACTGCGTCGTCAGTGGCTGAGTTGATTTGTTCTTTAATTCTCTTGCGTGCCGTAATTAGAGACCATGTAGTCACTAATGAATGGCCTTCTACTGCGCTCCAATCTGCCCGCAAAAGTTTCACCGCACGAAATAAATGAGTCCTTAGCGACGTTCCATCTATCATCAATTGTAGGAGTTTCATAAGATGGTGGTGCATTAGCTCTTTCGTGCAAGGCGGTGGAATAAGCACGTCTTATAGATGGATCTTTAAGCTTTTGCACATTAAAACGTGGCAAGATTCTTGCATTTTGAGGGCGATGGATCGCTGCCGTTCGTAAGCCTACTTTTGCGACAACAAGTTGGTGATCGCTGCCAATATCAGCACCCCGCTTCGACCTGACGTCTAAGAGACAGTTCCTCCATGTCTTGGAAATGGCTATATGGTCAATCTGGTTCTCTGTTCTGCCATTCGGAGAAACCCAGGTTGTTAAATGGCATCGTTTGTGCTTGAACAAAGTACCGCCGATGACGAGCTGACGAGAGTTACAAAACTCCACGAACATCTCGCCATTATGGTTCCTGTTGCCTAGGCCATGATTGCCCATTAGGTGTTCCAAACCTATATTGTCAGACCCGACTTTGGCATTGAGATCCCCCATAATAATCTTTATGTCACCTTTGGGAGCCTTGTCGAAGGTGTCGCCGAGTCGGTGATAGAATGCGTCTTTAGCTGATTGATCCGCTGGTTCAGTCGGAGCGTAGCACTGAATTATTGTGAGGTTTCCTCCCCTGGATTTAAATCTGGCTGTAATGATACGGTCGGAGATTGGCTTCCAGTCAATTAGAGATAGGCGTGCCACCCTAGTCAACAGGATTCCGACGCCTGCCATTCGAGGTGACGTATCGTCTTCATTTCCAGAGTAGAGTAGTACTGTTTGGGAGCTTGGTGATAAAGTCGATCCCGATCCAGGCCATCTTGTTTCGCTTAGTCCTAGTATATCGATGTTATATGCGGTCATTTCACGTTCGACTTCAGTGAGCCTCGCACTGTTGCACTCGCCCCACATCGTTCGAACGTTCCAAAAACCGATCGTGGTCCGTTGTTTGTAGCCAAAAGTCGTTGCCGGTGGTATCTGAGGCTCGTTTAATGTTTCGAGTGTAAATTTATTTCAGGTACGCAGGTTACAAGCCCACATACCCATTCTTAGGGGAAGGGTTGCTTCCTTAGGTGTCCTAAGAGTCGCCGGGAGCTATTTTTTATATAGCGCAAAGGTAGCTCTCCCATAGTGTTTTTAATTGCGCGTTCTTTTGATGATCTTTCAGCTGGGTGTGACGTGTTGGTGTTCTCACAACAATGTTGCAACTCCAACCGTTCGCCTATTTCCTGAGACGCACTGATGTTATTGGCCAATCAAGATGATCATCGTTATTGTGCCTCTACCAAATGTTTTGCAGTGTAAAACTCGGTTGGCTTGGTTAGCCGTTCCAGGGGGCGCCCACGCGGAGGACTATGGAAGAGGTCTATGCCCCCCCCCCCCCCCCCCCCCCCCCAATTTAATCCATCAATCGACGATTATACTTATAACGAGCATTATGACTTCCGATAGAATCATGATAGTGATTTGTAGTGGTTGTGGCTCTTTTATTGGCCACGATCCATCTATCATATAGCGATTTGTAGAAGGAGCCCACTGAGAGTGTGCTGAACAACATCACATGAAGCCACCTAGGTCGTAGCTAGAATGCTCCCAACAGATATTTTGGTGGCCGAAACCTTTACGATGGATGGCTTCGAAGGCGTCAGAAGAACGGAGAAACAATAAGGCTCGATTCTTTGGCAAAATAGCACCAGTGGTAGCAACAACAGGGTGTTAGACGTACACTCTTATTCAGAATATCGAGAAGTGGTTAAACATATTTACATAGTGTTGCATTTTCTATTATTCAAGTGCGCAGCAGCTTACAGAGTCTATGAGTGAATTACGCCAAAGGAATACAGTATTGCGCCTCTGGCCTAAGGGTTCTCTGTAACCTGTTGACCATCTGAATAATGGGGAAACGTAGTATTTTTTATCTCTTTGCTAATTGTTCCCTTCTACAATTGAGTAACTGACTCCGATGCCCAGTTCGCTTCTGTTTTAATTTTTTTATTTTTAGCAAAACACTCTGTCCTCAGCTTCTTCTTTTTGGTAGGCCTCGAAGTGGAAACTGCCCTGTAATCAACCATATTCTAGTAGTGCCGCAGCCACCGGCAAATCGAAAGCAGCACCTGATGAATAGTGATTTGTCGGTGGTACGAAACCAGAGGCCGAGGGTCCCATTACATCCGAACCCCGATGCGAGCGCGTGGGTATTTCCGCCGTCCGCCAACTATTCCATCATTACCGTCCCATTTCTTTTTACCTCCCATCCTTGTGTTGTCTTTCTCAGGCCTAAGAACTTTTGTTGATACGTAAAGGCCAGGGGCAACGAGCGGCAAAAACCCCGTCCATGTCTCACGAACTGAGCTACAGCAAGTATAGGCCGCTGCTTAGCTCGTTTGGCGGTCTTTTTTTCGCCAGATGGCACGGCCCGACCCGACCTTAGGCTCTTCGGATGACCACCAAACCGTCCGTTAAAAAACTTCAAACTCAATAAGCATTCCCGATAGACAACATCTGGTGCAGCAGTCTTCCTCGAAATCTATCCTTCAGGTTGCCAGTTGAGTGTAGGTACTTGCAATTAAGAAGGCAGTCGAAGCAGTTACATCACTCGGAAAAAGGGTAGAATCATTTACATAATTGTCCTCCAAACGCTGGGCACCGCTAGGACAATGGAACTCCAGTGGGTTCCGGGCAACAGCGGGGTTGTAGTTTACGAAATCGCGGATGGACTAGTTACACAGGAGACTAGGTTCGACCGAGGGCCAGCCGAAGAGTCGCCGATGCCAATACAGACATGAAAGAAGAAACTGGACAATATGATGTATGGAATGGCCAATGCAATCTTGCAAAATACCAACAACTCCAGAAAAACAAAAATATTCTGAATCTACTACGATAGAAGAAAGATTATAAGTCTCATGGCACCACCCAGAAGAACAGTGCACAATACTATTGGGTATACTAACGGGACACTGCTTGATAGGGGAACATGCGCACAGATTAAAATTGATCATTAGCAGTGCGGCTGCAGAAATTGCAAGCCACCAAATATAGAGGAAAATCTGAGGCATCTTCTATGCAACTGCCCAGCGCTCGCTAGGAAAAGATTAAAATGCCTGGGAGCCTACTTCTTCATCGAAGGAATGAGTTACAGGTCTCAGCATGAAAAGCCTTTGGAGCTTCGGTAATGAGTCAGGGTTCTTCGAGCCCAAAAATGATCTCTTGGTAAGGGCTTGCACTGGAATGTAATGAGTATCGGAACTACGTGGTATCGCTGTGGACCCAAATGGTCTATGCGGAGCGGTTAGGCTGCCACCTAACTTAACCTAAGCCCCAAATTCATAAAAAAAATAAACTCCACAATAATAGCATTTACCCAAATGGTTCTATGCGGAGCCGTTAGACTGCCACCTAACCTAACCTAAGCAATAAAACCACTAAAAAAATAAACTTCACAATAAAATCATTTAAAATCCGTTTCAGTCGGGTAATACGTGCATCATCAAATTTCGAACAATCTCAAGCCGCACTCCATCGTTTACAATCATGACATCGATCATTTACCCAGGAAAAGTCATCCTCCATAACATAGATCAACTTTTTCGGAAAAGAAGAAAATTATTTCCAAACAAATTATTCACAAAACCGACAAAAAGTGGGCCGAACAGCTACACGGATACAAATATTGGCAGAAAGGCGGCCATCACCACCATCAAGAAAAATCCGGAAGAGCACAGTACAGAAACTGTTTAGCGAAAAAAAAAGTTTGAAAATTCCCATAAAACTGAATGAAAGTCCTGAATTATGACAATAAAAAACCGGGAATGAAAGATAGTCTCGTGCGTTCTGGGCAGGCTGTTTGGTCATTTGTTCGTTGCCATGATCCGCCATTTAGTACCGATATGGGCAATAATTTTCAAAACTTCTATCCACTCCTAATAAGTTTTCCTATCTATCCACTTCATAGATACATATGGCAGCTTTGTTTTGAATCGCTGGAGGAACTTTAGAATCATTTCAAACGATTGAACTAAATCCTACCCACGGAAGTGGATTGCGAATGGGTCGTTTCGCAGAACAACACTGAATACATAGATGCTCGACTAATAATGTCCATAGACATTGAGTGTGATAGCTTGAATTTATGACTACATATCTACGTAGTTTGAATTTTTCCAGTTTGCTTCAGGCTTTTCGTTTTTCACCGAAATTCAGTTTCAACGAGAAAATTGAAATGGATAAAATAGGACTTGCTTAATTTGAGCAGGAAAAATCAGTTGCTATTTTTAGATTTGGGAATATCTGATGAAATAAAGGAAAGAATGGAAGGAAGCGCTCCCTTCTCTGGAACGCTTGCTGACATTTTTTTCCTTCGCATAACCATATATAACCATTCTTGAACGCAGTGAAAAAAATAATTGCATTAGAACCAAACTGAAATCTTCTCGCTCGCAGGACAAAAATTATGGTCGCCCCCATCAAGCTAATTAGCATAATACTCCGGTACGATGATGATATTCCTACTAAAAGGGGAAAGTAAACACACTTCTTGGAATAATTAAAATTAGAAACGCGACTAATTAATGGCTTTGAAGTATTCAGAAGGGTTTATAGTTAAGCGTTTATATTTAGCGTTGCTTTTTGTTACGAAAAAGGAAAGGCATTCATCTTTGCTTGAAATAGAACAGACAATAGGGAGATGTACAATGTACGACTGTATGTTTGTTTTCCAACTAAATAGTAGTAGTTGATTTGGCAGAAACTGTGATAAATGAGAGAGCTAGACTGCATATTAAAGAATGCGAACAATACTCAATTGCCCTAACCCCTTGTGGAGCATAATGCGTCAATTGTTCTATGTGGCCTAGTTGACGTTTCGTTGGCATAGACTAGTGTTGGAGAATGCAGTTGCCAGTTGCCAGCATGCACCTCCTGCTCCTCCATTTAGCCGCCTACCTGCGACAAGTCGGGAGATGCTGTGGCTTATTATTACGCCCCGGCCCGCACCACAGGGTTACGTATCAAATGTAGATTTGCTAAATAGGTCCATCTTTTCAATTTCATTACTCTCGACGACGAAATTACGCACACAATGTATGCCTAGCTTAAAATGGATGTATTCGACGACGATCTCCGATGATCTATTTCCTCATGAGCGACAATGAGTCTCTCAACAGTCATCATCTTGTGGGTGGTAAATACAAGCACAAAGCTCTGAAATGTTCGCCGTGAGGAAATAGCCTACTTCGCAACATCCCGCATCTGTAAACACATGAACTTTTGAGAAATTTTGTTTGGTGAGCGATCAAGGGCGAAACAATTGATGGCCGTTGAATGCAATTGAAAGGTCCAGCTTCATAGGATGAAAGTAGTCTAGAGCATAATTTTCGTATTCTCTTCGGGCGACCACAAAGTGAAAGCTGATGCCGAGCTGGATGCTGGCGTTTTTATTGTGAACACTCAGAGAATTGAATTTTTGTTTAAGTCTGCAATTCGAATTCTGTTCGTCTGCATTCCCACACGACGACGGACGCCCTACACTGTACACGGGTCGATTGCAATTCGGCGCATCTGCGACGCGATCCAGTATAAGACATGCGTGTTGTTATGAATTCCTATTAGTATGATTTAGGAGTGGGGAGTTCGGGCATTCGACCTGAGTAGAGGTGAAAGGAGGAGTACACAGGAGTGTCGGTGAAAACATTTTAACTCTTTGGCGTGGCGAAATGGGCCTTTTTGTACATAAAGCGAGATATGGGCACTATGGGTGTCATGTAATTCGAGGCGAAAGGAGGAGTACACAGAAGTGCTGCTGAAATCGTCCGATCCGGCTGGCTCGAACCACAGGATAATTTTAAGTCGTTGATTCCGAATCTGAAGTAAAAAAAACGGAAGGGGTTGTCCACCCCAGAATAGTAACCCTGTTTAATGGGAAAATACTCGACCGGTCCGACTGGATAGAACTGCAAGGTAATTTTGGGTCGTTTATTCCGAATCTGAAAAAATAATTTGTTGTTGCCCACCGCAGAATAGCAACCGTGTTGCGACACGCGACACACATATCGCCCAAATTCCACTTCGTGCCCAAAACCGTCGTTTTCGCCTCACCAAAGTATTAAAATGCTTTCATCAGCACTCCCGTGCACTCAGCCTTTCACATTGACTCACGCGACACCCATATATGAACACACACAACAATTTCTTGGAACATATTTTCAAATTAATTTTAATAATTGGGGCGACCGGTAGCGCAGCGTGTTGAGGCATCCGTCTCATGTTTGACTACCGGGTTCGAGTCCCGTCCACGACGACGTTCGTGGCCAATTAGGGCAATTGAGTATATATTTTTTTCTGGTGTCCGACGTCGACGGCTTTTCTCGTTCCAAGCAGTTCGCATGGTTTGAGACGCACAGACGAGTACATCGATTCGCAACGTGTGCGGATCTCCGTACATTTGCTTGGGAAGTGGAGTTCGAATCGCAGACGAGCCGATTACGAGATGAATATGAGACGACCCGTCTGCGGACGGCCTAAGTAGTACAGGTGTTAGATATGTCCACATTTATTCAACTTTGGACACATGTCTTTTGACGACTGAAAGTGTATGCATACCACATACCAAACCACCCTCAAATCAAATGTTAAAACCGTCCTGCACTGTACTACATAACAAAATACTTGATTTTCTTAACGGTTTTTAATTAATAGGCGGTCGGTTTTTAACGGGTTAGGTTTTTGAGTCCTCGAGTACTCATTTTGTAATGAGTCGGTTTTCAGTGGATCGGTCTGTTAATGAGTCGGTTTTGAGCTCGTTTTTAACCAAGAGCCGGTCGGTTTATAACGAAACGGTTTCGAGTACTCGAGTACTCGGTTGTTAATGAGTCGATTTTTTGGTGAATCGATTTTTTAATGAGTCGGTTTTTAAATCGGTTTTTTTTAACCATGAGCCGGCCAGTTTTGAAATGAGTCGGTTTTTGAGTTTTCGAGTACTCGCTTATTAATTAGTCTTTTGGTGAATCGGGTTTTCAATGAGTCGGTTTTTATGACCATAATGATTCGGTTCTTTTCGAACCCGGTACTTGGGAATCTCGGAACCGGTACTAACAGAAGACCGGTTTTAAACCAGTGGACCGGTTTTAGGAACAAGCCTACTCGTATTCTCTTACCAAGTAGTTCCTTATCAGTAAACTGATGACGAGTATCTACACTGCTGCATAGACATACATCGGTACATGGATATATCTTATGGCTACCGAATGCGTAGAACTTGTTTTATCGAATGATTTCATCCAGTATAATTAACGATACTGGGATAAAACCTATGTCGATATCTTCGATAAAACACGTTCCGTACCGATGTACCGTTGTATCTGCATTCAGTGTATGTAGTGTATACTCATCGTCAGTTTTTCGAGAAAAATAACAATTTTGATTTTATAGTGCTATAACAAATTATCCGTTTAGCTGATTTTTTTTAGACGAGTTTTAAAAATTAGAAGAGAGTATTAGCTGTGTTAAATATTTTGAATGTTCTAGTTGGCATCGTTTTCGAGATATCGATTAGTAACAAGAGTCAAACAATTAAAAATGAAACCGGAATATAGAGGGCTACACCCGCAATCCGGGGGTTTTGTAGCAAGCGCTTATTTTGGTATATAAATATCGGCTCCTTGCGCTTGTTGATACCACTCAGATGGATATGGTGTTGGTTATCGTTGGCCATCAGTACTTTTGACCTCGAACGTGTTTAAAGTATGCAGAGGTGTGCTAACTGTAACTATAGAAATAAACTATTATTAACCCATTCTGAGAAGATAAACAAATTCCTTTATTTTCCATGTTAAATGCTATTCAGAACCTACCTTCCTGTCAGTTTTCATAATTCTAAGTATAACGGTCTCGAAATGCAAGGGGGGTGGGACAAATTACGACTTTCTCCAAATTCCAAGAAAATGCGAAAAATGGAATGTACTCAACATTACCTTTCTCACGACACCTCACTTGTCTTTACCAGTCGATAAAAAAAAATTGACCTTAATTTCGCCTCTATGTGGACCTCCCCCCCTTTTACCCGCTAAAGTTGGCCAATTACGGCACAGTGCCCACCAACCAATCTTTACACTTTCAAAAATAATTAACTAAGTAACTGCAATTCGCACCACGAAAAACAACATGAAAGTAGTACTCACACCTGAGGCCGGAAGGTGTATTTTTTGTGTGGATAGTGTCAAAACGCCTAACTTTTAATGAATGTACTATTATTAAATATTATGTGATTGTAATGAAACTTTGAGATATTATTGCCTATGATGTTGCTTATCATTGGCCATCAATATCTTTGACCGGGGATGTGCTTAAGGGGTGCGGGAGTGTGCTAACTGCGACTATAAAAATGTACTATTATTAACCTTATGCCGCTTTTCTGTAAATTTTCACATTTCTAAGTGCAACGGTCTCGAATTGCAAGGGGGGGGGGGGGCGAAATCGGATCACATATTTTCCCCTCTCCCTCTTTTCTCCTTTCTTCAAAATTGAAGAAAATTTCAAAAATGGAATGTACTCGACGGGACCTTTCTTACGATACCCCAAACGAAAAAAAAAATTTCGACCTTCATTTCCCCTGTATGGGGACTCCCCCTTAAAATTGACCTATTACAACGCATCGCTTTCTCCAGAGAATTACCTATATAGTGCTTCTGCATATTTCCACCAAGTTTCATGTACATTATGTACATAGCTTCAGCGGTTCGTGAGATATTTCATGGACAGACGGACAGACAGGGACAGACGGACAGACAGACGGACAAACGGACGCATGACCGATTTTTTGTTTTGTTTTTACTACAAAACCCTAAAAATGTAATTGCCTGTAGCATCTAAAGGCTTAGGAGTTCGGAAAAGTGCTCCTTTATATTTTTTGCTGGAAATTGCATGAGGAATCACGTGGCAGTGCCCGTGTATTGTCGTTACGTGGCACCCTGTATACTATGGAATGGAATACATATGTATTTACCATTAGCTTACTACCAACATACATACATAAATTAAGTCCTAAAAAAACATATTTTCATCAATCCTCTAACACTTCTCCACATATTCAAGCGACGTGTAAACATCCTGGTGAAGAAGAAGATGTGTGCCAACATCAATGTTCCGAAAAATGTTTACTGGTACCAGGAAAACATCTAAACAAGTGCAATTCAATAAACTCATTATTCTTGCTTTCATCTACATAATTCGAAAATAATCTTGAATACTTTTCAATCGACAACTTTGGATTTTAGGATGTCAGTCAGTGAGAAGATCATGTTGAGCTTGAGGAGATGGGATCTATTTAAGTGAGCGGTAGTCTCATCGTTTTTAGTCAGGTTGAAGTCGTCATCTCGTTAGAGATCTTTTTAGAGTGTGCGGCTGCTACATCCTTCAGTAACTAGAAATTTTAAAATAGCAAGAATAACAAAAACCACGACGCATGGCATCAGGAAAAAAATTAAGAAGCGAAATGAAAATGAGTCCGTTAATGATCTTCGCACCTTATCCAATATGTACGTATGTGTGTTTAATGTGAACACTCTTCTACTTGGGACGTGTTGAAGTCAAGAAGGAAGTAAGTAATCTGCTTCTCATCACAATCAGCCCCTAATTTTTCCGACAACTGATGAAACTACACAGAAAGAGCTATAGATCGACGATGTGAGGTACTTGGATAATTCAGAGTACAACAAGCTGGCGGCATATTACCATCAATTTTCATAGTAGCAACCCGGCGCGGTTCCATTAACGGCGATTGACTCAAAAGATCTGGTAGCTCTAGAGATGGTGGATGTATGAATGTCTAGTCTAGAGCAAGAAGATAAATTACGTTTACAGCCAGAGTGGCGGCTGGAACAAAAGGATTGTCATGGAGAAGGGCTTCCAACACAGGCCTTGTGTTAGTCGATGTACTCCTACATACATATACACATATTCAGGGAATTTATATTTTATGATCCATAGTTAAATGATCTCAAGATTCACTTGAATGTTTAATTTAATGTACTTTATCTCTGGAACCTATTATTTCTCGTTTTTCTTTACACTTCTGGTTCCCAATAGTTACTTCTTCAAAATGAATCCCGATTTCGGTTGAAAGAAATTTAAATTTTTATCTAAAAAATCATTTGTACGATAATTAATTACTGCCTTCATTTAGCAGGATGATATAGAGATCTCATTTGGATTCTGTGAATTGGACTTGCATCATTTCAAGTAGAAGAACTCATTTCTATGCTTTGGTTGAACGGTTTGTTGTACTTATAAAGTTCACCACTTCAAAAGTTTCTATTCAAAATAACTTCAAGTGGAATTTCATTCATTGTCGAATCTTCTTGACTTATTTAAAAATTCAAGTTATGCATAAAACACTAAATGCAAATAAATTGTGGTCGTTTCGAAAGATTTTAATGAATCGCTTGAAAGTCACGAAAAAACAAACAATAGAATGGCATTACTTAATTGCTATGAATGGGTAGAATAATTATGGCTTTTGAAATTGCTCAAGAAATGTTGAAAAGTATGCACAAACAAACACATGTATTAATTTTTTTATCCTTAAACGATCAGGCCAGTTATAAATCTGTCAGACCTGTTATCAGACCTGCCATTAAACTTACTATCAGTTGAGCGATTCGCATTTCATAAGTTTTGGTGTTGGTTTGGACTCATGGCAGCACTGATGGCGTTGAGCAACGATTAAGCGTTCCCATGACAGCCGGTTCTACGCACCGGACGCACCCGTTTTTCAAGAACTGCCAAACCCCTTCAATGCAGAAGGAAGTATATGTGTGTGTCGAACTCAACCCTGGTCAATGGATCTGCTGCGTCTGCAACAGAACGCTGCACGCAAATGCAAACTCAGTTAGATGCAACTGTTGCGACGAGTGGTGCCATCTTAGGGGATGCTCCGGTTTAAGTCACCATTTACAACTAGCCTCTGTAGGAACAGAGGACAACAAACATCCACCTCAAATGATTCACCCTCAGTTACGGCGAATACACAACCTAGCTCCCATCTGTCCCCGGTGACACCTGCGAACAATCCCGCACGACGTATCCCGCAGTCGACACAATCTGACTCCCGCTCCACTCGTCGCTAACTTCAACAGCCTATCCATTGTCCAGCTGAATATCAATGGGCTGCACCGTAAAACTGCACCTTCATCAATCATATCATAATAAAGCAAACTGGGATGGCTTCAAAGAATACACGAACTCGGCTTTTTTAGCCTTACCAACACCCTCTGATGTTCGAGTAGCTGAGGCCAACTTAAGGCGTATTATTGTGAAGGCTGCAGCTAGATTCATCCCAGCTGGTCGTATTTCAACCATACGACCTAATTTTCCCACCTCAGCAGCAAGATTGGCGGATGAACGCGACAGAATTCGCAGCACAAACCCTGACGATCCCAGGATCAAAGATCTGAATCTACAAATTCAACACCATGTTGCGGAAGAGACAAAAGTGGAATGAACATCTGAACAATTGCAACCTAACAACCGGAGTTGGCAAGCTATGGTCTACGGTAAGAGCCCTCGCCAACCCAACAAGTCAGAGAGGACTGGCTTCTATTGAATTCGGTGGCAATACAACTAATAATTCTGCACCGTGCGCTAGCCTATTTAATAGACAATTCATTGAACATTCGCCACCCCACATGCTAAAGCGTAAAATTTGCAGAGCCATTCGAAACCATATCATAGACCATACATTTCGAATCTCATCGAACGAAGTTGCTTCAGCCATAAAAAACGCCAAGAACTCCAAAGCCCTAGGACCAGATGGCATATCGATGGTCATGCTGAAGCACCTTGACATGCCTGCAATTGGCTACATTACGGAGGCCTTCAACGTCTCCGTGTCATCGTCTGTTGTTCCCGAAATATGGAAGAAAGGAAAGGTAATTCCGATACTAAAACCCGGGAAAAAGCATACGCAAGGCGACTCCTACCGTCTCATCACGCTTTTGTCTCCAATTGCAAAAACTCTTGAAGCTGTTTTACTTCCCACATTTGCGACACATATTGCGCTGGCTAACATGGATTCCGAAAAATGCGCAGCACAACTACGGCCTTGGATGTCATAACTTCTAGCATCCACAACGGTCACAACGAGGCCCGTCCATGTCACAGAACTATTATGGTAGCACTTAATCTATCGAAGGCTTTCGATGCCAACGAAACGTCAACTGGGCCGCATGGAACAGTTGACGCGCTATGTCCCACAAGGGGTTAGGGCAATTGAGTAACCACTCCCTACTTCTGTCTGACATTAACAACACGTCGCTTACGATACCAATAGTGAAATGGATCGCAAATTACCTTGCTGGTCGGCAATCTTACAGTTACAGAGAATTCAGAGGTAACAAATCAAAGCTCAGAAGGGTTAAACAAGGCGTCCCCCAAGGAGGAGTCCTATCACCGATCTTGTTTAATCTCCACCTCGCTGGAATTCCCGCACCTCCAACAGGAATCCAGATTGTGAGCTATGCCGACGACTGTACTATACTAGCAACAGGAAATGACATCACACAAACATGTGCTAGGATAAATGACTACCTAGACGAACTTAACACCTTCTTCGTCAGCAAGAACTTCAAGCTATCAGCTCAAAAATCCACCGCAACAAAGAAGTAAAAATGCAGCTGAACATCTCAGTAGACGGTCTCATAATACCCACCACAAACCACCCAAAAATCCTTGGCGTTACTCTGGACAGCATGGCAACATCATCAGCCCACGCATCTACTGTAACTAACAAGATGAGTAGCAGGAACAAGTTCTTCAAGGCTCTCGCTGGTAGTTCCTGGGGTAAAGACAAAGAGACCCTACTAACCACCTACGAAGCGATCGGCAGATCTGTAGCAAATTATGCGGCACCAGTGTGGACACTAAATCTGAGTGACACATCTGTTGATGTCTCATCAAGACCGCCTCCATCAAGAGACCAAAACTATGCCCATTAGGAAACACAACATACGAGTACTACTATCAAAGCAGTATTTAGTTGGTTGCTACCGAAATAATCACCCGAACATTGACCGTATGGGCAGAACCCCACCGCCACGACACATCAGGCGAAATCTAAGAGAACTCGAAAGGGAAGTCCAACGATTCAAGAGGGTCCCCTTCGATAGCGCTAGCTATAAATCTGCCATCGCTATACTGCACAGGGAAGAAATAGATACGTCGATTGTGGACCTGAATAACAACAAAGTACTTGACGCTCAATCACCAGACATCTCACCGCATGAACGAAACCTGCCTAGAGCGACTAGGACCACGATCGCACAGCTCCGTTCAGGCTGGTGTTCACGCCTCAACTCATACTTGTCCCGAATCGACCACAGCATCCAAAACACTTGTCCGGCATGCAACAGTTCTCCCCACGACGTTGAGCACATTTTCGACTGCCCTGCAGCACCAACGCATCTAACACCTATAGCGCTCTGGGAGAACCCCATCGAAGTAGCTGCGTTTCTGCAACTTCCTACGGAGGAAACTGAGTCGGACGCGCTGATTTTATGTGACACACACACTGAAACTAGATTTCTGCATTGCTACAACAACAGCAAGCAATGATTAAGAGTTCTCGTTCCTGCGGCAGCCGGTTCTTCGTACCGGAACGATCCGTTTTTCAACGGCCAAGAGCTGTCAAACCCCCTCGATGCAAGAAGAACTGCAGTATTTGAAGAATCGCTACCACAACAACAACAAGACTTCTGGATATGGTCAAATATTTACCGATGTCACTTTTTAACTCATGACATTGGAAAGTCAGAGCCGCCTCAGGTACTCTTCACATGAACAAAACTCACCAGTGTGCAGATTCTGCAAACAATTCGAAATATTTCCTCGTAACCATCAAAATCATCACGTTTATGATCTCCTACAGATGTGTAAAAATAGAAAGTCGACTCTTGTAATATACCCCACGGACTTTACCGGATATCATAAGGCTACCTACCATAAGGCTGTTAAGATCCAACATCAGTGAAAATTTGAAGTGGAAAATGGTCGATAAAGCCAGCATTTGGCATTCAATGTGGGGTCGCGAAATTTCCCCTCATGTAGGTAGATAATTTACCTAACCATTAAAATGTACGTATACCGTCAACTGCCCCGACTAAAGAGGAAATAGTAGCTGCAATTATTGCACTGAAATAAGGTAAAGCCGCCGGACTCGATAGCATTCCTAGCGAACTTTATCACGCAGCGCCATGCATAATTGCCGAGTTGCTGCACCCGCTTGTTGACAAAGCGTGAAATTGAGTGAAAGGCTACAGTCTGTAATAATTGGAAAGGTATTTATGTGCTTTCTGCCGTTTCCAAGACTAAAATACCACTCAGAAAGCAAAATTGATGAAGAGCAGGTCGAATTTCATTCCGGATTTTCCTGTGTCGATCACATTAACACCTTGCGAATCATCGTCATGCAATGCGTTGAGTATGATTCTCCGCTTCACTCGCTTTCCATTAATTTCGAGAAGGCTTTCGACAAGCTTTCCGAACTGGGATTCTATATGGGCGGCATTCCGCAGGAGAGGCACTCCTGAAGATGTTGATGGCGCGAAATGTCGCATTTTGCATAAAAGAAAGGTGTCGAGGCACTTTCAGATTCGCAGTGGAGTGCATATTCTCTCCAATCCTATTCCTCATCTCTCTCTCTCTCTCTCTCTCTCAATTGCCCTAACCCCTTGTGGGGCATAGCGGGTCAAGGTTCTTAGCCCACCGTTGCAAAGAAGAAAGCCAACTCGTCCTATCAGTATCAATGGTAGCACTGTTGCCGAAAATGATGGAACGGACCAGGACATCGCTCGTCATATCAACCAGACCAAATGCACATTCGGCATTATGATGCTGTCCAAAATCGTGCAAAGCAGTTGTCTCAGTATTAAGATCAAGCTGCGCTTGTTTCGCTCTATGGTACTGTCTGTGCTGTTGAATGGGAGCAGTACATTGAAAATTTTCCGTAAGAGTTACCAGCCAGTTGTAAGGTTTCGTTAACTCTTGCCTTCGTAGAATTTTTAGATAATCGCATTGCTGAATATGCCATGAAATGGAACCCCATTCTCGATGAAGGCCGACCAATAGGGCGTCCTAAAATCACATGGCGCCAATCTGTGGAGATTAAGTGTAAGGCTGGGTATGTGGAGGCAGAAGCGTTCCATTGTCAAGAACCAGAGTACGATGGCGCATAGGAGTATAGTTGGCAGGTTATACTACTCCATTGCCCCAACGCCTTGTGGGACATAGCGCGCCAATTGTTCAATGCAGCCCAGTTGACGTTTCGTTGGCATAAACTAGTTTCAGAGAATGCAGTTGCCATACGGGTTAAGGCCAAAGTAGTAATGTGGAATGGTTGTGATTTTGAAACTAAAATATGCAATCAAAATAGGCGCGTACTATACTGTACTGCTAGTCACTGTACTGTTAGCCACAAGACATACAAATTTAAATCTTTATGGACCTTAAAGTCAGACTACCTTAATCTACCTTAAGGTTACCATACACTACCATAAATCCAACATCACTAAATATCCTACGACAGTACAAATCTGGTGTCAGTGTGATTTTATGTAGTCGATGAAATCGAAATACAAGAACTGAAACCTTTTTTTTTTAGACCTTAATGACTCCACTCAATGGACAGCCTACGTACATATATATTAGAATCGGGCCTGCTGCTAATGATAAGTGATAACCATGTTATGATATAATAAATACATATTATCAATAACATGATAAGTGCCTGAATGAATGTCACTGCTTCCCCGATGGATCAAGACAGCACCTGATGAGTTGATCACCACCACTGAGAATTCTCTTCAATACAAGGAATACACGCTCGGTACGTTCTTGGACATAGCCAGGGCTTTCAATAATGTCACAACTCACGCGATCTTGGACTCTCTCCATAAGGCAGGAGTCAACGAATTCATAAGGATCTGAATCAATCATCACTGCTTTCCAACAGACTTATATCGTCTGCATGGGGCAACGCGAGGGCTACTAAAACAGCAAGAAAGGGTACGCCACAAGGAGGTGTGCTATCACCACGTCTATGGATACTAGTAGTTAACACTTTATTAATTCAATTCAATTCAATTTATTGTTTATTAATATTAAAAGTCTCTACAGTGGAGTTAACAAGTAAGTAAGAGTACAGGCTCGTGGAGTCTTCGCTACTATATTTTGTATGATTAGTTAATACAATTCAAATTCTTTATGTAATCTAACATAATAATAATAATGTAATTCAAGGAAAATTTAAAAAAAAACTTTGCGTGTATTTTTATTTTTCCTTACACCTAACTTAATCCTAACCTACATCTACTTACTAGATGTACCACTTTATTAAAAAGTTTTGAAGCGGTAGGCATACGTCTGGTAGCCTACGCAGATGATGTAGTAATTCTTGTATCCGGAAAGGACACTGGTGTTCTATCGGACCTCACAACAATGGCTCTAAGTAAGCTGCTAAAATGGCCAGGCAAGGTGGGTCTAAATGCGAACCCGCAAAAGACTGAAATGGTTCTCTTTACACGGAGAACCAAAATTCAGGGCTTCAACCTCCCAGGGATGGGTGTCACCGAGTTCACTTTGACAACTCATGCAAAATACTTAGGGTTGATTCTAAACAGCAAGCTTACTTGGAAGCTCAACATCGAAGAACGCACCAAGAAAGCAACTATCGCTCTATAAATTTGCAAACGCTTGCTTGGTAAGGTATGGGGGTTGAAACCTCGCATTATGCACTGGATGTACACGGCCGTTGCCAGGAAAATTTTACTATACGGAATTGTGGTCTGGTGGACTGCATTTAAAATAAATCCCATAAACGGAAAGTGGAAAGGATCCAAAGACTGGGTTGCATGGGAATCACTGGCGCAATGAGAACCACGTCAACGAATTCCTTAAACACTCTCCTGAACCTCCCCCCAATCGATATGTCCTAATGAACACAGCGTCTAAATGTGCCCTAAGACTCAGGAAAACAGGGCAATTCAGAATAAAGCCGTATGGTCATCAAAACATTAAACTGCCAGTCTCAACCACCGGCTTCACTAAAGCAGTGAACTACAACAAAACTTCTCAGTATTTATACTCGTACCAGATAGAGTTTAATATACTACCGGCGACAATGTGCCAAGGAGATCAATAAATCTCTACACTGACGGCTCGAAGATGGCAGGGGGTGTTGGAGCGGCAGTTCACTCCCCAGAACTCCTGTACAATTTATCCATCCGACTGCCGAACGAATGCAGTATCTTCCAGGCGGAAGTGCTAGCGATTCAAAAGGCAGCAGAGCTAGCCTCAACAACTCGCAGGAGAGGAAAAATTTTTATTCACTCGGACAGTCAAGCTGCTTTAAAAGCGCTACAATCCGACACCATAAGATCGAAGACAGTGCTCAAATGTATTTCGGCTCTTCAGATGCTAGGTACTTCAAGGAGAGTAGAGCTCCGATGGGTACCAGGCCACAGCGGAATACTTGGCAACGACATCACGGACGGGCTTGCAAAACATGGCGCTGCTCTTGATAGCGCAATGGCAATAGCAATTACTATACCAATGCAGGCAATAAGATCAGAAATGGACTGCAAGATGATGCAACTGGCCAATAATGATTGGAACAAAGCCATCAATTCCAGGATAACGAGGAATTCTTACAGTCCAAGGAAAACTAACATACTTCTAGGACTATCCAGAGGTAAGTCTGCGATGCTAGTCGGATTAGTTACTGGCCATTGTCTAATAGGGGAGCATGCCTATAGGGTAGGATTGATCACTTCCAGTGGCTGCAGAAACTGTCGGCTGCCTAACATTAAGAAACTCTGCAACACCTCTTGTGTGAATGCCCAGCATCGCAAGAACAAGACAAATATGTGTTGGTACCTACTTCTTCCGCAACCTGAAGGCGGTCGCGGACCTCAGTATAAAGAATCTTTTGGAATTCGCAAACGCGACGAAAACCTTCGAAGTCAACAATGACCCAACGATATTAACTAATCCCAATACGTAGTTCCTTTGCCCCGTTGTCAATTCGTGGTATCGCTATGGACCCAAGCGGTCTATGCGGGGCTGTAAGGCGGCCACCTAACCTAACCTAAGGCTCTTAGTCTACCACTGACAACTGGAAATCCAAATCGTCCCATTTGACAGCCAGTGGAGAAGATTGTAGGTGGACGAGTTTGTCAATACCTAGGTGGCATTGTTGCCGTGGATGGCGAGAAATGACGGGTATACAATCAAATCAAATGCGCATTCGGCATACTGTGGCCGGTTGGTGTGTATTTCATGGGACGATATACGACCTATGCCCCGAAACCAACCCCGATGGTGCGTAGAAGTAGAGTTACTAGAAACTTGCAAGTTTTCGTCAGCAGACTAAACTACTATTTAGTTGTCGCTGTGTGCGCAGTGTCATAAACCACCGTGTGTTCTATTTTCCTGACTAAACTATTTAGTTTTTCTGCGAACTAAAAAGTTTGCCATGTGCACGGGCTCTCAATGAGTAAAGCCTGCGAATAATACTGTCGCGAGTAAAACCGTCAATCTATCATCGCTTTAATAAGCTAAAGGAGGACTTTACCGTCTTCTTGTTTCTCGACGAATTTCCTTTGAGCATTATTTTCTGAGTGTCAGAAAACGTCGATTGAGAGATATCTAATCTCTCAATCCAACAACAACAAGTGTTGGAGAAGAGTGCAGGCCTATTGGCCCCGAATAAGCTGTTTATCGGAGAGTAAACTCTCAAGAGATCTTTAATGAAAAACAGTACCTCCAAACCCCATTTATCCTTTGGACCTTGACTGCTAAGTACGACTTCTCCAATAGCTGATTGTGCTAGTATTTTTTTGACTCATTAAAATCGCTCCAGTTCAAGCATGCTTGAATGTTGAAGCGACCTTTAGGCCACCTCATCTGATGACGTTAGTTATACATATTACACCCTAGCACGTTTAATTGATTCCAGATTGCAACAGCAACCCTAATAATATCCATGAATATCTATGATTAAATAATAGACAATAATTTCTGAGAATTCACAACAATATTACAGAGAATAAAAAAAACTAATGTATCATTTCCACACTGCGGAAATCCTCTAAAACATTTTGCATTCAATTCAGCGTTCTGCCTCCTCCCTGAATAACATCATTCAACAAACGCATTGACTTATTATGCTGTAGAAAACTCGGTCTTACCACAAGCCATACAGCATCCCGAAATGAACCCTCGACAACCAAACAAAATTTAATCTCTGAATGTGACACTAATAATGTCCGAACAGTTTGAGTTTGGTAGTTTGCTTTGCCTGTAAGAAATCAAAATCCATAATCATTCCATTTCAGGATAATTCAGGGAATTTTCCACCCCTCATTTCATGACCGTCTGTGTAGTAAATTTGTGCTTTCATACGACCCTTCTTTCTGTTTTGGTACGTACAGGATCTAATGAGAGCGACAACAAAAGGGGATGATGAACGCATCTCGAGTGGTGGAAATAGACGACAGCCGGAGTGAATTTGGAGACTTGAACAAATCCCAAAAGTCGTTTCTCGTCTGTCAATAAAATTGCAACTTGCCGATAATGGATTTGAACAAAACCTATCACAGATGAGTGACCCCAACGATGAGTCTACGATGGATTGGCTATTGACAAAGGGATGATTCAGACTATGAGTATCACTGTGTATATTCTGTTCGGTATGCATCATCGATCTGATTTTTTTCTAGGTCCTTTGAACGAATCTATGGGGCTTTTGGTCATTATCGCGAACAAAACATATCCTGCGGGAGCTACAACTCCACTCTAAAGGGGAATCGAGTGAATTTATGATGGAAAGGCTCCATACAATTTACGTCTATTCGAGGGAGTGCAATAGAATTTTCATCTGTATTTACCCAATTTTCAATTCGATAGAAACGCAGACATACCAAGGGTAGTTCTATACTGGCCAATGGTAAACAAAGCTTCAAATGAATGCTGCAGCGCGAATGCAGTCTCTATGAATACTTTGCAACCCGTTGCACTAATTCCATCATACCAAATAACGAATTTATCTGCATGTGATGAAATTGCCTAGCGCTACGATGACTATACCGGATGCAGTACGTTCCAATCAACGAACATTGGATACCATACGGAATGCTTACCAACTAGGGATTCGATACTTATACACGCGTATAACAAATTGGTACCGCGAATCTGAAATTTGCATTCGTCAAGTGCAGTACAATGCCGAATTCAACAGGCTGCAAATTATTCGTATACCTGTAGCTCACACTGACTGTGACTACAATTTCTGTGTTCGGTTGGATGATCCTTTTGAAGCTCCAGACAGAATTTTGCATTTATTCTCATTAAAATTGGATTTAATGAGTGGAACAAATAGCAGTTTATGGCATTTTGATTTGTGATATTGTGGAAATCATTAGCCGGAAATATCATCGCAAATGAGTTTATGGCGATGAGAGAAGGATGAAATCACAGACATTGTTATAATCGAAGCAAAGGAAAAGTTAATAATTAATGCTCTATGGTCCGACAATTCAATTTGATTTGGTAATGCAGCAAATCAACGGCGACAGTAAATGAATATTCTAAAAGGCTCGAAGTAGAATAGAATTTCAATTAGGTATCTGATACAATATGCATTTGCTCGTCTATAAGGAAGTACACAAGTGACTTGACATAATTAAACTTCAAAATCATTCAGGAAATGCTGGAAACCCTAATTAAATAAATGTAGGAAACAATTTCGAAACCTCAACTTAATAGCATAAGTACATATCGCTGAAATCATCTTAAAACGATCTACGAAAAACGACAACTCATTATCTCGCGTTTGTTTCAAAGAATTGCAACCATGTCGTGCTCGGTGGCCGTGGTCGTTCGGTCACCCCTTTACGATACTAATCTAGAGCTTGGAGTTCGAATCTCGGCGCGATCAAAAAACTGCCTGTGGGTACTAACTAATATAACTCTCACAGTGCTCCGATCCGCTTGTCAGTATAAAGACGGTGCGGATGGGGGGTGCACGCTAGCAACTGCACTTCCGAAAAGTAGATAATGCTATCGAAACGTCGACAAGGAATAGAAATGCTAAAGATGTTGACGCGCCCATGCCCCCTGGAACGGTCAAGGCAATTAACATGTTAGCACTCCCTGCGTTTACAAAAAAAAAGAACATGTTTAATTCAGCAATTCAAATCCATATAAACAGGAGTAAAGGAATTTAACCAGTTAACCTTAACTTGAATGGAATCGCAACGTTTTAAATCCTAAACAGCCATTTGGTCTCAGTGCTTGGAACCTTTTCGGCTCCGTGTCCATAAATTCGTACCTATACACTCCCGATCACTAGGATAGGTCCACTCGAAACTTGGCTATATCTCGGGAAGGACTAACGGCAGATTCTCGAAACTGACATTAGTCCTTTTCATGACTCATATATAATAGAGATAACTGTATCAACTTTCAAAACACTCTATAGTTTGAAATGAATTACTGAATATTTTTGGAGTTATCTTTTTTGTTCGACTAATTAACAAAATTATCAAGTGAACTTATCTTAGTGGCGAGTTTTTTTCTGATGATTTAAAAAAAATGCCAAATAAATCTTAACAGGACTTTTGATTTGTTAGTCATTTCATTTCTTTACCTCCTATTTTTCAATTAACAATTGTATGCTAATTGCACCTAACAACAATCTAAGTTTTTATATTCATTGTCTACTCGTAAACGCCACTCGTGTAAACACGGCATCGCGTACATTATTTCCGCGTCAGCCATTTACGCTTCGATAGCCGTTTGGCTCACTTCGAACGCGTACACCCGACCTTGTAAGCAAAAGTCGCGAACGCATAAACGTGTCTCCTGTATTAGAACCTTTAATCTTCTGACTTCAGATTTCGCACGGGATATCGATCTACTTTGAATCCACCTTCCCTGCAGGAAAATAGGGCATAAAATTAGCACAATTAGTTTCTTCATACATATGTAGTATGTTGATCAAGAAAATTTAATTTGCACGTCTACTTTCCAATAACGAAAAATTAAAAAATATGCGTTAGGATGATTTTGACAATCGACGGCTCACGAGCTCATGGAGCTTATTCACTCATGAATTAAATGGAGGCTTTGACACAATCTGATTGTGGGTAGGACTCATCGATGCACCAACTCATAATAATAATTATTAATTTCAGTCACGACCGTCTGAAAAATTCAACTTAGAAAAATGGTACAAAAAGAGCGATGACGGTCATCAGCACTTTTGGCCCGTCCCATGTAAATACATTTCAATTTTGATACATTAGCTTTTAAGTTGCCTACCAAATTCTATGTAAAATATTGTCCTTATCCCTCCGATCAGTTCACTGAGCAACAGATACAATATCAGTTCCCCAACAGATACAGCATCTATTGAGCAACAGATAAAAAAAAATATCTATCTATTATCCAAGAGGTAAAGTATCTATTGATAAACAGATGCAGTATCTATTCACAAACAAATTCACAAACAGATACAGTATCTATTGATCAACACATACAGGATCTATTAAGCAGATTCATTGAGCAACAGATACGATATTTATTCACCAACAGAGTAGAATCTATAACAGTATTTATTGACCAAGAGAAATAGCATCTACCGAGCACCAGATACCTGTCCTTTTTCCCTCTCCAAAGGACTTGAAATACCTTCAGCAGTCATCCAATGCATTCGGCTCAACACACTCAGTCTTATAATACCTATCTTGCTTATATATCCGTTCACTGCCAAAAATGTCCTTTTTCCCTCGCCGAAGGACTCGAAATGCCATCAGCAGTAGTTTAGTGCAATCACCTCAACAAGATTTGGATTGGATTGGATTTATATTTCATATCTTAAAAATGAATACAGACTAAGAAGAAAAACGCTTCTTTGCTTCCTGGCCCCTTAAGGATTTCTTCCCTCCATAGCTTCGTCACGGATGATCGCGTACTACTGATGCGCCGCGCGGTCTACGATTGGGAGGGTTCGGCGTGGTGTCCCTCATTCATCTTGGGACAACGTTTGGACACACCGGCAGGGAGGATTAGCCCCGAGGTGTGGGTATTTTTTTTTTATGTCCCCTCCCGATCAGATAGTGTAGGGCATCGCGTGTATTTTTGTTTTGTTTTGCAACATGCGGAGCAGGAGCGATTCTTTCAAATAAGACCCCGCCTACATCTCACGGTAGCTGAGCTGGCCCGTGATGCGCGAACTTCGCCGTCTCCCGAGGAGGAATTGGTACTGCGTACCCTGGTCTGAACGGTCTGAACGATCAAGCCGCCTTCGTCTCCAACCCTTCGAGGCAGGCAAATTGTTACAGAACGACCCGTTTTTCACGGCCAAGAGCTGCCAAACCCCCTCGATGCAAGAACTGCAGTATTCGATCCATCGCTACAACAACAACATTGCACTTAAGCATCCTTAAGCCGTGGATATGCGGATGCCAATTGTGGTGCACGGCCTCAAATTCAAATTGGTACTGCGTACCCTGGCCAGTCTGAACGACAAAGCCGCCTCCGTCTCCAACCCTTCGGGACAG
This sequence comes from Chloromyia formosa, assembly GCA_964017055.1. Taxonomy (NCBI): domain Eukaryota; kingdom Metazoa; phylum Arthropoda; class Insecta; order Diptera; family Stratiomyidae; genus Chloromyia; species Chloromyia formosa. The sequence goes on from OZ024814.1 coordinate 48,878,867, forward strand.
GCAAAATGTTACAGAACGATCCGTTTTTCTACGGCCGAGAGCTTCCAAGCCCCCTCGATGCAAGAAGAACTGCAGTCAGGCATCGCTACCACAACAACAACAGTCCACTTCTCGAACTCCTTTTATATAAATGCATCCTTCAGCCGGTGTGGACATGCGGATGCCAATTGTGGGGCACGGCCTCAAATTCAAACATTGAAATCTTACAACGGTTCCAGTCCAAAATTTTGCTGATTACAAACGCTCCTTGGCATGTCATATAAGTAAATAAGAAACTACACACAGTCAAAAATTTTGGACTAATTTTTAAACCAAGCCTTTTATTACAGCACCTTTTTAACAAAGTGCAAACTAAATTTGATACTTTTCAAAAGAGTACTTTTTTTCTCAATATATTATGTATTAAAATGCACACTAACTTGGTTTCATATTTAAATTATAATGCAAAACAACAACAACAAATACAACAAAATACATATTGTGTTGACGTTTATTACAAAAGGGATTATTTGTAATACGACCATATTAAAAATAAATCTCACACATTAGTTTCTAGTCAAAATGAAATTAGAATGTAAACCTCCAATATTTACTTTTTTTAGTCTCTAGCATCAACATAACTATCCGTTGTAAGACCAAAATATTATGCTAAGTGGCCGAGTGGTCTAGGTCGCAACTCTATAAAACGGAGATCAAAGGTTCGATCCCCGGGCAGGCAGAAAAAGTTGAGGACTGAAAACTGAACAAATAATGAAATAGAAAAAAATGCAGAAAGGTAAAACACAAATACAGCAAAGTTAATATTTTTTCCGAAAAAAAAGAATGAAAAATGGAAAAATGAATGGAATTAAATTTGAATACCGGCAGGAGTCAAAATCTTTTTTGATAACTTGTCAAGCATATTATTAAATCTTAAACTAATTTTGGTGTCGTCATATATCCAAGACCGAAAACATTAAATTTTAGTCCAAAATTTCTGACTGTGCACCGTGACCTAGATATCCCACCAATTGAACAAGAAATTAAAAACATTCCAAAAACTATACTACCCGAAGCAGCAAAATTTATGAATCCCGACATAAGTTACGAGAGATTAAGAAGAGTACCGCAAGACACTATGCTGGATGAGCATCCTACAACATAATAAATTTAAATTTATTTTATTTTAAATTTATACTGAATTGTATTTGATATAAATATATTTTAAAGATAAATGGATGTCCCATTGGGAGCAGCATACCATGCATGTTGAACTAATCTTAATTTACATATAGCTTAATGTCTTTGTTGAAATTTTATACGACAGATTGATGAAAATAAATTAATAAAAAAAAAAATATTTAGATCGTATCAAAAGCAGCAACGAGTCGCGATCTGCGCGAGTCTTTGAACCTCTATCGTTATAAAAACAATATAAATCATACAACCACAAACTGAAAAATATGCTAATTGCCTTGACCCCTCCAGAGGCATGGGCGCGTCAACATCTATGTATAGCAATTCTATGCCTTGTTGACGTTTCGACATAATATCTACTTTTCGAACGTGCAGTTGCTAGCAAGCACCTCCTATTCGCGCCGTCTTTACTGACAAACTCGGAGCGCAATGGGAGTTCTAGAAGTACCCACAGGCAGTTTTTGTTCACGCTGAGGATCAAACCTAAAATTCTCTAAATCGTAGAGCGATAACCAAACAAACGCGGTCACCGAGCGCGCGGTATTTTAAAAAACCAAAGAATCTATCTTTTATGCACTTTGACAAAAATATGCAATCGATCGACAAAAACTATTTACTACTGTGAAGCATAATGCTTTCATAAACAATAGTATTAAAATCCTAACGGGACTTTCGATCTGAAATTTGATTTAATTTACAATACAATATTCATTGCATAATGTATTGTACTCGTATTAATTAAACCGATTCAATTCGATTGAGAAATTATTTATGAACATTTCTGATATTTATTTTCTCATTAACCTTCTTCTATATTTTTCATTTATTATTTTATATTGTTCATAAATTTCCTTCTGCCTTTTAAATTTTGAAACAATTTTCGTGAAAAAAAACTGGTACTGGTACCAAGGATTCGCTTCGGTACACACGAGCTATAAATTCCTGAAACGCGGCTTATTTCTTTGGTCCAGAGTATTACAGAACCAAAATACACAGCAAAACGTCACAACAGAAAGAGTAATTTAGGAGAAAATGAAGCATTTCTTTGGTTCAGGATGTATTAGTTAGTTAGCCTTCAAACCGCAACTCTAATTTTGAAGAGAAAAAATCTTATATATCCTCAGTGCAAATACAATCTTACAAATTGTACGTGGGTAGCAGAGCCATTTTGTTTGCTTGATATCCTAGGAAATAATAAATAAATAATAAATAAATAATATGATCGACCTAAAGCGTACTGTTCCGTGAACTGCAGTGCTAGCAGCGAATTCCGAATATTTTAGCCTGAAATTTCGTCTTAAGATCATCGAGAATTTTCGAGAACAATGTTGTTGGTGGAACGCGTACAGTTGTTCCAGAACAGTGAGCAAAAAATGCAGCTACAGATTTCAAACTGGTGCGCCAATATTAAACGTGCCATACACGCGGCGATCGATCGGCCGATCCGTCGCCCGATATCGATATCGGCCTGTGTATGCGCTTATTGTTTACGATTTTTTTCGACAGTTCCATATAATTTTGAACTGCTGATATTCTGTGGCGATCGATCAGGCGACGGATCGCTCCGCGTATGTGGGGTATTAGTCTCCATCTAGGCGCAATAAAGTACGTATTTTCTTCTATCAAGTCTAGGATACACACCAGATAAATTGCCGGGCGGAAAATAAACCCAAATGGGTTAATGTTTGCTTCGTAAAGCGTGTTGTTAACTAACACCTACACATAATTTAAGGGTCGAAAAAACTGTGCCTACTATGCATTTTGTTCACGGGACAGCATCATAAGATAATAACTTCAATTTGAAGGGTTATTGAAAACTTTGATCTGACTTATTGCGATGGATGCAGGAAGGATAGAATTGGTCTTTAAGACCTGCGCCAAAACCTTCTTCAAGAGCTGCCAAGTGATACGCTAGAAAACCAGTCCAATTTTTCGGATTTAGATTATGGCTCAACATGTCAAGCAACGTTGTAGTCCGGATGGCGCAACGGTTAGCACGTTCGCCTTCTACGCACTGGGTCTCGGTTCGATTCCTAATGAATGCGGTAGTTTTCGATAAAAAAAAGGGGATTTACGTGTCGGACTATGAGCACACTCAGCTGTTAAATGAGTACCCATTTATGGGGTAAATAACTCGGTTCAGCGTGTTGCTGATCACACACCTCTGCACAAGACATACCGTCACGATCTAGAAAATGAGATGATGCTAACTCATCTCGAACGGTTCAAATTGGACTGTTGCGCCAGTTATTTTTTTTTTATGTCAACCAACGTACTCGTATTGATACGCACGTGTGTAACCTATCCGTTGCGTAATTATGTGCTAAAGAAACGTCAGCAATAAGCATTGCTAAAATAGTTGACGTGTACTCTAGGAGTCAAGGCAATTAGTAGTTATGTAATTAAATTAATAATATGTGCAGATAGGTATACAAATATCTGCACGAGTATGTTATATAGGGTGACCAGATACTAATGATAATTTTTATAATTGTTATGTTTCAGCAGTTTCGGGAAAGCAATCTTTTGCAAAAGTAGCAGGAAGAGACCTTACCCTGGGTATCACCAACTTGTCGCGGGAGGGGACTTTAGGGGCGACACACCTGAACGCTTTCAAAGCGTCTCTCTTGTGTGCTCTGGATAACCTCAGTGAAGGTGTTGGAGATATAGGTTTTGTTGGCAATGTCAAACTGGTCGACGGATTTATTACCATCACGTGTAAAAACCAGGCGACCAAAAGCTGGCTTATCAACACTCAGCAAACTCTGACCAATTTATGGGAAGGTGCCAACCTGAGGGTGGATATCTTGCATGCGTTGCGTGACGAGGTAAGGATGATCATCCTTGCTCATGGTTGTACCGACAGCAAGGATATCATTCTGAAGAGGCTGCAAGGCAAAATGAATGCGTGAAGGACCCTTCCAAGTGGAGGGTTACTTACGAGGGAGCATTTGGCAATGCAGAGAAGGGGGGCAAGATGGTCACGGTATGGTGTCCGAAGGAGGACGCGAAGGCTATTGAGAACGCAGGGGGGGGGGGACTCAACTGCGGTCTTGATCAAGCCATTGTGAAATTCAGGAGAAATGTCCGGTGAGCTGAATGTCCAAGTTAGAGCTGGAGTAGATGATTCCGCAGGGAGGAGTATATCAGGGATGGTGGCGGGCCCGCACTAAGAAACACTAACTGTGTGCCAGCTGAATATTCATTACAGTAAAGCGGCATCAGCGATGATGACGAGATGCTTTGATGAAGAGAAACTGAACATAGCTTTGATACAGGAACCCTGGACAAAACAAAATTAGGGGTTTGTCACAACAAACCGCAAATCTGTACCATGCACAGGTGAACGGTAAAATAAGGACATGCATCCTGGTGCGTCATGGAATACGTGCAGTAGAAATGATGCATCTCTGCTCGCCTGATCTTACGGTAGTAATGATCGGCAGTGGTGCAGGATCATTCCTAATTGCATCAGCATATCTCCCTTATGATGCACCAGAACCACCTCCATCAGAGGAAGTAGAAAATCTGGTAAGATATTGTAAAGAAAGAGATATGGCCCTGATCATATGCTGTGATGCCAATGCGCACAACACTGTGTGGGGCAGCACAGATGACAATCCCAGAGGACAGCAGCTGCTAGAATTTGTGGAAAGGTACAATCTGCTGGTAGCAAACATGGGGGTCGCTCCCACCTTCCTGGATGCACGAAGGGCTGAGGTGATCGACATTACCCTAAGCTCTGTTAATATGCTTGACAGAGTTCAGAATTGGAGAGTGGTGGACAGGCTAACCATGTCTGATCACAGGGCTATCCAGTTTGAAATTCCGTATGGCAGAAAACGGAGTAGCGAACGCAAACGTATAAGAGTGCCAAAAAATACTGATCGTGTTAAGTACGAAACATATTTATTGGAACAAGTCGAGGATATTCAAGACGGAATACCTCGGAATACGGTCGAGATAGACCGAGCAGTGGAACAACTGAACTCCGCTATTAATCCTGCTTTCGAACACGCTTGTCCCTCCACAGTAGTGGACGAAAAGGACCCAACATCATGGTGGAGTAGGGAACTGGATTCTATGAAAAAAGAGACAAGGAAAGCCTTTAACCGTTACATGAGGGAGAGAGACTCTCACTCTTGGGAACTATACAAGGATAAAAAGAGGGAGCTGAAAAGAACCTTACGTCTTCGGAAACGAAATACGTGGAGGGAATTCTGCTCTAGCATGAAGGATACGTCGGAAGTATGCAGATTACAGAAGATGATATCGAAAGACACTGCTTCGAAAATGGGGCTGATACGCAAAGTTGATGGTTCCATGACAGAAACAGTGGAAGAAACGTTGCAGGCCCTGATGGAGGTACATTTTCCTGGAAGTTTCAAGTCAGACCAACCTTGGTCTCAAACTAACAAGGGAGCTGGTGGGGGAAGTCAACAAGAAGCTGAGAGAATAATAACTCCAAATGGAGTATCCGTCGCCTGTCTTTCAGCAGGCTATATCCCGAAGGGAGGCTAAGGTGGTCTTCCTGCCTAAACCGGGAAAGAAAGACTATACAGAGGCAAAGTCCTTCAGGCCGGTTAACCTTACATCATTCCTGTTGAAAACAATGGAAAAAGTGTTGGTGGACTACCTGGAGAACACCACGCTAATGTATAGTCCTCTGAGTAGGTGCCAACATGCCTATAGAGCAGGCAGATCTACGGAAACCGCTCTTCACGAACTTGTTAGAGTTGCAGAGAGAGAGAGAGAGATTAACAATGGCGGGATTGCTATGTCTACTTTTATGGATATAGAGGGTGCTTTTGACAAAATCTCCTTTACCAAACTAAGGAACGCCCTGACTGAGCGGGGGGTTGATTATATTATAATTAAGTGGATCGCCTCTATGCTTAAGCAGAGGGCGGTAAATCTTAGCAGTGGATGTGACAGAATACGGGGTAAGGTAGTCCGGGGATGCCCACAAGGAGGTGTTCTTTCGCCTCTACTGTGGAACATCACCGTGGACAGTCTTCTCTGGAAGCTGGACTCGATGGGCGTACACACTGTAGGATACGACGATAACTTGGCACTTACCGTCAGTGGAAAGTTCATGGACACAATTCTAGGTTGCATTGGACAAGCTCTCAAAGTAATTGAAGAATGGTGCAATGAGCAAGAGCTAACCATAAACGCTAGTAAATCAAACACTATGATTTTTACTCGTAAGAGGAAAGACATAGAGATAACTCCCTTACGGCTTTTTGGTTCGGAAATTAAGGTGTCCAAGGAAGTGAAGCATCTAGGAGTTACCTTAGATGCGAAACTAACTTGGAATGTTCACGTTGATGAAAAGATCCAAAAAGCGAAAAGGATTTTGCATCAATGTAATAGAGTGTGTGCTCGTAGGTGGGGAATTTCACCTAAAGCGAATCACTGAATTTACACAATGATGGTAAGATGGAAACATACACAATGAGTGTATGTACAATGACATCAGCATTTTTACTGATGACTCTTTAATGGACGGTAAAGCGGGGGCGGGGGTTTACTCTGAAGAGTTAAACCTAGCACGTGCGCTTAGTCTAGGAGAGTATGTGTCCGTATACCAGGCAGAGATGCTTGGCTTGTTGCATGCGTTGGACCACCTGCTTGAAGGTCAGGCGCGGGGGAAGAAAATCCTTATTGCACTGGACAACCAATCGGTGATCAGACGCATGCAGCAGACGAACATAAACTCTAAACTGGTACTAGAGTGTGTCCGGAAGCTCAACACGTGTGCCTCAGAAAATGAGGTTACGCTGATGTGGTTAAAAGGACACATAGGTACAACAGGAAATGAGGCGGCGGATGCCCTAGCAAAACAGGGATCTGCGGCAACTTTCATTGGCCCAGAACCCAGAGTTGCTCTGGGGAACGGCATGATCGGAGCGAAGGTTGGGGAGTGGATGGACTCCATGTATCAACAAAGATGGCAGGAGCTAGTCACTTGCAAACAAGCTCGGAATGCAATGACCAGCCCTTTAGGCAGGGAAGCGAGAAAGGTACTCAGTTATACCCTAAGCTGGATAACTGCCTTGGTCACAGGGCATGGTAATTTTAAGGCTCATCTGGCCAAGATGAACATCGGGGAAGATGACGTTTGCAGGCTATGCCTGGAGGAGGCCGAGACGGCAGCACACATTGTGTGCGAATGTCCAGCACTGGCTAGCACGAGGTTGAGGATCACAGGCAAGCACACGATAAGTGTGGAAGCCATGAGTGAACTCAGCCTTAAACAAATGCTAGCAATAACACGGGACTCAGTAATGAAGAAAGAGGTCGACAACTATCAGTCGACATCTGGAAGCCACTGATGACCGGAAGGGGGCGAAAAGGGACCCAAACGTTAGTGGTCTGCTTCGGCTATCCCCCAGAATATAATAATAATAATATGTTTCAGCAGTTGTCAAAGTTACCAATGACATTCAACTGTCAAAATATTCAGTAAGGTTTGCCATTTCGTCATGCATCTTTTCACGCTTATTAAAAAATAGTATTATCGAAATTCCGGATCAGTCGTAAATACGCAACGTGAATTTCATCGTGAGTTCCGTCCTCATCATGGCTTCAGTGAGGAGGCAATTCGTCGCACCATGGAAAAGTTTAAGTGTGAGTACCTATTTTGGACCTTAAGCCACCAACCAGATAGAGATTGGTGTGAAGTTAAGAAAACATAGCCGCCGTTGCGGCCAGTGTCGATGAAGACCCAGGATTGTCGATTCGGCCCCGATTAGCTGGATTGAGCATTGCCAGAGAGTCAACCCGGCTTATTTTACTGTTGGATTTGAGCATACATCCGTATAGGGTCATGGTGACCCAAGAATTGAAGCCGGAAGACCATAGACAACGCCGTGAGTTCGATAATCGGGCGCTGCAAATGTTGACCGAAGAACCGGTTCTTATAATAATAATCCTTTTTAGCAATAAAATAAATTAATAAAAATAATAGATAACAAATTAACATGTCAACTTCATTACACCTCGACCACTACAGTGTTGAACTCGTTGCTGATATCATGTAATGCTTCAATATACATTGAGAAAAAAAAACAGTAAACTAGAAACAGCTTGTTCTTCCCCTGAATTCACGAAGGCGGGGGTTGATCTAAATTTTACTTTTCATTTTACCTGCATTCTATTGTACTATATTCGACAAACAAATCATTCGTTATTTTCAGTACTTCTATTTAGTGAAGGCAAAAAAAAAATGTTTTTTCCGATAAAAATTATAAAGTCCAAAAATCCCCAAATCCCCATTTGATGTATGATCTTAGAACGCGTCGCGAGGAGATTATGTGTTCGGGAATTACGTGTTTGGGGATTATGTATTTGGCGATTATGTATTTAGGGATTTCATTTTTGGGGATTCGGCTTCTGGGGATTTTGGTTTTGGCAATTTTGATTTGGGGATTGGGGATTTCGTATCCAACCCATCTCGATAAGTATAACAGCTAGAAATTTTGTTTTAGTCTTAAATTATAAATACATAATTTATTCTAATAGTTTAAAAAAGCTTTACTAAATTTTTCAACAGACTAATTTAGGAAATATTTTGAAAAAAAAAACTGGACAAGGCAAAGAATTAAGCGATTTTTTCATGATTGTGGCGTCCGTGGTAGCATTTTAATTTTGCAAAATCGCCGACCTTACTTTAATTAAAACGCAGCAACTCAAAAACTACACCAGGTAGAACTTTGCAGTAAACACTGAATCGCAGCTAATTTCTTACTCTAAAAATTAAAAATAGCCCGTCTAAATTAGATAAATTGTTTACTAGATATAGCTACGAAAAATAAAATCAAAATGTGTGCACAAGCAAAATCTTGCTGTTTTATCTTACTTTTCTCGAGTTTTCACCTAGATATGCAAATGGTTAAACGAGCATGGTTGTTAGTTTCCTAAGAAACTATTTCGAACTGTTTTCGAAAGGCCAAATTTACAAAATAAGAAAATGAGGCTCAAGCTCAACAAGAGGACGTTTCGATAGAAGGTGATGACATTGAAATACCAACCAATATCAGACGGGAGGCGTTCGCATCTTTTGTGAATATCTAGAATGAAGCATATTTCGGGGAAATAGACGATATCGAAATCATAGAATTAATTTCCTTTCAAAACTGTACTGAAATAAGTGAAGATGATGATTTTTTACTCAATCAAGACCATGTCAGTAGGTTCACCGCTTTAAATGTTTTGGAAACTGTACGTTTATATTTGCAACAAAATTAACAACGAGTCGACTCTGTGGATGACGCCGAAAAAGTGCTATTCACTATGCAAAAAAAAATTTTGCACCAGCTTCAATAAAAGACTTCTTTAAATAATAAACTCATATTGCATGTATGTTTTAAATTAGGAATATCTTCTATAATATGTATGAAAAACGGATAGGTACAACTTCAGTTTCGTTACCAGAGGGAATTGCACTTACCCGTTCTTGACTTTCCAACGGATAAGTGGAAAAACGGGTAAGTAAAATCAATTTCGTTGCCCGAGGATTTTGCACTTATCCGTTCTCGACTGTACTGCGTTAATTTGTAAAAGCCGCGATATCTTAATAACGTCTAATCTTTGGTGGCTGCTTAAGTTCGCTCGGCGTAGATCCGTATCGTGCTTTTCACCAGTGTTTGGTCTGATGACTGGTTTTGCATTGCGGGGAACGAAATGAAACGAAAAGTGCACCTTCGAAATCTATTTCGCTCCAATGAAATAAATTCCGCTGTTCGATACCAGTCATCCCTGTAATAGCCCAGATGTTTGGTAGACGTCACAAACATATGTTGACGCTAAAAATTTGATTTTTTACTCGACATTAGACATTTGAATGACGTTACATTACATAAAAATATAGTTTCCCGCAAACACAACACATCCACATCTAGGATTAGCAATTAGACGCATAGCTTGCCAAATTTCAGAACGTTAAACCTTCCGCTCTTGTTCCCAGTGTATTACAGCTTGCAAAGTTCCGTAATTGAATTCGCCGCAAAACAGTGCCATCTATCGGATACTAGGAATGTCATCCAATTCTAATGCCATAGAGCGAAACGAAAATTTTCGTCGGCGAAATTAAAGATAATTTTGTAAAAAAAAATGCATTCTATTACATCAAGAGCATGCACTGAACCTATTAAATGCAACTGTAATAGAAGAAACTAATTGATTTCGAGTACTACTAATAAATTACCTTAACGCTAACCTTAATTATTATTATTATTATTATCTGCGCCGTGAGATTCTAGGACGACACCTTCGTCGGTATCTTTGGGAAAAGGGGTTCCATTTCCATCGCATAGAGCGTACATCCATGCAATTATCGCCCTTAGGCAACGTGACGTGACAACGTGAATCCACTGCCACTTTCGCCTGCGAATCAATTCGTCAAAAGGCATCTAAAACATGCGCCGACTAAGTTCTTCATTTGAAATTGTTTCGGGCCAGAAAATTCTTAAGATTCGACGAATTGACGAAAGTCTGCAATATTCTAGTAACTGTTACGGTTACTTTCCATGTGCTGCTCCTATACATCAGCACATACAGAACCATGGAGCGGAACAGGCCCAGTTTGGTCTTAACACTGAGATAACTGCTTTGCCAGATTTTGGACAACATGCCGACAGCGCATTTAGCCTGGTTGATACGACGAGCTATATCTTGCTCAGTGCCACCATCAACGGCAACAATGCTGCCCATTAATATTAATGGGGTGAGTTGGATTTCCAGCCAGGATAAGAGCTTTGGTCTTATTAGTGTTGATCCTTAGCCCAACCTTGCTTGCCTCTCTCTCCAGATCCAAAGCCATTTCGCTCAGATCCATGATTTTGTAGGAGAGTAGGCATATTTCGTCAGCGTAATCTAGGTGTTGTAAGTGAGACAACAAGGTCCATTGAATTCTACGGCATCCTACGGGTAGACCTGCATGCAACACATCACCAAATAACTAAGAGGAATAGGATCGGCGAGAGGATGCAACCCTGCCGAGCTCCGCTTTGAACTTCAAAGTCCCCCGACACCTTACCCTTATGGAGTACGCGACATCTCGCGCCGACGTAGGTTGCCTGAATAATAGCCACAAGCTTTTCAGGGACACCTCTCCTGCGAAAAGCAGCCCAGATACAATCTCGATTCACACTATCGAAAGCCTTCTCGAAATCAATGAAGAGCAAGTACAGCGGAGATCTGTACTCGACGCATTGTTCGATTACCATCCGCAGGGTGTTTACGTGGTCGACACAGCAGAAACTGGATCGAAAGCCATCCTGCTCTTAATCGATTGTGCTTTCTAAGTGAATCTTCAGCCTATCCAAGATTATTCTAGCTATTATTTTGGCCACCGAGGGTAGCACACAAATACCTCGCCAATGATTGCATTCTGTAAGTCTGCCCTTCTTCGGAAGTTTGATTATTAAACCTTCCTTTCTCTCTCAGTGGGAAAAGTTTCTGCGTCCCACGCTTTACCAAAAAGTGGATGCAGTAACTCGGCTGTGATGCTTGGTGCTGCTTGGTAAAGTTCGGCAGGGATGCCATCGAACCTAGCAGCCTTGCCTCGCTTTAGTGCAATAATGGCATTGGCTATTTCCTCTTTAGTCGGAGCAGTTGACCGTATACGTGTATTTTGATGGCCAGCTAAGCTATCTACATACATGAGGAGGAACTTCACCAGATGTCACACACATGTTCAAAACTATAGCGAAATGTTCTTTCCAACGCCTCATCTGATCTTCTTCTAAGATAAGTAGCTTTCCATTATTATCTTTCACCGGATGTTGATAGTAGCTACGACCACCTTTAAACTCCTTGTTGACACTGTATACGGTGTTTAGGTCATTATTTCTTGCCGCTTCTTCTGCCGTGACAACGAGAGAATTTGCATACTCTCTTTTGTCACGACGTACACTACGCCTACTTCTCGAGCCTTCATGCGATTCAGGACCTCGGTGTTGTTACGATTGCCGTCTGTCGTTGTTGCAAGACAAAAACCACTTTTCCAATTGAAAAAATGTGGAATCCCATTGGATTTAATTGTGGTGAAATGAGGTGAAAATAGAGTGGAACATCGTGGAACGAACGAACTTTTCTAGCAACCGGTAGATGCGTCCTAAATAACAGCTTTACTTGTGCGCTATCGAGGGTTGAGTCTGCACTCGATAAATTATTGGGTTAAGCGCTAACCCATATAGGGTAGCATTGTTGTTGTATTGCGTATTATTTCACTAACCTATACAAAGAACGCGCGTTCTGTTATCCACAACTGCTGACTATTAATTTAACAAGATAACTCATACCGGTTCTTTAACATGGATACATACTTACTATAAATCAATGCCATTTAAAAATCGATTCTTACCTGAAAATAAAAAAAAAAGAATTGTGTTAAAAAAAACCGGAGTGGCAAATGAAGATATTTGTATGTTCTTCTAAATGTTTAATCTTCTTAAGATAGCATCCCATGATAAAATACGACTAGGGATACGCAGGAGTACATAATAACGGCTAGCGTATCAGCTACATTAGAACGGCTAATAATGTGGACTGTATGCATCGATTAATAAGCGGGGCCATCGCACCGTAACGCTCCACCATTAACTGAATTTATATTTATTGTAAACCCAAGTTCAACACACGGACGACAAAGACATTCGATATTTTATTTTCGACAAAAAAAGATGGATTTGAATATAAACATTCGTTTCCTTTCCGTAGTTACATGGGAAACCATCAAAAGATTAATGGCACATTTGACACCTTACGAAGTGCACGTAGGTAGTGATTTCAGGAAAGTATACGTATAGTATTATTCAACTTTTCAGCTTTTTATCCATAAATATGCAATAAATTTGTCATTGTCACATATTTTATATGTAGGAGTAAGTTTTTTTTTTCAACTTTTAGTATAAGTACTTCGTATATAACACAGCAACTGAGCGGGCGGTTTCTGTTCTTGGCGACCACCCATGTGGTGTTCTAAATGCAAGTAAATTTAAGCTGGCTTTTACTTTTCGCGATGGAACAGAAGGTGGAGGAGATTCGAGATCTGGATCATATTTCACATTTATTTCACCATTTTGTTATGTGTGAAAATGAATGTAAAACGCGATAAGCCATAAATTTGCCATGCTGACAAAAAGGTGTTAAGTGCGAAAAGTATGGAAATCGTTCAAGTTTTTTTTTTTTGTTAACGAATAAGGATGTAAACTTTCTAAGCTGGTATTTTGAAATGAGGGTGTGTAAATTAGTGCTGATGAAGACGTTCATAATAGAAAGGTTTTAGAAAGGAAATTCGAAATTGTTGAAAGGTATTCATCCTACGTAATTTTGTTAAGCTTGCATTTCTACTCTCCCTAATACCAGGTGATAGAGCTAATTCTTAATTAACTCCGGTTACTCACTAAATCTTCACTTAATCGATATTATTTTCCCGATTATCTAGCTAGATAAGGTCCGTTTTCACAATGTCTGGTTAAAGTTTATCCTATAGATAAACACTAAACGACAACCATCCTCCAGTTAAAAATTTATCGGACGATAATTTCAAAAAGCTGATACGGGCTGTTGAGATTATGACAGCTAGAACTGTTCACGTTTGCACATTCAAATAAGCTGGTCACATAGAACAGAATTCTGGAAATTCATTCGATGGAAGACGATTTGAAAGCAACTCAGCCACAAATTAATGCTGAGAGACGGTACGGACGTAAACTAGAACAGAACAGGCGGCAGAATTCTGCCAAGAAAATCAGCTGATTTTCTACTGCATTAGCTGATTTTCCTACTGCATTATCACACGAACAAGTTTATTAGGCGACGGTCGCTTCGCATCAGCGGTCGAAACCGGCGAACACGTTTTTTGGGTCCCCTCCGGGAGGAGAATTATTCTTAACAAATTGCATTATCATATTTTGGGCGTTGTATACATTAAGGTTTAATTAAGTGTCCTGGATAGTTAACTGGCGGTTTAACTAGACATTGAGAAGGTGGAATTCTGCCGCCTGTTCTATCCCATTCTACGTCTGCACTGTCTTTCGGCATTAATTTGCGTTAAATCCTCTTCCATCGAATGAATTTGCAGAACTCTGTTTCTTGTGACCAGTTTAATTGTCCCTTTTGGATGTGCAAACGTAAACAGTTCTAGCTGTCAATATATCAGCAGCTCGTAACATTTGAGATAAATAATGTCGATTAACTCAAAACTCAATTAAAAGTGCGTCTTAACAGGGACATGAGCTTATTCAACCTATAAACTGCCCGTTAAATATGTGTATTTTCTCATACGTCGCAGAGTATTTGCACCAAAAACTTGGCCAAAAATCGGAAACCTAAAGTTCGGTAAACCCCACTCAAATTATTTTTTTCTACAATAGCACTTGACTAATGGCTGCATAATATCCCTTCCTACGCAGGAGGCCGAAACACAGGCAAAGTTTCATTTGTATTAATTTGCACTCGCTAACTTACGAATACGATATTTTTTTTGGAAAAAAAAAACAAACGAAACTGTTTTTGTACATCCTCCGGGGCGTCCCGAGCATTCATTCTTTCATGAAAATTCAGTTAAATGCTTCCATGAAATTACCATAAAAGAATTGGATCCCTTTTCTTCCTCCATTTGTTTTACCACGTGTTTGAACTTTTAGGTATTTCCGTATTTTTCGCCCATTCCATATATTATATAATTGGTCCGGGCACTTCCCGCTGTCTGATCTCAACCGAATTTTGTATGTGGATTCAGTGGGAGATCCTTAGCACAGTCCGCTGATGGCTTTCGGGATTTTCGGTTTATCTAACGGTACCTTTTGTGTTTTAAAATCAGTAGGTTCTCGCCTAAAAGTCGCCAGACACGACAACCATTTTGGTCGCGAGCGTGCACCGAATCACGTCAAACTCAATAGAAATAAATCTCCTCGGTTCCACCGTTCTATGATATTTGATGGAGGTTCGGTCGTGGTTCTGCGCGAACATATGTGGCGACCTTAAGTCTTTTCTAAGAAAGTTCGTTCCTCTTTTCTGAGCATTTCCCATGGTCCGATTTCCACCAAATTTGGTACATAGCTTGCGTGATTCCAAGCATCATCGGATTCCTTTGGTGTTGCTGTGGCATGAGGACAACAGGATCTTTTTGAGTATGAATTCAAATGGATACCAAACATAGCCAACATGATTAAGAGTGATGGAACCAGTACACTGGAGTACTGTTGAAGACATTTTAAGTTCTTTGGTCGGACAAAAGGAACTTCTTGGGCATGAAATGAAACCCAACTATTATGGGTATTTTCTGAATGGGGATAATGAGACTAATACCATGGAATTCCGTTGAAGGCATATTGAGCCGTTTGGACAGGACAAAAGGACCTTCTCGTGCAAGAAGTGAGATTTAGGACATACTGGTATCGGGTTGATGATGTCGATGCACTGTTGTGCATTTCGATAACTAATTTTAAATTATAATTTTTATTTACAATATATTTGTTAATTTATTTATATTATATTTATATTTATTTTTATTTTTTCTTTATTTTATAAAATAGTATAAATTATTAATAAAATACATTTTGAAAATACCTCAAATTACTTCTTAATGTAGTTCCACATGACAAATTGCATTAAACAATTTTGGCCAGGTTTTTAGGGCAAACACTCCACTGTGCGTCGGTTAAATTAGCAATCGATAATGTGTGGGACGCATCCCAAAGCTCAAATGTTCGCAAATTCAATTTATTTTCTTGGCGGAATTCTACCGTCTACTATTCTATTCAATATCAGTACGGCCTCGCTACATATTCATTTGCAACTGAGTGTATTCCAAATTCTATTATCTATTCTATCGAATGAATTTCCAGAAACTCTGTTCTTCATGACCCCTTTCATTTCATTTGAATTTGCAAATGTGTACAGTTCTAGCTGCTAAAATGTCAGCATCCGGTATCGATGTTGAGTTTTTGTTTAGGATAAATTTTCAACTGGAAACCAGGAGTTGGGTTTTGTTTTGGATAGAAGATTAATCGGAGGATAGGGGACGGTTACCGTTTATCCAATTAATAAAGCTAACCAAAGAAAATTAAATTGTGCTAAATGGCAGTTTATTGTTAAGATAAATTTAAATCGCACATTGAGCCGGAGCATTGAGTCGGTTATGTGATGGAACTCGATTTCACATAGCACTTTTACATAATTGGCTGGGGAGACTCTTCGATCATCCAATATTGTATCTGGAATTGAAGAAATCAATCAGTTCGTTATTCCGAAGTGTTTGCAATGTAGATGTAGATGGCATAAATCAAGGTCTTCGGACCCATAACTCCGCTTTTATGGAACTATTCGACATAGCCTAGCATAGTTTGAATCTGTAACCCTAACGATTCGAATTTGCTGTAAAACCTCAATTATGCCCTAGAAATTTTTATGGCTTGACGTAACATCTGCAAACCCTCTCATAATTCTACCGCCAGCCGCTGCACTTCGTCGTATTGCGTTCAGCGCCTCGTTCACACGTCACTTGAAAGTCTGGCGCGCTGATTTAGGAAACATAATTGCGTGTTTGTACCTGATCATCGCAGCTAACTTCACTAATATATATTTTGCGAGTTAAAGGCCGGTTGACACGTTTAAAGTACACTTTGCCAAAGTTTGCATTTTACGAGAATATCCATCATTGTGATTGCTTTGCCACATGCAAAAATGCTGGATTTAGCATTGCCATCAAGAGTAGTCTAGTGTAATAGCCTTATATAACCCCAGTAATATGATACCCATCTTGCCTAGTTAGGGTACCCATCTACTAAACACCCGTACTAATATTGTAAAATCTTTCAATGGGTATGTCCACATTTATTCAACTTTGGATGCATGTCTCTTGACAAGCGACAGTGTGGACCAAATCACACTCAAATCAAAAGCTGAAACCTTTTCATGAATAATTCCGCCTTGTACTGTACAAAAAAACTCGATTTTCTCACCGGTTTTTAATGATTCGGTCTTTTTTAACAACGAGTCGGTTTTTAATGAGTGAGTTTGAACTCGGTTTTTTTTTAAGAGCCGGTCGGTTTTTGAGTAGGTATTCGGTTTTTAATAAGTCGGTGTTTCATGAATCAATTTTTCAATGAGTCGGTTTTTAACTCGGTTTTCTTAACCATGAGCCGATCGGTTTTCTTAACCATGAGCCGGTCGGTTTTAACGAGTCGACTTTTGAGTACTCGAGTACTCAGTTCTTAGCGAGTCGATTTTTGAGTTCTCTGTTTTTTAATGAGTCGGTTTTGAGCTCGTTTTTTTTTTTAACGAGCCGGTCGATATTTAACGAATCGGTTTCTAAGTACTCGGTTTTTAATAAGTCGGTTTTTTAGCCGATCATAAGTGTTTTTTTTTCTACAATAAGCCGGTTTTTTTGATGATTCGAATTTTTCTGAAAACCGGTACTTGGGAATCTCGGGACCAGTACTAACAAAAGACCGGTTTTAAACCAGTGGACTAATTAAGGGGTTATTTCCGAGTCGAAAGTTGCACAGACTCAATTGCTGAGTACTATACATACAGAACCCCAATCATTGGCCGAGATCCTAGAAAGGACTCATTCCGACCCCCACCTAGTGTGTGACATTGAGGTGGATGTCAAGGTGTATATTTACAATACCGGACCAATTAAAACGAAAATTGTATACTTTTTTGTTATGTCTTGAGACTGGGATCGTTTAGAGAATGGCTTGAAAAAACAAGGGTAAGTGTAAAATCGATGAGTGTCCTGCAGATGGAGGTTTCGGTAATCCTGGAAGCTCTAACCTGACCGGGAAATCATGTTGTGACCACGAGGGACGTTAATATATATACGGACAGTCAGGCTGCAATTCGATCACTGGAATGCGCCCTGATTACATCGAAAACCATCGCGAACTGTTGTTTAGCCCTCAGGGTGATGGGTGGTTTTTTCAAACATACGCTCTGTTGGATACCGAGCCATTGTGGCTTCGCAGGCAACCGCATGGCGGATGAGCTGGCACGGGAGGGGACAACCGGAGTTATTGACGGAGACCGTGTAAACATCAAAATGCCAGCCTCATCGTGCAAACTTATCATCAAAGCCACTGCGGTTGACAGGGCGAACATAAGATGGTTAAACGGCGATACGTGCCAAACAACGAAGTCGATTTGGCCGAAACTTCACCGTAGTCGCTCCGCGCCGCACTGCTTTCACTGAACTGAAAACACATTGGCAGAGTTGTGGGGGTTATTACGGGGCATTGACCTATAGGAGAGCTTGCCTGGAAGCTTCGTATTCCTCACAATGACTATTGCAGGAGCTGTGATGGCGTGGAAGAGGAGGAAAGCGTTCTCCATCTTCTTCGTCACTGCTCGGCCCTGGCTGAGAGGCGGAGGAAATTTATAGGTTCTTGTTTTTTTTTTGGGAACTTGAGGACCTTAAGGATATGAGTGCAATACAGCTAAATCGCTATATTGCTAGCACAGGCTGGTTGGTTGCCTAGGTTTAATTAAGTGACTTTGGCAGTATCACAACGAACCCAAAGGTGGTCTATGTATGATGTGCGGTAGCATGGCAGCCCCTTTACCTAACCTAACCTAAAATCGATGAACTACTGAAAAAAATTTGTCACCTGTGAGTTTCACAGACAGTTTTACTAGTTAAATCAAGAATTTGAATAAAAAATTCGGTTTATATCGCGTTCTGTGTCAATGCAAAGGATCAGTTGTGGAAAGAAATCAAATAGAAATTCGACGGAGGTCTCATTTCTAACTGTTTAACTGCCTTTCCCACTTCTCATCTTTCAAAACAGTGGCAATCCGACAGCGAGCTCTGTTCTAAGCTACTCTGAACCTGATTAGTCCCCTAGGCCTAGATGACGCCACTCAAACTAGAATTCATTCTGGCTCATCTCCTCTCCATACGCATTTAGGCCATTAATTGCGACATAATCATCCTTTTGAACAGTCCTAACTAATATCTATGGATACATGAATTTATATGGTCGGCGGAAACACAGATTATCCAGAGTACATTTCGAACTTGATCGCATTTATCTAAACAGACGATCAAGAGTTTGTTTAAATTTATTGCAAATTGTAAACCAGTTTTCTGAGTACAAGTCTTTCAAACAAATTTAACGATAGCGTTGAACGTAAATTAGCTCATTCTTTACAGAGATGTTCTTCTATGCAAATAAAAGGTAACATTGCATGTAGTTGGAAGCAAGGGAATCTGAATGCTAAAGCATGTTATTTATTGGCTAGCAATCGATTGGCATCCTTGATGCTTTGGAGTTATCGTGACCATCAATCGGCAATGTTGCATACACGAAATCGCTTCACCATCAAATTTGTTTCTTTGAATGGCAGTTATTATTCAATTTTGTCGAAGAATGTTCTAAATTAACTAGAACTTGATACTGGAATTCGTCTTCCCGGGAGTACCATTATCCTCTAACATCTGACGTATAGATCCCGGGAATAGAAGTTCATATGTATATCCACTAATACACAACAGACTAACACTAAGCCTGTTTTTTGACAACCTATTATCCCCAGCGAATTGTGGCTACTGTAAGTCGTTCTCTGCTTTCATCTCGATTCTACGACTTTCACTTTGGTCAGTAATGTCTCTAGATACGATTTCAAGAAAAAAGCTTTTATCTTGTTTAATTAAGGGGCAAAATACCTTTTCCATAGTCCTCCACGTAGGCGCCCCCTGGTAACGACAGTGTTTCAAGCCGCTGACGGCCAAGTCTTAGCGATAAGACAGTTTGGGAAAAGGCAGATAGCTGTAGCCTGAATGGCTGACCAACACCTAAGCGTCTCAGGTTTAGTAGGATGGAATGACTTGCGTAGTTGGACCTGCAACATAGCTGTGTGAACTCCAGCACGTTTATTAAACCATCTGAGCTATCTTCCGAGGCCATCCCCTGAATGGGGTTAAGCGATGTGCTGACAACTCGTCCTTGTAAAAACCACTCCACGTCAAAAAACCTGGAACAAAAGCCTCGGATTGGACGGATCAACAACAACAACCACGCAAACGACTAAAGGATTATTCTTTCGGATCCTGGAATGTACGCTCCCTGAACAAACCGGGGGTCGAGAAGGCCGTTCTTCAGCAGGTCGAAAAGTACAAACTGAGCATTACTGCAGTCCAAGAAACAAATTGGCTTGGCAGTGAGATTAATGACAAGAAATCGCACGGGACACAAGGAGTTTGGATTACCATTTACCTATAGTGAACAATCACCTCAAGCCGCACATTACTCACATCAAACCCATAAATGAACGGCTATGTGCGATTCGCATTAAGACTCGATTCTTCAATCTCTGGTTCATCAATGTGCATACCCCCACTGAAGTTAAAGAAGACGCAGTAAAAGACAAGTTCTACGCCCGCCTTGAGACTCTCTTCGACTCACTTCCAACAAACGACGTCAAATTTCTG
Source organism: Chloromyia formosa (assembly GCA_964017055.1). Taxonomy (NCBI): domain Eukaryota; kingdom Metazoa; phylum Arthropoda; class Insecta; order Diptera; family Stratiomyidae; genus Chloromyia; species Chloromyia formosa. The sequence goes on from OZ024814.1 coordinate 48,899,490, forward strand.
CTGGGAGACTTTAACGCGAAAGTCGGAAATTAAAGTTGGCACCGGGGGACCACTGGGGCCACAGTCTCCATGAAAAATGTAACGACAATGGCCAGCGATTATCCACTTCGCCTGCAGTAGGAATCTAGTTGTAAGCTCGACGTGTTTCATGCATCGACGCATTCACAAGCCGACCAGGAAATCTCCAGACGCACATACCGTCAACAAAATTGTCCACGTCCTTATCAGGAGATGGGCGTCTAGTTTGATAGATGTTCGCTCCTATCGAGGAGCAAACTGCGACTCAGATCATCACTTGGTGAAGACGATCTACAGATGTAGAATTTCCTCAGTGCACCAATCGAGAATCAACGATCCCAAAATATTTGCGGTTGATAAGCTTCTGAGCGATGCTACGGCGGTGACGTATACTACCGTCTTTGAGGAAAGACTATCGCCTATGTACACAACATCAGTAACACAGGCGTCCATGGGTTCTGGGAAGAACTAAAGGGTACCCCATCAGGGATGTCGCAGAGAAGGTCGTGGGATATAAAGCACGGCGAGCGCGAAATGAGTGAGGCCTACAGACAATGGATTCAACGAGGAACCACAGCCAGAAGAGAAAAATATGTCGAGCATCGAATAGAATAATTAGAAGTAAGAAACGTAAATACTTTGTTGAGCAGTTGCTGAATATTGACGAAAATTTAGCTAATAGGAACACCAGACAAGCGTGCAAACTAGTAAATACAATTAAGAACAGCTACCAACCCAGGACTAGCCTTTGTAAGGACAAGGATGGAAACATCATCAGCGACACCGATGGCATTAACAAACGATGGGCCTCTTACTTTGAAGAGCTTTTGAAACTACCATCTAACATTCCCACGCAGGAAGCTCTTGACGATAATGTTGATCTAGGCCCACCCATACAGCCCCCGACAGTAGAGGAAGTTGATCTCGCGTTGTGGTCACTAAAACGAAATAAAGCGCCGGCCGATGACGAGATTCCAACTGAACTGCTAAAATTCGGTGGAACGGGTCTCGCTAATGCCATACATCAATTTCTCCTGCGAATATGGGAGGACGATGTGATCCCAGACGTTTGGCGCAGAAGCATCATCTGTAAAATTCACAAAAAGGGAGATAAACTGCGGTGTGAGAAGGGGCATATCACTAGTCTGTACGTCCTATAAAGTTTTGACGAAAATTCTGGAAAATGGAATAAAACCGTACGCATAACGAGTCATTGGCGAATATTAAAGCGGTGTCAAGCCTGGTCGCTCCACAACCGACCAGCTCTTTACAGTCAAACTGATACTCCAGAGGTGCTGGGAATACAACGTAAACGTATACCAAATCTTTGTCAACTTTAAGCAGGCATACGACAGTATCGATCGTGGAGTACTGTACAACATCATGGCTGCAATTTGGTATACCGACCAAATTAGTGCGACTAACAAAGATGACGATGACCAACTCCGTCTCACAAGTTAAGATACATAATAGACTAACTGATCTATTTGAAACACGCACTGGTCTGAAGCAGGGCGATGGACTGGCACCGACGCTTTTCAACCTAGCACTGTAATACGCTATTCGGGCTGTGAATATGGACAACAGCAATACGTTAGTCATCAAGTCGACACAATTAGCAGCGTACGCCGACGACATCAACATCATGTCCCGAAGATTGGCCGACGCAGAAGAACTTCTGCATACGCTCGGTTCCGCTGCAAAAGAAGTTGGACTACGTATCAACGAGGGTAAAACTAAAATAATGATGCAATCGACGAAAAGGACACCTGCACAATCAAGCATCAATGTGGGGGACCTCATGGCTGGAAGTTTCGAAAATCGTCAAACTTCAACGACTTCAATTGGCAGGGCATGTACAAAGAATGGACGATGATCGCATGCCAAAGAGAGTAATGAACGCAAAATGAGTCGACGGGGCGAGACTGCGAGGATGACCGAGATCTCGTTGGGAAAGCTTAGTTAATGTGGACGCCGCGTAACTACTGGGCATCCAAGATTAGAGGACGCGGTCACGTGACCGAGATAATTGGAGGACAACGATCCAGGCGGCCAAGGCCCGACATCGGGCTGTCGCGCCACGATGATGATGATGAGACGTCCATAGCGTTCGAGATCCTGGTTTTCAGCCCATCAACCCCACCACAGATTTTCAGTTCGATTTTTGCCATATGATACACCTAGGATCTGGAGAGGGATTGCCATTTGATTGTATATTCCAATGAGTCTCCAATGTGGCAAATAAATTGATTTAAATTCCACTCAAACAAATTACGTTGTTTTAAAAATAGCTTTAAAACTATTTGTATAAAGTTAGTTCCTCCATGTAAAAAAAAAATATTGACTCGCGGGATGAGAGCCTGAGGCGGGCGGATGAAAACCAGAGGCGAGCCGAAGTTTGCCGACCCTTGCTCTAGATCGTAGAGTGGTGACCGAACGAACATGGCCACAGAGTGCACCGTAAATACACATCATCATCTAAAAAAAACCTGAATCACTACAACCTTTACTTACCACCTACACTAGTCGGCATAAGTATTTTGACGAAATAAAAATGATGCATTTTTAAGTTTAACTTTTAAATGTCTTTATAAAGAACTCTTCTTTATTTTTTCCTTTTTATTTATAACTAACACAAACTTAAAAATAAGCAAACAAATGTTTTTTCATAGAAACGTAAAAAGATATAGATGAATTAGTAATTTCATGTGTTGGCATAAGTATTTTGACAAGTATGTAATGCTAATAAGGAAACAAAGTTTAAACTTAACAAAAGTAAAGAAATTAAGAAGGATTTAGTAAAATGTATAACCTCCTTTGGCTTCAATAACTTTCTGAAGGCGTCTCGGAACTGAGTCCACTAAATTTTTAAGAATCTCTAGAGATATCTATTTCCAAAGGAAAGTGACCTCAGAAATTGTCTCCTCTCTGGTTTTATTTAACGAAACTGTTCTTTTGCGTTTCAAAAGAGACCAGACGCTTTATTTAATATTTAAATCTGGACTTTGAGGTGACCAGTCTAAAGTGGTAACACCAACATCCTTCAAAAAGTTAGTCATCATCCGGTATTTGTGGCATGGGGCATTATCCTGTTGCCGGATAAATGATTCCCCAATAAGCCTATCTCCGGGAGGAAAGGCATTATGATTTAGGGTACTCGAATATTGACGTTAGTTCATCGAGCCGGTAATAGGAACCAAGTAACCCAGCCCATTGTACGCAACACATCCCCAAAGCATAACAAAGCCTCCACCATGGCTCACTTTTTGACAAACGGCTCGTCTTTTTTGTCTTACTACCTTTGGCAATCTTACACAAAATTTGTTTTTTTTTTTTTTTTGGTGAGTTATACTCAAAGGAGCTTTCATCTGTCCATAGAACGCTTCTCCAGAACTCCTTATGCTTGTGCAGATGTTCCTTTGCGAAGGCCAGTCTTTTAAGCTTGTTTGCCTTTGATATGTACGGCACGTCCTTAGTTTTAATTGTCTTAAAATCACCTTCCTTTAAACGTTGTCGGACAGTGCGCTCACTGATTGGATTCTTGGCCGTCAAATTCCATTGATCTGCAGCAGATTGAGGCTTCATAAAAATATGTTTTTAAATTCCCGTAGAAGGACTCGGTCTTCAGTGGGCATTGTTTTGCGCTTAGCACCGGATCTCGTTAAGTTTCTTAAGTCGTTATGCTTTTTAAACTTATTAATTTGATAGTGCACAGTTTGACGCGACACATTAAACTCATTTGCAATGTCTTTTACTGCCGTTCCACCGTTAAACTTTGCTATCATTGAAGATCTGATAACTAAACTCAATTCAGCCGTTTTACCCATGGTTTTTAATAACTTTTAATCAACTTTTATTTTTTTTTTTAACAACGTTTAATATCAATTCAAGTTAAACACATACACACACATTTAAGTTGTTAGGTTTTCACGTGCTCGAAAGTATAAAAACATTTGCAGAAAGATTCCGTCAAAATACTTATGCCACGTAAAAATTCGTTGTCTGCATGCATTCTTATCAGCAGAAAGAGAATGCAAACGGTAAACAGTGTACAATTTGGCACGCATAGAGCTAAAAATAGATTCTTTGTTTTGCGCACCATTTTCGCACCGTTAGTTAACGATACAAAGAAAAGCTAGGTTCAATAGTCAAAAAACGGTTTCGTCAAAATACTTATGCCGACTAGTGTATGTGGTAATGAATAACAACAATAGTATGTCCATAAATCAATAATGACAATTAAGCCTTATTTTGCAAAAAAAAAACCTTTTATTTAACAATATGTAATAGATTTCCAAATGATATTGCGACATTTACAAATACAATTTAAACTGCCTATTCTTGGATTCAAAAATTGCACAGATCGGTGTGAAAAACACCACAACTACAGAAAACAAATGGTTCCCATACTTTGCGTAAAATAATCGAAAGGAAATGTAATCATCGTAATCCGATTACAAAATATTTGCTTATATTTTTCTTCATTTACCGCTTGAAATGAAAACATGTTATTTCCATCGTCTAAACAAGACTAGAGTTTCCAAGGAACAAAGGACCATTAAGAAGCCATTCAATTGCTTCAACGAAATACTCAAAACGCCAACAATTAAATAGTCAACAGCCGCCAGCTCTACAGCGAAACCTTCCAACTGCGAACCTGAAACCATCAATTTTACATCCCTATTACTTCTACGTCAATGGCACAGCAGGTCACATCTGAACGCAACAAATGCCCTATTAAATCTTCTCAGATTCTCTTATCGATCCGCATCAGTTGCCTGGCTAGCTCGTTTCCGATATGCGATCTTTTGACGCACAGAAACCGATCGATCGACAGAGACTATTCTAAAGAATGAATACCCAAGACGCAGGTGTTATGATCTGTTCACTCATGGGAGGATTAGGTAAAAAGGACGACGAGGTAAAATCCCCTTTGGGTTTTGGCTTGGTACGTTTCGCAGACAATGCACGACCATAAATAATGGACCAATACAAAGCGATCGTGTAAAGATCCCAAAAAGATGAATTTCTCCCTCTTGGGATGGATGAGGATGATGCACCATCGATGCATTGCGATGCAAAGTGCCTGCGGGTCCGTAGAAGCAGTATTGCATTTAAGAATACGTTTTTGTGCCGTCCTCACCTCGGCTTCATGATTCTTGACTGTAACTTCAAGAACGCATACTCGTACCATACGAAACCTTTGCCAACTGACTGATTTTGCTGGGCTATGCTCTTGCCATCCAAAGATCGCAGGTATTATGGCTTCTTGGATCGGCAAGTTGTTAGTATTCCATGCAGACCTCCATCTTTTTAACTAGTAGTTATTTCCCCGAAGAGAAGTCGGTGCATGTTCGTGCGTACGTGAAGATTTTTTTCCGATTCAGGAAATATTCTGGACGATTGCAATTGGATAGCATCATGCGGTGTTGACTTTGACATACCTGACGGCATTGCGTTTACCATTTGGATAGAAACCGGCACAGTGAATAGATTTTCTAAAATGTTTTCATTATATTCAGCGCCTTAGCAGCAACAGGAAGTTCTTGCGCTATTTAACAACAAGCAGATTCATGCGGCCATTTAGAGACAGGAGCCGTTAAGTTTCATTTCTTCTCGGCTTAGCCTTTTCACAGTGCAAATGGCCTCTCTTCTATCGTAGGGCAGCGCAGTGGCCACAAAGACGCCCAAATTCTAAGCATCTGATAATGTGTATTTATCGCATAACCCGACACGTATGTAATGTGGCTAAATTTTGGCACATATCCACTTCACTTTATTCCACCATTATACAGATACGTGAGATTGCTTAATGTAGCAGCGAAGGTATAGGCAACAGAAATTAATCCAATATCTTTATAAGATAACTTATCCGGATAATTGAAATGTGGCTCCATGGGAATGAAACCCGAGAGGTTCCAACACTCCATTTTGGTCCTAGTCCCATTAAGTTTAAGAGAGCTCAACTATGCTTTTATCCAGACCTTGTTTACTACTCCGCTTCTTACAAATATATATATTTTTTCATAAATAGATACATAGAATACAAAGAATGTGATCTATTCTCTATTTTTAAAAATTAATGTCTTTTTTTTTTGCCCGTACTGGACACCTCATTATTAAGATCCCGAAAAAAAATAACCTGAAGGATTGTAATAATTGGCATGGAATTTGCCTCCTCCCTGCAGTCTCCAAACTGATGGCGAAAATAGTCTTAAACCGGATTAAGCATACAGTTCACCGCAAACTCAACGATGAACAGATGGAACCTGTTGAATACTTTCAACAACTGGATTACGCTGACGATATTTGCCTTCTCTCAAATAGATCGGATCATCTAGTTCAAATGACGGATGCCCTGCACCGCGAAAGTGGCAATGCGAGGATTAAAATCAATGCTGCCAAAACTAAGTACTTGAGCTTGGATCCAGGAAGACAAAGCAAAATTTGTGTTTCCGGGCAGACGATGGAAAAAGTGGACAATTTTTGCTACCTCGGAAGCGTAGTTAAAGCAGATGGTAGAGCGGATACTGATGTACTCCTTTCAGTTTGACACCAAAACAACAACATCTCCAGAAGTACCAAACTCAGGATCTTCGAAACCAATGTAAAATTTGTGCTTCTTTATGGCTGTTCAACTTGGAAGGCGACCAGGGCGATAACAACTAGATTGCAAACTTTCGTGAACCAGTGTCTACGGCGCATCCTACACATACGCTGGCCTGTTCATTACTGGCCAGGACAGGATAGACACCTCCATAAAAAAGCGAAAGTGGCACTTCGAAAGGGGCCGGAAAACATTGGTAAACAGGCCCTCGATTGGAACCCACAGGGAACCGATGCAAGTCGCCGTGTTGGACGACCTAGAAACACCTGGAGAAGATCAGTTGAGGTCGAGGGTAAGTCATTAGGCAAATCGTGGAGACAGCTGAAGGCGATGGCGGCGAACAGGACGAGGTGGAAAGTCGATGTGGTTAATGCCCTATGCCCCGCAAGGGGTTGACAGGATCTAGAGAGAGAGAGAGTACTGGACACCTAAGCTACTGGACTGATTTTAGATGAAAATTTCACAGTTTGTTCCTATTAGTTCTGTGAGTGTTTTGATGGTGGTTTGCAAAGAATCCTTAAGCGGGAGTGCATCGTGGCTGAAATAGCGGCGCCCTGGAAGTGGAGAGCGATTAAAGTGAGCTGTAAATCGGCAACAACTCATCGTTGTTGTTGTTGTTGTAATGGTGGTCAGAGTTGCAGTATTTCTGTTTCGAGCTCTTCGATAACAAGGCCAAGGAATGTAGCTGCTTCAATGGGATTTTCCCACAACGACCTAGGGGTAGACGCAGCTGGGCACGTGAAAATGTGGTCTACGTCGTGAGGTGTTCCGTCGCTGGACCGGTGTTTTGGACGTTTTCATCAATACGGGATAAATATGAGTTGAGGCGTGACGATCGTGGTGCCAGAAACACTGAAGTTGGCTTTAATCCCGTAATTGATGAATGCACCTCACCTCTTGTTGATGAAGTAATGCGATGGCAGATTTGTAGGCAGGACCCTTTTATATCCCTGGACATCACGCTCAAGGTCCCTCAGATAACGCCGAACATTTCTTGGTGGCGGAGTCTTGCCCATAAGATGGAAGTTAGGGTGTTCCCTCCGGTAGCAGCCTACTAAATCCGATAGCAGCCTACTAAATATTGCTTCGCAAGGAGCTTTTTGTGGTCTTAAATTGGCAATGTCTTTCGTTTCCTGATGTAGGTGGTCTTGGGGAGACATCCAGTTACAGCGCGGAGAGGGGCATTTTGACACTTTCGAATGCACTTCCACTGTGTGTCACATAACCTATGTGACACACCGTGCAGCATAGTTGATCACAGATCTTCCGACTGCTTTGTATGTGACCAGTGCCTTTTCCTTGTCTTTGTGCAATGTGCTACCGGCATGGGCAGCTGAGGTCGCCATGTTATCCAGAATTTTAGGATGATTGGTGGTGGCTAATGAGAATGCGTTCGTTGCGTATATAGATTTCAAGCTGGGTTTTTACTTCTTTTGTCCAGGTGGCAAACAGGGTTGTAGATGATTTGGATGCTGATACAGTTAAGTTCTTGCTTTTCAAGAACTCGTTAAGTTCAAGGTGGGAGATAATACTCCTCCCTGGGGAACATCTTCTTTAATTTTCCTGAGCTTCGACTTGCTGTTCCTATATTCCGTTTAGGATTGTTTGCCAGCGAGATAGTTGGCGATCCACTTGACGTATTGTGTTGGAAGGAATGAACAGTTTATGTCAGACAGAAGCGATGAATGATTGACTGTGTCGAAGGCTTTCGACAAGTCCAGCGCCGCCAAAATAGTTCTATGACAAGGGCGGGCCTGGTTAGAGACCAACTTGAATGCGATATGTATTGGGATCCAAGGACGTTGTTGTACTGCGCATTCTTCAAAAGCCATGCTGGTGATTTTATAGCTGGATGTGGGCCGTAAGAACAGGGCTTATCAAAGCCTCTATCGTTTAAGCAACTGGTGATAATAATGTAATGGGCCGGTAAGATTCGCCGAGTGTCGCTTTTTTGTTCAGCTTCAAAGTCGGGATCACTCTCCGTTTCTTCCTGAATTGAGGAACGATCGGCAACAGATAGATACGTTGAATGTAGCCGTAAGCCATTCGATTGCTGCCATATCGAGGTTTTTGAGCATAACCATAACCAGCTCTTGGCCGTTGTAAAACGGGTCGCTCCGGTGCGTAGAACCGGCTGCCGCAGGAACGTAACGATTGGTGTTAAGTTACAGCTGTTCAGATGTATGCTCCGTTTTAATTATCTTATGTTCAACTACTTGATTATATATTTCGCAGTTCAGTTCATGAATTCTGGGGTCGTCCGGGTTGTTGCTCCTCATTTGATCTCTTTCGTTTGCCAATCTGGCGGCTGAGATAGGATAGATAGGCCTGAGAATTTTTCTTAAGTTGAATTTGACCTTGTGTACATTGGCTGGAGTTGTTGTTAATTGCCTTTACCCCTCCAAGGGCATGGGCGCGTCAACATCTTTAGCATTTCTATGCCTTGTGGACATTTCGATAGCATATCTACTTTTCGGAAATGCAGTTAGTAGCATGCACTTTCAATCCGTGCCGTCTTTATACTGACAAACTCAGAACACTGCGATGTTCTCTATTAGTACCCACAGGCATTATTTTATCGCGCCGAGATTTGAGCTCCGAGCTATAGATTAGTACCGTAGAGCGGTGACCGAACGACCACGGCCACCGAGCACGCTCTGTCAAGAAATTTGGCATTGGTGTAGGGTCGAAAACTGTGCTAGTCAGCCTTGTTGTGCTAGAGTGTTTGTTGGTTTGTCAAGCCTGATAACGATTGGGAGGTGGTCAGATGAAGTTAAGATCGGCTCCCAGTGGGTTTCATTTAAGACGGCTGCACTGACAATCGTAATATCAGGTGAACTGGAACAGGTGCCAGCAATACGAGTGGAAGTGTTATCATTCAGTGGGCAGAAATCCGAAGCATCAAGTTGTTCTGCTATTAATATGCCTCTAGCGCCGTTGTCAAGGTTGAAATGCCAGAGTTCATGGTGAGCATTGAAGTCACCAAGTAAAACATGGTATTGACCAGTGAGAAAAGGATTGATATTAACGTTATATCCCAAGGAACACCCGGGTACCGGAGGTATGTAGAGGTTGTAGTCTCCCACATCAACGTTACCTGATTGTATGACAATGGCCCGCACTACCATGATGTTGTCATTAATGAAGATCTCAATCACCCGATATTGCACGGAATGATGAATAAGGAACGCAAGCCCTCTGCCAGTGTTGGCTAATCGGCCTTTTCTAATAACAGCGTAGTTTCCATGAGAATTGAGGGACGAATGGGAATGGAATTTCGTCTCCTGTATGGCCCCTACCAAGATGCGGTGTCTGTTCATAAATGGCGTTAACTCGGCAATTTAATTTTGTAGTCTATTACAGTTCAGCTGCACTAGTGAGAGTATGTCGAAGTTGGCGACAGGTTGCGCAGGCGTAAGGTTAAACATCGAAATTCTATTTTGTCTGGAACTATTCGCTGCAGTTACCGTGGATGACTGGAAGTATGTCTGGGGGCTCACTGGTGTTCAAGAATTTGGCATATTATTCGAAGATTGCTGTCTTCTACTTTACACTGATTACCAGTGAAGGAGGAGTTCCAGTGTTTGTGGTGTTTAAACCTGCAACAGTTCCTCAAATGACACCACTCATCACAGCAGTTGCATCTCACAGATGTGGCTTTGGGTGCAGCACTTTGTTGCAAACGCAGCAGATCCAAAGACCGAGATTACGTGCAGTGCCGGCGCGGTGTAGAAGGATTGAGAGCAATTGCGCCGAGTTGTATTGCTCCCAATATTCGTAAAAAACGAAGTTGAGCATGTAATACACATACACACTTCCTTCTTGCATCGAAGGGGATTTGGCAGCCCTTGGCAATTCTGATGAGCGGGTCGCTCCGGTACGTAGAACCGGCTGCCGCAGGAACGACCACTCATCGTAGATAACAACGTAATTTCAAATTGTTGATTTTGACCCTCACTTTTTTGATAAAATCATTTTGCTAAAAAGTGACAGTTTTCCCGGAAAAGTCAATGTTGAAAAATGTTAGCGAACCCCTTTAGGAAGGCTAAGAGTCGAAAAACGGTGTCCGAAATTCTACAACTAGTGACTGCCCATTCACAGACGTTTTCCATCAAACTAATACATACATAGTTTGCTCATTCACCACAAGCTCCATTCCAAGGACACAGTTTTTCCGGCGACTTTTACGGTCGCCACACACTAGTATCCAAAATCCAGTTTGTCCTGCGTCCAATCCAAAATTCGTAGTGTGTGGGGTTCAAGTTGAGAGTTCCGAAATCCACCGCAGTCCAAGTTAGATATTCAACTTGCCCAAAATCCACCCGACTTCCGCGATGTTGTTGTGAGCGAAACCCGAACTTAACGGAGTCAAATTTTGTTTATATTTTGTGTTGTCAGTGTTAAATAGCAACAAAGAAAACGTGTTTTACGTGTTGGCGGCCGCCAGGGTGTTTATGGAAGACTTTTGCAATGCTATTGACGGTGCGTGAGATTAAATCGGATAAGTGAAAATTGAGTTCATCATCGAACTTAACTTTTAAAATGTCGTCTGGCTCGCGATGGCTTGGATTGCACTGTGTGTCCCCGAAATTTGGACGGGAGACACTTGGAGTGCGTACATTTTCTCCCTCATCCAAACGGGCGCTAGTGTGTGGCGACCTTTAGGCTTTTTAAAGGGATTCCCAAACATGATGATGTTTAACCAGAGAGTCCGAAGCGTATATACCCTAGACTTGTACAGACCTAGTGGTGATACCAAAAGTACCAACGACCATTTGAATTAAAAGTGAGTTTCCTATATGACCAGTTTATAGGGGAGTTGGCACTCATTCAGGAGGATGTTGACGATTCTCAAAATCAATTATATAACCCATTCTGCAAATATTTGTCGAATTTTTCAAGTCGCTAGCTTCAATAAGTTATTGCTTATTTGAAGTCTCACTTGTAGGGGAGGTAGAGGTTTCTTTTGTCGAATCTTGCGTATTTTTAATAACAACCAACTAGATCCCAATTAATTTTATCGAAATTTATCGCTTATTTAAAGTTTCATTTGTAGGGGAGGTACGGGTTTCTTGGGTCAGATCTTGCCCATCATTGCCACCAACCAATTAGATCATGCTACAAACATTTAAGCAAAATTTCAAATCTCTAGCTTCATTCGAAAGTTATCGCTTATTTGAAGTTTCATCTGTAGGGGAAATAGGGGTTTGGTTGGTCGGATTTTACGTATTTTCAATATCAGCCAGCTGAATACTACTACAAACATGTAACCAAAATTTTAAGTCGCTAACTTTATTTTATCGTAAGTAATCGCTTATTTTAAGTTCTATTTGTTGGAGAGGTAGGGGTTCGCTGGGTAGGATCTGGCCCATCTTTAATACCAATTAACTCAAACTTACTTTAAACATTTGACCAAAATTTCAAGTTGCTGGCTTCATTCTATCAAAAGTTATCGATTATTTTAAGTTTCATTTGTAGGGGAGGTAGGTGTTTCTTTGGTCGAATCTTGCCCATTTTCAATAGATCTTACTGGCAACATTCTAACAAGTTTTCAACTTGCTAGTGCGATTCTATCGAAAGTTATCGCAATTAAAGGAATATTTAATTTTTGAAATTTATAGGGAAGGTAGGCGTTCCTTTGATCTGATTATGCCCATCTTACTTAAACTCAGGCAGCTTCTCACCTTAGGGTTACATGCCAAAAATCAGTTGTCTACGTCAATTAGCTCAAGAGTTATAGACAAAAAACCTTAAAAGTAAGTTAGTACGGGGCTCTTTGTAAGAAAATTACCGTTAGTTTTTAACTGATCGATTTTATTTTCCCAGGAGAGTATAAGATTACTCTCACGAGCAATCTACTAGAGCTTTTCATGTTTATTTAATTGGGAGTTATAGATACATTTAAGTATTTTACATATGTAGGGGAGGTAGGCAGTCTCTTGGCCTGATCATGCCCATTTTCAATACCATCCAACTAGATCATACTGCCAACATTTGACCAAAATTTCGAGGCTCTAACTTCATTCTATCGATAGTTATCGTGCGAACGGAAAGACAGATGGACAGACAGACAGACATGGCTAAATCGAATCAGGAGATGACCCTATACATTGCTATAACTCCGGAGCCTTTAAGGTGTTACATATTTTCGTCGTGACAAAAACAATATACCCTATACTATAAGTCTGGGGTATAAAAAGGAAACCTGACTTTCATTCCCTTTTATTTAGGTATATCATTAATTTAAAGGCCTTTTGAAGGGTTTGGAAAAAAAATTTTGGTTATTTTTCGCAAATTTGTCTTGAAGTGAAATTATAAAGTATTAAAAACTGAAGGATTTGATACTGAGTAGAGCTTTCTATGATGAACGATTGTCGAGTTACGATTGATTCCCTGCTCGTGTCCAGTGGGAGCGCCTCTCATTCTTCGTCTCATCTCCCTTCTGAGCTTTCCCAAATAGTTTTCTGGTCAACACCCAGTATTTTCCTACTATCCTACATCTTCTGGGGTTCGCGAGTTTCGCATCCTCAACTTTACACAAATCTTTGCTTGGTGGATTCTGATGTGTTATTAATGTTTTCGACTTTAACATCACTTTTTCGCAAACATGCCTAATAAACAAAATCGTATTTTAGATCCTTATACGATTAACGGTTATCCAGCTATAAGCGACTTCTGAAACACGTCCAGCGGAAGCACCCGGTATCCTTTTCCTCTTCCCTTCCAGGAGAACGATCACAATTTGCAACCGGGACCCTGCACTAGTCTCCTACACCCCAAGAACACAACAATCCAAAGAGAAACCGCGGTCCGGTTGCATACTCAACCTCCATCAGCTCCTAGTCTAGTAAACAAAGTCTGATCGCAGTAAATTCACCAGTTGCATGGACTGCTGAAACGCTGAAGATGACGAACACTTCGCATGTCAGCATTCTCCCGCATCAATAAAGTCATCATGGCTATTCATTCATATCCTGAGGGAGTGAAAGTTCTACCTTGTATATATTATCTTCGCCAGTCGTCCCCTCAAGATTGCAAGCATAATATGGATTCTATTATCAGAATATTCCTAATTAGCGTTAAGCAGAAAATTTATGGACCCGCATAAATTACCATATTCACAGACATACTTATAGAAAGATACACGATGATTCCATTCAACTTTCATTCCGCCCCAACCTGCTCCTGCCACCTCTTGGGAATCGGAATACCCCCTGTCCAAATTCATTCGAACAAGCTCCAGAATCAAATCTGCATACTTATTTTGAATTTTAACAACAATGGGGATTCCAGCACGTACGCGAAAAACGACAACCATAAGCATGACGTCGTCGTCTTCTTTAGAGCTTCATTTATACCAACTCGCCTTATTTTTGCGGGGGCTGTGGTTCTTGTTCGTAGATCATGTTAATTAAAAGAAGAAAAAAAAAATAATAGTGAATAAATTCAATTCATCTTCGCTACCATATAAAATTAAATAGATTGCTCTTTGGCGATTATGCGAAATTTCGTGTGTCGTGTGTATGTGTAGTATCAATGCTGGCTGACGGCTTAGATTAACACTAGGATTTTTCAATTTCCGCTTAACAATTGATTTGAATGAAATTAACCACAAAAGTTTGAATCCCGACAGGTTTAGTCTCGAGCCTCGACAAATGGTGCGGCTTTCGAGGATTACGCCGAAAAATTCAAACAAATTATGGGAGAAGAAGTTAAAGTTCAAATTAATTGTATTCAAATCAAATGTGATTAATTATGTTGAGAAATCGATTACAAGGCCGACATACTTACATTCAAGTTGAATTTAGGTTGGAAATTTGTATGGTGTTGATCTTTTGCATACTACACTATTAACGGTAACATTTTGCACTGAAATCAGTCTGTCTAAAAAGAAGTATAAATCAAAGTAGGGATTAGCGGTAGAATCTTGGGAGTTTGTGGTTGTGGATGGTGTGCTTACTAACAATTCTATTTGTCAATGTACTCAAATTTTGAAGATACATTTCAATGATTCTGAAATCATCACTGATTGATGAGCTCCTATCGTTCTACCGCACGTTGTTGCTTAATTATACGGCCACTGCTCAATTTAACGACTATTATCCTGTCCGGTTCAACAACATTCCCCTTAAGAAAGTAATCAATTGTTAATGAATTTTGACTGACAGGTCGCAGCGACGAGCAGACAAAAATGAATGACCAAAGAAAAATGATCCTAAGGTGTTTCGGGAGCACAAGAAAACTTTTCATGAATTCTTTCTTTTCTTTTTTTGACGTTCGGCAGTCTTTTCACCTCAAGATGGAATCGTTTTAATTTGTTCGTTAGTACGTTCGTTAAGAACGTCAAGAATTACATTGTTACAATAAAAGAACTATCGTACGTACGTAGCTTGAGGGCGTTTACGTCTAAGATTCAACATTAATGGCGGGAAGATGGAAAAGAGATATAACATATTTATTTTCTTCTATGTGGAGTACTTTAAATGTTGGAGGCTTAGTTGGGGTCTAGGTGAATACGAAATTAGGTATTGTAATATAATTCACTTTTGATCGCAATGGAAAGGTAAGGAATTCGAAATGTCTTAATTAGACTATGTTACTTGCAGGGAAGTATCTATTCAACAATTCCTACAATAATTCTTTAATGCCTTTTAATGCGAAATGGTTCTTGCAAGTATTTTTCTTATTGCCTTTTTCTTACAACACATAAGTAACATGATGAGACTGCACTGGTTCTAAAAATTTAGTTTAGGGTAGCATGATTAAGGAATAGACTACGACGGAACAAACGGAGGATTTAAGGTATATTAATAAATGAAACCGGAATATAGAGGGCTACGCCCGCAATCCGAGGGTTTTGTAGCAAGCGCTTATTTTGGCATGTTAATATTGGCCCCCTGGTCTCCTTGGTACCACTCAGATGTATTGTATAAAAACACCAAAAGTAAAATGTCTTACCCGTGATATAGTACCTTATAAGTCAATCCATAAAACAAGACTCCATCTACGAGGGCTGTCTTTTAAGTTTTGCATACAGGAATATCGGGGTTGCCACGAATCAAATGTCACTACTAAATATTAACCTGCATCCTTTGTTAACCTAAATCCAAAGTGTTAGTGCGATACGTATAGCGTTACAGTTACAGCGAATTGTCGAAGTCGTCGAGTTATCCGAATAATGAAATTGAACTAAGAACATTTTCGCGCAATAATTTTTTACAACTTTCGAAGACAATTATCTCAAAAAGAATGCCTCGCCGAGCTAGTTTCGGTTTTTGGCAGTGAAGCACCACACCAGTCGACTATTTCTCGTCTCGAGTGTTAGCAACGATCCAAGGGCAGGTGCACCAAATACGGCCGTCACACAAGAAAACGTCAATGCTGTGCGCAAGCTCATTACGCAAGATCGACATGTGACATATCGCGAAATTGAGGCATCATTGGTGATTTCAAAGACCCCAATTCAACAAATTTTGCATAAAGAATTGTGCTTAAAAAAAACTATTTCCCGTTGGATACCGCATCTCTTGACCGAAGAACAGAAAGCAGCTCGGGTCAATTGGTATCAAAAAAAAACTCTAGACCGCTTCAACACAGGAAACTCTAACAACAACGTGCACAGCATCGTCAATGGTGATGAGTCGTGGATTTACTCTTATCAATCCGAAAATAAACGCCAGTCGTCTGTTGGGGTGTTCCAAAATGAAGAAAAGCCGACAAAAATCATCCACTCTCGAAGTGTTTCCAAAAAGATGGTCGCGACATTTGTCTCAAAAGCAGGTCATGTAGCAACAATTCCTCTGCAAGATCAAAGAACAGTTACTGCCGATTGGTATACAACCATTTGTTTGCCAGAAGTCATCGCTGAGCTTCGAAAAACCACCCCCAAACGATGAATCATCCTCCACCAAGACAATGCAAACTCGGATCACATATTTTCTCCTCTCACTATTCTTTCCTTTGTTCAAATTCCAAAAATGGAATTTAGTCGACGGTACCTTTCTTACGATACCCCACAGGGGGGCAAAAACTCCTCTTCCATAGTCCTCCGCGTGGGCGCCCCCTGGAACGGCAGTGGTCACTGACCATTGCCAACCAACGTCAAGCCGCCAGTGATGGCGGTGCGATGATTTGGTTGAGGTACCCCTGTGGTGTGGGGTGTGAAAAAAAAAATACCACGGCCTTTCCCTTTGAGGGCCTGTCGTTAAAACCGACAATCAAAGGACAGGATGTGTATGCCAGCAACTTGCACTATCCGAAATCTTTATATGCTAACGAAACGTCAACTATGCCTCGGATAAGGACTGACTCAACGGTTACGACTTTTAGCTATCGTACAATGACAAAGATTGGATTCTGGAATGTGCGTACTCTCCTGGACAATGGATCAGAAGGTCCCCAGAACGCACGATTTCTTCAATTAGAGAGTGAATTTCTGAGGTACAAATTAAATATCTTAGGAGTTAGTGAGATAAGATGGTGGAACAGCGGAGAATTCATCTCTCCAACGGGCAGCACTGTAATGTTGTACTCCGGTAAAGCTACCGGTAGTCGCCGTGAGTCAGGTGTGGGGCTCCTTTTAACCAGAGCCGCGCGAAACTGTCTCTTATACTGGGAACCGGTCTCTGACAGGGTCTTGACCGCCAGGTTCCGGACCAAAATGAGGAACATCTCAATAATACAATGTTATGCCCCTACTGAACCCGACAATATCTTGGCAAAAGACTCCTTCTACGAAGAACTAAACGCCGTTCAGAGCAGAACACCTAAAGGTGACATTATAATGGTTATGGGTGATTTGAATGCGAAAGTTGGCGCTGATAACTATGTGCTCAGACATGTGATGGGGAGACACGGTCTTGGTGATCGTAATGACAACGGTGAAAGATTTGTAGAGTTCTGCAACTTTCACAGCCTCTTCATCGGTGGTACTATGTTTGAGCATAAGGACCACCACAAAATCAGTTGGTCCTCTGTTGATCGGCGCAGAACACAAAATCAGATCGACCATTTTGCCATTAGTAAAAGATTCAAGAGTTGCCTCCTGGACGTGCGAAACAAGAAGGGTGCCGATATTGGGATGGGAAGAGACCATTATATTATGATCGCTAACGTTCGATTGCGTATTGCAGCCGTGCGCCGCCCCAGCGACGAAAGATCCAGGCCCCGAAAATTCAACACCGCTCGACTAAAAAATCCAGCTGTCTTACAACAATATAATGACCATTTTGCGCAAAAAGCGGCTGAGATAACTAGTCACCCAGATAGTGACATAAACGAAAACTGGGATGCCATAAAAAATGCGTACATTGATAGCGCAAATACCATCCTTGGCCCAAACCCGGATTGCCGGAATTAGCCCTGGATGTCCGACGCTTCATAGCAGCGGATTGTTGAAAGAAAGGAGCTGAAAGTTCGTTTGGCTGCAGCATCAGACGACAATCAAAGCAGCATCGAACTCCTTTGCCGTCAGAAAGCTCGAGAAGTTCAGCGTAGTGTGCGACGCGATAAAAGAGTTTATGCCAATTCTCTTTTAGCGTCAGCAGAAGAAGCCGCTAGAAGTAACAACTTAAACGCCGTATACGGTGTCATCAAGGAGTTTACGGGTGGTCGTAACTCCTGCCAACATCCGGTGAAAGATAGTGATGGAAAGCTACTTATCTTGGAAGAAGATCAAATGAGGCGGTGGAAAGAACACTTCGCCGCGGTCTTGAACCGTGTAACCTCTGGTGAAGTTCCCCCTCATATAGATAATTTAGCTAACCATCAAAATGTGCGTATACGGTCCACTGCTCCGACTAAAGAGGAAATAGTCACTGCAATTATTGCACTGAAACGAGGAAAGGCCGCCGGACTTGACGGCATCCCTGCCGAATCATCAAGCAGCGCCAAGCGTAACTGCCGATTTGCTGCACCCACTTGTTGATAAAGCGTGGAATACAGAGACCTTTCCCACTGAGTGGAAGGAAGGTTTGATCATCAAACTTCCAAAGAAGGGTAGCCTCACAGACTGTAATAATTGGAGAGGCATTTGTGTGCTTCCTGCCGTTGCCAAGATAATAGCTAAAATCGTCCTGGAAAGACTAAAGGCCCACTTAGAAAGCACAATTGATGAAGAGCAGGCTGGCTTTCGATCCGGATTCTCCTGTGTCGATCACATTAACACCTTGCGAATCATCATCGAGCAATGCGCTGAATACGATTCTCCGCTTCACTTGCTTTTCATCGATTTCGAAAAGGCTTTCAATGGTGTGAACCGGGATTCTATATGGGCGGCCTTGCGCGGGAGAGGCATCCCTGAGAAGCTTGTGGCTATTATTAAGGCAAACTATGACGGCGCGAAATGTCGCGTTCTGCATAAAGGTAAGGTGTCGGGGGACTTTGAGATTCGCAGTGGAGTTCGGCAGGGGTGCATCCTCTCATCGATCCTATTGCTCATTGTGATCGGCGATGTGTTGCATGCAGCCCTATCCGGACTCGACAGAGGAATTCAATGGACTTTGACATCTTATCTACAACATCTTGAATACGCTGACGACATATACCTACTCTCCCACAAAATCATGGATCTGTCCGCAATGGCGTTAGATCTCGAGAGGGAGGCAAGCAAGGTTGGGCTAAAGATTAATACCAACAAGACCAAGGTTCTTAGCCCGCCGTTGCGAAAAAGAAATCGGACACCTATTGCCATCAATATTAATGGGCAGCCTGTGGAGAAGGTGGACAACTTCGTCTACCTGGGTAGCAATGTTGCCGAAAATGGTGGTACGGAGCAGGACATCGCTCGTCGTATCAACCAGGCTAAACGCGCATACGGCATGCTGTCCAAAATCTGGCAGGGCAGTTATCTCAGCATCAAGACCAAGCTGGGCCTGTTTCGCTCCCTGGTACTATCAGTGCTTTTGTATGGGAGCAGTACATGGAAAGTTTCCGTAGGAGTTACCAGAAAGCTGCAAGTTTTCGTCAACTCATGTCTTCGTCGAATTTTAAGAATTTTCTGACCCGAAACAATATCAAATGAAGAGCTAAGTCGGCGTACGGGTCAGATGCCAATCGACGAATTGATACGCAGGCGAAAATGGCAGTGGATAGGTCACACATTGCGGAAGAGTGATAACTGCATTGCTTTGCATGCCATGAAATGGAACCCCATTTCCAACCAAGGCCGACCAAGAGGGGGTCCTCGAATCACATGGCGTCGATCTGTGGCAAAGGAGTGTCAGGCACTGGGTAAGTCTTTTGGGGAGTTGCACCCCATTGCCCAGAACAGAGTACGATGGCGCGCAGGAGTAGTTGACGCGCTATGCCCCGCTAGGGGTTAAGGCAAAGTAGTAGTATACCAACCAAAAAAAAATCGACCTTCATTTCCTCTCTATGGGGACCTATTACTAATTAATTAATTATTAGAATTATAGTACTTCTACATATTTCAACCAAATTTCATGCATGTAGCTTCGGCGGTTCGTGTTTTTTTTACAAAACCCTAAAAAACGAATAGCTGGTTATAAAAAACTACGAGAATCTTAATTGGTGTATGTACATATATACCAATATTTCGGAAGTAGCGTGCTCCCTTCCTCAGTATAAAACTATTTACCTGCTTACTTCAGGTGCGTGCTAAACTAGGCTTTCGACTATTGGTTCTTCTAAAACTAACCTTAACGAAAACATTCCTTTCGGATGTAAGACCAAGTGAATTTGCACGCTGAAAAATGGAAAAGCAGAGGATTGTAAATTATTATCCTGCAAGCGAAAGCTGCCTAAAGGTCTCGATGGACCTTCTCATGAGAATGCTTCGTGGATGGCGTCACCGATGAGTACAGTTCGCGGAGTTACTACATGGGCTGAAAAGTCCTGGTTATATTTATTCCCCAACATAGTTGCCTTCGAGGGCGATACACTTAGTATACCGATTTTTTAACATTTCGATGTCCTTTCTGTAGTACGAAATGTCCAAGCCTTCGAAATACACCTCGGTTTCATATGGTACCCATCTTGGCTAAATACCACTTCATTGCGGAGAATGATTTGACGTCCTCACCAAAGGACTTAAAATGCCATCAGCAGTAGTCTAGTGCGTTCGCCTCACGATAGTAAGCCATCAACATCCAGCCAACATCACCTAGCCAGCATTATAGCAACGATCACGTACAATGATCATACACAGAATGCCTATCACACATAACTGTGTATCTATTTTCATCATCCTTCCCTCCACAATACCCCTTAAACACACTATAACACATCAACTACATACCCCACTACTCTACCCTACAGATAAATCGAATGTCTCTTTCTCGTACATGCTAGCGAATCTCCTTTAGAACCACAAGGCTTTTTGTATAGCTTTTCTGGTCGCTTTCTCTATTAATCCGGAACCCGGGACCGGGCATGTTCTATAGTTCACCACGCTACCGATGCAGCTACGCAAACGAAGACTATTATTTGTGCACACTAAACTTAAGCACGGAATACATAAAATTAAGAATTCAAAGGATGTTTACGCATTCCGCAGCTTCTATGATTTTACCCCGTACAGAGCGATAAGTTGTTTACACATAAAAAATGGTGTTACCTACTCCAGAGTAGCTACCCGGTTTTTATGAGAAACGCTCGTCCAATCTCTAGCACTTTATAGCTAAGAATAGTCTTTTTCACCACCAAAGGAGTCAACATGCCATTGAAAGTAGTGCAGTGCATTCGCCTCATGTGCATAAAAAAATCCTAAATTGCATAGCCACAGACGCCGCGCCATACTCTATCATCATCGCGCCTAGTAAAACGCATCCACACGATCATTATAAAACTAATCGCTTTTATCAAAAAAAACTCGATGAGGTCCTTTTTAGACCTGTTCATGACCAGAAATGGGCCCCACGCTGGGCACAAAATATGTAACGGACGGACTGGTGGGCATCCGAAGATGCCCTTGGGGACGGAGCCTTAGGTAGCATAATGACCGTGAAGGTCAGGCCGTGCCATCTGGCAAAGAAAAAAGCCCCTCAACGAGCTAAGCAGCGACCTATGTTTGCTGTAGCTCAGTTCGGGAGACGTGGGCGGGGTTTTCGCCGCTCGTTGCCCTTTCCTTTATGTATTAACAAAAATTCATAGGCCTGGGGAAGACAACACAAACAAGGGAGGTAAAAATGAGGAATGTTAAAAAAAAATAGGGCGATAAGGATGGAATGGTTGGCGGACGGCGCAGATTTCCTCGCGTTCGCATCAAGGCCCAGGCGTAATGGGACCGTCGGCCTCTGGTTTCGTAGCACCGACAGACCCTTACTCATCAGGTGCTGCCATAGATCTGCCGGTGGAAGCAGGACAACCAGACCAGAATATGGTTCATTAGAGATTGTCGCCTGCCATCGACGCACAGTCGCGTCTAATAATACAAACCTCTAGACAATTAACTGTTTATTATGTGTACCAAGTTTAATGAAAATTGAAAGCATTTATAGACATACTCATCCCCCCTTGTTTCGCTTATGTACCATTAATGAATATACTCGCCCGCCATGAAAACTTCCATGGGTTCTCAAAGAAACTGATACAATAGTATCATTGGTGAATTCAGTAGTAGCTTATGAAATACTTCATGACACTCATTGAAAAACTCAACAGGCCGTCATCAGCTAAGTAGCTAACTTTTTCCCATGTTGCATCGAAGCAAAATCAACATCAACGGTTTTGATGTTTGCTCAATAATCTTCAAAATAAGCCAGGAAGATTGATGGATCTGTATTTCGAGCGGTGTCGGGCTCAAGTTCCGCCACAAATTAATATTTTTTTGTCACCTTGACGACTTTGTTGATTACGACCTGTTGAATTTGTCGGCGACTCTCATCAAGTATTTCATCAGCTACGCCTAATGAATTCGTCAATCAAATTCATATAGCAGGTCGTAAGTCCTATCATCATATACAACTCCTATCATCATATACATAGTTCGAAATTGCATAAATGATGTTCATCGCGCGGCTAGCCTAATCTTCATGATGATTTTCATCCAGGCACTCGCATTTAAGCAGGGTATGTACAAAACTTATTTTTAAGAAAATGTTCGTGAAGAAAAGTTAAGTTCACTTCCCAACTCGGAAGAAAATTTTCGTTATATTCGCTAGTCGAAGCATCACTTGTATATTAACAGCCACCGTGTAAAGTCACCGTGCCGAATCAATCGTCATCATCAAAATCACTAAAAAATCACGCTCAGTGGCCATGTTTGTTCGGTCACCGCTCTACGATCTAGGTTCTAGAGAATTGAGGTTCGATTCTTGGCTCGAACAAAAACTGCTTGTGGGTACTAATAGAACTCCCATTGCACTCCGAGCTTGTCAGTACATATAAAGACGGCGCGAATAGGAATTGCATGCTACCAACTACACGTCCTAGAAGTAGATATGCTATCGAAACGTCAACAAGGCATGGAAATGCAACAGATGTTGGCGTGGTCAAGCGAATTACCAAATGAAAATATTACTTACTGACGGGGAAAAAAAAATATACATAATGAAATGACGCAAATCCGTGAAATCACTTTTTAATTGCAATATTTTCACACAATTCACGATTCGTAAGGATTGCTCCTATATCTCTCCATACGAACTATTGCATCCCATTCGGCAGTAATTACATACTACCCAAACCCATCCATGTAAGGACTGAAGAATGCTCAGAACCCATGCATCCTAAGTGAAAGTTTACATATACTTATTGGTATACACAAGGTACGTAGAGGAATTCTATCCTAACTGCCTATCTACTTTCGACACAAAGTGTTAATACCCTTTCTTCCTTTGGGAATTCAGAGCTCTTGGCTAATACCTCGAACATCTAAAGCCTGATAATCCTAGTAAAGTAGCCCCCTTTTGATTCCAAAACTGAAATATGGGTATACGAAACGAAGTGGGTAGAAAATTTCATATGCAACACCGTTTGGGTACGTACAGTTTGGTCGTCCAGCCTTTTTTTTCAATTCAATGCTCGTTCGCCGGTAGTTCAATGCGTTGAAGTTGATGTTTCTTCCAAAGAATCCGATGATTCGAATCTTGTTGTGGCCACGGTTGTTTGTGATGTCATCCCCCTGACTGTTTGTGTTGGCATCCCGGTACGAACCCGCTAGCTCGGGCTTGATAAATCGGCACTTCATCCATAAAACTACCACGGCCATCATTCTAATCCTAAACGATTTTCGCAAAAGCTTTCAACACTTCAAAATTTTCAAAGAATGGTGTATTCTAAATGTTTCTATTTCTAAAGCCGGCCATACACTATCCGGAATCCCTGCCCGGAAAAATCAGGCCTTAAGGAGTTCCGGATCGTGTATGGCCGTTTCAGGCAGCCTTCAGGCGGCCGGACAGGCCTTTGGGCAAGTCGATGCACAATTGAAAATCGATCTTATCGCTAGAAATTTAAAGTATCAACGGATAGAACCGTTGAATTGAATTGTACGGCCGGTTAGGCCGTACCGGCCGCCTGACCAGAATGAATTTTTGCGGGAGTTTATTTCAATGTGTATTTGAAACTGGGTCATGGAAAGTAAAATGCCGTACAATCCAATTCAACGGATAGAAAGATATTAAATTTCTAGCGATCAGATCGACTTTCAATTGTGTATCCGGACGCCTGAAAGGCCTTTCGGATCGCCTCAAGGTCGCCTGAACCGACCATACAGGATCCGAAGTTTCTCAACGCCGGGCCTGATCAGTTTTACGGACAGGAATTTCGGATGGTGTATGGTGTAAGCTATCTTCAGGTAATCCGAAAGGCCAGGCCTAACCAGTTTTTCCGGACAGGAATTCCGGATGATGTATGGCCGGCTTAAATTGCAAATCTTAAAAACTATAGTATATGACCCTAAGATATTGTAGGTAGATTATGTCCAAACTTTTCCATTGTCATTCCAAAATTAATCTTCTAATGTTGTAATGTCCAACAAATTGTGATTATCCTTCTAATACTATCCAATTTTCTAAATCGTCTTGACCTATTATAAGCATTTCTATGTTCGTATCGGCTGTATCGTTCATCATGCCATTAGACCTAACGGTAGATTCAATTGAATGAAACCTAAGTACATACATACATACATAATACAGCTTGAGATCATGCACTGATAGAATAGAAATTGAATGTATCTAACTAAGTGATGAGTATCAACGCTTTTGGATGCGAACATCTTCAGATCTTATCTTATTGAGAACAGCACGACAAGACAGAGTTCTCTATCGGCAAAAAAGATCATCCATGTAAGTGTAAGGTGTTCAGATCGTGTTTTGCAAAAAGGCAATAATGTTTATGCTAGTGGTATTTTTGGTTTGTTCTGTAAATTTTTAAATCGGTGTCAGATGAAAGGTTAAAGGTGTCATTATAGAAAATCAAGGATTCTTGAGGTATATCATTCCCACGATCGATAGAAATTAAAGCAAGTCCGCAGAAAAACCGAGCAAAGCAACTTATCTGTGCTACTGCTACCCAGCAAGAAGTGTGGCTAACCAAGTAGTGTAGGCAACTGGGTAGCCAAAACATGAAAATCGTAGCCACCGCACGGGTGTTATGAAATGTTAAGGATAGGGTAATAAAAAAATCATCAATGTCACAGGTATTTTGCCAACTAACGGTGCTAAAATCAGCAACAGCCGGTTAGTATGGCTATTTGATTTTACGATTGAATAGTTTTCCTATGAATTTTTTTTTACTATTTTTTCAACATTTAAATAAAATTTTGCATGTCCGACCGGGATTCGAACTCGTTTTGTTGTGCTTCAGAACCCATCGTGCTACCACAGACTAATATAGAATGGCTTCCAAAAAATACTTTATAATCAACACCCTCCCAGCATGAAAAGTGGTTAACTAGGGTGGGTACGTACCTGGGTTACCTAAATCATGAATAAAGTAGCCCCCGAATAGCTGTCTACGTTGGGTACGTACCTAGGTTACCTAAATCATGAAAATTATAGCCCCCGTGCCTTGCATCTCTTGAAGTCCTATGGGCTGAGTGAAAATGGTGGGTACGCCAGGGTGGCTATTTAGCATAGCTAATTTGGGTAGTACGCGTTACCAGGGAATACGGTTTTTTTGCTGGGTACCTTATACACACTATGGCTGCGAAATCTGAACCCCGATTCAATATTCTGAAAACATGCTGAACATTTCGAAAGCCAGATCCTTCGAACGAATGTTTAGTGCGGTTTGTTAAAGACGATGTTAAGAACACCTTCCAACGTTGGACGCTTGATAGTTTGTAGCATCGTGTGGCCGGACGTCGACCTACGAGCTTCCAAAGTCAAGCGTCGAACGTTCGCATTGGTAGACGTTTGCCCTGCTCGCGAATTTTGTGCCCGAATCAAAGGAGTTCGAACGTTTCAATGATTGAATCAAACAATTGTCGGACCGCTGAGCAGAAACATTTGAAGCAAGCGCGGCTACAAGGCATGACGAACTTTGTGAATGTTTTGGAACCAACACAATGTGAAGGATCATCATCAATCATCGACCATATAAACTTTATGATAAATCGGTTAAGCTTTGTCCGTCTCTATGTCTATCTGCCCAACTGTTTCAATGCAAACTAGTTTCTCAGTTTTAAAGCTATCGTGCTGAAATTTTGTACATCGCCTTATTTCTATTGCACGCTGTATATATGCCGGAACCAACGGAATCAAACGACTATGTCAGCTATGCCATAGTAACATCCGGTCCAAAAATCGGTCTTTGTGAGAAAAACTTTTTTATTTCTAAGGAAATCTTCCTTAATTTCATATTATTCAAT
Source organism: Chloromyia formosa (assembly GCA_964017055.1). Classification (NCBI taxonomy): domain Eukaryota; kingdom Metazoa; phylum Arthropoda; class Insecta; order Diptera; family Stratiomyidae; genus Chloromyia; species Chloromyia formosa. Next base: position 48,925,889 of record OZ024814.1, read on the forward strand.
AATATCTTTTGCCAAATCAAACCCTGAGGCAGACGGAAACACACATGGATCGATCAGATGAAGAAACAACAACAATGCATTAATCTCGGCGATGATACGATCCAAGACCGACTGAGATTATACCGCCAAAATGGGCGAAGAGCCAACACCACAGGCGGAGCAACGCGAAGCCGCAGAGTGGTATGAAAGGGCAAGCAGAAGATCTTTTGCCAAATCAGATTCCCAAATTTCGTTGAAATTGGACTACTCTATCATATAGCTGTCATAGGAACGACCGTTCCAAAAGTTTTTGTTAGAAAAACTTTTTTATTTTTAAAGATATCTTTACCAAATTTCATATTAGTCAATTATATTTACCGCCAAATCACGTTCTAAATTTGGTTGAAATCGGCCCACTATTTCATATACCTCTCATAGGAACATTGAAATCGAAACAAGCTTTATTAGTAATTTCAAAGCGGAAAATGCACAATAAATCAATGCTGACCGAGAAAAATCTCCTCCGTTTGAATGCTGATTTGACCCAAAAAGATCCTCATGATTATCATTTTCTTCGATTCTTCTTAATTGCAAAAATTGGAAGCTACTTTTAACTCGTCTCATACAAAAACCAAGAATCGATTTGATTTACAGTGCCCTTGAGTTGACGTTGATTCCTTTATGTCCCTTATGCCCTTTATGCGTTTAAAGAACATATAAAGCATATGTTCTTTAAACGCACGATAGGTGCTTAAAAAATAATACATTTAAATGGTGTAAAAGTCAATATGGTTACCAAAAAATCACACATAACTAAAAGCAAAAATTAGTTACTATATTACTCCAATGAGTGGTGTAAATACATATTTATTTCATAAGATTAGTTTCACTCTTCTTCGGAAACACGCATCATCATATCAGTCAGTCGATAGCTTAGTACGCTGAGGCGTCAGTCCGATGTACTCTTCTTTCCAATCATGGGTTATCAAATCCCGCAGTGGGAATGGTTGGTATCCGAGGTTTTGCCGATTGAATAAAAATATCCAGTGATTTACCGTATGGATAATTTGTTTTAACCGTTTTGATGGATAATTTTTCATGCATTCGGGATACTTTGAAGTTCACCTAAAGGTGTAAAAATAATATCTGCATGGAAAGTATTTCATTTACAACGAAAAAACCGTCATAATGGCACACCGAATCGGTGAATTTTCGTCAGGTAATTTTTTACTGTGTATGTTCTATGCGTGTAGGGCTTTGAGAAGAATACTACTTGGTTGTACAACGGGGTTGGCGTTATTCTGTCACCGGCTTTACTTGGCAGCATCGTGAGTATCTCGAAGATAAGCGACCGCTTGATGAGTATCAAATTGGTTATCTGCGGAAGAGTGTGGAACGTCATAAGTGCCTACGCACCCCAAGTGGCTTTGCAGCAAAGTGAAAAAGAGGCATTTTGGAGCGACGTTGACACACTGCTTCAAAGTATACCAGATACCGAGCTGTTTTTTTTTGAGGGGGGCTTTCAATGGCCATGTGGGAGAATCGAACTATGATTACGAGGATCTCCATGGTGGGAAGGCTAGCCAATCTACAGATAGAAATGATGAAGGAAAGACTATCCTGACTATTTGCAGATCACACGGTCTGGTCATCCTCAGCACATGGTTCATTAAGAGCCAAAGGGCACCTGATCACATATAGCAGTGGAGCTCATGCAACGCAGATAGACTATCATCTGTGTCGAAATTTCATGAGACGTTGGGTGAAACACTGCAAAGTGATCTTGGGTGAATCTGCGGTCACCCAGCACCGGCTGCACCTGACAGAATTTATTTTGAAAGGAGGAACAAGACCGCAAGCAATCCCCAAGCCAGTCGAGAAAATCAAGTGGCATAATCTCAACAACGAATGCTTTGAATCTGTTGTTACTCCACTCATTGTTAAAATGAAGGAGTGGCTTCAATACAACACCAAGCTCAAGCAAAGGCGATCGCAGCCGAGAAGTTCTATCAGGAACTAGAAGATCTGACTGCCGATAAAATATCGTCATTGCAAGTGAAACCTAAAGACAATGCCAGGATTTATAAGGTCGCAGCCCAAAGGAGAAGAAATGCTCGAGAGATTCAGGCGCCAAAGTACGTTGAAGACTCACAAGGAGTGCTACTGGTTGAAGACACAGCAATATCTGTAGCAGAATGCGTGAATACTTTGACGAACTTTTGAATGAATAATTTCCGCGAGAAGATTTTCAAGCTGTGGAGCCAACACTACTGATATCGCCGATTTTTCAGTGGAGAAGGTGATGAAGGCAATGATGCAGATGAAACGCGGAAAGGCAGTCGGACCGGACAAAATACCCTTGGAATTTTGGTTGAAGATGAATCATGTCGGGCTTAGATGGCTCAATGTTCTTTTTAACAAAATTAAAAGAGGGCAACCGATGCCTGACACTTTCACTCCCGTTTTATAAAAATAAGGGCGACTCACGGAAGCTCAACAACTATAGGGCAATTAAGTTAACATCTCACACATTAAAGACTTACGAGCGAATTGTCTGTAATCGGTTGAAAAAGATTGTACGGTTGGATGACAATTAGTGCGGCTTTGTGGAAGGTCGGTCCACAGTCGATGCTATTCAGTGCATACATACGTGTCACGATGGAAAAGCACCGTGATGCACGGACGGACTTGCACTTTGAGTTCATCGATTTGGAAAAAGCCTTCGACAGAGTTCCTCGTGATCTGATATGGGTGGCCCAAGAGCACTTAAGGTCCCCGAGGCATATATGAAGATGATACAAGACAGGTATGATGGGGCAACCACTAAAGTCAGATGCACAGCTGGTGAGTCTGAAGAGTTTCCGGTTAAAGTCGGAGTTCACCAAGTCAGTGTATTAAGTCCTTTGCTCTTCAACATCATCATGCTCTATCTATTAACACTATAATTTCTGACGGTCTGGAAATATCCCTTCTCTTCGCCAATGGCATTGTCCTGGGTAGCACAGACAACGTTGCTTTGCAGGCTGCACTGAATACGTGGTGTAAGATACTGGAGGATCATGGACTGAGGATTAGCATATCAAAGACTGAGTATCTTTGCTGTCCTTTCTCAGATCCAGAGAGACCGATACCAGATATCTACATTAAAGGAGAGCAGCTGGAGTCCTGTACAAGGTTCAAATACCCGAACTTGCTGTGATGACGACATCAAACATCGCATCAGTGTTGGTTGGATGAAGTGGCGAGAAAATTCTGGAGTTTTCTGCGACAAGAAAATGCCACGAAAGCTTAAGGGCAAGTTGTATAAAATGGTCGTATGTCCCGCGCTCATGTATGCGTCTGAATGCTGGACTATGTATAAGACATACGAAAGCAAAATGACTGCGACTGAGATGAAAATGCTACGGATGTCAGCCGGTGCAACCAAAAAGGACCGCATCAAAAGTACCCACATTCGAGGTAGCTTGTTTGTTGGGCAACCGATCACTGAAAAGCTCAAAGATCGTCGTATGGATTGGTATTGCCATGTTCTAAGGCGTCCGCCTGAGAACCCTGTCATAAATGCAATATCAATGAATGTTCCATTTGCTGGGGCCAAACCCCGAGGCAGACGGAAACACACGTGGATTGACCAGATGAAGAAGCAACAACAACGCGTTCATCTTAGCGATGATACGATCCAAGACTGAGCTGCCTGCAGAAGGAAGCTGAGATTATACCGCCAGAATGGGCGAAGTTTCAACACCACAGGCAGAGCAACGCGAAGCCGCAGAGTGGTATGAGAGGACAAGGAAGAAGAAGAGCACCTGGTTGTACATACATATAGGTATATACGAGTACATAGCTGAAACATGTTTTTTCTTCTCTCATGTTATCATTTTTATTATTGCCCCTTATTATCAACTTTATAACAAACTAATTAATTCGATACATACTACGGACAATTGTATTCAATTTACCACCCACTCCCAACTATTATCCGCGTTTTATCTCCTCGTTTAATAAATTGTACTTCAGCAATGTCTGCAACGCATAGAATTAATATGTGCCTTCATAGAAGACCGCTTCTTTGTAGCAGCACAGAACAACATTACACGCACATACACTAACAACATTATCTTCGATAATTCGCGATGGACAGCTGTGGCGAAAAAACAAAATTTTTTCTTTAAGTGACTTTTCATGAAGAAATATTTGCAATTCGCTGCATGAAATTTTTTCTTTCTTTCAGTTGAGATTTGAAGGCTGACTAGCCCAGGACACAGTCTAAACGAAGGAAATATGTACTCCATTTTCTCCTAACTTCGCATTCCGATATTCTGTTCCGTATCGTTTCATTTGCTGCGTTTTATTCAACAGTCCAGATCAGAGCAGAACAACTGGTTTGAAAAAAACGATATAGAACATATTAGAGTTGCGAAGAGGAAAATGGAGTGTGTCTCTGCTTTGAGTGTGTTTTGGTTTAGTTAGCACTCAAACGTCAACGTAAATTCTTAGTACAAATACGGTCTGAAAAATTTCCTTTAGACAGCAAAATTTTAAAATACTATTGCATATAATTACACAAATTTAACACTTTATTGTCAGGAAATGAATTCCATGTGGTTCCCAAGCTGTATAATGGCTGCTACATACAATGGGCCATGATTGGCAACTGGAAGCCATTGTCATCGATTATCTACGCGTATAGTAGTTAGTGGCTATGTCGTTCGGTAGCAAATGGCTCCGAAAGCAATTATGAGCCAATTCCTGGCAGTCTTTGTCGCCACAAACCGCTATCTGGCCAGATTCACGATAGCAACTGACAGCGATGGGCCATTGTATGTAGCAGCCATAAGAGAACTGCATTGTCCGCAACGAATTCGAGTATTTCAACCTTATGAATTCGCCTTCCGAACGAAAATCCTGTACCAGCTGCTCATCGCGAGTTATCGTGTATAGTGTAATGCGTGCAATAGTTGTCCTGCTCTGATCTTGACTGTTGAATAAAACGCAGCAATTGTTACTTATTCCCATCTGTGCTGTTCTAATACAAAAAAAAAACTCAGCCAGTTATAGTCTCGGAAGCTTTTAATGCGTTAAATGATGGACGTGAACATACTCTATTCGTTAAGCTGGAAGTTAACCGAAGCGAACCGCAGTAATCCCCTGCAATTAAAATGCATAAAATCACTATGAAGCCTTTTGATTTACCGGGTGCTTGCTGTGTCTGAACTAACCACCTTACGAGCACACACCCACACAAACCACTAAAACCAACAGTGCCACCACCAGACCAGAAGCACACACCGCACCAAAGAACATGTAGAACATGTATTCTGGGATTTATCAATGTGCTGCATCACAAACAAGGAAAACGCATCATAAAAAAAAGTGCATAAAGCAACAGTCTTTCAATAAATGTATGATGGATTGGATTCATTTATTTCACAGGCCTCGTTATTTTCCTCCTCAGCGTTGATTTTATACTGCTATATCTGCAAGAAGGCATAAAGTAGAGTACAAAGTATAGTTTCTTGAAGTTACTACACTTAACCCTCGAATTCTTACCGTGCAACAATAAAAAACACGACCTGATATAGATTTAATTTGGCCACGCCTTGGCAATCATAAATTATTTATGATGAGAAATGAATTAAACTTTTGATGGATGAATCTTTGAATGTACGTTGAAAACGTTGAGTGCAGTCTTTTGTTGGTTGTTAAACTTTTATTATTAAAATGTGGGCATCTTAAATTACATATTAGCAGCAATTAGAGAATAAAGCCTCAAAACTTTGAGAATTTTTCAGTGAAATTGGAATTTTTGTGACATTTGGTTGCATTCTGCACATGAACTTAGGATGAGTCTGTAGATTAGCTTGGCAACACATCGAGCATTTTTTTGCTACTCGAAACATGGTCGTTTGAGGTTCAAGCCCCTCAACGGGACAAATAGCAGCCCGTATCAGCTATTTGGAATTATTGTCCGATAAATTCATAACTGGAAGATGAGTGCCGTTTAGCGTTTATCTATATGATAAACTTTAACTAGACATCGAGAAAACGGCCCTTAGTGGTTTCGTACGGATAGAAGCACTCATCAGGTTTTGCATCTGTAATGAACCATATTATGGTCTGGTAGTGCTGCTCCCACCGGCAGATCGAAGCAGCACCTGATGAGTAGTGATCTGTTGGTGGTAGGAAACCAGAGGCCGCGGGTCGCATTACACCCGGACCCAGGTGCGACCGCGTGGGCGTCTGATCCGTCCGCCAACCATTCCATCCTTATCGACTTTTTTTTTATTCCCCACATTTATCTCCCTTGGTTGTGTTGTCTTCTCCAGGCCTATGAATTTTTGTTAATGCGTAAAGGACAGGGGCAACGAGCGGCGAAAGTCCCGCGCACATCCCCCGAACTGAGCTACAGCAAGCATAGGCCGCTGCTTACCTCGTTGACGGGGCCTTCTTCTGCGCCAGATGGCACGGCCCGACCTTCACCGTCATTATGCTACCTAAGGCTCCGTCCCCACGGGAATCTTCGGATGCCCACCAAACCGTCCGTTACACATCTTTGCAGCTATCCGTGTGCAAGACGACCACGAAAGTGTTAGAATTCTGTTAATATTAGTTAGATCATTAGGCCTGTGTTTTTTAACAGCAATGCAGAGCAGAGCAGGCTAACACCAAACAATTACACTAAAAATTTAATCTGAGCAGTTCCGGATAAAAGCTTATTGCAAGAATGTGGCTCCTTTAGTATTGAAATGCAGGTGGCGCAGGTGTCGAAGCTTTGTGGCGACTCCGCACACCACTCTTATCACTAAGGCGGCGCTGTCATAATCGAAGTGAAAATTCAGATGACACTTGTCTGTCAAGATTCGCAAATGACACACGCATTCTTGCATTTATTTGTTATCTTTCGTAATAATAAAGTAGTCATTGTTAAGAACACGTCCTACAATTATTTGAGAGGAACTGTTGTGACCTTAGGAATACCATTCGTGCAACTGTTGCCCATGCCGCCTCAGCTTTCGGGCAGTTTACAGTTTTGGAAGCACATAAAATTCATTTTCTGTCAATAAAATATTCACTTTGTGTAATTATATGGAATGTAGTCCGGATGGCGCAACGATTAGCACGTTCGCCTTCAACGCACTGGGCCCCGGTTCGATTCCGGGGATTTACGTGTCGGACTATGAGCCCACTCAGCTGTTAAATGAGTACCCATTATGGGGTAAATAACTCGGTTGAGCGTATTGATGATCACATACCTCTGCACAAAAACCGTCACGATCTAGAAAATGAGATGATGCTAACTCATCTCGAGGCCGTGGTTCAAATTGGACTGTTGCGCCAGCTATTTATTTTTAATTATATGGAATAATAAACATACAAAATGATTCTGCTGCCTGAAGAAAATTTATCCGATTGTGTATGTACTAAGGATTTAAGTTTCCTCTTAAAATTTTAGTTGACGTTTGAATGCTTACTAAACCAAGACACACTCCCAGCAAAGACATGCTCCGTTTTCATGTTCGCTACTCTAATCTGCCCTCGATCGTTTTTTTTTGCCGCTCATCCTGCTCTACTCTGCTCTGTACAAAAAAAAGCAGCTATTATTCAGAATGTCCCGCGTTGGGTGGGCAATACTAATAGGGGTTATTCCACAGTTTGTTTGAGGAAAAACGGTACTAATAGAATTGGCATATCTTCAACCGTTACCGAGATATAACTGTTTTTGTGAATGTCATCAAAAATCGTGACATGCCAAACAAAATCAAAATTTTCCACTTTCCCAATCATGGGATCTGACATCACTTTTTTAAACTACATAAAATTTCATATAAAACGGCTTTTTCCCTATTGCGAAATTCACCGTTACTTCAAAGATACAACAATCCAAACTTTGAAGAAATTTCAAAATCAGTTTTTTCATCGAAAATTGAAAAGATAATATTGTAATGGTACTTTGAGTTGACAATTCTGCAAAGTTAACAAAAGTTGCCCCATTATTTGCTTTCAAACGGCATGTAAAGATTAAGGACTTAGATTTGAGAATTGGCGAATGTTTTATATTTAAGGGGATTAGTTTTATTTCGGAAATAGAATTTTACTTTTCTCACGATGAAATTGGTATAAGATTATTCCATCCTAATTTCTGATTTTTTGGCAGTTATAGGCCTAACAATAAAAATCTATCAGTTCGAGAACTCACTTTTTATATATGAAAAATATCGTATTGCATTAAAATGAATTAAGAAATTAGCATGGAACCTTCGTAGAGCGATGTGATTAAACGAAAAGAGTTCAATAACTCAATTTTTGAAATAAAACGAGTATCTTATACATGCGAAGATTCTAGAAAAATTATTGTTTTCAATTTTAATTGTTAGTCCTATAACTGCCAGAAAGTAAGAAATTATGATGATCTTATAACAATTTCATCGTAAGAATCAGTTTTTGAAATAAAATGAATACCTTAAGCATGCGGAAAATTTAGATACGAAAATTTTAAAAATCAAAACAAAAATTTCCCTTTCTCGGAGCTACAGCTTATTATTTATTTCTTTGATTTTTACGGAACAAGTTCTAAATCTACATATGTATATAAATAAAAATCAATCCATTTTTTGTGAGTACCGAAATGGTGCCTAAACTACTGAGCCGATTTAGATGAAAATTTCACAGTTTGTTCGAATTAGCTGTCTGCGGGTTTTGATGCTGGTTTGCGAAAAGCCCAAGAAGGATAATATATACCAAAGTAAAACACACCATTTAATGGCCCATAAAAACGATCTTATCAATTCGTTTCATTACTTCCAACAGAATGCTTAGATGAATTGTGGGTTTTTTGTCAAGTGGTTCGCAGTGCAAGCCATCCAGTATGCTTAATTCAATAGGAATGAACGGTTGGTGTTGTTTGTGTCAAGTGGTTCGCTATCCATGCCAGCCAGAAGGCATAGTTGAAGGAGCGAATCTTAGGTGTGTACATGCTGATGGTCAACAAGCAAGGGTATATTTGCGGGTCAAGCTGAGTATTATTGGGTCGATTTAGATGAAAATTTCACAGTTTATTCGAATTAGCCCTCCGAGGGATTTGATAGTGGTTTGCCAAAAAAAAAGTAAAAGGATAATATACCACAAGGAAACATACCATTTAATGGCCCATAAAAGATAAAGCAACACTAAACACTTATCAACTCATCTCATAACTTCGAAAAAAATTCATAGACGAGCGGTTGGTTTTATCTCAAATGGTTTGCCGTGCAGATCAGTATATCAAATATAATTGAATGGGACTGAACTGTAGTTTGCGGTGCATGTCTGTAAGACTAAGGTTAGTTTTCACCTAAATTCTATTGCGTAAAAGTATTTACGAGAAGGCCGACCAAAGGGTATCTTTCCATCTTTGGGAAGAAAGTGCGCTATGTGGTCTCCTCATATTGCACATAAATTAGTTATGCGTTTGTTTAGACAACGCATATGTAGTGTAGACGTATTCTTTTCCTTACTCTTTCTAAAGTAAGAAGGATACGTCGCGCGAGTAGTTTAAGTTGACTTGGGTCAGTCTTGTGTCCAAGTCAGTGTAGTGTGGTGATAGTTAAATAGTTAAAGAAAAGAAAAACTAAAAGACATAGTGAATTGTGGTTTGAATAGATTGATAATTTGGTAAGTAGACTTACTGAGTGCTAGATATAATTATAATAGGTAGTGCATGAGCCTGTAGCATGGAATCTTAAATTAACTACTCCTTATTTATCAAGTGATGTAAACTAATTGTGCTCGTGAGAATCCTCCCCAGAGGGTGTGATCGCGTCTTTGTTTTTGTTGTGGCAAGCCGATATGTCATCTCCTGATGATGTTGATGATATATTGGTAAGAATTACCGTTTGATGTGTTTGACTGATTGGCAGTGTGATTGGCGGGATCCCAGATCATTTTGTAAGAGCCGGGCCCGTAGCGATTTACCGGTTAGGCTGGGGGAGTCAATGGTTCGATTGGCGGGATCCCAGATCGCTATGTGAGGTCAAGGTTTAAATGATTTACCGGTTAGGCTGGGGGAGTCAATGTTGTGATACACTGGCCAATTAGTATGGCTGATGTAACCCAGATCACTCTGTAAGAGCTGTGCCCGTTGCGATATACCGGTTAGGCTGGGGGAGTCAATGGTTTGATTGGCGGGATCCCAGATCGCAGCGTGAGGCCGAGCCTTGAGTGATTTACCGGTTAGGCTGGGTGGAGTCACACATAAGTTAGTAATTATAAATATGTACGTAAATGTGAGAACTGTTAAATAACGAGTAGTAGAGGTAGAATTCAAGCTCATTGGTTGCTTTTAATATATTTGCAGGCTCGGTCCACCATCGACACACACCCGATCCAACCTCCTGACGATGTTAGTACATATATGCTGGTATATGTATGTGTATTTGAATAAATGGATATCATCAAAAAAAAATCGTGTATGGATATTTTTCTGACCATATTTTAATATGGTCTTACATGTCAGACAGAATGCATAGTTTAACATACTATATGTATTGATCAGACTGCATACTTGAAAGTATCCATTTATCTTAAATGGGGTTCACACTATAGCCAGATTACTTCATCTGCGCTAAATCTGGATGTGATGAGTTTAAAATTGTATGCATTTGACAGTTTCAGATTAAGTAATCTGGCGCAGATGAAGTAATGCGGCTATAGTGTGAACCCTATTTTAGGTGTGTACATGCTGGTGGTCCACAAGTAAGGGGATATTTCCGAATCGAAAGACAGACACAATAGCTAAGTCTTATGCATGTCAACTCAATCATTGGTCAGGATGCTAGAAAAGACCATTCAGGTTATGTCCTAGGACTGCAATTGGTTAGATAATGAATTTAAAAACAAGGAACAACAAACTTCTACATTCACAGATATTTGCGGAAAGTTTTAATAAGACCAACAAACCATTCTTAGGCCCGTTTTATCAATTACCTGTTAACCTGCCTGTTAGCTAACAGGGACTTATTTATCAAAAGCCTAAACCTAGGAAGAGCCATTCGACGGGGTTTTCCGAACATAGCGCAGAACTTCAAAAACCATAATTGGCTGAGCGAACGAGCCATATTGGCGGCGAAAAAAAAAATATCGATGATCTTAACGGGACCATTCAAAATTTCATTCCGGGACAGTTATTTTCCTTCAAATTGGTTGACACAGTTATTAACCAGGATGAAGAAGTCAACAGAATTTTTGAATTCGCTGGAATTGCCCGGATTATCACCGCACAATTTGCAATTGAAAGTAGGCTCAGTCATCATCATGTTGCGTAACACGAATCAATCTCGACTGTGCAATGGAACGAGACTGGCTGTGAAAAGGCTTATAGCCGCCATTCATTATGCGATCCGTCGCCCGATCGATCGGCCGATGGATTGCCACAAAATATCAGCTGATCAAAATTATATGGAACTGTCAAACAAATCGTCAACGATAAGCGCATGGACAACTGTATGTCGCGTGTCGGGGAGCCATCATCTTTGTTTGTTTACGCGCCGGAAAATAAAACGAAAAACGTAGTTTATCACAAAGCTTTGCATTGAATGTTAACATCATTTCTCTTCCATGTAAATAAGAGACATTGAATTCACCAAATGGAACTCAAACTGTACGATCTCAATGAATTTGAGTTGGATGGTTGATTGGGATTCATAATCACTTATAAAGAGTTATTTATAATCAAATCAATTTTAGGTGGTTCGAAGTTCACCGGGTCATCTATACTATATCTATAAAAATGGAGTGTATGTTTGTTGGTTTTTTCTGGCCACACGGTTCGACAGTTTTTCATGAACATTACTACTCACCTCTCACACCTCCTCTTTCTCCCGCCATTAGCAAATAAATTGAGCAAGACGAGTGGGATCAGCTAGTATTAAAATAAAGTATTAGTTTCGTTTGTGTTTTCTTTTGACTATTCTAGCTCGCGTGGTTTTTCAGTTATTGCGTTTCTAGTAATATGAGATCGACGTAGTAATAGTCGACTTGTTCTACATCAAAACCAAGTTTTTCCCCTTAAATATGAAACATTCGCAAATTTTCAAATCTAAGTCCTTAATCTTTACATGCCGCTCGAAAACTAATATTATATGAATTTTTATTTTACACATATACTCATAATTCTGCGTTAAACGATGCCTATACCCTATATGCTATCGCAAATGTCAAAATCCATAAGAAAACCATAAGTTCCTTGTGAAAATGTTGTGTTGATTATGTCCAACTTCACTTTGGTTAGACAGGAGCAAAATGCTTCAAGGGTAATCTGATATTTGTTAGATCTTTGTCTTTGCACTTACCATTTCATGGGCATACGGGCATAGTCTACATAAATTGCTTGGCTGCCATTCTGTGGACTCCGTAATTCCACAAACGAGCTGACTATCTTTTATTGCCATCAAAATCACACAAAGGTCAACCACAGTAGCCACTGGTATTTTTTTCCTAAGTACGTATGTTATGTACGTACTCATATGTAATACGAGAATATCCTTTCCCCAAGAGTATAATATCAGTATAAATGTATATAGGTGAAGATACACGTAAGTACACGGTGTTTAACATTTTTGTGTGAACTTGGTAGTCCTTACAAGCTTGTTATGGGTTGATGAGGCGTGTTATCAACGGCCGCGCTCCTACGAGTCAACTGATCCGGATTTAGTGTGGTAGATGTAAGTAGCAGGATATTTGTGACTTAGAAGGAGGGAGTCGCGTCGACTGGTTCAGACTTATGTGGTTTTCAGAGGGAAATTGAAAGGGGGAAAATTCGGATTCCTCTCCCCAGACCATGATTTCTAAGCAAATATATCTCAATACGACATGAGAGCGAGAATAGGAAGAAATGGGCAATTAGTATTGGACTGCAAAGGGCGGTCATTCTGCTCTGCTCATTCGATTCCTATGAAGATGCCTCAGCATAATTCGGGTTCAAACACCGTCTCTCTCTTTCACTTACGGATACACAATGCTTTTCATCTCTGTCACACTGTTCCAAGTTTTAAACATGTTTACGTTTTTACGAACCTGCCCACCGTTCTTAAGAGAAACTGCTGTTGGCTGCCATTAACATTAATGGATGCACATAATACGAGTAGATACGTGTTTGTTTAATATGAATTTGTATTATATTCTAAACGAGACTTTTCGCAGTTGTCATTGTTTGTACTTGGGCTTGGATAATGAACATTATATGTCTAATTAGCGGTTCAGTGCTTTGTGTAAATTAAAAGGATAATTGAAATAACATGAATTTAAGCTATGAGATGCGAATGGATTAAAAATGGATAAAGTTCTGGAATTAGAACCTCGAAGAATGGAATTATTGGACTTCAACGACCGTTGAACGATGAAAGTTTTCGAAAGACGTGTTTTTTTTGGGAATTTACCGGGTTTGGGGTAAAATAACACACGCGTTACAACAACATTAATCTGGATAGCTTAGTAGGGTGGCTACCCTACACTCGATAACCCCTCGATAGCTTCCACATGCATGACACATAGATGGCCTTAGTGTAGTGTGGAATCTAACATGTTGATGTTCGCACGCTTGTGTTTTTGTCAATCAGCCAAGTTCATTGATAAACTAATATTAAGTCTTGCTCTGATAGGCCCATGCCTATTATGAAATAATATACATATTTCCAATCATCATCGTGGCGCGACAGCCCGACGTCGGGCCTTGTAATCCAATCCAATAGGATTACTAAAAATATCAATAGGAAAAAATAAAAAGGAGAAAAAAAGGTAAGAATTTGCTGGAGATCGAACCCCCGACCCATTTTGACAGAGCTACACTTGTGACTGTCACTGAGAAAGAAGATGTTGGAATGATGTTTGTTACGTTAGAGCGGTAAGACGAGTTTATAAACGTCCACCGTCGCAATAAATACACGATCCGCTAATCAAACTGATATTTCATCCGAATTTGTAATTTATTTTCCCGACATATGAAGTGCACCACTTGACATCAGGGTAGACAACTTGACGATTCGAAATTTAACCTGGATGCTAGCCTATATCGTTTTTTTTTTGCGTAACCAGGGCAGGGACCCTACACGGCTACGCAAAAAACGCGCCCAATGTTTATGTTCGTTTGAAGTTCCTCGACAAACACGCAATCAGAAACAGATGTAATGACCCCCCCCCCCCCCCCTTGTCAAATACTTTGCCTTCGCAGTCACTTTAACTAGGGGCTAGCTTGAACATTTATATCGGTCTATTAGCTGTTTTCGTGAAAGACGCTTTAACTTTAACAACAAATTCTTGTAAATTTCGTGAAGAAAATTCGTTTAAGCACATCCAGTGTGCATTGCCTCATTCTTTCGTGTATTGCTTGTGGTGACCAGAAGTCCCCGTTTACAGGAACATCTTCTGTGTCCCCGTTTTTACGAAAAAATACCACAAATGTCCTGTGTTTAACCAAACAGCTGAATGTACTTTTCCCATCCTTTTAGTGTAAGTCGACAACCAATTCCAAAAAAACGAAACTTAAGTTCGCTATTTTCTATCGAGCCGCACCTCCGCCTTGTAAATGCTACAGTCATTTAGGGTGTTGGATGGATAGGTTGTAGGAAAGTTCTGGTGAGTGAACTGCTGCTCCTACACCAGTTTCCATCTTTGAGCCATCAGTGTAGAGATTTTAAGATCTTCAAGGTTTTTGTTCGCCTGTTGCGCATAATCATAATCATCATCATATCATTATTGAGAGGTTCCTATTGAAAGACGTCACTGGTTTTATATAGTCAGTGGGCTCGGCTGGTAGTTTAATACTTTGACGACCATACGCTCTTATTCTAAATTGTCCTGTTTCCTCGAGTCTCAGGGCATATTCAGACGCTGCATTTACTAGAAAGAGATTAATTGGGGGTCGATATAAGAGAGTCTTTATAGAGTTCCTGGACGTGGTTCTCATTGCTCCAGTGATACCCAGACATCCGAGCCTCTCAATCCTTTCCACTTTTTGTTTATTGGTGTTCGTGCCAAGTGCAGTCCACCCGACTAGGATTCCATTCGTTAGAATCGGCCTAGCGACAGCTGTGTACACCTAGTGTATCTCACTTAGTTTCAACCCCCGCTCCTGAACGAGCAAACTCTTGCAGGTTTAAAGAACGAGGGTTGCTTTCATTGTTCGTTTTTCGATGTCGAGTTTCCAGGTAAGTCTACTGTCAAGGATCAGCCCTAAGTACTTTGCATGAGTCGTCAAAGTCAACTCGGTGACACCCACCCTTTGGAGGATGAAGTCTTGTATTTTAGTTCTCCTTGTAAAGAGAACCAATTCAGTCTTTTGTGGGTTAACACTTCGCCCTACCTTGCCTCCCCATTTCAGTAGCTTACCTAGAGCCATTGTTGTGAGGTCCGGATAGTACAATTGTAACCTTTCCAGATACCAGTATTACTATATCGTCTGCATATACTCAATTGCCCTAACCCCTTGTGGGGCATAGCGCGTCAACTGTTCCATGTGGCCCAGTTGACGTTTCGTTGGCATAAATTGGTTTCAGAGAATGCAGATGCGCCTCCTGCACATCCATGGCCACGAATGTCGTCGTGGACGGAATTCGAACCCGAAACGCCGGTAGTCAAACATGAGACTGATGCCTCAACACACTGCGCTGCAGGTCACGCGTATGCCTATCGATTCAAGAGCTTTTAGTAAAGTGTTGATCACAAGTACCCATAGAAGTGGTGATAACACCCTCCTTGTGGCGTTCCCCTTCTGGCTGTTTTTGTGGTCTTGGCAAGAAAATCTAAAATCGCCGTGTTTGTGACGTTAATGAAAGCTCTAGCTATGTTCAGGAAAGTACCGAGTGTATATTCTGTGTATTGCAGAATATTTTCAATGGTAGAAACTACTTCATGCAGAGCTGTTTCCACCGGTTTCCCTTTTAAGTATGCGTGTTGTGTATTTAATAGATAGCCGGGATCGAGCGACTCTCTAATATACCCGTCCAGTATATTCTCCATGAATTTCAACATGAATGAGGTTAGACTGATGGGCCGGTATTAATTGGGTTGTTGTGACTGCTTTTACCAGTTTTGGGTATGAACACAACGCAAGACTCTCACCAGGCGTGAGGCATAAATCTCGTTCTGATGCAGCTTTTGAAGATAGCGACAATCCAAATTGCTATTGAATCCGCAGCTTCGCAGGTATGATCTCATCAGATACAGGTAATTTGTAAGGGTCAACTGAGTTTATGGCTCATTTTACCGGTTTGATGGTAAAGAGCCCTGGAATGTTGCTGCGGTTTGTATTGTTTCGCACCGTTGTTGTCTGTGGATGAATGGGTGGGCTTTCGCAGTCGGGAAAATGAGTAATAGGATGCAATAGTATAGTAAAAAGCTTTTAGCTTTTTTTATGTTCGCTAGTTCGCGTTCAATGTAGCAACTACACACATGAGTTTAACGAAAACGTCACGATCACAATGCCAGGATGACATCTCGTACGTACATATGTATGATGATGTTAATGAAGAAAGAAGAGAATATAAGCTCAATATCAGAAAATAAGTTTCTTCAAAATGTTTCTATAACTGGGACTTATAAAACCCGGCTGCTAGCCGTAACAAAGTGTTGAAGTTGAAAGCACTTTATACGACTCAGCAAAGAAGTTCGTTAGGGGGCATAAGACCTTTTCCATAGTCCTCCACGTGGGCGCCCTCTGGTAACAGCAGTGTGTCAAATCGCTGACCGCCAAGTCATAGCAATAAGAGAGTTTGGAAAAAGGCAGATAGCTGTAGCCTGAATGGCTGACCAACACCTAAAGCGTCTCAGGTTTAGTAGGATGAAATGAAAGAGAGAGCGAGAGAGAGCTATCTCCGAGGCCCCTGAATGGAGTTGAGCGATGTGCTGACAACTCGTCCTTGTAAAAACCACTCCACGTCAAGAAACCTGGAACAGAAGCCTCGGATTGGACGGCCAGGCGGCCAAGGCCCGACGTCGGGCTGTCGCGTCACGATGATGATGAAAGAAGTTCGTTGAACTTTTTGGGTTGGTTTGGCGTAAAGCCATTTCCTAAATGTG
Organism: Chloromyia formosa; assembly: GCA_964017055.1. NCBI lineage: Eukaryota > Metazoa > Arthropoda > Insecta > Diptera > Stratiomyidae > Chloromyia > Chloromyia formosa. The sequence continues at coordinate 48,942,917 of OZ024814.1, forward strand.
TTGGAAAGTCAGAAATTACAAAAACACCAGAAATCTATTAAGCTTAGGGTGAACTCAAATCATACCTTTCAATCTGCGTCTTAAGGTCCCTATAGACTTTAAAGCATGCTTCACAAGTTTGCTTTATCAATCTTGCAGATCAAGCATACTTGATCATGTGAATGAGGTCAAGTTATCTGTTCATGTCTGCTTGAACGTCTGTAGCACTGGAAAAATACTTTAACGTATCTTCAACAGGATATCGTGGTGGAAAAACTGATCAGTCTGACCGATAGTACGCCTCTCGAATGGCGTCCTCTACGGGAAGTGCTATCATGACAGTGACTGGCAAAGAGCAATACTATAAGCAATGCCGCAAAATTTCGACATAATTGTGTACTCCTTAAGCGGCTTGAGTTTCTTCTGTATCCTATTTAGCTCAAGTCACGTATCGCTGTCCCTCCAGTGTGCTATGGCTTGCACAAAATTGATGATGATATTTTCCTTCGTATCGCATCATGTGTTGGCATCGTATCGCTTCGACTCAGTGTTGGGGATGCTCTGGTGTTGCCGTACCCTAAAGTTTGACAATAATCAGGTTCGAGGATGATACAGTGGTGTTTGCGTGGATCGATGTACTTCGTCACGTTGTAAAACACGAAGGATCAACTCGGTTTTTCGGAGAAATGTACTGAGGTTATGTTTTGTGCATACTGAATAATACCAAATTAGGCTACGTACGAGTATATCGTCACTGAGTTCCTCGTGATCCGATATGGGTGGCCCTAAGAGCACTTAAGGTCCCCGAGGCATATGTTAAGATGATACCAGACATGTAGGATGGAGCAACTATAGTATTTCCCAGTTGTTAATCCGTATCCCAAATGAAAAAATCCCTATCCCAAATGAAAAATAAATAAATAAATAACTGGCGCAACAGTCCAATTTGAACCACGGCCTCGAGATGAGTTAGCATCATCCCATTTTCTAGATCGTGACGGTTTTTGTGCAGAGGTATGTGATCAGAAACACGCTCAACCGAGTTATTTACCCCATAATGGGTACTTATTTAACAGCTGAGTGGGCTCATAGTCCGACACGTAAATCCCCGGAATCGAACCGGGGCCCAGTGCGGTGAAGGCGAACGTGCTAACCGTTGCGCCATCCGGACTACAAATGAAAAAACTCCTTCCCAAATGAATTAAACTTTTTCCCAATATAATTAAACTATTTCCCGATATAATTTAAACAGAGTGAATTTATATGTAGCTTCCGATATGATAATGATGACTCCCCACACGCCAATCCACGAACAAAAAAATACCTTTTTTTCACCTTTTTTTCACCTTTTTTGCATCCTTCCAGTGAATATTTTTTTACGCAAATTCGAATTTGGCCTCTTTAAGGAGGTGTCTGTGACGATTCCATTTGTAAATTTTACCTCCTGATTCCGCAGTACTTACAAATAGGAATTCAGAAAGTACTAAAGTTAGATGCACAGCTGGTGAGTTTGAAGAGTTTCCGGCTAAAGTCAGAGTTCACCAAGGCAGTGTATTGAGTCCCTTGCTCTTAAACATCATCATGCTCTATTTATTAACACTCATCTCCGACGACCTGGAAATATCCCTTCTCTTCGCCGATGACTTTGTTCTGGGTAGCAAAGACATTGTTGCTTTGCAGGCTGCACTGACCAAGTGGTGTAAGATACTGGAGGATCCTGGAGTGAGGACTAGCATACCAAAGACAGAGTATATTTGCTGTCCCTTCTCAGAACCAGAGAGACGGATACCAGATATCTACATTGAAGGAGAGTAGTTGAAGTCCTGTACAAGGTTCAAATACCTGGGCTCGATGGTCAACAAGGAAGCTGCCTGCGATGATGATATCAAACATCGCATCAGTGTCGGTTGGATGAAGTGGCGAGAAAACTCTGGAGTTTTCTGCGACAAAAAGATGCCACGAAAGCTTAAGGGCAAGTTGCCCAAATCGGTCGTACGTCACGCACTCATGTATGCGTCTGAATGCTAGACTATGTATAAGACATACGAAAGTAAAATGACTGCGACCAAGATGATAATGCTACGGATGTCAGCCGGTGTGACCAAAAAGGATCGCATAAAAAGTACCTACATCCGAGGAAGCTTGTTTATTGAGCAACCGATCACTGAAAAGATCGTCGTATGGATTGGTATTGCCATGTTCGAGGGCGTCCACCTGAGAACCCAGTCATGAAGGCACTATCATTGAATGTTCCATTTGCTGGACCCAATCACCGAGGCAGACGGAAACACGCATGGATCGATCAGATGAAGAAGCAACAACAACGCATTAATCTCGGCGATGATACGATCCAAGACCGAGCTGCCTGCAGAAGGAAGCTGAAATTATACCGCCAAAATGGGCGAAGTGCCAACACCACAGGTAGAGCAACGCGAAGCCGCAGAGTGGTATGAAAGGGCAAGGAAGAAGAAGTTGCAAAACATACTAGAATTTATATAAATTGCTGTTTGACTATACAATGAGCCCTGCCATTGTCTGAATAAGCTATCTACTACTACTCAATTGCCCTAACCCCTTGTGGGGCATATCGCGTCAACTGTTCCATGTGGCCCAGTTGACGTTTCGTTGACATAAACTAGTTTCAGTTGCCCGCATGCACCTCCTGCACAATCATGGCCACGAACGTCGTCGTGGACGGGATTCGAATCCGAAACGCCGGTAGTCAAACATGAGACGGATGCCTCAACAAACTGCGCTACCGGTCGCACCCATCGTCCGAAGCCCCATTAGAAATAAACTTGAAATAAACACATCGAAGAACTTTCCTCTAATTTATATGAAAATAATTTCACAATTGAGTACGCAAAGATTTATTAGGTATTATAACAAATCGCTCTAAATCACTTTAAATAAGGATAAACTGTTTTCATTTTTTTCTGTAAGGAAGTAAACAAAAATTATATTTGCTCCAAAAACAAAACACTCATAAATCACTCTAATCTCAATTTAAGTATTTCACATGATGCAACCCTTGCTGAAATTGCCAAGATCCAATTGGAAAAAAAATGTGTACATGTTTACTTTTTTACAAAAATTATTTTAAATGACGTTGTTTGAGTTTAAATTTAGCATGGAGATTAGTACAAACGCACTCCATAATATTCTTACGTGGTGGGCTTTTAATTTTCTCTGGTTAGTTTATGCATTTAACAATATGAAGTAGGTTTATTAATAAGATGGAATGCATGAACTCTTTTCCTCCTCCTCACATCACCATTTCATTTTTTCAGTCAACTTTGCAATTTTTATGTCACAATATGTTTGATTAGTGTTTATTGAGATGAAATAAAAGCAGAGATAAAACATTACAAAGATACCCTACTTCATACAAATTAAGGATTTAAGATACACCTCGCGGTGCCAATAATTCAAAGGTAAATCGCCTTAAGAGAGATATAGACGGAAACACTTCAGTAATAACAACTGCCTATAAAGTTTCATTGCTTGTTAGTTGGCATTACCCCTTTATGTACGCATACGGGAACCAACACATATGCAACTACTAGTCACTCGCGTTAATTTGTATGAAGTGGGTATCTTTGTAATGTTTAATCTTTGATAAAAGGAAGGGGTTCCAAGCGAAACGAAAAAAAAACTCTTCTTAAGTCAATCAATCCATTTTAGTCGTCAAAATAGATTTTGAACAGGTCTACATCATTTCGTTGGAGTCGACCGGTAGCGCAGTGTGTTTGTCTACCGGCGTTTCGGGTTCGAATCCCGTCCATGACGACGTTCGTGGCCATAGATGTGCAGGAGGTGCATGCTGGCGACTGCATTCTCCGAAACCAGTTTATGCCGACGAAACGTCAACTGGGCCAAATGGAACAGTTGACGCGCTATGCCCCACAGGGGGTTTGAGAGAGAGAGAGAGAGACATCTTTTCGTAGCAAATTTCTGTGGTATCTGTCTGGCAATGTCTTGACAAAATTAAAGTGATGGTAAATGTTATCTCTCAATCGTCAGCCGCTAGTTAGAAAAATCGCCCAATACAAACTGCTTGTTACATGTTCTGTTTTTTACATATACATTTTCGCCAAAGTTTTTTGCTATTCCATGAGTCGTTCGGTCATTAAAGCGGTCTTTACCGGAATGCTCAAAATTTTGAATTTTTAGGGCCATATTTGCGAAAAGGCAGTGCAATTTTGACAAACACACGTATACCAAGAAAAGATTCGTTGTGTAACCACAGGGGAATCATCTCTCGACCATGCTACTCATTAAACCAGCCAAAGCTTGCAATAAACCGATGTAATTTTCCAACATCCATAATGGCTAGGTCACGCAGTTCGCTGAAGAAATAAAAAGCAAAAATTACCTTCCGCTTAATTGGTAGCGCAGGAGAAGTGCAGAGAAGGTGTAAACTGCCGTCTCCCCACCATTCTCAGAACCGCAGGTTCTGCAGAAGTCATTATAGGAAAGTGCAAGCCTCCTGGCATGCTCCCCAATTGCGTAGTGGTGACTCTCATGGCGGTACTGATGTGTTCGTTTTTTTTTCAGTGAATAAAATCTCTATCTATTAACATTGACTATGTGATGGGATCAGGCTCGAACAGTTTTTAGCAACTAATTATTTTGGAATCAATATTCGTTGGAGTATCCAAGTGCTTTAGATCAGTATCCAATCCAGTGCCCAACATATTCCACTGACCAGTATCACGAAGGCAGCCATCTGCTCACCTAAGCAGTCCAGAGAAAGCAGGTTGAGCATCATGTTCAAAGCAGTAGATATCCGTAGACTGATTCTAAGAGTCTCACAAATTGTCACGCTGGCCAATCTTTGCAACTTCACTGGCAAATTATGGTTAGGCTCTGTCTTCGGGACGTAGAACAGCTACATAGAGCCAAAACAGTTCCCGGCTGCAGGCCTAATTTCTTGCAGGAGTATAGTCGGATAGTAGCCCTATTCATGCGTTACAGTATATTAGGCGTACATCCTAGTGTCAAAAATTCACTTGACGCGAATAACGAGGCATATAGACAATGGATTCAACCAACCTGGAACCAGAGCCAAAATAGAGAAATATGACGAGCTACGGCGAATAATGAATATAATAATTAGACGTAAGAAACGTAAATACTTTGGCGAGCAATTGCTGAATATTAACGAAAACTTAGCTACTAGGAACACCAGACAAACGTACGAACTAGTAAATAAAATCAAGCTATCAACCCAAGACTAGCTTCTGTAAGGACAAGGATGGAAACATCATCAGCAACACCGATGGCATTAAAAGGATGGGCCGCTTATTTCGAAGAGGTTTTGAACCTACCATTTAACATCCCCACACAAGAAGCTCTTGACGATATTGTTGTTCTAGGCCTACCCATACAACCCTCGACAGTAAAGGAAGTTGATCTCGCGTTGCGGTCAATATAACGAAATAAAGCGCCGGGCGCTGGCAAGATTCCAGCTGAACCGCTAAAATTCGGTGGAACGGGTCTAGTTAATGCCATACATCAATTACTCCTACGAGTATGGGAGGACGAGGCGATCCCAGACGATTGCCGCAGAAGCATCATCTGTCCAATTAAAAAAAAGGGAGATAAACTGCGGTGTGAGAATTACAGGGGCAAATCACTAGTCTGTGCGTCCTATAAAACATTGGCGAAATTCTAGAAAATACTATAGAATAAAACCCTACGCAGAACGAATTATTGGCGAATATCAAGGCGGTTTCAGACCTGGTCGCTCCGCAGCCGATGCTCCAACTGATACTCCAGAAGTGCTGGGAATACGTAGCCGTACATATACCAAATCTTTGTCGACTTCAATCAGGCATATGACAGTATCGATCGTGATGTACTGTACAACATCATGCTGCAATTTCGTATACCGGCAAAATTAGTGCGACTGACAAAAACGACGATGACCAACTCCGTCTCACAGGTCAGGATCCATCTATGTATTTGAAACACGCACTGGTTTGAAACTGGGCGATGGACTGGCATCGACGCTCTTCACCCTAGCACTGGAATGCACTATTCGGGCTATGAATATGGACAACAGCAAGAAGCTACTCATCAAGTCGACACAATTAGCAGTGTACGCCAACGACATAACATCATGTCCCGAAGATTGGCCGACACAGAAGAGCTTCTGCATACGCTAAACACCGCTGTAAAAGAAGTTAGACTACATTTCAACAAGGGTAAAACTCAAATAAGGATGCAATCGCCGACAAGGACCCCTGCACAATCGAGCATCAATGTGAGAGACCTCAACATCGAGTTCGTGAACAACTTCATATACCTGGGTTACAACTTATCAAGGGAGGTCAACGAAACGGACGAAATCAAGCGACGAATACAGTTAGCTAATAAGACTTTCCTCTTGGTTCTCTCCATATTGAAATTGAAGCATGTGCACAGAAACACGAAGCTTCGCCTGTACAAAACCATTATACGACCAGTGCTATGCGACGGCTGCGAAGCATGGACCCTAACTTAAGCCTCCGGAAACATGCTAGATTGATTTGAATGTAAGGTTTGCGGCGAATTTTCGGGGCTGTTTGCGATCGAGATTGATGACGCATCCGGTACAACCGAACTGTGCGCTGAGCTGTGAGTTTCGAAAATCGTCAATCTACAACGAATTCAATGGGCAGGGCATGCACAACGAATGGACGATGATCGCATGCCAAAGTGAGTAACGAACGCAGAGCGAGTCGACGAAGCGAGACTGCGAAGACCACCGAGAGCTCAGCATATGCGGACGCCGCGTAGTTACTGGGCTTTCCAAATTGGAGGACGCGGTCACGTGACCGAGATAATTGGAGAACAACGATCCAGGCGGCCAAGGCCCGAAGTCGGGTTGTCACGCCACGATGATGATGATCCTAGTGTCTTATCCAGAATAACCCCTAGGAGTCTTGCCTTATTAGCGAATCAGCCTCGTCCCATTTAGTACCGGAGACTCGACTGTACTTCCGTACTTCCATATGAAGTTCCGTTTTTTTCGGCCCAGCTGCAGTAGTTAGCCCAGATGATTAGTTAGGGCATTCAGTAATATATCACTGAGAAAGCTAGGAAATTTTGTCGATATGGCAATGTCACCCGCATAATAATAAATAACATGCAATTCAGCATTCATGGGCTTAAAATCAGTCTACTGACGCGAGGAGGATTGAACACGGCGTTTCTTTGTATGTATTTTGCCACCCCGGATGGGATATACCCTGTTTTCATGGGAAATACTCCTTGGATCTGGCTGGTCCGAACTAAAGGGCATTTGGTGGTTTCTGATTCCGAATCTGAAGTAAAAAAAAAGGAAAAAAGAATTGTGGTTGCCCATCCCAGCATGGCAATCCCGTTTTCATGGGAAATACTCGTCCGATCGGGCTGGTTCGAACTTCAAGGCAATTTTGGGTCGCTAATTTCGAATATGAAGCCAAAAAAAGAAAAAAGGGGTTGGCCTTCCCTGAATGGCAACCCTGTTTTCAAGCAGCACGCGCAATAACATTTGAGTAGATTCGATATGTAATTGATTTACGAGTAATAGGTAGAGAAATTAAATGTACAAGCGGGAGTAGGCCTGGGTAGATAGTTACACATGTATGTATATCGAATATTGTTGCTAGGTTAGTTCCTTTGTTTTCTGCAGTTCTTTAAATGTTTTTCAATAAAAATACTGTTGTTCCCTTTATACTGCAAATTTATTTTTATTGCCACAGATACGTGTTTCGGGCGTAACTTGCGCCCTTCGTCAGTGCTTGTTTCACAATGACATCATAATAATTTTTCGTCTCTTATATTTCAATCAGAGTCGAGTATGCTTAAATTATTTACATATCATATGTAACTTACTTAGCTAAATGTCGTTACCTAACAATTTTTTTTTTATTGCCTGGAAGAGGTTCGATGTTCAATTTCCCTCGTCTGTATTGAGCAATCTTTTTTTTCTCGCTTGAATATCTCAAGGCTTTCTGCAGCATCGAGTTTGTATGTCTTTTGTACTTTTTTATTACTTCGACGTTGTCCCATGTGATAACGTTTCCGGTGTCTATGATGTGTTTGGCCACCGCAGATTTGACGTGATTTATTGGGTTTTTTCCAATAATTCCACGTCCTTCATGTGTTCGTCAAGCCTTGTTTGTTTTTACCAGTCGCTTGGTTTGACCAATGTATGCACTCTCGCAATCAGGACATTCGATTTTATATACGTTGTTTTAGGGTCTTTCTCACTAGTCTGTATTGTCTTCAGCTGCGCGTGTCTGGTCGTTGGTACCAGTTCGATGTTGAATTTTGTCAGCGCATTATTTATGTGACCCCACATGGAGTTGTAGACTAAGCTGGATCTGAAGATCGTTTCATCGTTGTAAGTTTCTTCCGTTCAATTCTGGCCTTCTTTTTCCTGATAATTGCATCTATAATTTTGCTGCTTTATCCGTTTTTGAGACCGTGTCCTTTATTTAAGCTAATTCTTGTTCGTATCAGCATTTATTGAGGGGGACAGTTAGCATCCTGCTGTGATATGCAGCGATAAATGCCGATACGAACAAGAATTGGTTTATACTATATAAAGGACACGGCCTCAACAAGCGGATATAGCAGCAAAATTATAGATTCAATTATCAGGATAATGTGCGATACTGAAAGTTGTGATCTATTAAGCACAAAGCGAGCGGAGCCCACGCAAGAGACCTTGCACCCAAAGCGGTCGAAGCGAGCGTTCATGTTTGTTCATGTACTGGGGGTTGTGATCCCTTAAGCGTGGAGGGAGCGTTGCAAGCGAAACCCACACAAGAGACTGTTGCACCCGCACCCAGAGCGAGCGTTCATGTTTGTGCGATACTGAGGGTTGTGATACCTTAAGAGCAAAGTGAGCGTAGCCCACACAAGGGACTGCTGATTCACAACCCTCAGCTGTGTTCTGGAAGATTGTCGACGCTAAGTTGAAGGCACCGGTGATAAAAATTGGAGGGATCCGCTGGCACCCTCTAATCGCCTACCATTTGCCGAATATCAACTCAAAAACGAGTATAATATCTAGTACCTCTTCTCTATTTTTAGCGAAAGTAGTCGGTTCATTTTCACATACATATGGTAACCCCAGATAAACTATTTATTCTGCCAAATTTGCATTCCGACAGCAACCTGCCGCTTCTTTCAGTTGCCTTTACCGGGATTGAAGCACGTTTACCCTTGATTACTAAGGCACAAAGCTGTGCCTGTGGTTGCAGAGGAGTCGTGGTGGATACTGAATTTCGCACATAATATCCAAAGAAATACATACATGCAATGAAACAGTACAGAAAAAATAGATTCGACATATTTTTGCGTGTTTAATTAACTAAAGAAACATCCGCTCTTATTTATTCAACCTTTATAAACAAAAATGATAAATAGGGCACATTTCATGCAATTGAACCGAAACGTTGTAAAGTAATATACAAAACCGCATTCCAATAGTGGATAAAATTTAAAAATTGGGCTACATATGACACAGTTTACAGTGTTTTCATTATCTTAACAAATTCATCGCCAGCTGTTCTCCTAATGAAACTAATTTCCTGCTAGCGAAAAACTAAGGCCCATTTTCACGGCATCATCGTCACGCCCATTTATAGAACTGCAGGCAATTAAAATCGATCTCAATTTAATGTTATTGTTTTCACTCTGACATAGATACTCTCTCATTCATCTTTATCTTAATCTCTTTTTTTCAACCATCTTGCGAAGTTGATAACAAAATTAACCGAAAATACTGATGATTGACAGTCAGCTGCGAATATTATGGGATGGCGAAGAAGCCCTTTCTATCCAATAATGAGATTTTGATTGTTGTGTTTCATAACCCCATCAGTTCCATAGCCAGGCCATCTAATGAATTTCTTCTTGTATCGTCCGACATAATTATGCTGCTATCAACAATATCCGATTGCAATTAGGACATCTTAAATTACTTGTCATGTTTTTTGATTTTCCATTAACCCCAATATCACGGAACTTTTTCATTATACTGGTAGGTTGCGCCAGTTTACATCTTCTTCTTTAAGCCACCATGCCACCATTCAGGAACGGATGGAATTTGCAAGTCAGTTCGCACTATAGAAATCTATGAATACATTTTGCCAGGCGTGTCATTCAGTGGAACCAAAGAAAGCTTGTGCAGATGTGTCGGGAAGGAAAAAGATGGATTCGTCCCGTCCGTCAATCATGAGTTGCGATAAATTCCCAACTAAATCCGAGTCAAGAATGGCAACATGAAATGAATATTAAGCCTATGAACACCTTTAGTAGGTATACCGATACATTTTCTCATACATTCATATGTCACGACAGATATGTATTTTGTAACTATAGTTGAAATTCTGTTACATATAGGGAGTATTGTACTGGTTTCGTGGTGCTTTCAAGTTGCCATGGATTCGGAGTTACAGTACGCTTTGATTTCAATATAAAGAACCTTTTTTCAAAATGTGTATGCTAATCGACCACCCCACCATACTCGTAGCTAAACTTAAAACCAATCGATTGGTAACTCTCTTCGCCAACCACGATTCCAGCATGCAGTCGTCTAATCACGTTGTAAACGTTCATTCACCTTAAACCACTTTGAATACAAAGAGATTCTTCTTTTGAGTCCAAGGTTATCATCATCAATGCTTGTAGTGAACCAACCAGTCAACCAGCCATTCTGTATGCCCCCGTCGAGCTCCAAACCCGACCCGAACACAGTATTGGAGCGCTCTGTTTTGAGCCAACTGAAGTGAAGTGGTAAAGCCAAAGTGTAGCCTGGGCTTGAGAATGGGGAGTAACACCATGCTTTTGTAGTAGAATTGCTTCTGAGCTGTTGCATTACCAATGGATTACAGCAGGCTCCCAATCGTTTGAAGAGCTGAAGACAAGTGTTCATTTTCTCGTTTATTTCTTGTCGTCTTGTTCTTGTGCCTTTAGAACATTTGCTGTTGGCTGGTTTGCCAGAAGCTTGACTTTAACAGCTTTTGGCCAATTCAATTCGCAAATTCTTGTTGGCCTCTTGGCTCAAGTCAAGTCAGTCGGATATCTGGTGCTTTAATTCAGTTGACATGAAATATGGTTCGATCGCGTTATACAATATGTTGAATGTGGATATGAGATATATCACGGCAAGGTGGCTATGCAACAAAACACATTGAACACAGAAACATGTTGGCAGTAATCAATGCAAGAGCCATATGCGAATTGTTGACATTTCGCTTTAAGAACTTGTTTTGTCAAAGACACCCTTTCATGTGGCATTTCCGATTGTTAAATGTTGATTGGAGTTGGAGGCATTTACGTTTTCACTTTGTATTTTTATACCCTTCACGAATGTGATAGGGTATATTAACTTTGCCATGAAGTTTGAACGCACAGAAGGTGATTCCTTCTCCGACCATGTAAACTATATATTCTTGGTCAGTATGGCGAGACGAGTCGATTAAGCTTTGTCCGTCTGTCTGTTTGGTTCTATAAAAACTAGTCTCTCAGTTTTGATGCTACCGAGCTGTATGTAAATTTGTATAAAGACTTCTTTCTATTGAACGCTGCATATATGTCGGAATCAATGGAATCGGACCACTACGTCAAATAGCTGTCATAGGAACGACCGGCTCAAAAATTCGTCTTTGTGGGAAAAACTTTTTTATTTCTAAAGATATCTTTTTCAAATTTCACACTAATCAATAGTATTTTCAGTCAGTATTTTCAGTGAGGCAGAGGGGGTAGCACCTCCAGTAGAACCTCCCTATATCTTTATACCCTTCATGAATGCGATAGGGTATATTAACTTTGTCATTAAGTTTGCAACGCACAGAAGGAAGCATCTCCGACAATATAAACTATATACATACATATATTCTTGGTCAGTATGATGAGACGAGTCGATTCAGTTTTGTCCGTCTGTCTGTCTGTTTCTATGGAAACTAGTCCCTCAGTTTTAAAGCTGTCGAGCTGAAATCGGCCCACTATTTGATTTACCTCTCATAGGAACAGTGAAATCGGAACAAGCTTTACTATTAATTTCAAAATAGCAAATGCACCATAAATCGAAATGATATATACCTTCGGCAAGCTAGGCGAAGGATAGCTTGGTTTTGATATACATATGTATGTATTATATGTAGTATCCATAATGTTATAATAATTCCGATTAAAGTGGCTGCAAGCCAACTAAGAGCCCACTTGGCGAGAGCAAAGGGTTCTACGGAAAGTCATTTCGTTTTTTTTCATGATTTTCAAACTTCTTTTACTAATACAAGCAACAAACATTAATCAATTATATGTATATTGGCCATTTTGTTCGATGACCTTTTGCCATATTTCAGTCAGCTGCATAATGCCGCGCTTACGAGTGACCAAAGATATATGGGGTCTGGCGTGTTCTTGATGGAAGATGACACCCTGACGATTTGCCAGTTGTAGTCGTTCCTCCTTGATTTCTTTGTCCAATTTCACTTACTGGCGACAGTACACATCTGAATTGATAGTTTGGTTCCTTGGGAGCAGCTCTAAATAAACAACACCTTAGAAATCCCACCAAACAGATTTGGATAAGTTGAGTTTCTCCGCTATCTCCCGTGTCAGGGTTAGGTTAGGTTGAAAAGGCTGCTGTGTAGAACACAGCACACATAAACCACCAATGGGTCCGTTGTGATACCTCAACGCCATAAGAGCCTAGTCGTCAAACCACCCGGATCTATCAATAAAGCGATGTAGATGACCAGCACTTACGTCTTTCAAGTCATCCAGGTCAAGAAAGTAAAGGGAACCTAGAGTATCCTCTCTTCTACCGGCCAGAGCAGGGCAGGTGCACAGGAAGTGAGCTATTGTCTCCTCCTCCTCCTCGTCTCCACAGCTTCTGCAGTGATCATTATACGAAAGCCGAAGACGCCTGGCATGCTCACCTATCAAGCGAAGTCCTGTAATGATCCCCACAACCTTCCTTAGATGCCTTCTCTCAAGCATCTGCAGCCCTGAAGGCTAGGATTAAAGGCCGGCCAAATTTGCCTTGTAACATTGCATGTAGTTCCATTTAGCCATTCGATATTAGCACGGTTTAGTGCGTTTGTCTTGATCACCTTCTTACAAGCTGCCATCGATATTTTGACAGAGCGAAAACACTCTATGTCCACATTGGTGGTACCCACCCGAGCCAGTTCGTCTGCCCGGCAGTTACCGCTGAAACCACTATGCCCTGGTATCCAGCACAAAGTGATGTTGAAACAGTCGCTGAGTTCCTTGAGAGCAGAGCGGCACATCACCACGGTTTTCGAAGTAGAAAGTGCAGCGTCCAGGGATTTTATCGCCGCCTGATTATCGGTATAGATAGTAATAGTCCTAGCAGATACGACATTGCACCCCAATCAAGCCAAAACTTCGGCGATTGCAGTGATCTCCGCCTGGATGACACTACAGAATACTGGAAGACGGAGTGACAAGCCAAAATCCTGTTGCCTTAACAACTCGCTCCTCGATATTTGCCTTCCAGGAGAGCTTTCTACCAAATATAAGTCCCAGAAATCTCAGTGTGCAGCTGGGCCACATGGAACAGTTGACGCGCTATGCCCCACAAGGGGTTAGGGCAATTGAGTATGAGTCGTTTTTTTTTCAGTACCGGTTTTTTATGGCTTGTAGTACCCGTACTGGAAAAATATCGGTACCAAATTGTATACTGGTTTTAGAAACAAACCTTCATCTAACCGCAAATAAAACGACGCATCATTAATATCTTATTAAAATATACTCACAGACCGAAATCGATTTGATTAAAGATGACTTACCTGAAATTAAAGAAAGAAGAAAGTTATTAAAAATGATATTAGAATGTTCATTGAATTATTTCTTATGTCGTTTAGAGGAACCTTTTTACGGTGCCGTTGCACAACGTCATAAGTCATACGCATAAAGCCATATTTATTAAAAGCGGGAATCGGTTAGCCTTAGGGTCGGTTGCTCAATGTCCGATTAAAATTTGTATTAACAATAAACTGCCATTTAGCACAATTTAATTTTCTCAATGCCTGGTTAGCATTATTAAGGGGACCGAAGATGGGAAAAATAAAAAAAAAAAACATTTTTTTTATTAGCCCAAAAAATTCTTCTTTCTTTTCTGAACATTTTGATATGACTATTATGAGGGTTATGACTTCATAAAAGCCTTTTAAAAAATTAGTTAATATCTTTCGGTGCCGGGGGATTGCTCAAGATAATACACGTTTTTTGATAGTGGACTAGAGAAAAAAATTGAAAACGAGGCGCAAATATGGATCCAAAAATACGATTTTGTTCGTCGGAAGGTACTGCGACTGTTGGCTCGTATCGATTCGTTATCAGAAATCGATATTTTAGAGATAAAATGAAGTTTAGATGTGCGCCAAAAGCGAAAACCGGTTTTGAAAGAAAAACGCTCGTCCTGAAATGTAGTGTTTTTTTACACTTTCGGTACACGTTGCTCCTTTACTATTTAATATTAATCAAATTACTTTATACGAGCGTGTTCGCCGTTGTTATGGGACACTACAAAGCTCATTTCATGGGAATCGAATAATGATAACGTGTCAAAAAAATGAAACAAGAAAGAAAAAAAGGCTCTTTCTGGAATAAAAGCCTGAAGCTAAATGCATCGACCGAATTCTGTCAAATGATCATTAAATATTCGTGACATCATTATGAACAAAACAAAAAAAACAATCACGTTAATATCTCTACTCGTTTTTGAGCAACAGATACCGAAAAATTTCCCCTCCCGCATTGTTCAGGGGGGGAATTCGTCGGTCCCCTTAATCGATCGGATAAACGCTAACCGTCCCCTATCCTCGGATTAATCTTTTATCCAAAACAAAAGCTAACCCCTAGTTTTCGGTTGAAAGTTTAACCTAAACAAAAACCCAACACCTGATACCGGATGCTGAGGTTTTGACAACTAGAAGTGGTCACTTGTGCAAATTCAAATGTAAACAATGAAAGAGAAGAGTTCCTGGAAATTTATTCGATAAAAGAGAATTTGGAACAAACTCACCCGCAAATGAATATGGTGAGAGACCGTACTAATACAGAATAATGAAGGATAGAATTAATTAAATAATAATAAATTAAACGGACACCCACTCGAGGCCCACACGATTCATTTTCGTTTCATATAGTACAGATCTGCGTTTTCTGAGAGTGAAACTACAGTTATAATGGATACATCATCTAAAGTTATAATAGGTGCGTTCTTTTGCAATTATCCGAGCCAAGTGTACTTTAGGCCAACTGATTGCACAAAAAACGATGAAGCTTACCCATATGTATAGATTAGGACCATCCATTTGATATGAAATGGATCTTGTCTCAGCTAAGATTTGGATTCTAGGTGATTTTCTAAACATAAAGTCTGAAAAAAAATTTAAAATAAGCTTCCTTCCAATGTATCAGCAGCAAGCATTAAGCTTATCCAATACAACTGTGATAGAAGAAACTAATTGATTCCGAATAGTTTCAACGAAAGCCATTTTTCCAATCAGAAAAATGTGAACTCCAATTGTAGTGGAATGAGGTGAAAACAGAGTGGAATGAACGAACTTCTAGGAGCAACTGCTAAATGTAGGCTAAATAAGTGTAAAGCTTCATGTTCCATCGAGGTGAGATCCTGCTCCAGATAAGTCACCAGGGCGCAATGTTAACCCATGGTTATATATATTAATTTCAGTAGATCAAGATTTTATTTTATTAATATGTATGTTATATCTAGTAGTTCGGATGGCGCAACAATTAGCACGTTCGCCTTCTCTGCGCTGGGCCCCGGTTCGATTCCTACTGAATGCAGTAGCCTGTTAAATGAGTACCATTTGGGATAAATAACTCGATTGAGCGTTTTGCTGGATCAGGATCTAGTAAATGAGAAAATGCTAACTCATCTCAAGGCCTCGGTCCTTCAGAGTTTTTATCTAAAAGAACAACAAATACGTAGGGGAGTGTGGAGACGACGGGCCTTGGGGGCAAGACGAGCTACTCCTGTTTTCTTCCATATATATTAAAAACACGCAAAAACCTAAAAAAGACTTCTTTTCGTTACATCTCCTTACTCGTCCAAACATCGTTGTTTAGTGCAGTTGCATCGGGCGCAGTCTCCAAAAAACTGAATATACATAGCGATTAAATATACCTTGACCGTAATTATACGTCGAAAATATTTTGTCGGTATGATTTTTGGATTCTATGGTTAATATAAAATGTCATCATTAATATAATCGCGAAATCATTTTCTAAATTAATCTTGTTTTCATTTGAAATATTCAAAGGGGGCAAATATTCAATGGGTAAAACCAAAACAGAAAAAATGGAAAAATGAGAAAAAAATTAAAAAAATCATAGCTAAAAAAAATTCAAGCAATAGAAGCACATGACTTTAGCAGTTTCCTCTTCAGACAGTGCACATAAAACTGCAAGCCCTCTATGTTTATACCGCAATTGTTGTGTCTACCATATACAAAAACCCCTACAAGCGCGAATTTGTTTTTATTTTATCATGTCCCATCTGGCCCCATGGGTGTAGACCGTCTTGCTCGCCTATGGAGAAAAATGGGCATTCTGAATGATTTGAATTGTTAATTTTTTTTTGAATTTTTTTTTCTCAAAATATCTAATTTTGTTGTTTGTAACTTTAAACGATATTTACTAAGGTATACTTAATAAGGGTTTTGATTTTTTAGATTTTGTAGTAAAAACAAAACCCTTATAAAATCGGTCAAATGTCCGTTTATCTCACGAACAGCTGAAGCTATACACTATGTATATAGATTTGAAGAAAGGGGAACAGAGAGGGAGGGGAAAATACAAGAACATAATTTGTCCCAACCCCTAGCATTTCCAGAGAAATATGAAGACTTTGCAGGAAGGCGGCTTCCGACTACTACTACTTAATTGCACTAACCCCTTGTGCAACATAGCGCGTCAACTGTTCCATGTGGCCCAGTTGACGTTTCGTTGGCATAAACTGGTTTCGGAGAATGCAGTTGCCAGCATGCACCTCCTGCACATCCATGGCCAACAACGTCGTCGTGGACGGAATTCGAACCCGAAACGCCGGTAGTGAAACATGAGACTGATGCCTCAACACACTGCGCTACCGGTCGGCTTCCGACTAGCATAGAGAAAACAAATTATGGAAATTGGATACCTTCTCAAAATAGGTTAATAATAATATATTTCTATACTTAGTCTAGCCATAAATATTGTTACAAGGTTTGGCAACCCTGCAGAAAGGAACCGTTATATCGCATTTCTTAAAAATTGAGCTAATCGCTATAGTACGCTTGTGCTTGATGCATTTGTCATCATTTGAGCTTAATTTTTAGTGTAGTGAACATGGATTGGGGTGACAAAGAAAATAGAATTGCTGTGATTGCACTTCATAAAGTAGGAATGCAACCAAGTGATATTTTTAAGACTCTGCATACCCTTGGTATAAGCCGAATGTTTGTATATGGGGCTATTGAAAGATTTAATGATACGTCTGGAGTAAGTGACCGTGAAAGAAGTGGCCGTCCGCGAACTACTCGAACACCTCAAGCGGTTAAAGCCGTGCGCGAAAGAATTCGCCGTAATCTTCTTCTGAAACAAAAAATTTTATCGCGTGAGATGAAAATACCCCAAAGAACAATTTCACGTATCATCAAAAGTGACTTGGGGTTGGGTGCTTATCGTAGATCTACCGGGCATTTACTAACAGATTCGTTAAAAAAAAATAGAGTGGAAAAATCAAAACGATTACTTTGCCGGTACGCAAACCAAAAACACCGTAAAATTTTGTTTACGGACGAAAAAATTTTGACTGTCGAAGAAACATTTAATAAACAAAACGATAGGGCTTATGCTCGCAGTGCCAGAGAAGCTTCTCAAGTTGCCCAAAAGGTTCAAAGAGGTCATCATCCAGCCTCAGTAATGGTTTGGTGGGGTGTTAGCTACAACAACAAACAACAAAGTTGCATTTTTGTGAGAAGGGCGTCAAAACATCTGCCAAAATTTATCAAGAAAGTGTCCTTGAAAGTGTAGTGAAACCTCTCAACACGTCATTATTCAAAAATCAGCCTTGGAGTTTCCAGCAAGATTCTGCACCAGGTCATAAGGCGAAGTCAACCCAAAAATGGCTTGAAGAAAATGTTCCAGATTTTATTAAAGCTGAAGATTGGCCTTCCTCTAGCCCAGACCTGAATCCGCTGGATTACGAATTATGGTCTGTCTTAGAGCAAATGACGTGCTCTAAAAGACATTCTAATATCGAATCCTTAAAGAAGTCTCTTACACATGCAGTCGTCAACTTTCCGATTGAAGTCGTGCGTGCTTCCATAGATAAGTGGCCAGCTCGATTAAAGGCTTGTGTAAAGGCAAAAGGCAATCACTTCGAATAACTTGTTGCAATTTCCGTTGTTGACAATGCATTTAATAAATAAACAATGATTTCTTAACATATAACACCTCTTTTATTGAACAGTGCTTCAAAAAGTTTGTAACAGTATTTATGGCTAGACTAGGTAGTTACTGATGGCCAACGGTAATCAAAGCCAAAGGCAATAATATTTTCATGTTTCGTAACAATCACGTCATATTCAGTAATAATACTATACAATCATTTAAAGTTGGGCATTGTGACACTAGTCGAGAACACAGTTTTGTACGCGAAGGATAGAATGTCACCCTAAACTGAACTGGATTGAGTAGGCTTTTATCGTGCCACGGGCACCCCGCATTAATCACCACCAAAAATTATTTGTTTCCCTCCACACAACGATGTTAATGAAACCGTCCCCGAATAACAGTACAAATACATAACTCTGCTTATTAACATCATAAACATAGGATCAGTAGATGCAACTGGATCGTCAGGTATTTCAATATACATCTCTTCTATGCATGGGAAAACCGCAAGCAGGCCAATGATCAAACGATAAACCTTGAACGAACAAAAATGCAGTAAAAAACCAGACCGCAGCGTAAATACCCTAGACTTGTGCAGACCTAGTGGTGACACTAAACCTCCAAATATGCAACAGCCATATATCATACATTGAAATTGTATTTCCTATATGGGTTTGGGCAGAAGTTAGCCGAAGAAGCTAGGATGAAAGAACATTTGTAGGGAAGGTGGGCGCCATTTGAGACGAGCGAGTCCTTTTTACCACAACTTTATGGGAGAGATAAAATCGGGCCCATTCAGAAAATCAACTAACCCATTTGACCAAAATTTTAAGTCCATCCTATGGAAAGTCACCATATATTTGAGATATCATTTGTAGGGGAGGTATGCGTCCTTTTGGCCCGATCATAACCATTTTCTAAACATGTGAACTGGATTCTTTTACCAACATTTGCGCAAAATTTCAACTTGCTAGATTTATTCTATCGAAAGTTATCGCCTATTCGGAGTATCATTTGTAAGAGTAAGGGGCTGCTTTTGTCGGATCTTGCCTATTTTCGATACCAACTAGATCTTACTACCAAATTGTCAACTCGCTAGTGTCATTCTATTGAAACTTATCTTAATTAAAGGAATTTCTCGAATTTATAGTGGAAGCCGTTCTTTTGGTTTGATTATGACCATTTTACTAAAACTGAAGCAGCTTTTCATCTGAAGGTTGCATTCGAAAATCAGGTATCTACGTCAATTGGTTTAAGAAGTATAGACAAAAAACGTGGAAAGTAGAGTAGTACGGGGCTCTTCGTACGAAAAGTACCATTAGTTTCCAACTGATCGATTTTATTTTTCCACGAGATTATAAAATTACCCTCTCAAGCCATCTACTAAAGCTAGAGCTTTTCATGTTTATTCAATCGGGAGTTATGCTACATTTAATTATTTTACATATGTAGGGGAGGTAGGCGTTCTTTTGACATGATCATGATCATTTTCAATACCAACCAAATGGATCATACTGCCAACATTTAGCCAAAATTTCAAGGCTCTGGCTTCATTCTATCGAAAGTTCCTGTCTTCCCCACTCTTCTTTTTCGTTCTTTGAAAGTATAACCCCAATTCATAAAAAAAAATCAAATTTGGCCGAAAAAGGATAAAAAAAACTCTATGTTAATATTGATGTTGACACAGTACAGTATTCATAGTCAGGCACTAGAACGGAAAAGCAAAATTGTCAATAAACTCGACCTAACCCATATATCGCCATAATGCATTCAGTATTCTTTAATCTGCCCCTTTAAACCATTATGCTGTTCGCATACATCACCATGCATTTGCATGAAGTACCGCTGCGCTGGCTCGTACTATCCCAAGAGTACCATAGACCAGGATAGTCCTTGAGAGTAAAATTGGCCCAATCCAAGTTTCCTTACACACTCATTTTCACTGGCTCCTCTATACCTCCGACCGAGAGGATAGTATGCATGTACCAAAGTACAAGGCTGTTGAAGCTAAAGAAATCATCACATCCGTCGTCTGTGCTGTTGAGCAGAGCTCTTCTTTTGAGTAATTAAGGAGTGTGTGTACTTAAGTGCTTCATTTCCGTCTTAGAGAATGCTTGGCCTGCAACGTGTGTGCGAACTCAAAATGCAGAACATATTCATGAATGCTTGCTATTGTCTAAAGGTAGGTTGCCTGCTGCATGTTGAGTGTCTAAAACCGCATGTGATGCATTCTCTTCAAAATTTAATTTCAATAAACCAGGAGTATAAGCCAGAACATATTGGGAACATGCATATGATGTCTTGCACAGATATGGAGATGCAGATGCTTCTCAAGTTCAACACTGGTGCGATGATGTGCCATGGACTATCTCTTGTAGAACAGTCAAGAAGATCTCAGATAACCCGATATACTGACAAAATATGATAATAGCACGCATAGGGTTCAGAACGTCATTTTCTCTGCTGATATACATATGTACGAGTACTTCGAGTTGGAACATGTATCAAATTGCCAACTAGCAACTCGGTAATGTAGAAGCGCGTTTATCTGGATGATAGTTATAGTATAGCGCAACATGTTGGGGTTGAATCCACAAACCAGTGGCTTACTACTCGTAATAATAATCCTGCTGGGAAAGTGGACGTACCAGTACGAACATGTGGACTGGCGTGTGGTGTAATTTGAGGTGTTACGTAATCATGGATTTATAGCTCTATGGTAAAGATAGAAGAGTAGGTCTATATAAACATGATAAATTATTTCTAGGTCTAAATAATTCTTATGTAATAGTCATAACGTAGGTTTCACGTACTTGTTGCTGTTGACGAATGTTACGGAATGTTGTTTTCAAAGGATTATGGATGCTAACAAAATAACTAATGTTTTTTTCTTCAAAAGTTAGAATGTACGTAATCATATTCAATCTTAGTTTTTTAAATAAATTTTACATTTAAACCGCAACAATATTTGGTAATTATGCGTATTAACTACTACACCTCCGATTTTCCTGAAAGTTTAGTATGTTGTTCTCGTGATGATGCTGATCAAGAATACATATATACAAATATTGGGCGCGGAAACCACTTCTTCACATAGTTTTTTTTAATGTTGAAAATGTGTGGAAACACTTGTATTAGACAGTGCACTTCGTTCAGTGAAAATGACATCATATAGTCCAAGATCCCAGGGCCCCCAGACCTTACTTATTTTATGAATAACAAAAAGTGTGGGATAGAATAGTGTTAGTATGTACTTTGAACGTATGCATACCTGCTAGGTTGGGCGGACGGCCAATTTACAGTTACCAGGTGCCAGAGGTACGCAAAACAAATCATTAAGTTTAGTTAAATTCTGAGTGCTGATTTTTACTAATGTTTTACAGAATATTGTTAAAAATTAATAATCACCACTGCCAGACACTTCCCGTCGGCGATAACTTTCACCAGACGCTTTAAAGCTCGCAAACAAATTTTTTAACCTTACTAATAGTCTGAGTCTTCATTTTTATATATGACACTTAGGGAACTATTTCAACACTTTCTGTAAACAGCCAGACCAATCGAAGAGGCCAAACATCTCCCACCCACAATTAAACTGTCGCTGTGAGTATAGGCCAGTGCAATTGGTTCAATAAAGGGGGTCGCGATCGGAACGACCGGTAGCGCAGTGCGTTGAGGCATCAGTCCCATGTTTGACTACCGGCGTTTCGGGTTCAAATCCCGTCCACGACGACGCTCGTGGCCATGGATGTGCAGGAGGTGTATGCTGGCAACTGCATTCTCCGAAACCAGTTTATGCCGAGAAACGTCAACTGGGCCACATGGAACAGTTGACGCGCTATGCCCCACAAGGGGTTAGGGCAACTGAGAGAGAGAGTCTGAACAAATTAAAATTGTTATTTTTTTTTTTACTCTTTTGACGAAAATTGTGTACCATAAATTTTCTTACGATCTTTCATTGGCGTCGTACAAAGGGCAAATAGTTATTCTGCTATCAAATTTTCCCTTTTTGCCTTTGGATCTTGGATCACACGAACGAGATCATTTATAGAGGAGTTCTTGAAGAATATTGCAAAATTTCTGTTTTCCATGACCGAAAGGAGCAGCAATTGTGTCGCAGCCACTTATGGCATTGGCAGACAAAATGTTTTCGACGAGAAATCACCGTGTTCACATCTTCAAGAAAGTCATATGATGGATAATAATTTTCCAGTTGGTACACTTGGGATCGAATATCATCTCTAATATGTACGTGATGATGATGAGAGATATTAGGTGATGGTATTTTCATAATAAACTGACCCATTCTTGAAATAACAATTAACGTATCTCTTGCAATTTAAAGAAATTTTCTGATGATGGGTTCACGAACAGAACTGCCCAATAGCCCTAGCTAAGAAAGTCGACGTCTCAAAGCGGTTTGATATCGATACGAATGTATAGTCTCATACATTCAATAAAAATGGCCTCACGATTGCAGAGAACCCAATTAAAACCAATTTCTTCGCCAAGTCTAAAGTTGTACGGTCTCGACCGTGCAAATCATCAGCGCTGTATGTTTTTAAGAACGAAGCAAAATTTTGAAGCATTTGTAAATGAAATCATAATACTTTTTTGTTTGATAACACAGAATAATGAATTAAATCATTAATAAATTCAAACTCAGATGTTTTTACCGTCTACGTCTTAATATCATTATATTTAGCACAAAATATACATTAAGTTTTGACAGTAACTTGAGGAGTCATAAAAAATTGAACGACGAGTTTTAATACGCCATATGACTATTATGGTTCGGGCTAATATCACACGGGCTCTCATACCCCGGGGCCTGCGAAATTGACGGCTGTCAAGCATTGTTAAATGTGCGTTACTGTTAGGCCAAGGCCCGACGTCGGGCAGTCGCGCCACTATGATGATGATGTTAGGCACACGATTGTCGCACATTATTCGCGATCAAACCATCAACACTATTTGCATGTATCTTTTTAATCGTCGTCTGCGATTGGGGCAGAGTGGTGCCTAGCAAAACGCACCTTAAAGCACAGGATTCAATGGTACAATCCTCATGGGCCATATATGTCCGCACAAGCTCCTTCCTTCCTTACATATTTGTCATTGCTAAATACGTGTTGATTGTTTGAACGAAGTAGTCGAGTGAGGATCGTTTTTCTTCCGAAACGATATTTGTGCCTGAAATATTGGAGGGGCGTTGCCCCCCAATATTTGGATTGAGGGGGCAAAAAGTGCCTCGCGAACTTTTGTCTAGAAGCTGGCTACTGTGACAGTAGGATTGCAATCTTCACTGATAGTCAAGCTGCAGTCAAGGCGCTTAGCAAATTCTCCTTTTCATCGAAACTGGTTCTGAGCTTCTTTGAAGCTCTATAAAGAGTTGGCACTGCTAATATAGTTACCATCTATTGGGTTCCTGAACATATTGGTATTGCGGGTAACGAAACCGCTGATGAGCTAGCCAGAACGGCTTCTGCAAGTCCGTTTACAGGGCCTGAATCCTTCTGTGGTATCCCTCTATGTAGGGTAAAATTACACATAAGAGAGCAGGAACAGTTAGAAACCACTGCACACTGGGAAAACCTCCCTGGCCTGAGACAATCGAAATTGTTTATTTCAGCTTACTCGCCCAAGTGCTCCCTGGAATTGGTGTGCCTTGGCAGAAGCAGAGTAAGAATCATTTGCGGTATCCTCTTAATCAACCCTGAGGAGGCACTTACATATACAGAATGGGGATTGTCTCTAACCCTAACTGTCGTTTTTGCGAAAACGATGATAAAGAGTTCTCAGCACATCCTCTGTGAGTGTGAGGCATTAGCCCGTCGCCGCTTGGAGAGCCTCGGTGAGGCATTCCCTGAACGGAAGCGATAGCCTCTTTCAAACTTGAGCAGCTGAGCAGATTTGTGAGATCGATCAAACTCCATCGCCCACTCAAGATTTACAGGGCAATAGCACAAAAGACCCTATGGTCGCAGTGCTCGTGGGCTCTCGGGCCACAAATTAATCTTAATCTTAATAATCACCTCAATTGGAGCACGGAAAATCTACGTTTAAAAACGCAGGTGAACCAAACACACATATTGGACGCGTATGCATATATGCATATAAACAGCAAAACTCGGATTAATACGCTAGGAGCGCCGATTCGGCCACTACTATTCAAATGCATTAATAAAACGGAATAATATAATAATTCCATCAGATTACAGTTACATATTTCACATCAAAATTTTCTTTGAACTTTTAATATAATAAAAATAATTACAGTAATTACGTTAATTGTTTTCACATTAAATTCTATGTATAATTTTGAACTTTAAATATTAAAATAATAAAGGGTTATCCATTTCGTGTTTCGGAAAGTAAAGCCCTGCCATTTGACATCTGTCAAATGTCAGTGTATTCCAAACTGGTATTGGTTTAGTTGAAGGTTTGCCATTTTACAAGATGGAACGTTTTACGACTGAACAACGCGTTAAAATTATTAAATTATTCTACCAAAATGGTGAATCTGCGGTGGCCACATTTCGTGCATTACGCGCAAATTATGGTCGACATAATCTTCCCAATGAGCGCACAATTGCCTACACAGTGAAAAAATTTGAAGAAACTGGATCGGTGACAGACATTTCTACACCTGTGCATCATCGTTTTGCTCGTTCGACCGAAAACATCGCCGCTGTGAGTGAAAGTGTGGCCGAAGACCCGAATTTGTCGATTCCGCGCTGATCGCAGCATTTAGGCCTATCTTACGGCACATTGTGGCGTATTTTGCATTTGGACCTTCATCTCCATCCTTATAAAGTCCAGCTCACGCAAGAATTAAAGCCGACTGATCACAGAGTGCGTCGTGAGTACTCAGATTGGGTCCTCGAACAGCAGGCCACCGATGCCGATTTTTCGAAGAAAATCTTCTTTAGCGATGAGGCCCATTTTGCGCTCGGCGGCTATGTAAACAAACAAAATTGTCGCATCTGGGGCAGTGAGCAACCGCAAGTGACCGCTGAGAAACCGTTGTACCCGCAAAAAGTCACTGTTTGGTGTGCATTGTGGGCCGGCGGCGTCATTGGGCCGTTTTTCTTTGAAAACGATGAAGAAGCCGCCGTTACAGTCAATGGCCAGCGCTATGGCGCCATGATTCATGACTTTTTTTGGTCGGAAATTGAAGATATGGAACAATATGTGGTTTCAACAAGACGGGGCCACATGCCACACCACGCGACAAAATTTGGCTTTATTGCGCGAGAAATTCCTAGGACGCGTAATTTCGACATTCGGCGATGTGGCTTGGCCAGCAAGGTCTTGCGATTTAACGCCGTTAGATTTCTTTTTGTGGGGCTATGCGAAAGACCGTGTTTATGCGAACAATCCCACGACGATTGGTCAATTGAAGGACGAAATCTGTCGAGTTATAGCCGAGTTATTACCCGAAATGTGTGAAAAGGTAATCGAAAATTACCTCAAAAGGATCGAGTCCTACAAGCGGTCCCGTGGGGGACATTTGACAGATATTGTATTCCACGTATAATGGCATAATCCAAACTTTATTGTGGAATAAAAATTCCATCGAAATTCAAATATTTACTGTGTTTAATTTAAGTTTACTTTCCGAAAGAGAAAATGGATAACCCTGTAGAAACTTTTAGAGTAACTTTCCGTTATTGACATATTAATTTTTACATACAATTTTTTTCCATATTAGCGATTTGAGTCTAGTTTAAATATACTCGCTGAGGATGAAAATAGCCGAAATGCGTCCGAAATAATGGAATTTATTGGAAAATATATTTTACAGTAGCAAAGTAAGGTGATTTAATTTCAAATTATAAAATATTTTTCAAATTCTTTTATGAATTTATTAATATATTATATGGCAGCCTTTGTCTTTAATGGTGAGCTGCACCCTCTTAGGCATACTCGCTATCAACTTGTCCAAATTTTCTGAGCTCATCTTTCTTAGACTACTTATCATTAAGGAAAGTCCGCAGCTATTTCAGGTTTCGTGGTGCTGGTTTCCGGATTATTATAGAAGTTATTCCATTCCACAAATTCTCGATTGACTTCATATCAGGGGACTGCGGTGGACAATTAATGCGGGTAATACCGCGGTCCCGGAGCTATTTCATGGTAATTTTGGGCTTATGCTTTGGTTTATTATCCTGCATGAATACTGTATCCCCAGGTTCGCAGTCAAATTTTCCTTGACTTGGTAATATAAAGAAACGGCGTATGTACATATGTAAGTACACATTCTATGAAAACTGTATCTTAATTAATAATCCAATCGTCCCCTCATTAACAAAAACTGTAAAAAAATGTTGAATATGTATTTTTGTACCACAGAGAAAAGTACATAAAAACGAGTACAATCAGTTCTCATGCCAAAAGTAATCATGTTAAACTCACTACGAAATGTATTCTTCATATGTTTCAACAAAAACCAGCGCAAATCTAACGTTCGATTGACCAGCATTAAAATCCGCAAATGAATAATTAATCATGTAAATTGCAATCGCATGTTTGCAGCACTTTCTAAACACATATCTATCAAAGTGCTCACAACACATTTTGCTCGATTTTCACTTGACGATACTCGCACTTTGAAATAATTGAAATGTTTAACAGCGCGAATAATGAGCACCCTCGTGGACTCAGTTCTTTTATTCAATTGCAAAATTGCAGTTGCGAAAAAAGCTGCCACTCCTTCAATCTCACCGTAGTTATTGTTCATGGATTCAGATTAAAACCAACCGGAATGTTACTGTAACTAATTGTAAGGGAACGCAATAGAAGGAACGTAAGCGCATGTATCCGTTTTGAAGTACGCACGTTGTTGATGCTGTTGCATGAAATTAGAAACAACTCTCGAGAAACTCTGAAGATTTTCAGTTTGATTGCTCGTAAAAGTGCCAGTAACGTTTTCAACCCATTGAACATTCAAATTGCTATTAAGCTGGTGATGTGGTATAATTTCCTTTTATTAGCACGATACAGTCTTAAGGAGGTGGTTTTACCAGCGAAATATTTTTTTTTTAAATTTTTTTTTCTAACGTTTTAGTATAATATATAGTCTCGAAAAAATTTGTTAAGAAATAACCGTTTTCAATCATGATTCCGGTTATTATAAAATAGTATCTCCCAAAACCAAATCTGTTGTAAAAAAATCCCCGCCAAGAAAAACCTCTCAACCGCAAAAAGGATTGATATGAATACAATACCGCCAAAGTACTCGTAGCTTCGCGCCCCACTCTAGGGTTGGCATATTGAACGCTGATTGAATTAGTAAATTTCTTTCAAGGCTGATTGGTGGGGAGCTTCCATTAAATAAAATAAGTTGAACAATCTGAAGAAAAACGGAGTAGAAAATGGTCTATTAATCACTTCTCGCCTGAAGTGCATTTTTAGTCTTTTGTAAGGCGGAAGCTTTATAACGAGATCCGGGCGAGAGTCAATAATACTTGGCATAAGAGCCTACAGCATGATCCGCACGCAACTACATAACCATCATTTTATCAGAACGACATCGTTGTCATTATCACTGTCATTTTGTCTATGGCTATGAAGCTCCCCGCCAATCAGCTTTGAAAGAAATTTACTAATTCAATCAGCGTTCAATATGCCAACCCTAGAGTGGGGCGCGAAGCTACGAGTACTTTGGCGGTATTGTATTCATATCAATCCTTTTTGCGGTTGAGAGGTTTTTCTTGGCGGGGATTTTTTTTTACAACAGAGTTGTTTTTGGGAGATATCATATCTTTTTGCATAATAGTAGTAGTAATACAGATGGCGCAACGGTAAGCACGTTCGCCTTCTATACATTGGGCTCCGGTTTGATTCCTACTGAATGCGGTAGTCTTCGATAAAAAGGGGATTTACGTGCCGGACTATGAGTCCACTCAGGTTACCCATTTGGGGTAAATAGTATCCTTTTTCCTGCCCAAAGGACTCAAAATACCTTTGACAGTCTACTGCATTCGCCTCATCACCTCTAGTCATGTGATACCCATCTTGCCTAGACATCGCTTCTCATCTTCCACATTGCAAAAAATCATCTTACATCATAATTCATATCTACCTAAATCATGTCACAGCATGTTTTTTTTCTTTCCGGACATCCTAAGATGCAGCCATAAACATTCAGTTTCAATTTTTTCATCACACACTTTTCATTCATGCACTTGCCACAAGCCACGCCCACAGCCATCACCTCGTATGGTTCTCCTCACCCGACTAGCGCACGGACTTTTGCATCCGTCGTCGCCACTACTCACATAATTAAGTGTTTGCGTCTCTCCCCGTCGGCATGCGATCTCTGCGAGTGATTTCCTGTGTCGCATTCAAATTATCAAAAAGACTTAAGCCAGAAACTCTACTATAAAATTTCACATTTTTGGATGTACATATCTTTTTATCTACTGCACGGATCAGAGCAAATGATAGCCTATGCACACCCTTGGGATACAGCCAATCCGTGAGGCTACGAGGCTGTAGACCGGTCAAAGAACAACGAGAACAAGAAAAATTTGAAAAATAGCCATTTTCAAATTATCCTATCTCGGGTGTTTTTCCCTGTATCGGAATCAAATTCGCGGCACTTCGTAAGATGACCGGAGATAATGACCATACCAAATTTGAGCTCGAACAAGTATCCGGGGCCGGAGCTACAGAGGTCCGAAAACGCGTACTTGTTGTGTCGCGTAAACATAGTCTTGGTCACTTTTCAATTTTTTTTTCGATTTTTTCGTTTTTCTTTGGCGGGGCGGGACGCTCCCACGTCCCTAGATCATGTCATCAAGTTATAGCTGATGAAATCTTAATGAGATTCCTCAAGAAAATTATGATGAAATACTTGATGAATATCACCTCTAAAAACATTAAGAGAAAAATAGAAATCGTTGGCTCGACTTCGAAATTTCGTAAGTATTACGAGTATTAATACCATTGCGTCGAAAAACCATCTTTTGTCTCGTACCAAAACCTGATTGCCCAGTGGCGGATCTCGAAATTGAGTTTAAAGGGGGCCCGGCTTTGTGTGTTATCTGGAGAGAGTATTATCCACACTCATTCAGCTTTCTGTCCCCAAGAGGCATGCGTTTGTTGAAAGCGTAGACACGTTCCTTATGGGAGGGAAGCATGCAATCATGAACGTACAAAACCATGAACCATGTCTAGGGTAGGTTTACGGGCGGCTGTACTTACCTTCAGTATACATGGATTGCCATAGGGTTCATTTTGTTACCCCCAGGGACTCATCACCCGATAATCCTAATCATTGAAGAGCTTCCAGTAAAAAGATGAACCTTGCCACCATCATCATTAGTTAAGTTATCCAGTTCAGTGAGGAAGTGGGATCCCTGAAATGTCTTCCGCCTTCTTGCCAGAGCAGGACAAATAAAGAGAAGAAGAGAAATACACTCCTCCTTGTTTTCGTCACCGCAGCTTCTACAACAATAATTACAGGGGATGCCCCTCATGGAATTCTCCCCAACTATGGACTGTCCAGCGATAATTGCCTCAACAGCTCTGATACGTTGCCTTTTCAGTGACTTAAGCAAAGCGGTGCGGCTAGAATCCAATATGTGCCGACGAATCCGCACAGCATTGCTTGTTGTATCCTGCCTGGCGAGTTCGTCTGATCTACAGTTATCAGCTAAACCGCTGTAACCTTGAACCCAACATAATAAATTCAAAGCGAAATCACACTCATCTATGTAAGCATGGAGCGACATTCCGCCATGGTCTTTTACGTAGCCAGACCGGTTCGAGGGATTTAGTTACAGCTTGGCTGTCGGTGAGAATCAGAATGGCGTTCTTAAACGCAAGCGCTTAGTACAGCGCTTCACAATCGCTGAGCAGCAAAATGTGATTATTTTGTGTTTTAGGGACTCTTATTTGTCAAATGTAATGTCCAGTTTGGCATTTGAGACTTGTGGACATCCAGCGGGGTAGGGGAATATCACACATTTCGAGCGCACTAAACGTTCTGATTGGTTTCCGCGGTGGACTCAAGTCGCCACCGATTCTACAATCCACAAATACGTGCTGAGCCTGAAAAGCGTAAAAAGCGCTTAACTCAGCAGAAGCGTTTGTAGAACAAATTATTATGCCGCACAAAGTGCTTATCAGTGCTGGTGTCTTAGGAACGCAGCCAATATCTATAACTCATACCATGTGACACCACAGCCAGGTCAGATCAGACTGTCAAAATACTTGCTAGCCTATTATTAGATAGGGGAGTCGTCAGCCGTTGCCAGAGTATTTGGATTGCTCAGAATAGCAGCGTCGCCAGAGCCCGAAGTAAATTACTGATCAGTGTTATGGACTCCAATAACCATAATTGCTGCTATTTATTCACCCAAAATATCAAGAAGTAGCTGGTTAACTAGTATGTTCAAAGCAAAAGGGGTAGTCCTAAGGGCACCACAAAAAACTATAGTACACAGTCCATTCTTTACTCCTTTGCCTGCAAGCTACGGTTATCCACTATCCTCGGAGTGATCCACCAGGTAGCCACCCCTAAAATGAGTAAAACAGCTAGTTAGATATTTCGCCCAAACATATTCTAATTCAAAAAGTTGCCATTATAAATCCCGATTTTTAATTTTTTGTCCAAAAGTTGCTTTTAATACCTAACTCAATTTCTTTTATTATAAATTTATATCCAATAATTTTACTTCTTTATCTTTGTGCGTTTTTGCTTTTCGCGAAAGCGTAATCTGGATGGTGCAACGGTTAGCACGTTCGCCTTCTACGTACTGGGCCCCGGTTCGTTTCCTACCGAATGCGGTAGTTTTCGGTAAAAAAGAGGGTTTACGTGTCGGACTATGAGCCCACTCAGCTGTTAAATGAGTACCCATTTATGGGGTAAATAACTCGGTTGAGCGTGTTGCTGATCACACACCTCTGCACAAGACATACCGTCACGATCTAGAAAATGAGATGATGCTAATTCATCTCGAGGCCATGGTCCAGATTGGACTGTTGCGCCAGTAATTTTTTTATTTAACGGTTATTAGTGTCATTTTTTGCGTATAAGTTCCATCTTTCAACGGTACCTGCAACGGCCGTTCCAGAAAATCAGCGTGAGTTTCAATTTCCTTTATTGTAATTAATTGGACACAAAAAGAAATAGAAAAAGAAGACAAATATACCCGTGTCTGAACAAAAAAAAATTATTCTTGAATTATTGCTTTTCTCGGTTGATCACTTCCGCTCTAGGTTAGTTCCGTTTTATTTTAGGGAGGTCCCTAAAATTTTAAATATCGGCCATGAGATCTCATGGTAGAGTGGTTATAGAACGCCAAGGGTCCATTAAAATCAGGACCCAAGACGCGTGTGCGAGTGTATTTAAGCCGTCGTCACTCATTTCATCCATATCGCGCCGATTTTTTTTATGCCCGATTTTTTTAATTCCTCTGTTGGTGTTGTCTTTCCTTACAACAAATCCTATTAAAAAACGTCCTGGTTTTTTCGCTTCCGATCGACGAAATCGATACTGGTTTACGGTTAAGCCGTCAACAGAAACACACATCGATTTCGTCATTGGCTTTGGTGATAATAAACGTGGCTAACGAATTACGATTCCGCCGCGCCGTGTTACCGTGGCATTAGTTGAAATGAGGCTGTGAATTTACATGATATATTGGGCTCATCCACGAGGAAGAATCCTTTTGTATGCTTAGCTCAGCCTTTGCAAAGACTCTGAGTATGTGTGTTAGAAGGCCATAATAAAAGACAGCAACATTGGACTGCGAAAGAGCTACTAGTTTTTCATTGACGTTTACAAGTTTTTTCATTGTCGTTACTAGCTTTTTCATTGATCTTCCGATCAGTCAGCATACATTACCGATATTATCTACAAACAAAGTTTTTTTTATTATCTATTAATGCTGCTGTTTCTTAGAGAGATGAATATTGAGTTTGAAGTATCTGAGAAACTTGCTACTATGAATTGTTTGCAAGGAACCACTAGAGGCGAATTCTTCATGGAAGTTACCTCAATTTGTAATGTTTTATTGACTCAGTTGTGTCAGCGGTCAACTTTGATCTTTTTGTAGACTTAACAACGTTAAATTTCCTCAATTTTTACTAGAGATCAAAGCTCAATACACTGACCTGTCCTTGCATTCATTCGTCAGACCTTCAATTGGTTGATCGGTCAATAGGTTGACTACACTGGCAAGGAATTACATTTCAAATTTGCTTTCCGTTTTATTCGGCGCTAAACGCCATCCCACCCATGGTGATCCCATTGTGGAGGCAGCACCTGAGGAATGATCCATTGTGTGACGAAACGAACACACCATGGGTGGGATGGTGTTTAGTGCCGAATAAAATGGGGGTAGTGGACTCATCCATAGCAAGACGCTTGGATTAGCGTTAGTCTACTCCATTCAACTCGATCCTCCAAGGACTTGAACATACGAGTAGATACAAAATTAGCATCAGTAATTTTTCGTTGTACCATAATTCATAGCAGAGTGACCGAAATTCGTAATTTATGAAAAGATAAATTTACTAACTCACACCGCAGGGAGATCTGTCAATTAAAAATGATTATGCAGAGCCTGTACTTTTTATTATGGTCCTTGGAACATCAAGTCCTCAACTAAGCACGAATCACTTTTTAATGCTTACCGAACAGTACCCCTTAAAGCCCATTTGACCAGCGCACGATATCTATTATATGTGTACAGCGCGCCGTTCTTAGTGGTTTCAACTTCACAGTCTGCACGGTAATGTGCTTCGCCTTCTTTCATATTCCACACTTCTCTTTGAACGTACTACTCATTCTGTTTTTATCGCTCTAAACTTTGAAGTAACCACAAAGTAATCTTCCAAGTAAATAGTCGTAAAGAAACCACCACCTTTTTCCTGTTTCCTAGCTACACACTTATACAACGTGTGTTTATGAATCTTCTTTCCCCTGGGGAGTTTTGATATCTTTCTAAATTATCCTATTGAATCGCTCCCAGAATTTTACGTAAAGAAGACACGTACATATTTTTACGTATTTCTTTTTCATTGGAAGTCTATAAAAGTTTCTTTTTTGATTGCTCCATTTTGGTGGTCTAGTCGGAATATCGTTACGTTTATTTTCAAGGGGGTGGAAAATCAAATGATCGAAGTGGAAATGTACCAGGAAACGTGGTTGTTATTGATTTTTCAGAGTCTTGAAGTTGGGTTGTGGTGAGTGAGATTCAGGTTACTGGTGTTTACTTTAATGCTATCACATTCAATAGAATTTTTTTCTGGCGTGTACAAATTATGCGAAACTTGTGTTTTGAGCATGTTATTCTGTACATGTGTTCCGTTAAATTAAATTACCTACACATTACCTACCATAGACTTCAACGTTTCCTTTTCCTCCTTTGATCGCATCTCAGACAATTTAAACTTGCAAAAAAAATTCTAGTTTCATGTAAATAATGTCAATTATTTATCTAACACTTACTCCCCCTCGACTTACTAATAAGGTTCAACGTCGCATATAGCGCGGTTAGACTTAGCGAATCTGCGAACTGGACGACGAAACCATATGGGCATACGCATAGTAATATCCTGTCCACACTAGCGGGTGTGGTGGACCATATGCTACCAACGGACTATATCGCCGCCAAAACAAACTTCGTGGAACACTTCGCTAGTGGCGGAATGGTGTGACGTGTGACGAAGATGTGATGTCGAGATATGACCTCAGGATTATTACCGATAGATAACTCCAAAATGACTTGTAGTTGGGACGCTAAGCGATTTGACCTTGCAAAATATGATAGAGAAATGCCGTTTGGTATTATTGTAGTGAGACCGGGCGACCGGTAGCGCAGTGTGTTGAGGCATCAGTCTCATGTTTGACTACCGGCGTTTCGGGTTCGAATCCCGTCCACGACGACGTTCGTGGCCATGGATGTGCAGGAGGTGCATGCTGGCAACTGCATTCTCTGAAACCAATTTATGCCAACGAAACGTTAACTGGGCCACATGGAACAGTTGACGCACTATGCCCCACAAGGGGTTAGGGCAATTGTGTGTATTATTGTAGTGAGATAAGATGGTGGAACAGCGGAGAATTTATCTCTCCAACAGGCAGCACTGTAATGTTGCACTCCGGTAAAACTACCGGTAGTCGTCGTGAGTCAGGTGTCTCCTTTTAACCAGAGCCGCGCGAAACTGTCTCTTATCCTGGGAGCCGGTCTCTGACAGAGTTTTGACCGCCAGGTTCCGGACCAAAATGACGAACATCTCAATAATACAATGTTATGCCCCTACTGAACCCGACAATGTGTTGGCAAAAGACTCCTTCTACGAAGAACTAAACGCCGTTCAGAGCAGAACACCTAAAGGTGACATTATAATGGTTATGGGTGATTTGAATGCGAAAGTTGGCGCTGATAACTATGGGCTCAGACATGTGATGGGGAGACACGGTCTTGGTGATCGTAATGACAACGGTGAAAGATTTGTAGACTTCTGCAACTTTCACAGTCTCTTCATCGGTGGTACTATGTTTGAGCATAAGGACCACCACAAAATCAGTTGGTCCTTTGTTGATCGGCGCAGAACACAAAATCAGATCGACCATTTTGCCATTAGTAAAAGATTCAAGAGTTGCCTCCTGGACGTGCGAAACAAGAAGGGTGCCGATATTGGGATGGGAAGAGACCATTATCTTATGATCGCTAATGTTCGATTGCGTATTGCAGCCGTGCGCCGCCCCAGCGACGAAAGATCCAGGCCCGCAAATTCAACACCGCTCGACTAAAAAATCCAGCTGTCTTACGACAATATAATGACCATCTTGCGCAAAAAGCGGCTGAGATAACTAGTCACCCAGATAGTGACATAAACGAAAACTGGGATGCCATAATAAATGCGTACATTGATAGCGCAAATACTATCCTTGGCCCAAACCCGGATTGCCGGAATAAGCCTTGGATGTCCGACGCTTCATGGCAGCGGATTGTTGAAAGAAAGGACTTGAAAGTTCGTTTGGCTGCAGCATCAGACGACAATCGAAACAGCATCGAACTCCTTTACCGTCAGAAAGCTCGAGAAGTTCAGCGTAGTGTGCGACGCGATAAAAGAGTTCATGCCAATTCTCTTTTAGCCTCAGCAGAAGAAGCCGCAAGAAGTAACAACTTAAACGCCGTATACGGTGTCATCAAGGAGTTTACAGGTGGTCGTAACTCCTGCCAACATCCGGTGAAGGATAGTGATGGAAAGCTACTTATCTTGGAAGAAGATCAAATGAGGCGGTGGAAAGAACACTTCGCCACAGTCTTGAACCGTGTAACCTCTGGTGAAGTTCCCCCTCATATAGATAATTTAGCTAACCATCAGCATGTGCGTATACGGTCCACTGCCCCGACTAAAGAGGAAATAGTCACTGCAATTATTGCACTAAAACGAGGAAAGGCCGCCGGACTTGACGGTATCCCTGCCGAACTTTATCAAGCAGCGCCAAGCGTAACTGCCGAGTTGCTGCACCCACTTGTTGATAAAGCGTGGAATACAGAGACCTTTCCCACTGAGTGGAAGGAAGGTTTGATCATCAAACTTCCAAAGAAGGGTAGCCTCACAGACTGTAATAATTGGAGAGGCATTTGTGTGCTTCCTGCCGTTGCCAAGATAATAGCTAAAATCGTCCTGGAAAGACTAAATGCCCACTTAGAAAGCACAATTGATGAAGAGCAGGCTGGTTTTCGATCCGGATTCTCCTGTGTCGATCACATTAACACCTTGCGAATCATCATCGAGCAATGCGCTGAATACGATTCTCCGCTTCACTTGCTTTTCATCGATTTCGAAAAGGCTTTCGATAGTGTGAACCGGGATTCTATATGGGCCGCCTTGCGCAGGAGAGGCATCCCTGAGAAGCTTGTGGCTATTATTAAGGCAACCTATGACGGCGCGAAATGTCGCGTTTTGCATAAAGGTAAGGTATCGGGGGACTTTGAGATTCGCAGTGGAGTTCGGCAGGGGTGCATCCTCTCACCGATCTTATTCCTCATAGTGATCGGTGACGTGTTGCATGCAGCCCTATCCGAACTCGACAGAGGAATTCAATGGACTTTGACATCTTATCTTCAACATCTTGACTACGCTGACGACATATGCCTACTCTCCCACAAAGTCATGGATCTGTCCGCAATGGCATTAGATCTCGAGAGGGAGGCAAGCAAGGTTGGGCTAAAGATTAATACCAACAAGACCAAGGTTCTTAGCCCGCCGTTGCGAAAAAGAAATCCGACACCTATTGCCATCAATATTAATGGGCAGCCTGTGGAGAAGGTGGACAACTTCGTCTACCTAGTAGCATTGTTGCCGAAAATGGTGGTACGGAGCAGGACATCGCTCGTCGTATCAACCAGGCTAAACGCGCATATGGCATGCTGTCCAAAATCTGGCGGAGCAGTTATCTCAGCATCAAGACCAAGCTGGGCCTGTTTCGCTCCTTGGTACTATCAGTGCTTTTGTATGGGAGCAGTACATGGAAATTTTCCGTAGGAGTTACCAGAAAACTGCAAGTTTTCGTCAACTCATGTCTTCGTCGAATTTTAAGAATTTTCTGGCCCGAAACAATATCAAATGAAGAACTAAGTCGGCGTACGGGTCAGATGCCAATCGACGAATTGATACGCAGGCGAAAATGGCAGTGAATAGGTCACACATTGCGGAAGAGTGATAATTGCATTGCTTTGCATGCCATGAAGTGGAACCCCATTTCCAACCAAGGCCGACCAAGAGGGGGTCCTCGAATCACATGGCGTCGATCTGTGGCAAAGGAGTGTCAGGCACTGGGTAAGTCTTTTGGGGAGTTGCGTCCCATTGCCCAGAACAGAGTACGATGGCGCGCAGAAGTAGTTGACGCGCTATGCCCCGCTAGGGGTTAAGGCAAAGTAGTATTATTGTTGGTGGTCCCCATGCATTCATTTTAAGAGATAGAGCTATCTTGGACGCGGCTGTGCGGGCGAAAAACCGAAAAATTTCAGCCTTTTTTTAATATTCTCCTCATAATTTGTAAACGGTGCCTCGGATCGAAAAACTTAATAGGATTTAAATTAGAGAGCGTCAAATTCTACATCCAATGCATTATTCAAGGTTGAAATTCGGTTTAGTAGTATTGTCAAAACCGATAACTGAAAAACGTCACCTTTCGAGGCTTTGGAGGAAAATCACACTATTTCGCTTTTCAGGCTTATATATCTCTGAAACCGATGCTACAAATGGAAAACTTATTAGATAAAAGCTGAAGATATTTCTATTCCAAGTTTAACTAGCCCAATACTTTTCAAATCGGCCTGTTTTTAGTGTAGTTATGAGCGAAAATGCAGAAATGTTTTTTTTAGCGATTTGAGCCTTAATAGCTCTATCTCGATAAATATAACAGCTAGAAGGTTTGGTTTAGCCTCAATTCGTAGATATTTTAACCTTGTTTTTAAAAGTTTTACTAAGTTTTTTGTCAGATTAATTAAATTGATTAAATAATTAGTTAATTAAATGATTTAATTTCTTCCATAATTTCAAAGTTCAAGCAACTTATATGACACTTTAGGTTGATTCCTAATGTATTGTACTTGGTCATTTTGAGTCGAATGAAATCAACCGCAATTCCATACGACCACTAGTTCGAAAGATATTCACATTTTTCCAGATTGTTTAATTAGTTAAATTAGCTTTTTTTATTAAATAAGATGAAAATAAAAAGCTTTGATGCCAGTTTTAGGATGTTTCCTAATGTATTTGGTCATTTTGAGTCGAATGAAACTAAAGGCAATTCTATACAACCGTTAGTTCAAAATACATTCACATTTCTTCTGATTTTTTATTAGTTAAATATTTTTTTTATTAAATAAGTTTAAAATAAAAAGTTTTTATTCCACTTTTAGGTAACCTCCTAATGTATTTGATCATTCTGAGTCGAATTAAATCAACCGCAATTTCGAACGATCATTAGTTCAAAAGATATTCACATTTTTCCAGATTTTGTTATTAATTAAAGAAGATATTTTTCATTAAATAAGTTTAAAACAAAAAGCTTTTTTAGCAAAACTTTTATAAACATGGTTAAAATTTCCACGAATTGAGGCTAAACCAAAACTTTTAGCTGTTATACAATATTTATCGACATAGAGCTTATTAAGGCTCAAATCGCTAAAAAATCATTTCTGCATTTTCACTCACAACTACACTAAAAATGGGCCGATTTGAAAAGTATTGGGCTAGTTAAACTTAAAATGGAAATGTCTGCAACTTTTGTTTAATAAGTTTTTGCATTTGAAGCATCGGTTTCAGAGATATGTGAGCTTGAAAAGCAAAATAGTGTGATTTTCCTCCAAAGCCTCAAATTTGACGTTTTTCGACTATCGGTTTTGACTATACTTCTAAACCGAATTTCAACTTTGAGCAATGCATTGGATGTAGAATTTGACGCTCTTTAATTTAAATTCTATTAAGTTTTTCGATCCGAGGCACCGTTTACAAATTATGAGGAGAATATTAAAAAAAGTGCTCAAATTTTTCGGTTTTTCGCCCGCACAACCGCTCTGCCGCGGGGTCCGAGATAGCTCCATCTCTTAAAATGAATGTATGGGGACCACCAACAATAATACCAAACGGCATTTCTCTATCACATTTTGCAAGGTGGCGTCTAGTCAATTTATGTCGCTTAGCGTCCCAACTATTGTGAAGTCGATGCAGAATGTTTACCTCACAGTCTCTAATTTGGACCGCTTCTCTGATTTTGCTTGTGTATTTCAGGCGAAATTAGGGAGGCCTGCCGGATGTTGAGGCACACCACGGTTGTCATAAAGGATATCACAATTTTCACGGATAGCAAGGCGGCCATAGTGGCCATTGAGGCAGGGACAGTGTCATCGAAAATAGTAAAACAATGCCGTCAAGAGCTTAATCTCCTCTAAGTGTATAGGCGAGATTTCCTAAATTGCATAGGGTGGATCTAAGGAAGTGAACCGGTTAACCCCCTAGAGCCTAGATAGACTCCATTTAAGCGGTTTTCCTCTTACGAGGCTTGTGTCATCAAAACGGCGCACACCAGCGCTAAGTGGGTGTTCCTCCCTTTTGGGGGAATAGTGCGTGACAGTGATACAGGGTGGTTCGCGTATTTGGTGACAGTGATGTAATACTGGCGGATAGTGAAAGGACACAAGGTGTCCGGAAAAATAATATGATAGTGACACAAGGTGCTCCGCATGATAAATAGTGACAGTGTTATAAGTGAATTGAAAAGAGCAGAGAAAGTGATACAGGGTGTGCAAAAACGTTTATAAATCTTAAATCGCACGTCCCAAGCATTCGGTAGCCATAAGACATATCTATGTACCGAAGTATCTGCATGCAGTGTCTCTCCGGATCCTGTCAACCCCTTGTGGGGCATAGGGCATTAACCACGCCGACTTTCCACCTCGTCCTGTTTGCCGCCATCGCCTTCAACTCTCCCCACGATTTGCATAATGACTTACCCTCGTCCTCAACTGATCTTCTCCAGGTGTTTCTAGGTCGTCCAACGCGGCGACTTGCATCGGTTCCCTGTGGGTTCCAATCGAGGGCCTGTTTTGCAATGTTTTCCGGCCCCTTTCGAAGTGTGTGACCTATCCATTGCCACTTTCGCCTTTTTATAGAGGTGCCTATCCTGTCCTGGCCAGTAATGTACAGGAGATCGTCGTTAGAAATGACCTCCGGCCAGCGTATGTGCAGGATGCGCCGTAGACACTGGTTCACGAAATTTTGCAATCTAGTTGTTATCTTCCTGGTCACCTTCCAAGTTGAACAGCCATAAAGAAGCACAGATTTTATATTGGTTTCGAAGATCTTGAGTTTGGTACGTCTGGAGATGTTGTTGTTTTGCCAGAAAGGAGTTAAACTGAAAAAAGCTGCCCGAGCCTTATTGATGCGAGACTGTACATCAGCATCCGCCCCACCATCTGCTGTAACTACGCTTCCGAGGTAGCAAAAATTGTCCACTTTTTCCACCGTCTGCCCCGAAACACAAATTTCGCTCTGTCTTCCTGGATCCAAGCTCAAGTATTTAGTTTTGGCAGCATTGATTTTAAGACCCGCATTGCCACTTTCGCTGTGCAGGGCATCCGTCATTTGAACTAGATGATCCGATATATTTGAGAGAAGACAAATATCGTCAGCGTAATCCAGGTGTTGAAGGTATTCAAACAGGTTCCATCTGATACCTTTGCTCTGGTGTTCACGAACCGCACTGCAGAGTACGTCGTTAATGGCAATCAAAAACAATATAGGTGACAAAATGCAGCCTTGTCTCACTCCGCTATGTACCTCGAAGGGATCTGAAAGCTTACCCTTGTGTAAGACGTGACATTGGGCTCCGTTATAGGACTCCTTGATGATGGATATGATTTTATCTGGTATACCTCTCCTACGTAAAGCCTTCCAGATGTATTCCCGGTCAACGCTGTCAAACGCCTTCTCGAAATCGATGAACATGAGATGTAATGGGGATCTCCACTCTACGGATTGTTCAATAATAATTCGAAGGGTGTTGATGTGGTCGCTACATGAAAAGCCCTCGCGAAAACCAGCCTGTTCATCGTTCAGTGTGCGGTCAACTGTTTGCTTGATTCGGTTTAAGACTATTTTTGCTATCAGCTTGGAGACTGCGGGGAGGAGGCAAATTCCACGCCAATTATTACGATCCTTCGGGCATGCAGTGTAGTTACTCGTTATCAGTTTACGGATGATGAATTAATAGGAACGATTCTTTCGTCATGTTTTGTAACAAAATTTACCGTTACATTGCAAATTTACTTCTCATAATGTTTGTTCCTTTTCACTGACTAGAACCTTTTTTCGGTCTGCGACAAAAAACAAAAGATCCGCAGACTATAACGGGTTTATTGAGAATGCTCTTCAATTGTGATACAAGTATTAAGTACAAGATCGATCTTATCAAGAACTTATTTTTGTAATAGAACTTAATACAATACATACATATAATATTACATACATACATAGAATACACTTGTAATAAGATTATCATTTAAATCATATTGAACAAAATAGAGCGAATGCACTATTCTATCATAAAGCTTGGCTATACACTCTACCTATACTAGTTACAAAAACTGCAATTCCCCTTCCTTGCTCTCTTCAGTAGAAAGAACAGTTTGTGCTTAATTTTTTTTGTAGAGCAGCGGATTGTAAAAGAATCAAAATTTGACATTTCTCGAATTCGGTAAAATTTGTACAGACAGTCAATTTTC
Organism: Chloromyia formosa; assembly: GCA_964017055.1. Lineage (NCBI taxonomy): Eukaryota > Metazoa > Arthropoda > Insecta > Diptera > Stratiomyidae > Chloromyia > Chloromyia formosa. The sequence continues at coordinate 48,984,580 of OZ024814.1, forward strand.
GAATCTGAATACTTTTCAGATCCGGAGGGGAATATTTTCAGATCCGAAAAATGTCAGTTGTCTGTACAGATTTTACCGGAGGGGAAAGAATATGGAGGAGAATTCGAAAAATGTCAAATCCTGATTCGTTCGCAAGAACGCAGCCACTGTCGAACTCCAACTCGAACTCGAATACGAACCAGCTACAAATGTCCTCTGAATAGCTCAAGCCACACACACACACACTTCACATAAACCTGAAGAAAACCGGTCCACTTGTACCATGTTCGAGTTCGACAGTGTATGGTGACACTAACACCCAAAAACCACCTTGTACGCGTTCCCAAACTTGTTCCATTTGCTGAATCATAAATATGTAAATGTCTGTACCCATAATAATTGTTTTTAACAAAATCCCCATAATAACCAGAGTGACTTTTCTAGACTTCAGATACTATAATGTGTCTAGTTTTTATTGTCCGCAGTTGTGTGTGCGTGTGGGTACTAACTGTACGAGTACTTTATTATTGACAATGATAAAATCGTTTGCGTATACTTGCTATCTAGAACCGGCGAAATTCGGCAATAGTTGAAAAGAACCAGTCAAAGCTCTAAAGAAATTTTACGACACAGTGCACATTTTTTGGGGGAAAATGTTTTTACGATAAGAACAGTCTGTCAGTTCCAAATTGCCGTGGGCCGTGGAGGCATGGCGACGCAAGACGATCTATCTATCTAGTACACAATTTAGAAGCGATAACTTGGAGCGCTAGTGTGTTAACTGTCGTAAAATTAAATTGCCAATAAAGTCGGAAGAGTGTACATTTCCACATTAAATTTTAGCCTTCACTTTATACGATTGGCCATGTCCATATAGATACAGTGACTACATGAATAAATAGCTCTAAAGAAGCAGTTTCACTACTCAATGGCGGACTATCGTCCTTTTTTATGACAAACCGAATGGGATGGCCGCAAAGTTGAATGTTCGATGAAATATCCGGCAACAAAACACTATCATTGTGGCAGAATGATAGTCCGACTAAAGAAAATGTTTGGGCTAATGTCTTGTTCACATAGCCGCAACTAAGGTGATTTCGTCGGGTGATTTCGAAAATCACAGAAGAACATTCATACTGCACTGCACTGTGATTTAACAAAAATATCCTTCACTAACCTCAAACTTTATATCTGTTTTTACTGAAAAAGCAGCAGAATTAGCTTCTTCCTCGATGGTGGCTATCCGATCAGACCTTTTTTCTTTTTTCATTTTACACAATTTGAAACAAACATGCTTCTCAAGTGTAAACTGTTGTGCCGGCGACTGACATTTCTTATTAATTTCCCAGTTCCCAGTTCCATTCAGCACGTTATTGAAGTGATGTTGGTCTTGATTTTGTACAAATCACGGCAAATGAGATGATTTCGATCTGTCAGATTATATGGAAAACGAGATGATTTGAGGAGTGATTCCGCATGAAATCACGAAGTGGGCTGAAATCACGTGATTTGGTTCAGTGTGAACATAGCATTATTGGCTTTTGTGTAGGATTAGAATCGTACCATATGATAGTGAATGTAAATATGTATTAGAGGTGCAGTTTATAAATCTGCACATGAAAAATGTATGTCGGGACACATTTACCCCAACTAGTAGGTTAGGTTAGAGAGGCTACTGTGCAGAGCACAGCACACATAGACCACTCTGGGTACGTTGGGATACCTAGTACAATAAGTTCAAAAACCGTGAGAGCCTAGTCGTCAAACCATCCGGAGCTGTCAATAAAGCGAAGTAGATGACCAGCATTTACGCCACTAAGTCAAAAAAGTAGAAAGACCCTAGAGTTTCTTTTCTTTTACTAGCAAGAGCAGGGCAGGTGTAGAGAAAATGAAGTATTGTTACTTCTTCTTCCTTCTGCAATAGCCATTGAATGGAAACCGCAGACGTCTAGCATGCTCACCCATCAGGCATGAGATGAGATGCTTCCTCTCCAGCTTCAGCAGCCCTGAGAAACGATGGGGATTGAAGGTCGGTCAAATCTAGCTGTATTGCAGGTACTACCGTTAAGCCATCCGACGTTAGCATGGCCAAGTGCGCACGTCTTGATTATATTCTTGTATACTTCTATTGGCATTCCGATAGTACGAAGACATCTCATGTCCACACAGATCGTACCCGCCCGAGCCAGCTCGTCGGCCTTACAATTACCGCTGAACCCACTATGCCCCGAAATCCAGCACAGAGTGATGTTGAAAAAGTTACTGAACTCCTTCAGAACAAAACGAGATTTCACTACAATTTTCGAATTGAAAAAAGCAGCGTCCAAGACCTGCCTATCGGCATAGATCGTAATGACCTTTGCGGATACGACATTACGATACGACCCAGCCATTCTAACACTTCTTCGATAATCGCCGTGATATCCGCTACAGAAAGCTGGAAGGCGGAGTGACAAGTAAATATTCAATTTTGACTTCCACCTCTGAAGTACTATTTACTTTCCACGCCGACCTCCAAGCGAGTATTCCGGAAGGGTATAAACCGTTCCCCAGGAATATCCAAATTACCCAGTATAGCAGAGTGAACATTGAAAGACTCTGTCCACTGTTCTGTTTTCCGAATTTGGATGGCCGTTATCGCAGCCATCTGCTCAGATTGGGCCTCCAATGGAGGCAAATTAGGCAGTACATCAAGCGCTGCAGTCGGTGTAGTCGTGAGAGCACTAGTGATTGTTATACAGGATATATCCGTAGTCTTTGAGCTTTATCCAATAGATTTCTGTAGGACGCTTTGTTAACCGCCATCCACCAAACTGTTACCCCATATACTAATATGGGGCGTATAACCGATCCGTAGAGCCAGAAGACCACCTTTGGTCGCAGGCCCCATTTCAGAACAATAGCCCTACTGGATATGTATAGGTATAGAGCAACAGTTGCCTTAGTAACGCGCTCCTGAATATTTGCTTTCCACGAAAGCTTCCCATCAAATAGAAGTCCTAGGAGTTTGGCTTGCTCGCTAAGAGTAAGTCTCGACCCTTCCAGCAATGGTGGTACTAGGTTAGGTTAGGTTAAAAGGCTGCCGCGGACAACGCAGCACACATAGGCCACCAAAGGGCCCCGTTGTAATACCTATCGGGATAAAAACCTATCCCATTGAATTTCCTATTCATTGAACCAGCCAGAGCTGGCAATGAACCGAAAAAGCCTGAGCGGGCTCATGCTCTCCCAAATGAAGGAAAAAAGAGTCCCCCAGAAAGACCCGCGTCCTCGCAGCCAAGGCAGGACAGGTGCATAGAAAATGAAGGGTACCCTCCTTCTCGTCAGCATCCTCGCAGCTTCTACAGAAGTCATTGTAGGGTAGGCGAAGTCTTCTTGCGTGCTCCCCAATGGGACAGTGCCCAGTGATAACATTCACCACCACACCAATGTGCTTCCTGTTCAATGATAATATTACAGGAGAACGGTCGGGGTCCGCTGTGGGCCATAACCTCTTCATGGTTTGACACGCACCGTCCTCAGTCCATCTAGCGCTCGCTTTATTTTTCGCGTTAGAGTTGATCATTCGCTTGTACATTGCGAAAGGCTCGCCGATGTCCCAACAACCATCCTCAATTGCCCCAGTTGTCCCAGCCCGAGCAAGCTCATCAGCCACACAATTCGCATAAGCACTGTGGCTTGGAATCCGGCACAATGTGATTTCAAAGTAACGCCCCATCTCATGAAGAAGTAATCGATAGTTCGTTAAGGTCTGCGATGTCGACAGAGCAGATTCAAGTGATCGAATTGCAGCCTGACTCGTGAGAGCATTCAAAATAGCCGACGGCTTGACGTCATTGAAAGAGCCTGCAATATCCAAGAAGGAAACCAAGGTGCAACTCAGCGATTTTTCAATATATGCTAACAACAAGCGCAGAGCAGTATCCACCGATCTGCCCTTCCAGTAAGCATGCTGAAAGCAGGAGAAAAGGCGCGATGGAATGGTGGCACGTAAATGTATATCGATTAGACGCTCCAGTATCTTCAGCAAAGTTAATGTTAAGCTTATGGGACGAAGGTCCTTCGGACGTGAGTGCGAGCTCCTGTCCGCTTTCTGGATAAAAACCACCTTCACCTTTGACCATGCGCGTGAAATATGTACCAGCTCCAGGCAGGCTCTGAACAGACGCTCAATCCAGGTGTTGACCATGTCCATCGTTTGTTGTACGTCAGTCGAAATAACACCACCCGGTCCTGCAGACTTAAACGGATCAAGAGTGCATGTTAGCCCATGTTATTTAACAATCCGAGAGAATCAGAGTCAAAAGGTGTTATTAATTCTCGGGAGTTAACTAGCACTCCATCAGATAAGCTGTCAGGGAAGTGCGTGTTAAACAAGACCTCGATAGTTTCTTCACTAGAGGTCGTCCACGTTCCATCTTGTTTCATTAGGTAGTTTGGCATGTTTGGAGCTGTGGATATAATTTTTCGTAATCTCTCAACTGTAGATAACCCAGTCGCCTGTTATTCTCAATTTACATAAAAGTGGACATGATTTTTTCCAGCAATGATACAGTATCGCTACTCGTAAAAAAAAACTATCGCTCTATCATGGTCGTTTTGGTTAATATTAAATGGTCGTCTAATTTAATTCCGACAGTCTGCAGTGACGTCGGCAACCATCATAATTAAAATTATACTAGGGTTGTATTGCTGATATTGCGCCATTACACTTTGCCAGATATCAAACGACTTTTCTAATTAACGAACAAACACCAACAATGAATTGTTTTCTCAATAATCATTCATCAAGATCTCGACATTAAGTTTTTTTATGGCGCGAATGGGCTATAAGCCAGTCGGCGACTTTACATCGTCAAACTTATCCATTTATACTAATAATGACTGCTTTTTCTAAGTATAATTAGAATTAGATGGATCAAAAAGTTAGACGAAACTGCTTGTATAAGATTGGGAGGTTAGCCGCGCTCCGTTGTACTAAAGTCAACACATTTATGTAAATCTCATCGCGAAATTTCACCCAGGATTGGCAAACATTTTCATAAGCCAAAAAAAAAAGATTTTTAATTGCCATTATTAAATTGAGGTTGGTCTAATGCAGTTGCAAACCATCCAATCGTTAAGATTAAGATACGACATAAATGAGGCAGATTGGAAGTGTGAATGGCCGTTTGTGGGGATAATTTCTGTAAGTTGTTGAAAATGAATTGCAAAACTGTCATGATAAGCATTAAATTAGTTTAAACTAGCGTTAAGATTTACAGGAACTTTGTGATTTTATTCTTTGAAAGATACGAGGGGTGGGTCTAACTAAAGTTCGCATAGTTGGTATTAAAAAAAATCATATTCTAATCTTTAAAACTTTTATGTTTTCAACATAAACTCCATTAATTTCTATACACTTTTTCAACCGGTAAATTCAATTTCTAAAATACATGGCACATTCGACTCTCGATAATTTAAATCTCTCTTTCTCCAGGTCCCTTGAAAAGCACTCGATAAATTGGAAAAAAATCAATGTGTTTTGTTCCCCTCGGTAATTTGAAGTTGTAGCAATGGTATCTTACTCGCCGACACTCTATAATTTGAAGTCAGGGCTCCCGAACATTCTATTATTTGAAGTTTAAAGTCTCCGACTTCTGTTGTTTACATCCGCTGGAGCTGGAGTTTAGTCTTCTTTGAAACAGTGAATTAAACTGTTTTTCAAATTTGTAAAATCTTGACCTCTAGAAAGAATAAGTGGCTAACAATTGATAAGAAACGGCGTGTTATTGAAGCTGAGAACATAGAATATTGAAAAACGATATTGCAAAAATGCTTAATATTTTACCGTCTACATTGTCCATGATTTAAAAAAATAAGGATCGAGTCATCGGAAGTGTCACAAGTGCAAGAAGAAAAAAAACACGTCAGGGTGAATTTCCTTGTCTGGAGGAATCCTTAGTCAAGTGGATTCGGCAGTGGTTTGATGTTAAAGGAAAAAGCCAAGTCTTTTGCTCAGACTATCGGGATTGAAGGATTTGCAGCAAGTCGTTGACTCTCAAATTTAAAAACGGGACGACTTCACGTTTAAAAAAAATTACAGAAAGAGCGCCAGTGTGTCCCTTTGTTCCAAATGGACTGATGAACTATTGCGTGTACAACTTTGCTTCCGCCGTTTTTTCCTGGAATTAAAAGCTTAATTGTCAAAAAGTACTTCCAGATGTACATATTATTCAAAGTACTGTCCATCGCTAGCGACAACTTTCGCCCATCTCTCCGGCAATTTTCGGATTCCATCTCGGAAAAAGGATCCATGATTGGATTCATTTTTCGACTTCCTCGTACGAACGAAAATTCTGATCAGCCAGGCCATGCGCCATGGAACGAAACAGATGGTAGTCGAAAGGAGCGATGTCTGTGGAGTACGGCGGGTGGGGCAAGATTTCCCAATTTAGGGTTTCCAAGTATGCCTTGACCACTTTTGCGGTATCGATCTCCATTGATAGTTTCATTCGGTTTCAGTAGCTCGTAGTATATCACACCGAGCTGGTCCCATCAAATGCAAAGCATAACCTTGGCGCCGTGAATATTCGGGGTTTTGTCGTCGACGTTGAGGCATGTCCGGGCATTCCCCATGACTTTCTGCGCTTGGGATTATCGTAACGGACCCATTTTTCGTCGCCGGTTACGATGCGATGTAGAAATTTCTTCAGATTCTGCCTTTGAAGCAGTTGTTCGCCATGCAAATAAACGCCGTTCAATATCTCTCGGTTTTAACTCGTACGGAACCCAATTTCCTTGATTCTGAATCATGCCCATGGTCTTGAGGCGTTTCGAGATAGCTTGCTGAGTCACTCCCAGTGATTCAGCTAATTCTTCCTGCGTTTTGGCACAAATCTCCATCGAGCAGTGCTTCTAATTCGTCGTCTTTGAAATTTTTATCTCTCCCACCACCATGCTTGTTCTCGACATTGAAATCGCCACTTTTAAAACGTTGAATCCACTCACGACATGTTCTGTCACTCAGAGCAACCTCACTGTAAGTATCTGAGAGCATTCGATGAGCCTCAGCTGCAGTTTTTTTTTTTCAAATGGAAGTAGAAGATCAAAACTTCTCGCAAATGACGAGAACTTGGCTCGAAAACAGACATTTTGAATCGCGAATCTTATTAAAAATGAGAACAACTTTTACTACGATACGATACGATGTCGATACGTTCACAGACGTCCAAACTCACTTTGTAACACTTTTGAACTATGTATTTTGACCAGCTGTCACCGATGCAGTCGTCTGTCGGAAAACGGCGGAAGCAAAGTTGTACACCTTGTTCAATCAAATTTTGAACGGCTATGACCCAAGCAACATATTCAACACAGACGAAACTAGGCTTTTTAACAGATGTCTTCCGTGATCGCACCTCGACGTTCAAAGACGAGAAATATCATGGAAGGAGACTAAGAAGGATAACTGTCCTTCTAAACTGTAAACTGTAAACGCTGTTTCAAATGAATAAAATCATTCCCAACAGCTTATCGCTCAAACACAAAATCATGGATGACGACAGAGTTGTTCAATGAATGGCTGACCTCAGTTAACAGTGACATGAAAAAGGAAAAACGCAAAATCTTCCTGTTTTTGGACAACTGCACCGTACATAACAATTCACTACCATTAGACTACGTAAAATTGATTTTTGTTTCCTCCTAAGAAAACATCAAGATTGTAACCGTTAGACCAGGGAAAAACTTTAAAAATCTGTACGGCAGAGAAATTGTTTCAATTGTGCTGGACAGCATTGAGAAAGGTGAGGAAGGGAATATTAACAGTTTTGACTGCCATAACCATAATCGACAAGGCCTGGAAAAATGTGAACCCTACCACCCTGTATCGTCGCGCTCGGTGGCCGTGATCGTTCGGTCACCGCTCTACGATACTAATCTAGAGCTCGGAGATCAAATCTTGGCGCGATCAAAAAACTGCCTGTGAGTACTAATAGAACTCTCACAGTGCTCCGAGCTTGTCAGTATAAAGACGGCGCGGATAGGAGGTGCATGCTAGCAACTGCACTTCCAAAAAGTAGATATGCTAATGAAACGTCAACAAGGCATAGAAATGCTAGAGATGTTGACGCGCCCATGCACCTGGAGGGGTCAAGGCATTTAGAGAGAGAGAGAGACCACCCTGTATAATTACTTTAGAAAGTGTGGGTTTGTTAAGCAAAGTGACATGGAAGAGCAACCACCAGAGCCTCCAATAGTTCCCAATAAGTCGGCCAGACCCAGGATGCGCACTTCTGCCTGAGTGTGGAGAGGTAACATTTAAGGCCTGCGTTCGAGTTTACAACAACATCGGTGTCTACGGTACCCTAAGCGATACTGAGCTGTTAGCCTGTCAGTATGAGGACGAGGAAGAAATTGAAGAAGAGCAACCGCCAATTCAGGTCCCATTGAGCGAGGCGAGGTCTTCTCTAAAAACTCTACGCTCCTCCTCAGGACGGAAACCAATAATCTCTTCTCAGCCCTCACCACGACAAAAAACGCTCTATTCAACGCTAGATCAGAAAAAAATAACGGACTTCTTCCAAAAATAAAAATTTTTGTATTTACATTTCTGTATTATGTATATTTCTTATAATTTATATTTTTTATTATTTTGCACCCTCGGTAATTTGAACTTTTTCTCTGGTCCCTTGGATTTGAAATTAACGAGAGTCGACTGTATATACTAAAAATCCATTTTTCTAGTGATGGGCATAATGACACTTTTCACTGTGCCAGCACATAAGCTCTGACTCTTTCCAATGAGTCGTTCAAAAAGAGTCATGCAAAGAGTCTGAAAATTGGTTAATAACATATTCAATAAAAGTCGTAGATGGGCGACCCCAACTTTTTTTTCTCGTTTTTGACCCCAGATTCGGAGTTGGCGAGCGACCCACCAATACCCTTTAGTTCGAGCCAGCCCGATCGGACCACTATTTCCCATGAAAACGGGGCTGCCAGCCTGGGATGCCAGCTTGAGATGATGATACGTAAGACGAATACTTTTGTTTTAGAATGTTGGGATTGTTTTCTGTATTTGGTGAAACTTGGCTGTGCGGTGCGACGCGACGTAAGTAAATGATTTTTGATATGTTTGCATTTGCAGTCAGCGTGGGTTGTTGCGTATATATTTAGAAGTATACACAATGCGTGCATTGCATACTACATAGAGATGAATATGAATGGATTTAGATGGGATTGCTTTGGTAGATAAATGATGGTGGTTTTGGTTTTAGATAGATAATGGGATGGGATGTGAGTGAATGAATGTATTGTAGTACATTACACTCGCATGTAATGAGAAATGAGCGTGGATTGGTTATGCGTTGGGTAATATTTATGCGATGGGCTAGTTGGGGAATTAATTTTACAGTGAGTTATTCTTAAATTGAACGACTCGAAGGCTATGTCGTTGTGCCGAATCTTTCGCTCATCCTGTTGAGTCGTTCAAAAAGAGCGACTCGTTACTGTGTTACACATCACTAATTTTTACAGTTTCCCACGGACGCCGGAGTAGGTTCAGGTGTCTACTCGGCGGATTTAGGCTTGAGCCAGTAGTATAGACTGCCGAACTATGCCACCGTATTCCAGTCTGCAGTCAGAATTGCATGTTATACGCATGGCGGCAGAGTCCGTATAAGGGTCGACTCCAACAAGGAAGACGACGATTTGCTCTGCTAGTAGGGCGGCCATTCTGATTCTAGCGCCATACAGGTGCTCTCCGAGAACTGTAAACGTATGCAGATAGGCTGTCGACAGAAAGGCTAAGCCTACGGCTATAAGGATTATGTGGGTGCCCACAGAGGTTCAGGAGCCGAGAACAACCCATCGGCACCTATGCCACGGTCGCTTGCGGACATCACAAACGAAATAGATGGGGCCATATGGACTAAACTGCAATCCGGGTTTTATGGTAGCCAGAACATTGTGGCCATCACCCGATCTGAGCAAGAGCAGGATACTGTTCAAACTCAAAAGAAATACACTGAGAGCGACGGTAGGTCCACTCACAGGACCCTGCCTTACGCCGTGTCTAGTGCAGATACAGGCAATGCGGTGGGGACGTTGCGCTGCGTTAAATGCGGACAGATAACAAAATCAGACCTATGTTACTCAATTGCCCTAACCCCTTGTGGGGCATAGCGCGTCAACTGTTCCATGTGGCCCAGCCGAGTTTTTTGAAAACAATTACTATGGTCGAAAGGTTAAGTTTTAAAGTTGATGACGCTGCGAATTCTGAATTCTGCTCTGCAGGAGTGTCTGCTCTTTCGTTTACAAAATATTGGGTTGCAGAGTTTAAGCGAGGCCGTACAAGCTGCCAAGACGAATATCGCAGTGGTTGACCAAATGAGGTGACCACGACAGAAAAGTGATGAAAATCCACAAAATGGTATTATGACCGTCGACTGGCATTTCAAAAAGTACTGTACATGTACATTGCATACTGACTGAAAATTTGGACATGAGAAACCTGTGCGCGAGATGGGTGCCGCGTTTGCTCACAATGGAGGAAAAACAGGGTCGTGAGGATGTTTCAATGATGGAATGAATGGATGAGACATTGGTCCAATATTTCACACCTAAGACGAAGCAAAAATCAAAACAATGGACTGAAAGTGGATAATCGGCTCCAATGAAGACGAACAAAGTTCCTCTTGCTGACGGGCTCATGGCGTCAGTTTTTTTGGATGCGGATAATTTTCATTATTTTCAAAAAGGAAAAACCATCAACGGCGAGTATTATGCGAATTGCAAACCTATTGCAGCGTTTAAGTAATGAAATCAAAAAAAAAAAATGGCGCATTTGGCGAAAAAGAAAGTTTCAACAAGACAATGCACCAGTTCACACATCCTTTATCGCGATGTCCAAAACCAGTGAGCTAAATTTCGGATAGCTTTCTCACTCACGCAAATCGCCCGATTTAGCCTCGGATTATTTTCTTTTTTCAAATTTGAAAAAAAAAAAAAAAACGCTCAGTGATAAAAGATTTGCCAACAATGGAGAGATGGAGTCTGCGGTTAATCTATTTTGAGGAGATCGACGGTTCTTTATTTAAATAGGGTATCAAAGCTATTGAACATCGCTTGGAAAAGTGTATCGAGGTAAAAGGAGACTACGTTGAGAACTAAAGATATGTTTTTCCAATTTTTTTTATAGTTCGGGTACTTCTGGGACTACCCTCGTAATTCTATTTAGTTATAAATACTTGGCGATTTATTCCATCGAATTTGATTTTTACAGTTCAAATTTACGGGCTCGAACGATTCAATTTCGAATCTTGGTCTTCGTTATCCAATAAGAGTGACTTATCAACAAAGCAAAACTGCCGGACAAAATTGGTACTTGAAAAGATAATCTCACAACCGCCCCTGCGTAATTGCGTCCCAAAAACTGTTTTGAAGAAATGTGAGGGGGCGCCAAAATGTCCTTGCTTGTGCCTTAAATTCATCTTTGACCGGTCCTGCCTCCACCAACTTAGTGTCACCATACACTGTCGAACTCGACCACGAACCTGGTACAAATGTCCTCTGACACACATATACACTTCACATAGGTGTGAAGAAAACTAGTCCACTTGTACTAGGTTCTTGTTCGAGTTCGACAGTGTATGGTGACACTTATGCAGAAGATGTGAGATGCAAGAGTACAACATCGAACACACCTCGTGTGAGTGACCAGCCTATAATTGGAAACGCCTCAACAGATTAGAAGCTCTCATGAGCTAGCAGAAGTAGATAGTGACGTCTCGTTGAATCAGCTGATTCAATTTAGCAGAGCGGTCACCTAGCAGCTGTAATAAACCAGCGGAGGGTGGCAAATGGGCCCAATCTGAGCTCGAGCATTATCGTGATGTAGGAAGTATCGCCGCAGATCTCCTTTCTTTCTAGTAAATCATTGAAAACTTCTGGTAAGCAAGTTTCTATATGCCTTTTAGAAGTTACCGTATGACTAGTTTCTAAGGCAATAACAGCTACAACTTTTGGTGAAGTAAATTGACATCATTACTTGTGTTACTGACTCTACTACTCTGCGTTGCTATTTTAGAATGAGTGAATTGGCACGTTCTGGACTTCATACCATAGAATTCTGTTTGGTTTTCTGGGTCGTACTTAAAAAAACCAAGACTGTGACGATTTTATGGAAGATGCTAGACTTCCTCTTCTTAAATTTTTTTAAGAAAATATGTGGAAAAACGCATACATGCTTCTTGACCGACACCCAGTCAAAATTCGTTGTACCCACCGGGCAGATTTCTTGGTGTATCTCAAGTTGTCATGTACGGTTCGGGATATATCCATGGTATTCAAGGCTAAATCATCAGCAATCAATTGATTTGTTAGTCTTGGATCTGCGTCAATTTTTGACAGATTTTGAGTGACCTTCACGAGACTCGTCTTCTACAGAAAAGTTTCCTATTTGGAATTGCTTATACCACTTGGAAACATTCACTAGAGCTGGTGCATCCACCTCATAGGCAATTTGGCATCGAATATTCGCACTGGCTACAAATGCCGTCGAAACCCATAGGGAATGGCAAATCTAATTTTTTGCTGTTCTGGCAGCGGTGGCTCTACCGACCTTCCTTCTTCAATTTACTTTACAAAATCCTTTTATCTTGACCAACACCTGCAGCAGGCCTGTTCCTAAAGCCGGTCCACCGGTTTAAAACCGGTCTTCTGTTAATATCGGTCCCGAGATTCCCAAGTACCGGTTTCGAAAAAACCGAATCATTAAAAAACCGGTTTATGATCGTAAAAACGGGCTTATGATCATAAAAACCGACTCATTAAAAACCCGATTCACCAAAAAACCGACCGGCTCCGACGAGTTAAAAACCGGTTTTTTGGTGGATCGGTCTTATAATGAGTCGGCTTTTAACCCGGTTTTTTTTAACCATGAGCAGGTTTTTCTAAAAATCCGTTTGACCGCTAGGAAAACCGGTTTTCATAAAAACCTAAAACTGGTCTTGGAATCTTAAGACCGAACAGGTCAAGACCCATCCTTCTCATATTTTATGATGCAAGCAAGCTATAAGTCAATACAGATTATGTGTATGATTGGTTACAAACTTGAACTACAATTAAGATCTTTTCCTGACCGGAACCCCTTTTTTCAAAAACATGGCCTATATTGCTGGAAAAAGCTGGTAGGGGTTTTTTTTGGGTCGCTGATTGCGAGTCTGAAGTCCAAATGGCAAAAAACAAATGGAGGATCCAGAATGGCAACACTATTTTTTATAAACACGGCCAAACTTACTGGAAAAATCTTATAGGAGGTCGATTCTGTCGCTGATTTCGAATCTGAAGTCAGAATTGTAAATAATCAAAAAATAAAAGAGTTTCTGAGCGGCAACTCTTTTTTTCTCAAAATCACGGCCGATTTTGCTGGAAAAAGCGGGTAGGGGGTTTTTTCGGTCGCTGATTGCGAATCTGAAGTCAGAATTTCCAAAATTAAAAAAAATGAAGGAGTTTCTGAGCGGCAACCCCTTTTTCCTCAAAAAGCCAATCTTCCTGGAAAAAAACTGGCAGCGGGTTGTTTGTGTCGGACTCACAATGCCATCAACAGTAGTCTAGTACATACGCCTCATTACTCTACCATCTGGCCTCACTTCATCGCCAAGAGTGTCATTATACCATAGTTTTTTTCTTAACATCGCATCTACCTACACAATGTATTTATATGCAATCATATTCATTCATTCATGCAAGAAATGTATCCATCGTCAGCCGAAATTTCCTTGAATTCATTCGAAAAAGTTATTCGATAGCAAACTATCGGGCCATCGAAACTATCGGCCTATTGGAATTTTCGTCAGATATCGATAGTTTTTTACTAGTTACTAGTTTTTCAAACTATCGAATAACTAAAAACTATCGATAGTTATTCGATAGTTTTTTAAACTATCGATAGTTATTCGATAGTTTTTTAAACTATCGATAGTAAAAACTATCGATAGTGCCCATCACTACTTTACGTTAATCGAATTGGAGAATACTTAGTAATTAATGGTGAAAAGTGTTATAAAAGACGACTGTTGAATCGTCCAAAATGGGATCCTTTAACTTCCACAAGCTTGTTAGCAGAAGTCAACGGCATAGAGTGAGATGTTCATCATTAAATTAACTCAAAACCACTAAGTCGCATTCAAAGCGATAGCTGAAATCATTGTTTTGGTTAGGTGATTCAACTTCCTGTGCTAATTAGATACGCCAAAAGGCAATAATAGATGATAACAATAACAAATTCCCCCTGACATAAACATACTCGTATGTGTACTCTAGTGATAAATAACAGAACCAGAAAACAATTGTGCATAAACGGTTACAAACCAAAAGACCAGCTCACGTTTTAGCAAAGTTGCTGACATCGTAAGACCAGAAGAAAAATACGACACTGAAGTGCATGAAATATTACCCTCGGGAAATGACCTATTTTCTACTCACAACAGACTGCTTTGTATTCAACGCATTATCCAGTCAAATATTTTTCATGTGAGTTCATACACGTTTCCTGGTACTCCTCCAGTTCCGACCGAATGCATGTTCATTATACAATATTCCAACTAACTGAAGAGAGTTTTGTTCATTTAAATGGTTGCGCTATGTCTACCACATATTCTTCATGTGCTTCCAACATGATATTAATAAAAGGAAGGAGAACAAAAATTCTAGGCACGCCAATGAAACATGCAACACATATGCTTAGCTATTCATTAAATGCTTTTGTCTAGGTACTGTGGCCAATGGGAAAAAAAGGACTCGATTCCGGAATTGTGTGTCTGGGCTTGTCCTCACCACATGCTAAATCATAAAATAGATAGGAATGTGTGTTGCCTTACCACAGAGTGGATCAGGTTAATTAGTGAATACCAACAGTGAACAGTCAGTCATCTGGAAGCTAGGGGAATAGCTTGCTTGTAGCTATGTATAGTGAATTAAGGATATCGGAGCCAGCCGGCCTTACACGAATATGAAAGTATAAATAAATAAATCCATCATTGTGTTACATCATTTACAGGGTGAAGCTGTATTAAATGTTCAGATACTCATATGCAATACCTAAAATTAACACAAGCCTGCTCGAAGTGTCATCTGCGAACTATGGAAGAAGAGGTTTCACACATCATGGAATGTTTGCCCAAAACATTTATAAGATTTGATTGAAGGGTACACCAAAACAATCACACATAAACGTCTATTCTAAACAAAGACATTACCAAGCTCAGTCAGATCAGGGCCGTGCCCGGGGCTCAACAACTACTGGCCTAATATACAGAATGTCCCATACTTCCCGATAATTTCTAATATGTACTTATAACTGGTCCTTGCAGTATATCCAGTCGCGTCATCTTTGTGAACCACATCTGATCTACCAGAGGAGGTTTTTTAGTATGTACGCTTTGACAGCCCTTATTGTTTTTAGTTCATTCGTTGAGTAAGCGTGGTTGTATTCTGTGGAAGCGATCGTTATTGTTAGCACGGTATTTGCTAACCATAACCGATGAGCTATGGTTGACGACCACATTTATCACGGAGGAGAAGCTATGAGTAAGCACAAATACGCGAAGATATTTGTAGACATACACTGTACACATACTACTTTGCCTTAACCCCTAGCGAGGCATAGCGCGTCAACTACTCCTGCGCGCCATCGTACTCTGTTCTGGGCAATGGGGCGCAACTCTCCAAAAGATTTACCCAGTGCCTGACACTCCTTTGCCACAGATCGACGCCATGTGATTCGAGGACCCCCTCTTGGTCGGCCTTGGTTGGAAATGGGGTTCCATTTCATGGCATGCAAAGCAATGCAGTTATCACTCTTCCGCAATGTGTGACCTATCCACTGCCATTTTCGCCTGCGTATCAATTCGTCGATTGGCATCTGACCCGTACGCCGACTTAGCTCTTCATTGGATATTGTTTCGGGCCAGAATATTCTTAAAATTCGACGAAGACATAAGTTGACGAAAACTTGCAGTTTCCTGGTAACTCCTACGGAAACTTTCCATGTACTGCTCCCATACAAAAGCAGTATCTCCACTAGAAGCAGAAAATATTCCGCATAGCCAGAGTTGATACCAACCCACCATCTAAGCTGGAATAACAGTGCAGTGGCTATTAAATCGATGGATGCGGGTAAAGCCCCGGGGGTAGATGGAATTCCTGTGGAACTATTTAAGGCGGATATGAATTCTACTGCGGATATTCTTCCCCGCCTTATCCAAGAGTGTTGCGAAACCGAAACTCTCCCTAAAGAGTGGAAGAAGGGTGTCATTATTAAGATCCCGAAGAAAGGCGACCTGAAGGACTGTAATAACTGGCGTGGAATTTGTCTTCTCCCAGCAGTCTCCAAACTAATGGCAAAGATAATCCTCAACCGAATTAAACATATAGTATAGTTGACCGCACCGTGAACGATGAACAGGCTGGCTTTCGCGAGGGACTGACGCATCTACGCACTGAGTTACCGACCGCCACAATGAAACTTAGTTCTGGCTGCAAAGCTTAGATACATGCAGGAGGAAAAGGAGCTCCAGTGTGGAAAATTGTCAACTTTGCCGGATTGTACGCCTAAGAAGTGGCGAAGTTTGGTGTAACTTCCTCCGACGATTAATCAACGCGGCCGAAAATGTCTCTTCTTAGAACATGCGCTGATCTGGAGACTTCTCGTTCGACAGGGCAACAGAGAACAACAGTTTATCGGTGGTTTAGTGAATTTAAAATGGGTAGCACAAGCACCAAAGACACATCTCGCTTTGGAAGGCCAAAAGAGGCAACGAATGCGGAAATCGTAAAGCAAGTGCATCGAAGTGATCGTCGAAAAAATCCACAGCGCGTTGATGATTCAACGGCCGGTTTGGTGTTGTTGCAGCGTAATCGAGCGAACTTTTTTCGACGTTTTGTGACGACGGATGCAACATGGGTCCATTACCATACGCCTGCGTCCAATAGGCAGCCTGCAGAGTGGTTGAAAAACCACGAAAGCCGACCAAAGCGACCAAAAGACCAACGCTCGGCCGGGAAGGTAATGGCCTCCGTTTACTGTGATGCGCATCGATCTTCATCGATTACCTGCAGAAAGGAAGAACAGTCACAGGAGAGTATTATGCAACAAACTGAACGACGAAATAAAGAGAAAACGGCCCTATATGGCGAAGAAAAAAGTTCTGTACCATCACGATAACGCACCGTCATAAACGTCCTGGAAGGCGATGGCCAAATAAGACCAATTACGATTACCCACTGTATTCTCCAGACTTGGCCCCCAGCGACTATTATCTGTTCCCAAACCTCAAGCGGTGGCTCCAGAGAAAGAGATTCAGATCGAATGAGGAAGTAATCGCGGAAACCGAGGCGTATTTCGAAGTCTTGGACGTTTCGTACTACAGAAAGGGCACCAAAATAGGTTGAGGACTAAATATAACTTTGCCCAAAAAAAGCTTCTTTTCATTAAAAATCCCTGGACTTTTCAGGTCGGGGGATTTGACGCCTTGTGGTGAATACCAGTATTTTTTGGGGAATCTGGATATTAGGTTATCTTACCTTAACTGGTTACGGTAATCTTGATCCAAAATAACGATACTCGGAGTGCATCTGTGGTCGTTTTTGCAGCAAAAGGCGTGTTTTTACGATTTTTGAGGCCTTATATCCGCATTAATCGGTCCCCACCTATTGATGCCACTCTGGACCGGTATCGTCCTGGCCTTCTATTGAATGATCCTGTCTCCTGGTACATATTCCATGCATTCCGAAGTTGCATATGTATTATGTTGTTGCCCATAGACCACAAGAAATCTGATCAGCTGTTCAGTCTGTCAAAATGTGTTAAGTAGCGTTCGCGATGGTTGAAATGTGTTGGGTTTCAAATGTGTGTTTATTAACATAGTAAAGGGTGGCGGCTGGTGGCCGCAGTCAATTTGACAGGTAAGTAGAGTAAAAAAAATGAAAAGTGCCAATGTGATAGGTGTGACTGCAAATATAGGTAGTATGCAACTTGTTTGAAAATCGGGTTGCAAATCAATCGCACCATGTGCGGACGGACGTCGCAAACTGGTTGCAACTGCATTCGAAACTGGTTGCATCGCAAACTGGTTTCCAACTCGAATTTCAAACGAGTTACGTCATGTGCGGAAGGCCTAAGTGTACAACCCCACATTGATTAAATTTGGAAACGCGGGCTGATGACTTGCGGGACGTCCTGGGGTAACTAAACAGTAGCAAACATTAAAAGGAACATATTAAACCGTTCTTCGGATTTTGGCCGTTTAGTAAAATTGACTCAGATTTACCGTTATATCGGAAATTCACAATTCTAAACGTTTGCTTGTTTTCATTCCTCCTTTAATAGTATTAAACACTGCATCCTTGCCATTCTTGTTGGCCTCAGCACGAAAAAAAACTGGGTGCGCTGCTTTTTATGATGCGCAGTGTATAACCATTACTATTGGTGAAGCTATTTGATAAAAGGGGCTCATTACTCAACGTATGTCAGTTTCATGTAAAATCGTATGCTTTACTTTTCTTCTCTTGTATCCGAAGAGATGCTTTTGCCATTTTCTTACTTATTCATCAAATAAGGTATACATATTTAATAAAATTATACGGGACAAGGAACTAGATTCAATATCCAAATTCATTCCAAACATGTTGAAAAAGAGCATAACCACAGAATCAATAAAATGGGACATAGATAGTTTTTATGAAATTATCGATAGATCTGATTACCCACATTTTAATGAGGATTCCCTGGGCGTGTTTGTCAAAAGCGAAACTATAAACTTCAACCAAATTTTATTTATGACCGGTGATACGCTTCCCAAAACGCAAATTCCCAGAATCATTTAAATGTTATAGTATGATTATCATTAGTGGCAGCAATAAAAACTACTTTTATTCATAGAAAATAGATGTAAGAATTAAGAAATCCGATTAAAGTTGGTAGCTTTAACCGTTTTATAGTCTGAAATTGAAACCAGACTTTTTTTTCTCCTGAAAGCCAGTTATTGCTCGTAAAAACCAAAACTTTACCATCATCCTGTGTACGTCCATAATTATCATATTCATTGTTTCAATAGAAGCGCCTTCCGGGCGCAACAGGGTTCGAAGCAAAAGAAGAGAGAAAAAATATTTAGATGTGAGCAGCATGAATAGGCACATTCGTATTTCCTTTTTTATATCCATTCTTCCACTCGAAGGAAAAATCACAGGATTTGCCCTTGCGTTCTCATTAATATAATAAAGACGTATGCTTGCTTTATTCCATTTTTCCATACGTAATGTTGGCGGCTGGTTAGATTGAAGATTTGCACGTTCATGTGCACACATACGGAAACGTATAACTGCGGAACGTAACTGGGCTGGGTGGGCAATCAACGAGAGACTTCTGCTCTTTTCTAATCCTTGGAACACGTAATGCAGCCTTACCGGGGGCTGTTGTTAGTGTATATTTACTTGAATCTTCCATATAACCATAATGGAAATGGGAATTTGGCAGCATGTGTGGTGAGAGTGGTTTAACCATGAAACAAGTCGCTGAAGCAAAGGCATATCAGCGTGATGGTGGTGGCAATGGTGGTGCAGGATATGCCGGTTCGGATCGTTTGATCATTCAGTTGATTCCTTTGTGGAAGCGAAATAATTACTCTCCGGGAAAAAGTTAATCGGCAGTTAATTTAACATCAAAGGCAATGAATTATTTAGTAAAATAGGCATAACATTGTCGCATGATATATAGTATGCTGGAATTATTGCGTGGGACGATGACTTTGTATATAATAAAAAGCCCACTATACAGTTACACAAAATGGGTTAAATGTTTCAAGGTCTGTGTTTTAACAAACTTCAAAGGAGCAATGAAATGTTGGCCGATTGATAGATGTTGTTTACCTGACAATAAAGACAGATGTGTTCAGCACATGTATCAGAATGTGCGGTAGTATTTTTTAGAAATTTATTTGCTCGGTTTTATTACGTTCTGATATTTAGGGGTAGCATTTAAATTGCTTAAATAATTTTAGGATAAGAGTATAATTGTGGAAGCTTATTGTGGGAACTCGAAAAATTAGAAATATGTATATGCACTCGGTTTGCGGATCTGTGATAAGATACTTCAACTATGATGATATAGTTCTAATAGAACAGCTGTCTCCTCCTAAATTTTTCAGTGTTCACACCACCGAAAGCATCCGATCTAAAACTGAAAGGGTTGAAAATTGTTCACCGGTTCCGGGGGTAACGCTATCATTTAGTCTCAGCGATTCACTTTTTAAATGATAGTCTCACGCATCTAAAGGCGGCTTTCATCAACAGTTTAAATAAAGATAATCATGTTTGACCACACATTTACTGTAAGTTTAAGACGGTCTTAAGATCGTGGACTGAAGGCCACCTACAACTACAAGTGTGTCGTCCGTTGGGACTGTTTTCAAGTCATCTTAAGATCAGCATCTACAGTTCGACTACAGATCGCCTGCAGTCAATGGTTTGAGCGATTAGTTTTTGTTTGAAAGGGATCACGCCACTCTATCGACCTCTCTAAGCGGTTTTCGACTGAAAGATGAGAGAGACATGGAGAGCGAACCGCAATTTCTCGCCTCTATTACCGAGGCTTGTCGACAATATCCATTTCCTCCCTGTGGTGTGGAGCGTAAGGATAATATCACGACCTTTCCCTTTGCCGGCCTGCCGTAGAAACCGAAAAACAAGGAACAGGATGTGTATGCCAGCAACTTGCACTATCTGAAATCCTCTATATGCTAACGAAACGTCAAATGCGTCGAATAAGGACTTACTCAACGGTTACGACTTTCGGGCTATCATACAATATCCTAGACAAAGGATCAGAAGGTCCCCAGAGCGCACGATTTACTGAATCAGAGAGTGAATTTCTGCGGTATAAATTAAACATTTTAGAAGTTAGTGAAATAAGATGGTGGAACAACGAAGAATTTATCTCTCCAACGAGTAGCACTGTAATGTTGTACTTCGATAGAGCTACTAGTAGTGGTCGTGAGTCAGGTGTGGGGGTCTTTTAACCAGAGCCGCACGAAACTATCTCTTATCCTCCGACAGAATCATGGCCGCCAGGTTCCGGACCAAAATGAGGAACATTACAATAATACAATCTTATGCTCCAACTGAACCCGACAATGTCTTGGCGAAAGACTCCTTCTACGAACAACTTAACGCCGTCAAGAGCGGAACACCTAAAGGTGACGTTATAATGGTTATGAGGATTTGAATCAAAAGTTGGCGCTGATAACTATGGGCTAAGACATGTGATGGAGAGACTCGGTATTGGGGAACGGAGAAAGATTTGTAGAATTCTGCAACTTTCACAGTCTTTTCATCGGTGGTACTATGTATGTTTGAGCATAAGGACCACCACAAAATCAGTTGGTCCTCTGTTGATCGGCGCAGAACACAAAATCAGATCGACCACTTTGCCATTAGTAAAAGATTAAAAAGACGCCTCCTGTACGTGCGAAATAACAAGGGTGCCGATATTGGGATGGAAAAAGATCATTACCTTATGCTTCGTTTAGACGTGAACGCTGAGCCAAGCACCGAATATTGAAAAATTGCATTGAAAAGCACCAACAACAAGAAGACACCTCTTCTGCTCTTACATGGCGAACTTGAATTCATGAGCATTCGTGAGCATTTGAGTCGTTCCCAAAAGAGATGGTGCTTGGCTCAACGTTCATGTCTAAACGAAGCATTATGATCGCTATTGTTCGATTGCGTATTGCAGCCGTGCGCCGTCCTAGTGACGAAAGCTCCAGGCACCGCAAATTCAACAGCGCTCGAGCAAAATCCAGCAGTCTTACAACAATGTAACGACTATCCTGCGCAAAAAGCAGTAAATGAAAACTGGGATGCCATAAACAAATGCGTACATTGATAGCGCAGCTACCATCCTTTACACAAACCCGGATTGCCCGAATAAGCCCTGGATGTCCGATGCTTCATGGCAGCGGATTGTTGAAAGAAAAGAACTGAACGTTCGTTTGGCTGTAGCATCAGATGACAATCGAAGCAACATCGAAATCCTTTACCGTCAAAAAGCTCGAGAAGTTGAGCGTAGTGTACGGTGCGATAAAAGAGTTTACGAGAATTCTGTTCTAACCTCAGCAGAAGATGTCGAAGGGAGCAACAATTTAAACGCGGCATACAGTGTCATCAAGAAGGCTACAGGTTGCCATAGCTCCTGTCAACATCTGGTCCGTGTTACCTCTGATGAAGTTCCCCTCATAAGTTCATATATATATATTAATTTAGCTAACCATCAAAATGTGCGTATACGGTCCACTGCTCCGACTAAAGAGGAAATAGTCACTGCAATTATTGCAATAAAACGAGGAAAGACCGCCGGAGTCGACGGTATTCCTGCCGAACGTTATCAAGCAGCGCCAAGCGTAACCGCTGAGTTGCTGCACCCACTTGTTGATTAAGCGTGGAATACAGAACCCCTTCCCTGAGAAAGGAAGGTTTGATCATCAAACTTTCGAAGAAGGGTAGCCGCACAGACTGTAATAATTGGAGAGGCATTTGAGTGCTTCCAGCCGATGTCAAGATAATAGCTAAAATTTACCGTTTGACTGGAAGTTTCAAGTCAGACCAACCTTGGCCTCAAACTAACATGGGAGCTGGTGGGGGAAGTCAACAAGAAGCTGAGAGGATAATAACTCCAAATGGAGTCAAAAGTGCTATAAACTCTTTTGCTCCATTTAAAACGGCTGGAATGGACGGAATATTCCCGGCACTATTACAGTGGGGCATGAGCGCTCTACTAGATAGGATCCGGAATATATTCGTCGCCTGTCTTTCAGCAGGCTACATCCCGAAGGCATGGAGGGAGGCTAAAGTGGTCTTCCTGCCGAAACCGGGAAAGAAAGACTATACAGAGGCAAAGTCCTTCAGGCCGGTTAGCCTTACATCATTCCTGTTGAAAACAATGGAAAAGGTGTTGGTGGAATACCTGGAGAACACCACGCTAATGTATAGTCCTCTGAGTAGGTGCCAACATGCTTATAGAGCAGGCAGATCTACGGAAACCGCTCTACACGAACTTGTTAGAGTTGCAGAGAGAGAGATTAACAATGGCGGGATCGCTATGTCTACTTTTATGGATATAGAGGGTGCTTTTGATAAAATCTCCTTTACCAAACTAAGGAACGCCCTGATTGAGCGGGGGGTTGATTACATTATAATTAAGTGGATCGACTCTATGCTTAAGCAGAGGGCGGTAAATCTTAGCAGTGGATGTGACAGAATACGGGGTAAGGTAGTCCGAGGATGCCCACAAGGAGGTGTTCTTTCGCCTCTACTGTGGAACATCACCGTGGACAGTCTTCTCTGGAAGCTGGACTCGATGGGCGTACACACTGTAGGATACGCCGATGACTTGGCACTCACGGTCAGTGGAAAGTTCATGGACACAATTCTAGGTTGCATGGGACAAGCTTTCAAACTAACCGAAGAATGGTGTAATGAGCAAGAGCTAACCATAAACGCTAGTAAATCAAACACTATGATTTTTACTCGTAAGAGGAAAGACATAGAGAACTCCCTTACGGCTTTTTGGTTCGGAAATTAAGGTGTCCAAGGAAGTGAAGCATCTAGGAGTTACCTTAGATGCGAAACTAACTAGGAATGTTCACGTTGATGAAAAGATCCAAAAAGCGAAAAGGATTTTGCATCAATGTAAGAGAGTGTGTGCTCGTAGGTGGGGAATTTCACCTAAAGCGACACACTGGATTTACACAATGATGGTAAGACCTATTCTAGCCTACGCATCAGTGGTATGGTGGCCAAAAGCCATGCAGAATACCACAAAGCAGAAGCTAGATGGGGTACAAAGGATAGCTTGCGTAAGCATATGTGGTGCAATGCGCACCACACCAACGCGAGCAATGGAGGCATTGCTGGGACTGCCGCCGTTGGACTTATTTATAAAGAAAACGGCGGCGCTTTCGGCAATACGCATGGAAAGGGATGCCATGTGGCATCGCTTTGGAACTAGCAGCGGTCATAAGAGCATCCTAGACATTATTCATGATGAGGTCAGGGAGACTCTAATGCCGGTAGAAGGCATGAGTAGACGTAGGGTAGTTGAAAGACTACACAAGACTCACATTGCAGATGGAAACATACCTAATGAGTGTATGTACAATGACATCAGCATTTTTACTGATGGCTCTTTAATGGACGATAAAGCGGGGGCGGGGGTTTACTCTGAAGAGCTAAACCTAGCATGTGCGTTTAGTCTAGGAGAGTATGTGTCCGTATACCAGGCAGAGATGCTTGGCTTGTTGCATGCGTTGGACCACCTGCTTGAAGGTCAGGTGCGGGGGAAGAAAATCCTTATTGCACTGGACAACCAATCGGTGATCAGACGCATGCAGCAGACGAACATAAACTCTAAACTGGTACTAGAGTGTGTCCGGAAGCTCAACACGTGTGCCTCAGGAAATGAGGTTACGCTGATGTGGGTAAAAGGACACATAGGTACAACAGGAAATGAGGCGGCAGATGCCCTAGCAAAACAGGGATCTGCGGCAACTTTCATTGGCCCAGAACCCAGAGTTGCTCTGGGGAACGGCATGATTGGAGCGAAGGTTGGGAAGTGGATGGACTCCATGCATCGACAAAGATGGCAGGAGCTAGTCACTTGCAAACAAGCTCGGAATGCAATGACCAGCCCTTTAGGGAGGGAAGCGAGAAAGGTACTCAGTTATAAATGGAGTACCCTAAGCTGGATAACTGCCTTGGTCACAGGGCATGGTAATTTTAAGGCTCATCTCTCCAAGAGGAGGCCGAGACGGCAGCACACATTGTGTGCGAATGTCCAGCACTGGCTAGCACGAGGTTGAGGATCACAGGCAGGCACACGATAAGTGTAGAAGCCATGAGTGAACTCAGCTTCAAACAAATGCTAGCAATAACACGGGACTCAGTGATGAAGAAAGAGGTCGACATCTGGAAGCCACTGATGACCGGGAGGGGGCGAAAAGGGACCCAAACGTTAGTGGTCTGCTTCGGCTATCCCCCAGAATATATAATAATACCGTTTGACAAACGGTTAAACAACGCTATTATGACTTTTTATACGACAAATTCATTTTTGCTACTTGGGGTATACATGTTCATACATCACTATTTACAGTACAGTTCCCGTTTTAAAATTCTTACTTTAAGAGGTGAGAGTTGGTAGTTTTTATTTTTTATTTTTTTTATTGCCATTGGCCGAATACCGATATATTTCGGATGTCTTCGTGTTTTTGTAACACGAACAAGACAGAAAGTGACGCCTTCTTTTAAACAATGCTTCTCTACCGACTATTTGGTTACTTAGTGCACGTCAAACCTGTCAGTCTGAAATTCTTAAATCCTGAAGCCTATTCACATGGATGTTAGCAGGATTCATAATAACCCATGTTACGCGGAAATTAAGAATAGGGGCCCAAGAGAGCCCAGATTAGAAGTAATTTCAACAGAGCATAGTAACCAATAGCACGAGTAGAGGAAATCGCTCACTGAATATGACCTACTGGTTTGACGTTCTAATCGAAATTGTTGAAGGAGACATTGGGAATGCATTCAGTCGCTACCTGAAGTGAGACGTATCCACAAAGCCCTGACGAGGGACCATACCAACAGAATTGGACCTCTTAAGAAACAGGGCGGATCCTTCGTAATGGAGATTGCCAGGTGCGCATTCCTTGACAATGATGGTGCTTTTCACAACACTGGCTACTACAGTTTATCTAGGGCACTTGAATTTATATACCTGCCGCTACTACGCCGTGGATTGACGCGATGTTCGCGGGTGTGAAATGCACTCAACGTTGGGTAGCACCTCAATATGCGATAATGCTGTTGAGGGAAGCCCTCAGGTTGGGGTACTTTCCCCCGTTCCTACGCTCACGTGTCGTGGACGAGTTACTCGCTGAGCTCTGTGATTATGGTTACCAGGAAATCAGATATGCCGATGATATAATTATTATAAACAGGGGTAAATGTTAAACAAGCATCACTGAGATTATGGGTACAGCACTCGACTAAAATATGATACTCATGTGTATAATCAGGGCCACATGATCATTCTTGGGAAGATTTCTGGCCTGCTGATCTGCTTGAGATCAGATTATGTGACTACGGAGCTTCGGTAGAAAGTTTTTGGTCCTCATTTCTTGCCGCTCGGAATGAAATTAACAATCTCTGCTTTGACATCACTTGCACCACATGAGGACAGGGAGTTCTAGGATATTTAGAACAAGCATCAGGATCTGAGTCGCCATGGGCATTTGGTCCAGCGTATTTCAATCCGATATTCATGATATCATATTTGTATGTACAGGCTATTTCCTCAAATATATCCTCATCGAAATTAGTGAAGCAGTGTTTTGATGTCGTTCAGTGTCTTTCAATCACTAATTACCCTATGTTGGGTACCAGGCTATTGGGACATTGGAAGCAACGAAGCTGTAGATAGAACTCGCTAGACATGGCCCATTCGCGAAACTCTTTGGGCCCAATTCCTACTGCGGACTGAGCTGGGCTGAAGCCAGAGTAGTCATAACATGACCTGCTCATGTTGCGAATCAGGAGAACCTACTCCGATTCCGACAACGGAGTAGGTTAAAAAAACTAGGTTCGTAGACCTACTCCGTGCTTATGAAATTAATGGAATGAACCTACATTTGCATTATAGCCGGCCTTTCGGATGGTTTATGTTTGTTTTTCTTTTTTTCAATAGTACGTTTTCCCAATATATATATTCATGCTTGGATGCATGTTTTTGAAAAAAAAAAATTGCTATTGTGAGATCAATTTTTATACCCTTCACGGATGTTTCTCTCTCAATTGCCCTAACCCCTTGTGGGGCATAGCGCGTCAACTGGTCCATATGGACCAGTTGACGTTTCGTCGGCATTAACTGGTTTCGGAGAATGCAGTTACCAGGATGCACCTCCTGCACATCCATGGTCACGAACGTCGTCGTGGACGGGATTCGAACCCGAAATGCCGGTAGTCAAACAAAAGACTGATGCCTCAATACACTGCGCTACCGGTCGCCCGGTCACGGATGTGATAGGGTGTACTAACTTTGTCATGAAGTATGCAACGCACAGAAGGAAGCATCTCCGACCATATAATCTATATATATTCTTGGTCAGTATTATGAGACGAGTCGATTAAGCTTTGTCCGTCCGGCCATCTGTCCGTCTGGTTCTATGCAAACTAGTCCCTCAGTTTTAAGGCTATCGAGCTGACATTTTGTACAATGCCTTCTTTCTACTGCACGCTTAAAATATGTCGAAGCCAACCGAATTGGACCAGTACGTCATATAGCTACCATAGGAACGACCGGTCCAAAAATTCGTCTTTGTGAGAAACACTTTTTTATTTCTGAAGATATCTTTTTAAAATTTCACGCTAATCAATAATATTTTTAGTCAAATCACATTGCTGAATTTGGTTGAAATCTGACTATTCTATCATATATGTAGCTGTCATAGGAACGACCGTTCCAAAAGCAAGTTTTTGTTAGAAAAACTTTTTTATTTCTGAAGTTATCTTGACGAAATTTCACATTATTCAATAATATTGACTGCCAAACTACTTTTCTAAATTTGGTTGAAATCGGCCTACTATTTCATATACCTCTCATAGGAACAGCGAAATCGGAACAAGTTTCACTACATACTAATTTCAGAGTTGGATAATCTAGAAACACCTGGAGAAGATCAGTTGAGGTCGAGGGTAAGTCATTAGGCAAATCGTGGAGACAGTTGAAGGCGATGGCGGCGAACAGGACGAGGTGGAAAGTCGGCGTGGTTAATGCCCTATGCCCCACAAGGGGTTGACAGGATCCAGAGAGAGAGAGAATTTCAAAGTTGCAAATGCACCATAAATCACAACGAAGGCCCAAGGTATCATACCAAAAAACAAGCTAGCCGAAGGCTTCAGATTTGCAATCAGCAACCCAAAAAACCCCTACCAGTTATTTCCAACAATATTCATCATCATCGTGGCGCGACAGCCCGACGTCGGGCCTTGGCCGCCTGGATCATTGTCCTCTAATTATCTCGGTCACGTGACCGCGTCCTCCAATTTTGGGAGCCCAGCAGCTGCGCGGCGTCCACACCTACTGAGCTCTCCCAACGAGATTTCGGTCGTCCTCGCAGTCTCGCTCGGTCGACTCGTTCTGCATTCATTACTCTCTTAGGCATGCGATCATCGTCCATTCTTTGTACATGCCCTGCCCATTGAAGTCGTTGTAGTTTGACGATTTTCGAGACTTGCAGCTCATCGTACATTTCATACAACTCATGGTTGTACCGGATGCGCCATCCATCTCGATCGCAAACAGCCCCGAAAATTCGCCGTAGAACCTTACGTTCAAAAGTGTCTAGCATGTTTTCGGAGGCTTGAGTTAGGGCCATGCTTCGCAGCCATAGCATAGCACTGGTCGTATAATGGTTTTGTACACGCGGAGCTTCGTGTTTCTGTGCACATGCTTCGATTTCATTATGGGGAGAACCGAGAAAAAAGTCTTATTAGCTAAGTGTATCCGTCGCTTGATTTCGTCAGTTTCGTTGGCGTCCCTTGACAAGTTGCAAGCCAGGTAAATGAAGTTGTTCACGAACTCGATGTTGAGAAGAAGAAGTTCTTCTGCGTCAGCCAATCTTCGGGACATGATGTTGATGTCGTCGGCGTACGCTGCTAATTGTGTCGACTTGATGAGTAGCGTCTTGCTGTTGTCCATATTCATGGCCCGAATAGCGTATTCCAGTGCTAGGTTGAAGAGCGTCGGTGCCAGTCCATCGCCCTGTTTCAAACCAGTGCGTGTTTCAAATAGATCAGTAAGTCTACGTATATTCTGGATCCTGACTTGTGAGACGGAGTTGGTCATCGTCATCTTTGTCAGTCGTACTAATTTTGCCGGTATACCAAATTGCAGCATGATGTTGTACAGTACTCCACGATCGATACTGTCGTATGCCTGCTTGAAGTCGACAAAGATTTGGTATACGTTTACGTTGTATTCCCAGCACCTCTGGAGTATCAGTTTGACTGAGAAGAGCTGATCGGTTGTGGACCGCCCAGGTCTGAAACCGCTTTGATATTCGCCAATGACTCGTTCTGCGTACGGTTTTATTCTATTTTCCAGAATTTTCGTCAAAATTTTATAGGACGTACAAATTAGTGAGATGCCCCTGTAGTTCTCACACCGCAGTTTATCTCCCTTTTTATGAATTGGACAGATGATGCTTCTGCGCCAATCGTCTGGAATCTCCTTGTTCTCCCATACTCGCAGGAGTAATTGATGTATGGCATCAACTAGACTCGTTCCACCGAATTTTAGCAGTTCAGCTGGGATCTCGTCAGCGCCCGGCGCTTTATTTCGTTTTAGTGACCGCAAAGCGAGATCAACTTCCTCTACTGTCGGGGGTTGAATGGGTGGGCCTAGATCAACAATATCGTCGAGAGCTTCCTGTGTGGGGATGTTAGATGGTCGGTTTAGAAGCTCTTCAAAATAAGAGGCCCATCGCTTGTTAATACCATCGGTGTCGCTGATGATGTTTCCATCCTTGTCCTTACAAAGGCTAGTCCTGGGTTGGTAGCCGTTCTTAATTGTATTTACTAGTTTGTACGCTTGTCTGGTGTTCCTATTAGCTAAGTTTTCGTTTATGTTCAGCAACTGCTCGTCAAAGTATTTACGTTTCTTACGTCTAATTATTCTATTCGATATTCGCCGTAGCTCGTCATATTTTTCTCTTCTGGCTCTGGTTCCTCGTTGAATCCATTGTCTGTCCAACAATATTGGCCGTGTTTAAAAAAAAGTGTTGCCATTCTGTATCTCCCATTTTGTTTTTGACAATTTTGACTTCAGATCTGTAACCATGGACCCAACAAAAAAAAGTCTCTACTAGTTTCTTCCAGTAAATTTCCTACAAAAATCAATCAATAATTTCTGACTTACTAAATCAAAAACATAATCTTCGCAACCCTGCAGACATACTCCTGTTCTTCAGTTTTGTCTTTCCAGACATACTAGTACTACTACTCAATTGCCCTAACCCCTTGTGAGGCATAGCGCGTCAACTGTTCCATGTGGCCCAGTTGACGTTTCGTTGGTTCGTTGGTTTCGGAGAATGCAGTTGCCAGCATGCACCTCCTGCACATCCATGGTCACGAACGTCGTCGTGGACGGGATTCGAACTCGAAACGCCGGTAGACTGATGCCTAAACACACTGCGCTACCGGTCGCATACTTCTTATGAATATCTACTGTTCTTTTTGCGCACCTACCCAGACCTGATCTTCTGTTCTTCTAATCCAATTAGTAGTTCAAGTTCTCCCTTCTCTTATTTACGACTCAGATTTCGAAAAACCTAGTCTTCTGTTCTTCCGTCCCATCCCAGGCCCAACTCCATGACGAACGTAACCTGTTCAGTAATTATTTTTCGAGTGCTACAACTCCGACTGAACTAGATCGACCCATATGAATGAACTCGACTCGTTTTTATGCTCCGATACCGATAGAAAGAACTGTTAAATCTGCTCATTTTTCAATTGTAGAGTAGAGGTCGACTTAGTCCGGCTCAAAAGAGTAGGTTCGCGAATTGGCAACCATTACTAAGCCAGGGCGATGGTTAGGGAATGGACTGCACATAAACAAAGGGGTAATCCCTTATAAAATTAAACGTTCTAGGCAGTTGTCATTAGTGAGGTGTCGCCGTTTCTAACCCTCTAAAGGCGATTTGCCTTTGAATTATTGGCACCACGCGGTTTATTTGTGTGCGTTAATTTGTATGAAGTCGAGTATTTTCGTAATGTCTAATCTTTGGCAATTCATTGGGCTGCCGTTTTATGAAGAATTCACCATTTATTTTCAAACGTTGAACTTTTTAGCCATAAAAACTCTGCCAAAATCCCAATGATCTATTTCTATTCCAATAGTGCATCGTCCTCTACATCGTCAACCAGCAGTTTCGCTCTCAGTGTTCACTAGTCAAAACAAATTCGATTACTATTTTTTGCTCTACTTCTTTTCGCCGCATCCCCATTGTTACTCAAATTTCCAAGTTGTGTACCTGTCGTCAAATAAATCCCAACATATCCTCTTTCCTAGCTTTGAATGTTTAAACTTGTGTGATACCTCTTGGGAATACCGAAGCCATTTTAAGCTGAATAGCGTACGATAAGCATTCTGCGAGAAAAAATCAAACCCAACGAATACTGAAAGGGGCAAAAAGGAGCGCATAAAAACAAAAACATGACAAATTTATGGAATAGGAATTGTATCCTGCCACGATGAATAATCCTAGCTAGAAATTGCAAACAAACTGCGCGATACGGGCAAGGTATCCTGTGAATGCCAGCCATTATGCTTGGCATGTGTACGACGTACGGGTGACTGAAATAGGGTTGCTGAAAGGAAACGAGCAAATTGTGTCTTTCAAAACTTAACCCCTTCGACCTAGAGTGTATGGCGATGAATTGCTTCAAGTGCTTTGCATTTGCCTCCGGCTCTAACACACTAAAAGACATGAAAACCCGATTTTAGGAACACACATTCTTCTCCGACATGCCGACTGATAAATGAATGTGCGGTGTAGATACACAACACACCACTTTGGCCGTTAAAATGAAGTCCCATACTACGTGTACTACACACTAGCGCTTTTCATGATGATCCTGAAAACTGGAGCGCATTCATCATGGTGGCAAATGTTTCATATTATTTCCGGGACGAGAGCATTAATGTGCGAATTCTTCTGGATGTTGTTGGGCCGAATGGATGCTATCATTTCTCAAACACAGTCTGCTTCTGCCTTCCAACACGGTGGCGATGATGTTCCTTGAGCCGTTTTGCCCGATCTGTGTCTGCAAAATGCTTCTACCCATTTGCAACGAAATTACAGTTGTTAAAATGCTCACATTATGGTGTGATTATTAGAGATTAGACGACAGTAAATATCCATTTACCATACTGGGGTGAGTTGAAGGAGACAGTCTTGCAACGGTTGTGAATTTGAAAATGAAATACGAAAGAGCATCATTAAATTTACAGCGGCGAAGTTTCCAGGCGTTTAAAAGATGCAAAATTATGAGAAATGGGCAATTATGCTTGCCGAACTTTTTCAGTTCTGTATTTAAATGTCTGCTGTAAGTGCTCAAATGCTTATATGTATGTACTTTGAGAGTTCAAACAGAATTATTCCATCCGGATAGACTTTTGAACTCCTTTATTGCTAGGCACTTTCAATTGGACGAGATCGTTTAGTGAAATTTTCAAACACTCAATTAAAACTTCTTACTGCCTCCGGTCTGTTTCTTTGCCACAAAAAGTTGAGCAATTAAAAAAAGAACATGGACTAGGTCATCATCATAAATGAGATTTTTTCTCCTCCAGAACTTCGTTAATTTATAGCACAAATGAAACGGGAAGCTTTTCTTTTCTGCATATTACTCGAATACACAAACTTATTTTAGGATGCTACATTAAATCCATACACAACGAAGCTAGATTCGACAGCACGCGAAATTGGTTCAAAGATTCAATCGAGGCCCAGTTAGATCATATCGATATTACATTAGGGATGTTTCTGAGTAGCAGTTCCAACTGCTATTGTGATCCAGTTCCCCTTCACGATTATGTACGTATTAGTGATGGGCATAATGACACTTTTCACTGTGCCAGCACATAAGCTCTGACTCTTTCCAATGAGTCGTTCAAAAAGAGTCATGCAAAGAGTCTGAAACTTAGTTAATAAAATATTCAAAAAAAAGTCGTAGATGGGCGACCCCAATTTTTTTTCTATTTTTTTACCCCATATTCGGACTTAGCGACCCCCAAATACCCTTTAGTTCGAGCCAGCCCGATCGGGCCACTATTTCCCATGAAAAGGGGGCTGCCAGCCTAGGATGGGCGACCCCAATTTTTTTTCTCTTTTTTGACCCCAGATTCGGACTTAGCGACCCCCAAAAAGAGAAAATTCCTTATATTTTAGAAGTTATGGCCACAAAACAGTTTATTTAAAACTAGGGTATAGTAGTGGTGTAATTGCTTGAAACAGAATGATTTATTGGATAAACTATTGTAAATCGTGGTCGTGTGAACGGTCCACAACCCAAGGCAAAAGCAGTTCACTTTCCAGTCCAAGCTGGATACAAGCATCAGATCGAAAGCGTGCCACGATGTCATGTATTGGCCCCGTCAGAACGCTGCTTTACACTGTAGCTGTAGTGGAAGCTATGGGTTTTTGTTTGGTTTCATCTAAAGTTGACCTTGAGATGATGATACGTAAGACGAATACTTTTGTTTTAGAATGTTGGGATTGTTTTCTGTATTTGGAGAAACTTGGCTGTGCGGTGCGACGCGACGTAAGTAAATGATTTTTGATATGTTTGCATTTGCAGTCAGCATGGGTTGTTGCGTATATATTTAGAAGTATACACAATGCGTGCATTGCATACTGCATGCATAGAGATGAATATGAATGGATTTAGATGGGATTGCTTTGGTAGATAAATAATGGTGGTGTTGCTTTTAGATAGATAATGGGATGGGATGTGAGTGAATGAATGTATTGTAGTACATTATATGTATTGAGAAATGAGCGTGGCTTGGTTATGCGTTGGGTAATATTTATGCGATGGGCTAGTTTGGGAATTAATTTTACAGTGAGTCATTCATAAATTGAACGACTCGAAGGCTATGTCGTTGTGCCGAATCTTTCGCTCATCCTGATGAGTCGTTCAAAAAGAGCGACTCGTTACTGTGTTACACATCACTAGTACGTAAATATATCGCAGCATATACCAATGCGTCAATGGTTCTGGCTACCAGGATGCACTGTTACCACTTTCTGTTATACGAGTACACTAGACTGAATATCGATTTTTTGATTCATCAAATATTTTCTACAGAAACTGATGCTGGTACGACTAGTACCACATATACTGACTTGTATAGAGGCTCAAAAATAAACAGGCGTGTCCTACTAGTTACTACCATGCGTAACAAATTGCGAATGTAATAAATGTAGCGATGGAAAAAAAGGGGCAGCTGGTACTGGAGTCTCTGGACTGAAACCAGGATCTTAATCCCTGGCCCAGAGTATTCCAATCCGAGATCAATGCCATTGAGTCCTGTGCCGAGCCTTTGTAAAGTTGGCATTGCTATAAGCACATACATATAAATGGGTTGCCATTAGTGCACTCTGTCGCGCTCGGTGGTCGTGATCGTTCGGTCATCGCTCTACGATACTAATCTAGAGCTCGGAGATCAAATCTCGGCGCGATCAAAAACTGCCTGTGAGTACTAATAGAACTCTCATAGTGCTCCGAGGTTGTCAGTATAAGGATGGCGCGGATAGGAGGTGCATGCCAGCAACTGCACTTCCGAAAAGTAGATATGCTATTGAAACGTCAACAAGGGATAGAAATGCTAGAGATGTTGACGCGCCTAAGCTCCTGGAGGGGTCAAGGCAATTAGAGAAAGAGATTAGTGCACTCTCGTCTTACAATCTCTATCAAAGCTGATGAATGAGTAGTTCAAGGCCTTCAATGCGTGGTGACCTCCAACCAAGTCGTTCTTTGAATGTTTAGGGATCAGAATTCAGTCGTGGTCTTTGCTGGTTTTCATTCAGATTGCTGGACTCGACTGAAGCAAAGCAGTCGACCTAATTAGTTTATTTTTAAGCTATCCATATGAATAAAGCTAATTAGAGGCTGCCAGAGGAATACCTATCCGGACACCACTATCTCACTCAGTGATAGATATTCCTCGCAGCCAGATGAGCCTG
This sequence comes from Chloromyia formosa, assembly GCA_964017055.1. Classification (NCBI taxonomy): domain Eukaryota; kingdom Metazoa; phylum Arthropoda; class Insecta; order Diptera; family Stratiomyidae; genus Chloromyia; species Chloromyia formosa. The sequence goes on from OZ024814.1 coordinate 49,019,403, forward strand.
TCCAACGAAACAGAATATCGTCTCTGCTATAAAGACGTCAATTTTGCTAATAGCGTTGAATATTTTACATACTGCGAAAAAAATTTTTGTATTGACGAAAACACCATAGCCTAGTCCCGGCGGAGAAATTTTCAAAACTCAAAATACTGTTACAAAAGTAAAAATATCTTTCGGATCTTGATATTTAAGGAAAACTAAGTCCATTTGACTGCATATTTGAGGTCATCATCATCATCGTGGGGCGACAGCCCGACGTCGGGCCTTGGCCGCCTGGATATATTTGAGATGCTTCCGCTAAAATTTCAATTAGAAGTGGGTTGACCACATCGGTAAGCAGTTACATTTCCGATCATTTATTTGGCCCGCTGGACCCAGAATTCCAACGATCTGGCCCGTTCCAAAAAAAAGTTTACCGACTCCTGCCCTAAACCATAAAATACTATAGGGTATATCGATTTCCAAAAAGAAAGAGGCAAAAGACCTTTTAAATAGCCCTTCACGTGGGCACCTCCTGGTAACGGCACTGTGTCAAGCCGCTGACGGCTAAGTCTTAGCGATAGGACAGTTTGGAAAAAGCAAGATAGCTGTAGCCTGAGGAGATAGGCGTATAGTGTCAAGGAAGTCCGCTCTTATCGAGGAGCAAACTACGACTCAGATCATCACTTAGTGAAGACGACCTGCAGATGCAGAATTTGCATTTGGTGCAGTGCACCAATCAGGAATCAGCCCTCCCAAATAATTTGCGATTGATAAGCTTCTGAGCCATGCTACGGCGGTGGCATATGCTGCCGCCCTTGAGGAAAGTCTATCGCCTATGCTACACAACATCAGCAACACAGGCGCCCATGGGTTCTGGGAAGAACTCAAGGGTACCATCAGAGATGTCGCAGAGAAGGTCGTGGGATATAAAGCCCGGCGAGCGCGAAATGACTGGTTCGACGAAGAATGCAAAAATTCACTTGACGCGAAAAACGAGGCCCACGAACAATGGATTCAACGAGGAACCCGAGCCAAAAGAGAAAAATATGACGAGCTACGGCGAATATCGAATAGATTAAGTAGACGTGAGAAACGTAAATACTTTGACGAGCAGTTGCTGAATGTTAACAAAAACTTAGCTAATAGGAATACGAGACAAGCGTACAAACTAGTAAATACAATTAAGAACGGCTATCAACCCAGGACTAGCCTCTGTAAGGACAAGGATGGAAACATCATCAGCGACACCGATGACATTAACAAACGATGGGTCTCTTATTTTGAAGAGCTTCTGAACCTACCATCTAACATCCTCACACAAGAAGCTTCCGACAATATTGTTGATTTAGGCCCACCCATACAACGCCCAACAGTAGAGGAAGATGATCTCGCGTGGCGGTCACTAAAACGAAATAAAGCATCGGGCGCTGGCAAGATTCCAGCTGAACCGCTAAAATTCAGTGGAACGGGTCTAGCTAATGCCATACATCAATTACTCCTGCGAGTATGGGAGGACGAGGTGATCTCAGACGATTGCCGCAGAAGCATCATCTGTCCAATTCACCAAAAGGGAGATAAATTGTAAGAATTACAGGGGCAAATCACTAGTCTGTACGTCCTATCAAATTTGGACGAAAATTCTGTAAAATAGAATAAAACCGTACGCAGAACGAATCATTGGCGAATATCAAAGCGGTTTCAGACCTGGTCGCTATACAACCGATCAGCTCTTGACGGTCAAACTGATACTCCTGGAAGTGAAGTGCTGGGAATACAACGTAAACGTATACCAAATCTTTATCGACTTCAAGCAGGCATACGACAGTATCGATCGTGGAGTACTGTACAACATCATGCTGCAATTTGGTATACCGGCCAAGTTAGTGCGACTGACGAAGATGACCAACTCCAGCTCACCAGTCAGCATCCAGAATAGACTTACTGATCGACCATATTTGAAACAGGCATTGGTCTGAAACAGGGCGATGGACTGGCACCGACGCTCTTCAACCTAGCACTGGAATACGCTATTCGGACTATAAATATGGACAACAGCAATAAGCTACTAATCAAGTCGACACAATTAGCAGCGTACGCCGACGACATCAACATCATGTCACGAAGATTGGCCGACGCAAAAGAACTTCTGCATACGCTCGATACCGCTGCAAAAGAAGTTGGACTACGTATCAACGAGGGTAAAACTAAAATAATGATGCAATCGACGATAAGGACACCTGCACAACCGAGCATCAATGTGGGGGACATCAACGTCGAGTTCGTGAACGACTTCATTTACCTGGGTGGCAACTTGTCAAACGACGCCAACGAAACTGACGAAATCCAGCGACGGATACAGTTAGCTAATAAGACTTTTTTCTCGGTTCTCCTCATAATGAAATCGAAGCATGTGCACAGAAACACGAAACTCCGCGTGTACAAAACCATTATACGACCAGTGCTATGCTAAGCCTGCGAAGCATGGATCCTAACTCAAGCCTCCGGAAACATGCTAGACACATTTGAACGTAAGGTTCTGCGGCGAGTTTTCGGGGCTGTTTACAATCGAGATGGATGGCGTATCCGGTACAATAATGAGCTGCATGAACTGTACGATGACCTGAAAGTTTCGAAAATCGTCAAACTACAACGACTTCAATGGGCAGGGCATGTACAACGACGATAACGATGATCGCATGCCACAGAGAGTAATGAACGCACAACGAGTCGACGGAGCGAGACTGCGAGGACGACCGAGATTTCGTTGGGAGAGCTCAGTTTACGTGAACGCCGCGCAACTACTGGGCTTCCAAGATTGGAGGACGCGGTCACGTGACCGAGATAATTGGAGGACAACGATCCAGGCGGGCAAGGCCCGACGTCGGGCTGTCGCGCCACGATGATGATGACGAATTACTTTTCATAAATAATGCGAAGTAATTAATAAGAATTTATGAAATCAAAATTTTGGAGCAATCACAATCAAAATACATATTTAATTGCTTTTCATAAATAACATAAATTAAAATTAATATATATATATATTGAATTAAATTTGCAACAGTAATTAAATTTGAAATAATTATTACTTTACGGAAGGTAATTTAGTCATACTCTGGCCCTAACACCAAGTGGGGCATAGCGCATCAGCTTCTCCGAAGATTCTCAGTTGATGATTCGTTAGAATATAACTGATTTAGGACGATGCATGCTGCTCACTTCTACAGTTTGAGAACAATTGGGCTACAAGACAACATATCTTTCCCGGCACATGCCACACTTGTTATACAATTTATAGGATACTCATCTAATCAGTTTATAATCGGAAGCCAAAGGTGTATACTCCCAATATATCAAATTAGTAAAATACAAACCCAGTTTCATACACAATAACTTTCCGTATTCGAAACCAATATTACAAATCACATTATATGTGTAAATAATTTATTGGAAAATTATGATGATCTAAATTGACTTTCCCCACGAGTAAATTTTGTGCCTAACAAAAAAAAAAAATAAAAAATAATAGTAAAATAATTCCACCAAAAATACAATAATCAATCAACCAAAATGGAACCATTATATTGAACGCAAATTCAATTATATTTGGCCGACTCATCCAAATTTCGCTAAAATCTCAGGTCAACTTAAATTAGCTTAATACGGGCTTATCTTACAAAACATGCAACGGTAAAGCCATGCAGCTATTTTTGTGAATTTTGGTTCACGTTTGCGCGGGGAAAAACCACATTTGTAAACAAACCATACAATAATTCAATAGAGATGAATACCAGTTCATCATCATCAGATCATCACCATCCTCCAGCATCTCCCAGTCAGAAGAGCGTCTGAAAACGCATTTGAATTTAATAACGGATTAATGATGGAAAGATGGTTTTTGTGGTGAATGCAATTTTCCAACTATTCAATGGTGCTACTAATAAAAACCTCCACCGCATTGTTCCATAGAGTGCAGGCGAAAGTAGACGCAAATGACTATTGTTACGGAGCGCGGAGTCTAAATATGGAAGTATCTATACGCGGTTAGAGATAGCCACAAACAAATTATTACGACCCAGATTGTTGCGACCGTAGATGGTTCAGAGCTCTAATCGGTGTGGGCAATACAATAGATAGTTGCAACCGCTTTTTCAAACAATAGACCACCGTACCTTGAAAACTGGGTATAAGCAGCTTATAAAACGCTCGAGTAGAGACACTGCATTTAAACCGTTTTAAAAATAATAAATGAGTAGCGGAGGCTATAGTTAGTTGCATGATATATTTCTATTAGGGTGCTTTTATCGTCAAACTAAAAGAAAATACTTACGCTTACATAAATACTTCAATTTTCATTTAATCCAGGAAAATAAGACCTGAAAATGGGTAAGCCTCGGTATGAAAGACAATAAGCTGAATTTTTTCATAGACGTTTCTTTTGATCTTCTAAACACAGGGTAAAAACAGTGGCGCAATCACAGGGGGCTAAAGCCGCTCCTAGGGACAACAAAAAGAAAAAAAAATGCTTGTTCCGTCATTTTGAAGCAGAGGTCAGAGTTTATTATAATCATACATTTGATGTATTCATTTATAATAATTATTGACAGTATGTAGCAATGGCTCCGGGGAACTACACCCTATTAAATCCCCCCTCCCCTATTTAAAAAATTAAACGCGTGCTAAGATTACCGCGCGTCAAAAGTGTAACTTTTAAAAATCTTGTTAAGGCTGCATACTGGATTTTGTAATTAAAGATTTAGCTTTTTATCCCCTCCCTCTCACTCATTTCTTCAAAAATCCGAAATTCCTTATAGTTTAGAAGTTATGGCCAAAAAACCGAATTTTAAAAAAACTAGGGTATACAAACAAAAAAAAGTAGACTGAGGGGTATAAAAATAGTGGGGATCGATGTTCCTAGGCCCACGGGCATGAGGGTGTCCATTGTTGGGGGGTCAAAAATCCGAAATTCCTTATAGTTTAGAAGTTATGGCCAAAAAACCGAATTTAAAAATTATGTACAATACAACAAAAATATATGAGCTTGTACCACAGCGACGCGAGCGCTTCTCGGATTTGGGTGGCAGAACAAGTAAGAATATTTTTTCGATTCACTACCCATCGATGCGTCGTCGCTATAAAAGTTACACTTTAAAATTCCTCTAAGACTTTCTATGGGAGGGAGCATTTTTCAAATGTAAAATCTCTCCAATTTCCTTGCCTGCGCCTTAAGACTTTGTCCGGCCTTGCCGGTAAGCCATTCTAGCGTATTATAATTATTTCCCAGCTCACTTCCAGACGTTTACAACTCTGCGCGGAACACCTGCAAATCTGGTGTTAATAAAGCTAAATTTCAGTTTCATAAAATCAGGTAAAAAGTTTTCGTTGACCGAAAAGGTAGCAAAGTCTTCAAGTCACTTGTTAAATCTGTGAAGAATAAGTTCAGCTCTTCTTTCATTCCACCGCTTGTACATGATGGGAAAATACATATATAGTGAATCACTAGATAAGGTCGATTTGTTTGCTGAAATCTTCGGTGCAAACTCTGGCCTACTGTCGACTGCTCAAAATCCACCAGCCATACCCTGATGTGATTCACACCAGAGACCTTTGCATTTCCGCACTAGGCAAGTATTGAAAGTACTCTCAAGGCTCGATGTATCAAAACCGGCTGGACCTGATGGCATCTACCTTTTACTTCTCAAACACTGCGCTTCCTCATTATCGAAACCTCTCCGAAAACTATTCGATCTACCCTACTCGACAGGAGTGTTTCCATCATCATGGAAGCTAGCTCATGTCCAACCAATCGCCGTTGCTCTGACGAAATATCGAGTCTTATTTCTGAACTTCCTTTGCGTAGCACCCGGCTAGCCAGTCTTGCCAATCCTAATTTTCTTGAACTCAGCCGCAGTCATAACGTTAAATTGTAGGATTCATTCGTATCCAGGACAACACGAATGCGGAACCACCTACCATCTTTTATCTTCCCCTGCAGTTATCATCATCAACATCGTGGCGCACCTTGGTAGCCTCGATCGTTGTCCTCCAATTATCTCGGTCACGTGACCGCGTCCTCCAATCTTGGAAGCCCAGTAGTTGCGCGGCTTCCACATAACTGATGAGGGAAACACGTAGAGCTTACGACTAAATTCCTACTGCAGGCGAAGTCGATAAGTCGCTGGCCGTTGTCGTTACATTTCTTATGGAGACTGTGGCCTCCAGTAGTCCCCCAGTGCCAACTTTCATTTCCGACTTTCGCGTTAAAGTCATTAAGTGAGTCGAAGAGAGTCTCAATTCGAGCGCAGAACTCGTCTTTTACTGTGTCTTCTTTAACTTCAGTGGGGGCGTAAACACTGATCAGCCAGAGATTGAAGAATCGAGTCTTGATGTGAATCGCAGTCAGTCGTTCATTCATAGGTTTGAAGTCAGTAATGTACGGTTTGAGGTGATTGTTCACTATAAATGACACTCCAAACTCCTTGCGGCCCGAAGGTTTGCGACTTGCAAAAATTGTGTTCAATTTCTTGTCATTGATCTCGCTGCCAAGCCAATTTGTGGACTGCAGTAATGCTCAGTTTGTACTTTTCGACCTGCTGAAGGAGGGCCTTCTTGGCTCCCGGTTTGTTCAGAGAGCGTACATTCCAGGATCCGAAAAAATAATCCTTTAGTCGTTTGCGTAGTCGTCGTTGTTGCTCCGTCCAATCCGAGGCTCGGAAGATAGCTGCTTCAGATGGTTTAATAAACGTGCTAGAGTTCACACAACTATGTTGCAGGTCCAACTACGCAAGTCATATCTACTAAACCTGAGACGCTTAGGTGTTGGTCAGCCATTCAGGCTAGAGTTATCTGCCTTTTTCCAAACTGTCTTATCGCTAAGACTTGGCCGTCAGCGGTTTCACACACTGCTGTTACCAGGGGGCGCCCACGTGGAGGGAGGAGTATGGAAAAGGTATTTTGCCCCCCCCCTGCAGTTATGATCTGCTAAAATTTAAACGAAACGTACTGGTACCTCATTCAAACTCAACCGATCCCAGCCCCACTACCCTAATTTCCTTCCCGCCAAGGCTGTCCTCTAGCATCTAAGCTTTAGCATTAACAAAAAAAAAGCTACAATAATTATCTAAGTAACGGAAGAAGCTAACTGATCTAAACTCGCCTAATTGGTGGGCACCAGTCAGGGCTATGTTCTTATCTAATTTCAGGAAAATTCATCAAACGGTTTAAGACTTAGACGCATTCTTGTTAGTTCCGGTACCTTACTATTTATTACATTCATTACTATTGAATAATAATATAATTGGTAGTACTTGTACCTTTTTCCGACATTAAATAGATTAAATACATGTAACTTTTAACCCGTTCTGCCGCTATATAGCTGTAACTTTTGAACAAATTGATGGATTGGGCTGAAATTGAATATGAGCCTTTTCCTGACTAACGTCTACGAATTTGACAAGTGTTACCTTTATAGCTTCTTCCGTTACCGATTTATTTTCAAAAATCAGTTAAACACCGATTTTCACTTTACTTTACCGTTGAATTTCTGAATACGCGTACACGTGATATTAAGTGAATTTTTACCATATTCGTGTATGCAAAAAATCAGCTTTTCATCTTACATTCCGAGATTAAATCCTTATTTCCCTGGACTAGTTCAGCTTAAGTCGGAAACTTGAAATTGAATTGCAAAAACTTTTCAACGTAGTGAGAAAAGTCAGTCTACTCGTATGTAACTTCCACGTAAAAGTTGACCCCGACAACTTGGGACAAGTTGACAAAGGCAACGACAGATACTCTTTTACCAGTCCTTATGTCAACAGCTCGTACTTTCCTCCTTTTTTATGTCATATCTAAAAATCTACAACTTACCTTCAACTTTGGCCAAGGCTAAAACTGAAATTGTCTGAAGGGCCGGTATCGCCCAGGCAGCTAAATGGAATAGATGCGACTTATTTTCAATGGCTTCGTGACCCCACTTGAGTCCAGCTGCAAGGAACCAGGCTAGTGCCAGACACGACCACCATGCAAATGCAGCCATACAACAGAAGTAGAGTGCCATGAAAAGGACTGTACACGATGTCGACTGACGATGTCCCTGTAAAAGAGACGAGGATAACTTCAATATGTGACTTGTACGAGTATTTTTTTTTTCACCACTTGTATGCGAGGTTGTAGGGCTGCATCATACATATTTTTGATGCATGAGTGGGTGTTGCTGTGCTGGTGGTAAATATAAGTAAGGGACTATACTAACCTGTGTAATGGTAGACATCATTTGGAGACGACCCAACCGTATTGGTGGCGGAAATGGCTCGCGACATGCAACCGAATCGCCTGCACCCAAACCGGCGACATAAGCACAACCGACAACTAAATAGCAAACGGCGAGAAATACAATGGCACGTTCAGGATAGCGAAAACGCGACGAATCGATAAGAAATGTTAGCACCTGTGAAAAAAGAAAATTAGCATAAATATTTTGGGGGTTTATTGTTGAAGCATGCTGAGCAGTTAATCATGAATATTAGGTCACCATGAAAAAGATACAGTTATAATTAAGTTGTTGTCTGTTTCGTGGATAACAAAGAAAATACAGAATATCAAGCACCCAAGTGATATCATAATTAATAACAAATGCAAATGCATAGTCAAATTATGGGGTAATAATAGCGCCCACAGTCTACGAAGTCATATTAAAAGGAATCGTGTAAGTTTCTCAGCTGCACGGAAAAACATTGAATTATGGATATGGTTTTGGGCTGAAAATTGTAATCCGGATGGCACAACGGTTAGCACGTTCGCCTTTTACGTACTGGGCCCCGGTTCGATTCCCACTGAATGCGGTAGTTTTCGGTAAAAAAAAAAAGGGGATTTACGTGTCGGACTATGAGCTCACTCAGCTGTTAAATGAGTACCCATTTACGGGGTAAATAACTCGGTTGAGCGTGTTGTTGATCACACACCTCTGCCCGAGACATACTAGCACGATCTAGAAAATGAGATGATGCTAACTCATCTCGAGGTATTGAAATACATTGGTTCAAATGTTTTTTGTTTGAACGTAGTAACCTTTAACGTAGTAACCTTGGATTTATTATAAAAAATGAAAAATACAAATGTCAAGTTTAGTCTCCTATTTTCTCTCGTTCAATAAACATATTAAATAATAATCTAATTATTAACTGCATTTATGATTTCACGGATTGGGAATCTGAAATAAAACAAATAACTTCAACAGGTTATGGGCCCAGGCTACGTGAAATATTGAACGAAAAGCGATTGCAAAAATTTGGTGATACATCGCGTTGGTGCAGGAACATTCGAGAAGCAGTTCAAGTGTTCGGAGAACAGTTGCATATTGTTGAACAAACGTAGCTTAGCGAATTGTGCACGGGTTTCACATTTTTTTGCGGAGAATCGTTTTATTAAGTTTTTAAGCTGAAATGGAGACCGAAATTTACAAAATTGACAAACTCCAAAATGTGAGTCAATGGGTGACATGGCGATTTCAAACAAGAGTATGTTTGAGTGCAAGCGGACTCTTGGAAATAGCAACTGGTAAAAAGAAGAAACCAGAGGAGGAGGAAAAAATTCTGGAATGGTCACATAAGGACGCAAAGACACAGCGATTAATTGTTACGACAATAGGGCCGAAACCAACTCAACATATCCTTCGTTGTGTAACATCGGCAGAAATGTGGACAAAGTTGCACGAAGTTTACGAGCAAAAACATGCCGCAGGCAAACAACTATTGCAAGAGCAATTTTTTACATTCAAAAGAAATGCATCTGATGACATTGCAACGCATATTTCAAAATTGAATTGTATTGTTCAACAATTAAAGGACATTAACATTGAAATGAGCAGGGAAATGGTAATGACAAAATTGTTAATGACTTTGCCAGATGAATTCAGTCATTTCAGTAGTGAATGGGACTCCACACCAATGACAGAAAGGACAATTGAAAATTTGACGAACAGATTGATGGTTGAAGAATATCGCATCAACGCGCGAAAAGCTGAAAAAGGCGAATTGACTGCGAGAAGCGAAGCTTATTTTTCGAAGAAAAATAAGGTTTTATCAAATGAAAAAAGGAAGAACAAAAATTCAAAATCGAACGGAACATATCAAAAAGGACGATGTTTCAAATGCAACAGCGATCAGCATTACAAACGGGATTGTCCGGAATTAAAAAATTCAACGAAGAAAGTAAATTCAACTACAATAGAAACGATGAATCAAAAAAGGATGACGAAACAAAAGCATTTCTCAGTGACATAAATGAAACGATTCTGCAATCGACTCAAAGAAATGTGTGGATTGTTGACACAGGCGCAACTGATCATATGTGTAATCGCATCGAATGGCTTCAAAATTACCATGAACTTGAGGAGCCAGTTCAAGTGGCAATTGGCAATGGATCGAAGATGTTGGTTTTAGCATATACAGGTGAAAAATGGATTCCAAAAACACTAACCAAAGTTCTTCTCGTACCAAACGGATGTGTGAATCTATTTTCATCAAGCAAAGCATTGGATAATGGTCATACTTTGGAGGCAGATGCCAATCTATTCAAGTTTCTTGACGAAGGGAAACAGTTGCCATTGCATATAGACGAGGCGGTCTATTCCAAATGGCAATAAAGGTAATTGAAAACGTTGAATTGATGGCAATTGTAGCGATGAAAACACTGACTCTTCAAATGTGGCATGAACGTTTTGGACATCAAAATGTCACATACATACGTGCGAAATTTTCTACGCAATCGAAACATTGAATTTATTGATATGAATTTTGATTGCGATGGATGTGCGTACGGCAAACAGCATCGGCTGAGCTTCGAATCACGACAGGAGAAGTCAAAAGAATGTGGCGAAATTATACACACGGATATATGCGGGCCGCTCGATAAATCGCTCGGTGGATCAAAATATTACATCATATTCAAAGATGATTTCTCGCACATGAAATTCGTATTTTGTCTTAAGAACAAATCAGATGTGACTGAGAAATTCAAGGAGCTTGTTAAAAAATGCGAAAAACAATTTGGCCATAAAATTAAAGCTTTGTAATCAGACAATAGTACAGAGTACATCAACGAGGAAATGAGGAAGTATATGGCTGAAAATGGTATACAGCATAGGCGATCTGTTATTTACACACCGCAGCAAAATGGATCGGCGGAGCGCGAAGTCAGAACGATAACTGAAGCAGCTCGTGCCATGATTCACGCAAAAGGCCTCAATCCAAATCTATGGGCTGAAGCAATTAATGCAGCCGTTTATGTCATTAATCGGACGGGCACTAGTACGATTAAAGGAAAAACTCCGTATGAATTGTGGTATGGTAAAGAGGCAACAATCGACCATCTTCGAACTTTTGGTGCTGAGGTATATGTTCACATTCCAAAGGAAAAACGACATAAGATGGAAGCAAAATCAAAAAAATGTATCTTTGTCGGTTATGAAGAAAATGTTAAAGGATATCGCATTTTGGATCCAGAGACACAACGCATCGAATTAGCACGAGATGTAAAGTTCCTGTCAAATGAGTTCGCAACAGTAAAAATAATAACTCATTTAGATGACGGTCAACAAATTGCGGCGGACAAATCGGTTCAAACTAACAACAACGTCGACTCACTAGATGACAGTGCGTTAAATCAACAGAATCTGGCAACAAAGGTGCCTAAGCGACGACACATGAATTTGGATGGCATTGATGAAACGAATATTATTAATAATCGACTTCGGAACACAATAGAAAAGAATAACAGTGCACTAATGGCAATGGCATTAATTGCTATCGAAAGTGAACCACAAAGTTATCAAGAGGCAACAGACTCATCGAACTGTGAGGAATGGATGCAAGCGATGAAAGAAGAGTATGATTCACAAATTCAAAATCATACCTGGGATTTGGTGGAATTGCCATCCGATCAAAAACTAATTGACAACAAATGGGTATATAAAGTAAAAACCAATTCGAATGATACAATTGAACGATACAAAGCAAGATTGGTTGCACGCGGATTTAATCAGCAAAAGGGAATTGATTTTGATGAAACATTTAGCCCAGTTGTTCGCTTCGATTCAGTTCGTACGATTTTGGCTATTGCAGCGGCCAAAAATTTAAAGATAAAGCAATTCGACGTGAAAACTGCGTTTTTATATGGTGATCTAAAGGAAGAAGTTTACATGCAACAACCTATCGGATTCAACGATGGCTCGGGAAGAGTATGCAAATTAAACAAAAGTTTGTATGGCCTTAAACAAAGTTCTCGGTGTTGGAATGGAAAATTCAAAGATTTTATTAGGATGTTCGGTTTCAAAGTATCAATGGCTGACCCATGTGTTTTTGTGAAAAATACGAATACAGAAACACTCATTTTATGTATTTACGTCGACGATGGAATGATTTTTGGAAACAGTGACGAAAGTATCGACTCGGTAATATATCACTTAAAAAAACAATTCGAGATAAAAGTCATCAAGATTGGATGTTTTCTTGGCATTGAAATTGATCTTTCGAAGGATGGATCGATTTTCATACATCAAACGGCATATGCAAGAAAAATCTTAAAGAAATTCAACATGGATAATTGCGTTTCGGTGGGAGTGCCAAGTGACATAAATCAAAAATTGACTCAATGTGATGACAGTGAACTTTCGAATTTTCCTTATCGGCAGTTGATTGGAAGCATCATGTATTTGGCCACAGGAACCAGGCCAGATATCAGTTACGCAATTGGAGTAGTAAGTCGCTATTTGGAAAAACCATCAGTCACTCACGTTAATGCGGCAAAGCGAATACTCAAGTATGTTTCAGGAACTCTAACACACGGAATTTTATACAGCAATACGAGCAACATCCATTTTAGGGGATACAGCGATGCAGATTATGCTGGTGACATCGACACACGTAGATCAACGACTGGTTTTGTGTTTACAATAAACGAAAGTGTGATTACATGGTGTTCTCGACGACAAGCAAGTGTTGCCAAATCGACGACGGAAGCAGAGTATATTGCTGCTTCAGAAGCAACATCAGAATTGATTTGGTTGAGTCGATTGTTGGAGGAACTCGTACCAAATCAGCTCAACAAACCAATTTTGTACCTTGACAATGAAAGTGCATTAAAGTTGGTGAAAAATCCAGTGCTTCACCGACGTACAAAACATATAGACGTGGCTTACCATTTTATTCGGGAGAAACATGAACAAGGTTTGCTCGAGGTCGAATCAATTACAAGTCATGATGAACTAGCGGATGGTTTTACGAAAGCATTACCTAAAGAAAGATTTGAATTTTTGCGAGACTCGATTGGAATAACAGTTAATAAATCATAATTAATAACGTTAACAAAAGGTGGGAGTATTGAAATACATTGGTTCAAATGTTTTTTGTTTGAACGTAGTAACCTTTAACGTAGTAACCTTGGATTTATTATAAAAAATGAAAAATACAAATGTCAAGTTTAGTCTCCTATTTTCTCTCGTTCAATAAACATATTAAATAATAATCTAATTATTAACTGCATTTATGATTTCACGGATTGGGAATCTGAAATAAAACAAATAACTTCAACACGAGGCCATGGTTCGAATTGGACTGTTGCGCCAGTTATTTATTTTTATTTATTATTTTTGGGCTGAAAATACAGAATTTACTGGTATATCGCTGCTTCAGAACAAGACTATCACCGTACTAAACTTGTTGGAAGAATACTAGACGATGGAAGTGGGCTAACTAACTACATTGTTGGGCGTGGTCAAATCGACGGCCAGGAACAGGAAACTGTTGCAATTCGCTCTTGGTGTGTCGAACAATTTTAGAACGCTGACAACGACGACACGTACAGTCCCACTGTTGAATGTCCTTTTGTATTCCAAGGCAGCTATGCTTTTTGCTAATTCTACGGTGCGTAACAGAAGATATCAAAAACTGTTAAAAGTTGCAGGAACATAAAGGCGGATGGTGAATGATGATGGGTGACAAACAAGCTGTTTACCATTCGCAACATCTAATTAACGAAAATGTGCAAAGTTGTGTTGTTCACGAGCAACGGCTGAAGATGTTCTTCCTGTTCTTGAGCTACATATGTATAACGAGCTCCACCGCATCAAAGTGAGTCGGGAACGAGGTAATTTCAATACGTAAGAATGAATCTGCGACTGTGTTTTTCTGCCCAGATATGTGCACTATGTCTGTCGAAAACTGGAACCCAAAAGACAAGTGTCTAATTTCCAGGGTTGTTGTGTTCTCCGACTTCAGTGCAAATGCGTGAGTTAGCGGTTGTGGTCAGTTTCGGATTGGAACTGAGAGCCTTCCAAACGTGACGGAAATATTGAACGCTGAGATATATGTATAGCCAGCAGTTCTCTATCATACACGTGTAATAAACCACCTGTAATGAACCATATTATGGTCTGGTAGTGCTGCTCCCACCAGCAGATCGAAACAGCACCTGATGATCTGTTGGTGGTACGAAACCAGAGGCCGAGGGTGCCATTACACCCGGACCCAGGTGCGACCGCGCGGGCGTCGGATCCGTCCGCCAACCATTCCATGCTTATCGACTATTTTTTTTTCATTGCCCATTTTTACCTCCCCTGTTTGTGTTGTCTTCCCCAGGCCTATGAATTTTTGTTAATACACGGAAAGGACAGGGGCAACGAGCGGCCAAAACCCCGCCCACATCTCCCGAACTGAGCCACAGCAAGCATAGGCCGCTGCTTAGCTAGTTGAGGGGCCTTTTTCTTCGCCAGATGGCGCGGCCGACCTTCACGGTCAATTATGCTACCTTAGGCTCCGTCCCCATGAGCATCTTCGGATGCCCACCAAACCGTCCGTTACACACGCTGTATTTCTTCTCCGCAGGTGACAACTTCTTTTGAAAGTATGCGAGTGGCAACCACTTGTGCTACATAATGCACAAGCAAGCTACATTGCGTGAAGCTCTTTTACAGTTCCCGACGCTTTATTAGAAACAGAAGTCCAATTGATCGGTGCTTTATTTCCCTTACTTGAATTCGCTAGGATGTCGTTGAACGGAACTTGTAAAGCAGCAGCATTAGGCATGAACCTCCGATAGTAATTAATGATTTCGAGGAAACGATGTAGCTCCTTGTAAGTCGATGGTCGCTTATAGTTACGAATTGCTGCAACACGGGAACTGCGCCGAGACATTCTATCTGCCGATAAGTTACAGCCGAATTATTCGACCTTTAACACGCCGAATGTACACTTGGCTACCTTAATGACGACTACAAACTTGCTCAGCCTCTCGAACACGAGTCTAAGTTGCTTAAGGTGTTTCTCAGACGACTCGAATGTAACCAAAATATCGTCGACATATATCAAGACCGCGTAACACTTCGCCCATGAATCACTGAAACGACTGAGCAGCATTTCGCTAACCGAAGGTCATCACCACAAAATGGACAGCACGACCACCGCCTTGGATGTCAGAACATTTAGCATACATAATGGTTTTAACGGTCTCAGAACCATTACCACTCTTTACTTCTGTCTAACATCAACAACACGTCGCTATCGGTACCAATTGTGAAATGGACCGCTAATTCCTTTCTGGTCGGCGATCTTACACCGAATTCAGAGGAAACAAGTCAAAGCTCAGAAGAGTTAAACAAGGTGTCCCTCAAGGAAGGGTCTTGTCACAGACCTTGTTTAGTCTTTACCTCGCTGGAATTCCCACACCTCCAACAGTAATCCAAATTGTGAGCTTGTACTTTCTCAACAACAGGGAACAACATCACCCAAATGTGTTCCAGGATAAGCAACTATCTTCGTCAGCAAGAGCTTTAAGTTTTCAGTTCCAAAAACCATCGCAACACAATTCACATCCTGGACTAAAGAAGTAAAGATCCAACCAAAAATCTACTGAGGATCTTTTAATACCCACTACTAACCACCCAAAAAGTCTCACCAAGACCACCTCCATCAGGAGACCAAATCACTGCCCATAAGAAACCACAATATGCTTCTGTCAAAGCAGTATCTTGTTGGATGCTATCGAAATGATATAGCCTGAGCTTTGATCGAATGGACATGGCCACGACACATCAGGCAGGACCTCGAAAGGGAAGTCCCCTTCGATAACGCCAGTTATAAATCCGCCATTGCTATGCTGCACACGGAGGAGGTACGTACGGCGATGGTGGACCTTGACAACAGCAATGTACAATACTTGGCGCTCAACCACCAGACATTTCACCGGTAGAACGAAACCTGCCTAGAGCGACCAGGATCACGCTCGCACAGCTCTGTTCAGGCTGACGCTCGCGCCTCAACTCGTACTTGTCCCGAATCCAGCACAGCATCCAAAACACTTGTTCGGCATACAACAGCTCTCCCCACGACGTTGAGCACATCTTCGATTGTCCTGGAGCACAGACGCACCTAGCACCGATAGCGCTTTGGGATAACCCCATTGAAGTGGCTGCATTCTTGCAACTTACCACAGAGGAAACTGATCCGGACGCGCCAATTTTATGACACACACACACTCTCAAACTTAACTTCTGTATTGCTACAACAACAGCCACAAATTCAAACAAACCGAAGGGTGTGGTGACGACTGTTTTTGGATCAGCGATCGGGATTTGATGGAGTGGACGAAAGAGATTCAATTTCGAAAAAACACTTTTCTTGGTTAGATCAGCGACAAAATCTCGGATGTGGGACATTGGTTAACGGCCAGGCTTCGTCGCGTTGAATCAAATCACCGCCGCAAGGACGAAAGGAACCATCTACGACTACTTGAGTACCAGATGTAATGGCGATGCCCAAGGGCTGTTTGATTGTCGGTAATAACCCATTTCATCATGAAATCAAAGGTCCAAAGATTGGCATGTATTGTCATAACGGGGCTCTAAGGACTACAGCGACCGCTGCCTTGGGCGCATTGTTGGATCTGCTTCCCTTGAACTTTTACGACTATTCCCTGAAATACTCGTACTGAATCGAAAGGGGCTTTACAAGCCTGATACCCTCTAGGAGTGATTAGTCAGCCAACGCTATTCAGGAATCAGATGCTACATGCTAGGAGGCTTCGTCATCCACATAATGATTTTTGCAGAAGCTGTGGGAACGAGGAGAATGAGAAAAGTACGTCTCTCCTTCTGTGTACCTGTACCGCTCTCGCGAGTTTTAGGATAGACCTTTTTGGCTCCCACTTATTCACTCATATGGATCCGTGGCGGATCTAGTAATTGAGTTCGAAGGGGTCCGACTTTATCTGGAGATCTTAGGGTATGACTACGCTTACTCAACTTTCAATCCTCAAAACTTATGCAGAGGAAATGAAAAAAAAAATAATTCTCTTTGTCCTGGTCATTGCAGCTACAGAGAATGCTTCAGTGATGACTCCGAAACAATGATGTGTTGCGGTGCAATTAGAATCCAATATGGGCAACA
Source organism: Chloromyia formosa (assembly GCA_964017055.1). Lineage (NCBI taxonomy): Eukaryota > Metazoa > Arthropoda > Insecta > Diptera > Stratiomyidae > Chloromyia > Chloromyia formosa. The sequence continues at coordinate 49,036,823 of OZ024814.1, forward strand.
TCGGCTTTATTGAAGGGTACGTTTTAACATTTATCCATTATGAGTGGTCCTCCTAATCGCTTTATACTTTAGAGCTAGTTTGAAAGCAGCGATAGGTGTATAAATGTTTCGAATATTTTATGCAGCATCGCTTGTTGCATCCTACCTGGCGAGCTCATCTGCTCTACAGTTACTAGCGAAACTACTTTATCAAGAATCCAACATAAAAAAATGCTAAAAACCGCACTTATCTGCGTAAGCATTGAGCAATATTTTGCCAGGATACAGTGACGTAAGCACACTCGTTACGGGGGATTTAATAGCAGCTTGGTGTTCGGTGAAAGATACAATATGTATCTCTAGGTCGCATCACGTGACCCCGTGACTCCGTAATCACCGTAACCTTGTCCTAAAAAATATTGTACGAGTAGTACATATTCAACGAGACTGAAAGAGAGATTAGGGTTAAGTCGGTTAAAGAAAACTCCGACCTGTAATCCTTCGTCCATCTTGAAGCCTCCTTCATAGTTTTCTGTTGAATTAGGCAACAGAAGCGTGTTCCGCCAGAATATTTGGGTTGCCAGAATAGCAGAGTGTCCAGAGCCTGAAGTAAACCACTGGCTATAGTATCATGGAGTCGATGGACCGTATTTTCGACCATCGATTCACCCAAAATGTCAAGACGCAGTACATTAAGCAGCATGATCAAGACAGCAGAAAGAATTGTCCTAAAAGAACCACAAAAAACAACGCAGGCCATATTTACACCTTCCCCAGCAGGCTACGGTTAGCCTCTGTGCTCAGAGTAATCCACCAGACAACTTTCCCAAACACTAGTAAAACAGCGACATCGAAATTTTGCCTTATCAGCTAAAACAAGGCTCGTTCCCATGTAGTAGAACGGACTCGACTGACAGTGTCCTATACATGAAAAGAACAAGCTCTGTTCTGTTGGGATTAACCTTTACCCCATAGTTATCAAATGTTTTGCTGTGAAAGACCATTCTGCAATATCTCACTAAGAACACTAGGAAATTTACCAGATTTAGCAATAACATCCGCTTGAGCACACACACCTCGCAGCCCCATCATTTCATGCTTTACACCTGTGTGTTCACAACTTAGTCCCCGAGAAAGGGAGAAAGCACTCTACCGTGTGTGGTATTCCTGCTCACACGTCTTCGTCCAGACGATGCTCCCTTAAATTACTGTTAGGCGGCAGAAGATCTGCTGTCACAGACAATAAGAGAAAAGTGCGTTGACGTGGCGATCGTCTGCGATCAATATGAAAATTTGAACAGTTCAATTTGGGCGACGGACGAATACAAACAGGCAGCCATACGGTCATTTGGAAGACATGCCTTCCAAAAAGTGTCTGAACCAATCAACGGATTCGTGAGAGTGCAAATTAACGGCATTAACATATACAGCTACAAACGCTAGGGGACGAGTAATATCTTTAGAAGAGGAAGTACAGGCTCCATTATAGACCTTACATTTGTCAGTAGCTCCTTGGCATCGATAGTGGAATGGGGCGTGAGCGACGACTATACTCACAGCTACCATGAGGTCATTTACTTCACCATTGCCAGCAGAACACCACAAACAAGGATAAGGCCACTAAACCGGAGATGGTCTGCTAAAAAGTTCGACGGGGAAGCGTTCATCGAAACCTTGCATCAGAAGGAAGCTATCGAAGGACATGCAGAAAAAAAGGCGTCGCAGCTAATAAAGAAAGCTTCTAATAGTAGAAGCATGTGATGTCTCTATGCCAAGAACAAAGTCTTCCAACCGCCCGAAAGCAAAGAATGAAGAAATTGCAAGCATAAGGAGCAGGTGCCTGAGAGCACGTTGATTGTAACAGCGATCAAGAGAGACACCAGACTACGACAACGTGGCACAAGAATACAGGCCTTCACGCGGACTACTAAAGCAGGCAATAAAAACGAGCAAACGAAACTGTTTCAAGTAACTCTGCGAGGACGCAGATATTAATCCTTGGGGAACACTATATAGGTATAGGGTAGTTATGAAAAAGCTGAGCAGTTACCAAACACCTCAAGTGAAGTGCCCTCTTCTACCAAACCGGATAGTCTCAGTTCTCTTCCTCCAGCATGCGTCAGAAAACGTCGAAAACCAGGAAATGGTTCATGGAGAGCAGATACCGGCATTAACTGACAGAGAAATTTTGGAGATCGTTTCCAGAGTAGGTGACAATAAAGCACCAAACCCTGATACATCTGATCTCATTCCCAACGGAATGTTGAAAGTAGCAGTTGACACGGTTCCCGGGAATTTCGTCAGTGCTTTTGACCCCTGTTTGCAGGAGCGAGTTTTCCCTACTGTATGGAAAAAAAACGAAGATTAGATCTGCTACAAAAACCAAACCAAATTCATAACGTCCAATTTGCCTGCTAGACAGCGCGGTAAAGGTGCTGAAACGAATAATTTTTAGCAGATTAGCTGCCGTCGTAAAAGGAGCACTGTCGGACCGACAGTTTGGTTTTCGAAGGGCGCGCTCCACGGCCGATGCCATCTTGACCGTGACATACTTAGGAAAACAGGCACTTCGTGGTGGCAAATATTGCGCGGTTGCGACACTGGACATCAAAACGCTTTCAATTCGGCTGTTTGTTTAGAATCCAAAAGCGAAAGGATCGAAACCAGCGAAGGACCCAGAGAGGACCTAAAGTACCTAAAGAAGTGACGATAGACGCGTTCGCAGATGACATAGCTCTGGTCGTGGTGACCAAGGATCCGGCATACGCTGAATTGTATGCCATCGAAGCAATCACAACTATTAAGTTGTGGTTAGATACTACGTTGTATTAGGTATTATCCCCATAGATATTCTAGCAGACGAAATGGACCGATTGCACAAAGGCCGATGTTTGGAGCCACCGGACGTATCTAATGCGCGCAAAAAAACCTGAAAGATGCGAGTCTCTGAGGTAATGGCAACAGTGGTGGGATGAAACTTTGAAGGCAAGCTGGACACACATAATATTAATCCCGCCAATCGAATTGTGGCTGAACCGCAAACATGGAGAGATGAACCGCTTTCTAACCCAGTTTCTTACTGGACATGACGGATATAGGAAGTACCTACACAGATTCAAGCTGGACGATTCGCACGACTGCCCGAGGCGCCCAGGAATAGCGGAAGACCCCGAACACGTATTCATTCATCGTCCAGGGTTTAAAGAAAAGCGTGATGCACTGGAGGTTGAACTTGGCAGTGACCTCAATCCACACAGCATAGTGGAGCACATGATATGATTGTGATCGTAAACTGAGGAAAGTAGAGCAAATGCGAAAAAGGACGCAACGAATTAACCGCTAATTAGCCAAAACCAGCCCTACGACGTAATACCGAGAGGTAGTTCCGTAGAGAGAATGCTGCAGAAAGAGGGTTGAAGGTTTTACTGGGTAAGTAGTCGCACACTGACAATGAAAGTCCCATGTAGCTGCCGTACGATTGACACTAGTTGCCGGCAATGTCTCCTGAACAATGAGATTTCCCTCCTAAAGAAGAAAAAAAAAGACGGTGCTCCCAGAATGAATACCAACGCCCCCTAAATATTGTATTAGAAATGCGATTAATCCTTAACTTGGAACTCTCAAAACAGAGCCAAATATTTACCGTCCTGTAAATCTAATAACGTAAAATCGGATCCTAGTCCAAATTCTTCAGTAAAAAGGACCAAGAAAAACAACTCCTATCGGAATATAATTTTTTCACTTCGAAACTAAAAACGAAAAACATGTTCTACCTACTATATTACACCAATCAGATTCATTCGTGTCAGAAAAATAAATACGACGAACCCCTACGGCAAATACATTTTTTTTTGCCCAAAAATAGGATAAAAGAGAACTTTCATTTATTCATATCATGTCGTACGTCATTCGCCCATTGCCGACGACAGGATGTGTATGAAATAAGCGAGAACGTCCAGACTTCTTTATTGTAGTAAGCATAAAGCAGCATGGTAGAAGGACGAAGATGACGATATTGGGTCTTCTAGAACCACCCCACCAGGAGACCAAGAGAAGCATATAGGGATACATTGGACGTTCAGAATGTTTCAGCATCCAACTGTCAGTAGAACGAATAATAAATGTCTGTGTCAGACACTTACAAAAATACGACCTGGCACCCTATCTGGTTCATTTTAATTCGCTCAGTCACTGATTCCATATGACGCCAACGTACCAGGATATCATTTCGGAATTTCACGTATTTGTAGTAGTTGCGACTTATAGCTGAGCATCCTTTTGTCATCTTATCGCCCTATTCCCTGTTTTGGAATAGTTTCCGTCTTTATGTATCAGCCGGTGTCGTTTGTTTCGATAAAATTCAATGTCCTCGGCACTAGTGCTGTCATAAAAAGAGTACTAAACTCATGACTACGTAGAAAGCCAGTGGTGTCAGAATTAATTAAATGTTTCGAAAATCGTTGAGAGGTGGATACTTACAGCTGAGTTAGGACAAAGTATTCTGAAGGATTATTTTGATGACTATGTTCAATGGGATGAAATGTGCCGGAGCAATTTGTAGAACTAATGAACATCTCAAATATAGGCTTAAGGGAACTCATTTTAAAACAGGGTTCAATAAATAAAATGTATTCATTCTTCACTGAACTGAGAAAAAAATCAAGATATTATTGTAAATTTAGAAAGAGCAAATTTAATGTGTGTCCCTTATTTTCGAATCTGAAGCAATTATTATTTTAGAGACTTAACCTACAATTTAGTTGACAGAACAATATATTTCTGAACACTTTAGCCCTAGAGTACTAATGTTCGCCTGCGAGGCGGAACGAAATCGTCTTTTCCCGATATTTCACGATCGCTTGCTGATATCAAAGCGAGTGTTCATGCCAACTCAGTTGGGCTCTGTACGAAGGTTATGAGTTAGCGCACGTCGTAATTCGCACGTCCGTCGCAGAGATATAGGCTTTTGAGTACACAGTAAAAAAATTGGAGGTACTTTTAATCTCATCCATCGAATGACTGCTATATTTACACCGATTCGGGAAAAGTGTACACACCTCAGTTCTGGTGTCACATATTACTCTTATCCGAACGGTGTATGATTTATCCGAAAATATGTTAACGGTTTTTAAGAAATCTAGTAACACCGATCGATGTAAAATATGCTCCGAAAGGTTTAACTGAATATGCATGATCAGACTTGCGTAATTTTGTAACTCCGATCGGTGTAAGTTGTACCTCTTTTGGTGAATGTTATACCACTTTTCTGATGCAATTTGTGTAGTTCAGTTCTATTTAATATGGCGCTTAGGAAATTAGTCAAAGTGAAGTTTAACCAAGTTTCGAAGTTTGTCTTGTTGGAAAAGGATAATAATAGTGCGGAGATAATTGATCTAATTTCTTCTTGTAAATATAAAATTCCCCAAACGAGTTTTTTAGGCCATCGACATCCATACAACATGAATGGCGCTTATCATGTCGTCGCTCTGATTTGTCTCAAGTGGTACTACATTTATAAGAATTGTTAAGAATAATTGTAACCCTGGAGGGGGCCCAAAAATGCGTATTCGACGGTTTCGACCGCAGATCCCGAGTTTGGACGTCGGTGAACGTATTGACATCCCCGCATTAGTAAAAGTTGTTCGCATTTTTAATAAGATTCGCGATTCCATATGTCTGTTTTCGAACGAAGTTCTCGTCATTTGCGGAAAGTTTTGATCTTCTGCTTCCATTTGAAAAAAAAACCAGGCCGAAGCGTATATACCCTAGACTTGTACAGACCTAGTGGTGATACCAAAACTACCAAATGGGAACGACCATATGCATTAAAAGTGAGTTTCCTACATGGTCAGTTTATAGGGGAGGTTGGGACACATTCACAAGGATCTTGGCCATTCTAAAATTGAATTAACTAACCCATTCTACAAATATTTGTCGAATTTTTCAACTCGCTAGCTTCACTCTATCGAAAGTTATCGCTTATTTCAAGTTTCATTTGTAGGGGAAGCAGGGGTTTCATTGGTGGGATTTTACGTATTTTCAGTATTAGCCAGCTGGATCCTACTACAAACATTTAACCAAAATTTCAAGTCGCCAGCTTTATTTTGTCGTAAGTTATCGCTTATTTAAAATTTCATTTCTAGGGGAGGTAGGGGTTCCTTAGGTCGGATCTAACCCATCCTCAATGCCAACTAACTCAATCTCACTTTAAACATTCGACCATTTCAAGTCGCTGGCTTGATTCTGTCAAAAGTTATCGCTTATTTGAAGTTTCATTTGTAGGGGAGGTAGGGGTTCCTTGGGTCGGATCTTGCCCATTTTCAATACCAACTAACAAGATATTACTACCAACGTTCTGCCAAATTTTCAACTCGCTAATGTTATTCTATCGAAAGTTATCGTAATTAAAGTAATATTTTTTTTTTAATTTTGTAGGGGAGGTAGGCGTTCCTTTGATCTGATTATGTCCAACTAACTAAAACCAAAGCAGCTTCTCACTTCAGGGTTATATGCCAAAAATCAGATGTCTACGTCAATTTGTTCAAGAGTTATGGACAAAAAACCTGAAAAGTAGGGTAGTACGGGGCTCTTTGTATGAAAATTACCGTTAGTTTTCAGCTGGTCGATTTTATTTTTCCAGGGGAGTATAAGATTACCCTCACGAGCAATCTACCAAAGCTAGAGCTCTTCATGTTTATTTAATCGGGAGTTATAAATACATTTACTTATTTTACATATGTAGGGAAGGTAGGCGTTCTCTTGGCCTGATCATGCCCATTTTCAATACCAACCAACTAGATCATACTTCCAACATCTGATCAAAATTTCAAGGCTCTAGCTTCATTCTATTGAAAGTTATCGTGCGAACGGACAGACAGACAGACAGACAGACATGGCTAAATTTAATCAGGAGGTGACCCTGATCATTTATATATATACAATACATTGCTATACCTCCGGAGCCTCCTTTAAGGTGTTACATATTTTCGTCGTGACAAAAACAATATACCCTATACTAAAAGTGTAGGGCATAAAAAATTGCAGCTGAGGCTCATCGAATGCTCTCAGATACTTACGGTGAGGTTGCTCTGACAGAACATGTCGTGAGTGGTTTTAACGTTTTAAAAGTGGCCATTTCAATGTCGAGAACAAGCATGGTGGTGGGAGAGAAAAAATTTTCAAAGACGACGAATTGCAAGCACTGTTCGATGAAAATTCGTGCGCAACGCAAGAAGAATTAGCTGAATCACTGAGAGTGACTCAGCAAGCCATCTCGAAACGCCTCAAGGCCGTGGGCATGATTCAGAAACAAGGAAATTGGGTTTCGTACGAGTTAAAACCGAGAGATATTGAACGGCGATTATTTGCATGCGAACAACTGCTTCAAAGGCAGAATCGAAAGAGATTTCTACATCGCATCGTAACCGGCGACGGAAAATGGGTTCGTTACGATAATCCCAAGCGCAGAAAGTCATGGGAAATGCCCGGAAATGCCTCAACGTCGACGGTAAAACCGAATATTCACGGCGCCAAGGTTATGCTGTGCATTTGCTGGGACCAGCTCGGTGTGATATACTACGAGCTACTGAAACCGAATGAAACTATCACAGGAGATCGGTACCGAACGAAATTGATGCGTTTAAGTCGAGCATTAAAGGAAAAACGACCACAGTACCAAGAGAGGCACGACAAAGTCATCCTCCAGCATGACAATGTTCGGCCACACGTCGCAAAAGTGGTCAAGACATACTTGGAAACCCTGAAATGGGAAATCTTGCCTCACCCGCCGTACTTCCCAGACATCGCTCCTTCCGACTACCATCTGTTTCGTTCCATGGCGCACGGCCAGGCTGATCAGAATTTTCGTTCGTACGAGGAAGTCGAAAAATGGATCCAATCATGGATCGCATCGAAAGACGCCTCCTTTTTCCGAGATGGAATCCGAAAATTCCCGGAGAGATGGGCGAAAGTTGTCGCTGGCGATGGACAGTACTTTGAATAATACACATGTACTAAGTACTTTTTGACAATTAAGCTTTTAATCCCAGGAAAAAACGGCGGAAGCAAAGTTGTACACCCAATAGTTCCGAAAATTTTACGATTTGTGTTGTAGACGAACACTGTATTTTTAAGATAAAAATAATTTGAATGTTACAAATACTGGCAATAATTTTGTAATGGAATTGCCTATTTTCGTCTATAAGTTTATTTATATCTCTTTATACGTGAATTGAATAATAAATAAAATACTGTCTTCAAATTGACTTCTTTTAAATATGTAATGGTGCAACGCCTATCTACGAATATATTTCTATCCACTTGGGGTTATTCTTATAACTTTTATCGTGTAAATTTCATTCCGAAAAAACAACCATCATCTTATTTATCGTATGCATCTCTACTTCTATCGGATAATTTTCTTTCTAAGCGATCGATGGTTGAATTATCCTTTAGAATTAAGATATATCCGTTAATTGTAATCTTACTGACCCCCTTCTGATTAGACTAAAAGATTACCACAGTTTGTACTTAATAAACATCTTCTCAGCGTGACTTCCAACTCAATCCATAGCTTTGCAGACGATAGCACCCTTGACTACACTTACTCTTTCAACTCTGTAGCTGACTCTCGCCGAAATTCAACATCTATCAACAGAGATCGCATGTTTGACTCACTAAATGAAGACATTTCAAAAATTATTGCATGGGGGAAAGCGAATCGAGTAGAGTTTAACGCCTCAAAAACTCAATGTTGTCTACTTTCCAATAAGCGATGTGCTCCACCTACCGCCCAACCCATTCTTGTCGATGGGGTCAGCATTCCTGATTCGCCCATACTGAACATACTAGGTATTAACATCTCCAGTAAACTAAATTGGTCCGACCACATTTTTTGCGTTGCAAAAAACGCAATGAAGTGTCTGGGCTTTCTGAATCGCTGTAAAAGATACTTTTCACCATCTGATCTGGCTCAAATTTACAAGGCTCAAATAAGACCGAGACTTGAATTTAATTCCCACATATGGGCAGGCGCAGGTAGAACCGCATTATCCGCGTTAGACAAAGTTCAACGGAAAGCCTTCAAGCTTATTGGCGAGGAACCCATAACATCTAAAATCGAACCGCTTGAGCACCGGCGAAGTGTCGGCTGTCTCTCACTCTTCTATCGCTACTACAACCGCCGCTGCTCTGATGAAATAGCCAACCTCATTCCTGAGCGTACTTTTCCCTTACGTAACACCCGACTAGCCAGTCGTGTCCATCCTCATCTTCTAGAACTCAGCAATAGTCGCACCGCCAAATTCCATGACTCGTTTATATCTAGGACAACACGAATGTGGAACGATCTACCATCTTTTGTTTTCCCCCGCAACTATGACCTACAAAAATTTAAACGGAATGTACACCGTCACCTTTTTCAAACTCAACCCATCTCCCCACTACCTTAATCCCTTACCGCCAACGCTGTGCTCTCGCATCAAAGGGTTACCCCCTAAGCTTTGGTATAAACATAAAAAAAAAAAAAAAAAAAAAACACCGAAAGAAGTAGGACTCCCTGAAACACCGATTCGGTGTCCGGAGAATAGTAAATTTTTTACTGTGTAGCCTGGCAGGTGACCGTTAGAATTAAGTTAAGAAAAAATCACTCTAGGGTTAAGGAAATGACTCAAAGTCATTCAAGCAACATCAACATTTTTCCAACCATAATTATCGTAGCTTAATCCAAATCAACATTTTCCTGGAAATAATAATTGCACTTGACTCAACTCCATTTTACGGAGTTGAGGAATAATGACGTAACAAAGGAAAGTAGAAAACGTCTCAGGGAGCTAAATCGAAAATCATCGTTCGTTTTCCTCATCTGCATCGTCATCACCATCTTCATCAATGGGGGTGAACCGTGAACATACCGATTACAAACAAAAACCGAATCGATAAAACCTGAAAGTTGAATAGAAACGAAATAAATGGTGGAACAATTTACGGTGGATGAAGCCCGTTGAGCGTCGACTGCTTTCAGAAGAAAAAAGAAAAGAAAAACAAGAATCATACGAATATTAATGACCTGAATATCGTATTGGTGATATCAATAGAAAAAATATGCTAGACTTCCTCCCGAGACTTTCCATCATTCCTTAATAGCGGATGTCCCCTTCCCATTCGTGCTCGACAGGACTCTTGGTTTAACGAGGTTATCTTCTCGTTTTTGCCTGACAGCAGCTTCCCTAAAGTCCCAGAATAATGTGCAATTTGTGTCATTTGTCTGAGTGACAAAGCGAAATGGCAGAAAAAGGGCAAAGAAAATTAATTACTCGAGAGAAATGAATGAATGAAAAAAGGATTCATTTCCAGGTTATAAAGTTTCAGATGAATCATTTTGATATCTAGTTAAATTTGATATTATTTCAAGCGTACCAAGTGCAAATTTTGGGAATTCAGTCATGATCAATGTGACACAGGGATTCATTGAAAATCTGAGTTTGAAGAGGGATAGAATGTTGAATATGGAATTGTATTAGTAGATGATGAAGATATTATAAAGTATCTCATGACTCCACAGAAATAGACTTTGAAACAAGGTCCACACTTAGTTTGTCCTAATTCCCAGTAGGGCATAGGTAACGCTCGTATCTGTCCTGTTTCTCCCGGGACAGTCCTTCTTTTTCCACCTAAAAAAGCCGGCCAATGAAAATTTCTCATATCTCGATTTATTCTTTGAATGGGTCAGAGCGACCAAGAAATCACGGCGATTATTACATTCAAACTGCAATATTAAAATAAACTTTTGGGGGCAATCGGTAGCTCAGTGCGTAGAAGCGTCAGTCCCATGTCTAACTACAGTCGTTACGGGTTCAAGTCCCGTTTACGGCGTTTGTGGCCATGGATGTTAGTATTGCCTTCTCCCCTATGGTACGAGGCGTAATAATAAGCCACAACATCTCCTGACTTGACGCAGGTAGGCGGCTAAATGGGAGCAGGAGGTGTATGCTGGCAACGTGCATCGTCCGAAACTGGTTTATGGCAACGAAACGTCAGCAAAGCCAAACCACTCCTGCTCTCCATCGCACTCTGTTCTGGGCAATAGGGCGCAACTCCCCAAACGACAACACAGATCGAGGCCATGTGATTTTAGGACCTCCTCTTGGTCGGCCTTGGTTGGAAATGGGGTTCCATTTCATTACATGTCAAGCAATGCAATTATCATCCCTCCGAAATGTGTGGCCTATCCACTGTCATTTTCGCCTGCGTATCAATTCGTCGATTGGCATCTGACCTGTACGCTGACTTAGCTCTTCGTTTGACATTGTTTCGGGCCAGAAATTTTCGTTTAAGACGTGAGTTGACGAAATTCTGCTAACTCTCACGGAAACTTTCCATGTACTGCTCCCATACAAAAGCACAGACAGTACCAGAGCGCGAAACAGGCCCAACTTAATCTTGGTACTGAGATAATTGCTCTGCCAGATTTTGAACAGCAAGCCGTATGCGCATTTAACCTGGTTGATAGGACGAGCGATTTCCTGCTCCGTACCACCATTTTCGGCAACAATTCTACACAGGTTGTAGTTGTCCACCTTCTCCACAGGCTGCCCATTAATGCTGATGGAAATAGGTGTAGGATTTCTTTTTCGCAATGACGGGCTAAGAAACTTGGTCTTGCTAGTATTAATCTTTAGCTCAACCTTGCTTGTCTCTCTCTCAAGATCTAACGCCATTGCGGATAGATCTATGATTTTGTGGGAGAGTAGGCATATGTCGTCAGCGTACTTAGTCAAAATGCTGTAGATAAGATGTTAAAGTCCATTGAATTCCTTTGTCTAGCCCGAAAAGGGTTGCATCCAATACATCACTGATTACTATGAGGAATATGATCTGTGAGACCCCTGTCGAACTGCACTGCGAATCTCAAAGTCCCCCGAGACCTTACCTTTATGCAGAACGCGACATTTCACATTATTATAGGTTGCCTAATAATAGCCACAAAATTCTCAGAAATGGCTCTCCTGCGCAAGGCCGCCCATATAGAATCCCGGTTCACACTATCGAAAGCCTTATCGAAATCGATGAAAAGCAAGTGAAGCGGAGAATCGTACTCAGCGCGTTACTCGATTATGATTCGCCAAGTGTTAATATGATCGACACAGGAGAATCCGGATGAGAAATCAGCCTGTTCTTCACCAATTGTGCTTTCTAAATAAGCCTTTAGTTTTTTTAGGCTGATTTTAGCTATTATTTTAGCAACGACAGGGAGCACACAAATGCCTTGGTTTTGGTCGATGGATGATGGTGGTCTAAGTGTACTCTATATATTAGAGCACCCCCTTAAATCTAACCTAACCTGCTGTTATTTTGTATTTTTCTGAGCTGAGTTCTATGTACATATTATATTCATGAACGACAGCTGTTCAATGAATTTTTTTTTTTTGCAATGAATAAAACCTAGACCGAAGACAAAACTCGAATGCAAATTGAAATATTGGGCGCGCTAACGCAAGGAGCGGATATGGATTCACTAATCTAGAAAATGATAGTAAGCAACAAATATTTATGTAAGTAAGTGAAAGAGAGACACATTATCTAAACCATGCCAAAGCATCTCATAGAAATCCCGAAAGCGGAATAACGTCCGACCGATTTTCGTCATCGCCGTCCCTTACTAATCGAAATAAGTCGAAAGTGGCAGAGAGGCCCGTCTGTCTCAATTCTCTTGCACGTTCTATGTAGAGGTGTATTTGATTAGAAATTATGGTCTGAGGAAACAAATCAGAATTTTTTTTCGGTCAATTTACGCTCTAAAGATCTGATCAGATACAGCGACACTCTCTATTCCACTTGTGGATGCACAATACTTTACATCTCTGTTCTCTCTCTCTCTCAATTGCCCTAGCCCCTTGGGAGGCATAGCACGTCAACTGTTCCATGTGGCCCAGTTGACGTTTCGACGGCATAAATTGGTTTCGGAGAATGCAGTTGCCAGAATGCTCCTCCTGCATATCCATGGCCACGAACGTCGTCGTGGACGGGATTCGAGCCCGAAACACCGGTAATCAAACATGATACTGATGCCTCAATACACTGCGCTACCGGTCGCCCCCATCTCTGTTACTGTCATTTACTAGAACAGAGTTTGTGCTCGCCAGAACGCGCCGCCTAACAAAAGCAATTCTCATGGAAAAGGCTGGTACTAACCTCTTCGTGCGAAAATGTTGCACTTATCTCTCCCACGAAAAAGTTACAGTGTAGACTTGCACACAACACATATCCGCAGCGCTCTACACTACAGTTGAATTACCCCTTCTCTATCAAAAGATAGCGATCACCACTGTGATGACCGGTTTCCACACGAAATAAAATGCAAAGTAATTGTTTTCGCGTGGAAATTGCCCACAAAAGTGTGGAGACTTTTGTCTGTGTATGGGATTTTCGTGCGAAGAACTGAGTACCGAGAAGAGCGAAAATTTTGGGCGAACCGAATAATTGACAGTTTTTGTATGAGATTTCGCACGAAAAACGGAGGTTAGTACGTTCCTTAAAATGTAAAACATCGTTTTCACAGTGACTTAGCCATAGGAGGGTACCCGGGGGTCCGGCCTCTTTCTCTCTTTCTACCTTATGTACAGGCTGTGCATAGCGTGTCATTATGTATGTGTGTGGATTCTTTTGCCCAATAAATTAAACTATTACACTTAAAAAATTATAAAGTATCCTTGAAGAAAAGACTAAAAAGTGTTCTTTTTTTTTGTTTTGTTACGAACGGCGCCATTTTCAGATTCATTAACTAGGTAAAATCTCACTGACCTCAATAATAAGTCCAAGCTCAAAAGAGTTAAGCAGGGCGTTCAGCAAAGAGGAGTTTTATCACCCACCATGTTTAACCTCTATTTGCCTAGGCTCACAACACCACCTGAAGGGCTCCATCTATTCTGGCCACGGGTAATGATTTTGAACACATGTGCAACCTAATCGACCAGTATCTTAAAAAGCTCAACACCTTCTTCGTTAATAAGAGCATGCACAAATTTGCTCCGAAGTCTTCAGCCACGCTTTTCACCTCCTGGACCAAATAAGTCAGAATGCAACAGAACATTTCATTAGGCGATCAACTTATCCCAACGATAAGCCACCCAAAAATCCTCGGTGGCACCCTTGATAGCATGGCCACTTCTTCCGCCCGTGCATCAACAATGTGTGACAAAATGCGAAGCAGGAACAAAGTTCTTAAAGCTCTTGCTGGCAGTTCCTGGGGTAAGGGTAAGGAGACCCTACTCGTAACCTATAAAGCCATCGGTAGATTAGTGACAAAGTATACAGCACCTACATGGTTTCAAAATCCGAGCGATACACAATGGCATAACATCCAGCCTTGCCAAAATGCTGCACTTCGTACTGTGACAGGAGGTCATCTGATGTCTCCTCAGGATCACCTACACCAAGAGACCCACATGATGCCACTTAAGGGATACAGGATGCTATCGTCGTAACCACCCGAGCTACAACCTTATGGACAGAACACCACCTCCTCGCAATATTCATCGCTACCTGAGAAATTTTGAAAGGGATGTCCAGCGTTTCAAAGAGAGAACCATTTGACGATACCTCCTGCAGAACTGCTATCGTCACACTATATAGAGAAGAAGTTCAGAAGTCAATCGAGAACTTAAAACCGAACCCAGACCACGACCACCAACGAAGTAAAACTACCAGGTGCAACGAGATCTGCACTCGCTCAACTCAGGTCTGGATGGTGCACGCGACTCAATTCTTACTTATTTCGTATTGACCCATCAGTTCAAAATATTTGTCTAGCGTGTGAAGGCAACCCTCATGACATTCACCACATATTCAGCTGTCCAACTACACCCACGTAGCTAACACCCAGAGTGCTTTGGGAGGACTCTGCCGAAGTGGCCATATTCCTTGGCCTTCATACCGAGAACGTGGAAATTGATTTCTAATGTATATAACACACACACAAGTATTCGAAACATCGCTACAACAACAACAACACTGACCTTACATTGGGCGCCATCAATGTTCAGGATTTTCGACGGTTTTCGACTATCTTTTGTTGTATAGTCGGATATCAAATGCGGAAACGAAGGTCACAAACCCCAAATCCTGCGAAAGGCAGCCAAACCGCCTGATGAGCAATGAGGCCAATAGGGAAAACTGCAAGCATTCGACGGGAAGCGGAAGATGGACTTTATACCAGAAGGCACTTCAAAGCATCCGTTAAGTGAGTTTCTGCAGCTGAATTTTAACCATTCCGGCGGCACAGGATCTACTTTCGCAGACAATCAGATAAAAAAAATCAACGTCGCAATAATATGCGACCAGTATAAGGACCTTAACGGTTCCATTTGGATGACCGACCAAAATAAGCAGGCGTGCGTTTCAACAGGATAAACAGCATCAATATATATACATATAGCTGTTAAGCTCCACTACTACTTCGCGAAGCTTTTCCAGTTAGATGTTGTTCTTATGAATTCAGGGTACAACAAAGTCTTTAGAAGAGAAACCGTCGATTATTTTATTGACCTCATATACGTCAGTAGTTCCTTGACATCGACTCTGGAGTGATGCGCTAGCGAATGCTAGACTGACCAACAAACAATTATGTAAGTGACGATTGACACAACGGCCCAAGCAAGGAAACTTCCAATGAGCCAAAGCAAGATATCAAGAAGGCCATCCGAGGATACAGCACTGCTTACAGAGTACTAATGAAGTAGTTAAGTAGTCATCAACTTCCCCAACTGAAGCGTGCTGTCCTTTTGGGTAAAAAAGTTGGAGTTCTATTCCCTCAGCGGGGTACTGAAACAGTAGAAAACCTGGGCACGGTCGACGATGAGGATGTACGCGCCATAAACGAAGAACAATTTTTAAAGATCGTCGCCGGAATTGGCGAAAATAAAGCACCCGGTTTGGATGTTCCAAACAAAGCACTCAAAATAGTAGTTCGCACAGTACCCGAAAAGTTCGTTGGAACATTTGGAACCTGTTTGGATTAGAGTTTTTCCGTCTATATGGAAGAAACAGACACTGGTTCTTCTACCGAAACCCAACAAGCCGCCGGGCGAACCAAATTCCTACTGCCTAAGTTGCCTTTTGGACAGTATAGGTAAAATGCTCGAGCGACAGTGGCTGACTGCCGCGCCGTCGTGGAAGAAGAGGGAGGCTTGTCGGACAGCCAGTTTATTTTTAGAAGGGAGCGCAGATTTGGAAAGCAGGTGTTGCGAGATGGCAAGTGCAGTGCTGTGTGGACACTGGACGTAAAAATGCTCCTAACTCCGCGAATCGGAACTGCATTTATGGGGCTTTCCAAAAAATTGGGCACCAGAATACTTATCGGGGTTAATAAAAAATCCCGGGGCTATTCACGTGCAGACGCGTTAAATAGGCGATAAGCTCGTTACACGCGTACAATTCGGCAGGCCCTGATGGAATCATACCGGCAATGCTGCAAAAACCCATGGATACAATAACTCCTTGGGTGGTTGCCATACTAAAGAGATGTCTCCGACTAGGCTACGTACCTCTGGCGTGGAGGGAGTCTAGAGTGGTATTTATCCCCAAAGCAGGCAAGGACAGCCATGCCAATCCCAAGGACTTTAGACGTATCATTCTAACGTCCTTTTTGCTAAAAACAATGGAAAACTGCATAGATTGATACATTAGGGAAACCATCCACCCTTCGTATCTATCTAGAACTCAGCACGCTTACATAAAGGGGAAATCGGTAGACCCGCTCTACACGAGGTGGTCTCAACGATCGAAACATCCCTTCAATATAAAGAATTCACTCTTGGTACATTCCTGGACATAGCAGGGGCTTTCAACAACGTCACTAAGGAGGCTATAGTGGAGGCCTTGGAACTTGCCAAGGTGAATGCTACTCTAAGGAAATGGATCGAGTGCTATCGCCGCTCCTATGGATGGATGCCTTAAGAACAGTATCTTCGCTTTCTCTGAACACCCTTCTAAGCCTGCCTCCGATCGGCCTATATCTGAAGAATGAGGCAGCTAAATGTGCCCTAAGGCTTAGAGAGGCAGGGCACTTCAAAGAGAGGCCATATGGCCACCGCAGTATCAGGCTGCCATCTATTAATACTGACTATGTGAAACCACAAGTAGGTTTCAACACAAACTTCGTGGTCAATATACCCGATAGGGAGCAGATCCCGGTATTTGATCATGGACACAGGAAGGTGCTGAACTTCTACACGGATGGCTCCAAGATGGAAGCCTGAGTCGGAGCAGCAGTCTACTCGTCGGAAATTCCATGCAACCTTTCCTACAGACTGCCGAATGAGTGCAGCATTTTCCAGGCGGAGGTGCTTGCGATCCAAAAGGCAGCTGAGGTGATGATTTCATCCCGGAAAAAGGGAGGAATCGTCATACACTCGGACAGTCAAGCAGCACTTAAGGCGCTACAGTCCGTCACAATCAAGTCGAAGACAGTGCATAACTGCCTAACAGCTCTACAAGCTCTGGGATCAGCTGGGACCCTGGAGCTCTGGTGGGTTCCGGGCCATAGCGGGGTTCTAGGTAACGAAATAGCGGATGGACTAGCTAAACAGGGAGCTATCCTCGAACGAGGGACAGCCCTAGAGCTGCCGACGCCAATACAAACATGCGAGAAAATAATAGACGACAGTATGCGTCAAAAGGCCATATCTAACTGGCTCAACACAAACGACTCCAGAGTAACGAAAATATTCTGGAATTCTTATGACAAAAGGAAAACTGAAAGCCTCTTGGGACTGCCCAGAAGTCAGTGTGCACTATTAGTGGACATACTAACGGGCCACTACCTGATAGGGGAACATGCCCACAGACTAAAGCTAATAACCAGCGATGGCTGCAGGAATTGCCAAATACCAAACACGAAAGAAAATCTAAGGCACCTCCTATGCGATTGTCCTGCCCTCACTAGAAGGAGATTAAAGTGCCTAGGAGCTCACTTCTTCAACGATCTTGTAGGAGTTGCAGGACTCAGCTGGAGAAGCCTCTTGAGCTTCGCCAACGAGTCAAGCTCAACGACGATCTTCTGGTAGGGGGATGAGTACCTGTTATATGTGGTATCGCTATGGACCTCAGCGGTCTATGTGGAGTCGTCTAGGCTGCTACCCTACCTAACCTAACCTAAAAAGCTACTTTGCACATAGAGTCCTGAAGTATACAACTGACGACGGACCTAAAGAGTATGAAGCAACTGCAGGCGTCTCACAAGGATCAGTATCCGGTCCACTCCTGTGGAACATTATGTATAATGACATACTGCATCTGCCCATCCCTAAGGACGTGACGATAGTAGGATTAGCAAATCGCAACTATCAAGCAGTAGTTGGAAAGTAGTTGGAAAAGGTTGGACTGGAGCTGGCTGAGTAGAAAATCGAAGCCGCTCTCATTAGTAATCGCAGAAAGAGGAATTATCTGAGAGTCAGAGTCCGAAACAGCATTATTACCTCCAAGCTTGCCACTAGGTACTTGGAGGTGATGATTGACATTCCAAGAAGATCTCAAGTATGTACATATGTGAGAAGGCGACAAATGCTACTGTGGCTTTGGCAAGGATAACCGAAACCGCGGCGAGATAAATCATTACCTTAATCAGTTCCAAACTGGACGGTGGATATCAACAATATCTACACCGGTTCAAGCTGGATGAACCCCTAGTCTGTCCGAGATGTCCGGGAGTACCTGAGGGTTCCGAGCACGTACTGTTTCATTTCACGGCTTGTTAGCCCTCTGAAGTAATGCCGTTATTTTACAAGCAATAAGGAACTCCATACATATATCTATACACTATGTTTTTTTATCAAGTACATATAACTCTGCCTTATATATAAGCTATCTAAAAAGAGTAATCTTAAAGTAGACGAAGCTCTTTGGTGAGTATCACACCAAATTCTAAAAGATTTTCCAGGTCTTACGACGACGATAGTCGTATTTCAACTATGCTAACTAGACTCCCTGAATGTATTAATCTTTCTTTCAAATGTAAATCAAGAAGCATAGCAGATACAAATAAATACTCGTTCCTCCCATAACGATGTGCTATCCCCCCAACCAACAAGGGACTACTACTTCACTTATCTAGACGATATTCATTTATTCCGTTCACCCTTCTACTGTAACTCCTTAGACAACAACGGAAAACCTACGACTACCTACATTAAAATTTAATTAAAACTTACCGTGAATAAGCAGCTAGCGACACATACAGCCGCCCACGAACCGACCCAATATCTGAGCACTGTACGTTCACTTTCTGGGAAGAACATGGCATGACAGGGAGCTCCACAATCATCTGTCTCCTGAAAATAAGAAAAAAAGATGAAAGACCAATGTTATTAATAAATCCTTGAGATTCAAGAAAAAAATCTAAAAAAAGGCAACCAGACGTAAAGTAAGTCGTACTGGGCATGGTAAGTGAAAGAAACCATTCCAAGCCTTGTGCTACGAATATAAGTACGTATCAGAGTCGTGAAAGCCTCTTCTTGGAAAATAGATTGAAATTCTTTCAAACAAAGGCAAAACGTCCCACATAGAAACCCTCAGGACAGTTGATACAGTCGAGGAATTTTTATTATTCCAGGATACTCTACCTATTGCCGGCAGTGTTACTATGGTTCCCGATTCCCCCCATTTCTGGTCTCGACAAGAATCGAGGCTGTGCGGTGATTTTGAGTCAATTTTGGGAATACATATTTGAATATGCTGGCTGGTGATTCGGCCCATAAAGAGCATGCATTTTCGTGGGTTATTTAAGGTACCGCCTGAAGCGTATTCATGAAGCAGACGTTATTTAGTGAGTTGAGGAGAATGAACGATAACTTTAATGGTTGCTATACGTGTACCAAATTTGGTTATACATTTAATTCTATTTTCGGGGAAATCTCGGCAATATATGCATTCATGGAAAATGATGAAGTGTACTTTCCACAAAAAAAAACCATAAAAGACAATATACGCCTTTAAAGGGATACCATTCCAAAAAACAAGAAACGAAAACCAAACTATTCCCACACACCACGAAACACGAATAAATTCGACAATGTCCATCCCATTATAAACGACCGGATCGATACGTTCAGCCACCGCTGTGCAAATACCACCCTCGGGAGCACTGGAGAATGCCGGACGTTCATTTAAAAGAACAGCCCGGAACTTGACCAACACAGCATGTTAGACCACAAGGGGATCACTTTCTATGTCATCCTTGTGTTTTTCCATGTTTAATATGCAGACGTTTTTGCAGAATGGTCAACGGATATGGCGATGTTTTTTTTAATCGACTCTACAAGCTCTCCGTCAGTGTTCCTCTAGTCAAGAAGAGAACGGAGGGCAAATCGACCAGCTGAAATAAATTGTCCAAGGATCCCTTTTTTCGAAACATTAATTTGCTACAATGAACAACTTTTGATGGAACTCGACGCGAAGTGGAAGGGATCCGAACTGCTGACAGCCAACCATATCAACAAAATGTCGAGGAAACTACACAATACCTTCAGTGAAAATTGTGGGTATCCGTTCGGGTCCAGAATATTTTCTACTCTAGTTGGCCTTCGGGTCATGTCACTCTATTTAAATCGAAGGACAACGGACGAAAAGTCCAGTAAGTGAGGTTTTGACCCGAGATCGGGTTCGGGATTAGGGCCATTTCATTTCTTTACTTTTTCAGGCTTGATAGTAGGACATTGTCGTTTGTTGGCCTTTTGCTGATTTGGTCATTTCAAGAAGGCTATCAACTTGTAGAGGTAATTCACTCGTTTTTTGTGAGAGGGGTTTAGACAAACATTTTCCTATCATCCAATTTCGTTCATCCCTCGTCATGCAGTTGGCAGGCCGATATAGCTCTAAAGCGGTTAGGTTAGGAATAGAGTTCGGGTTGCCTTTTTTGCGATTAAACCTATTTGCTCCGTCCGTCGGCGGTTAACTAAAAAAAGGAGAAAACTCTATGATTTTTTTCTTGGGATATTGGTAAAATAATTGGACAAGACAAATGATAAATGAGTGATTGTAAGGATTATTATGACTGTTGATAGGTCGACTATTAAGCCCAATGAAGTTGAGATAGCCTGCGGTCGGGATGAATCACCCTCATTTGTCGACGGAAAAAGTGATAAAGGGAAAAAGGCAAATTCATGTCGAGTTAATTATACTGAAATTAGCTTCGACTTGCAGGAAATCTTAATTAGTTTTTGAGACGAAGGGGAGACATCCTGAAACCTTCATTTCCGGATGTAGGGCGTATAACTTGGTAGGAATGCGTGGTGAGGGTAATATCAGTTAGTAATTTGTAGAACAGGGTCAGTAACTTGAACCAATGTTGGTCCCACAAGGAGTAATATTTTGAAAGAAATGGAAAGGCACACTATGCTCTACAGGCTACAGCTTCTCTCACCGCACCGCCTGACTCGGGTTAATATAGTAGCATTATAGCCGTTTTATGAAGTACAAGTACAGTAACTCAAAGACTTTTTTATACACGAACCGCGAATTTGTTATCGCTTGCGGCAAAGAGTATCTAAATTTCTCAAAGTTACTAGGGAAGAAGTACTCGACGTTGTCGGCGGTATGCTATCAGAGCTTGTTACCAATTGGAGAGTATCGGACGCAGTATCATTGTAGGACTATATGCACAACCGATTGGACAATCCAGGACAGTCTCATCTCCGCTCTACATCCCTTTGTCCAAAGAGGGCAAACTGGACCCAAAGTCGCGAACTGGTGGGTTCTAAAGGTGGTAAATTAATCAATTCTATTGCACGACAGGTGAGATTAAGTTGACAACGGAACAGCTAAATGACATGCTAAAATTCTATTACAACAAAAGCAATATTTTTCGCTGTACCAGAAAAGTGTGGAAAGTTACTTGGTAGAACGAGAAACTGGCTCATAAGACTGGCCTACCTGGAAATTCTCGGAAATTCAACATTCTGAAGCGACAAAACCAATAGGACAATTACGCTCACTGAGAGTAGCCTACTGATTAGGAGCTTTCAACAGGAGAGTTGTAAAGAAATCTAGTCTCTGCCGAAAGCGACACGCCTGCCTTCACAAGGCCCTGTCTAGGTGACAGAAAATAATGCAACTGCAGAGCTCTTGAACTCAGAAATTTACCTTTCGTTCCATTGGGTAAGATGGCTCTTGATAATACCACACGAATCATGTGGACGTGCAGAAAGCCCCGTAAGAATGGACCACAGTTGTGCAACACATCTTAACTTCTCGCATGGCTAGGGTATATCAAGTAACAGGCGACCATTTCTTACATCGGCCCTAGAGGCGGTTACTGGACTGACTCCACTGCATACATGAAAAACATGGTTATATTAACATTCTGGGACAAATCCAGGCATGCAGCTCTTCCTATTTGTAGATAATCTGGTTACGAAACTTTGCATCGGTGAAAATTTACGGTACGCATTCCAAAACGGGTGAAATGGGAAATCTCTGCGTACACCTCATGTGCTTAATGTAGCTTACCAATGGGCCAAAACCGGGACAACGAGTTGATAGTGGAGTCTTTAGATTGGATTAAACATTGAGGCCAGCGCGAATCTCGAATCGCTAGCTCATTGAAAATTTGGGGCAACCGGTAGCGCAGTGTGTTGAGGCTTCAGTCTCAAGTTTGACTACCGGCGTTTCGGGTTCGAATCCCGTCCACGACAACGTTCGTGGCCATGGATGTGCAGGAGGTGTATGCTGGCAACTCCATTCTCTGAAACCAATTTATACCAACGAAACGCCAACTGGGCCGCATGGAACTGTTGACGCTATGCCCCACAAGGGTTTAGGGCAATTGAGTATTAAGGCACTTTCGGAAGCTTGCAGCGAGGTTGGTGAAAAATGATTTGAAATCTGGAATGAACCACCTGCAATAGACCATATCCTGGTAGTGCTTCTTCCACCAGTAGATCTATGGCAGCACCTGATGAGTAAGGATCTGTCAGTGGTATGAAACCAGAGGCCGAGAGTTCATTACACGTGGACCCCAGTGCGAACGCGACGGCAAGCGAGCCATCCGCCAACCATTCCATCCTTATCGCCTCATTTTTTTATTCCCCATTTTTACCTCCCTTCTTTGTGTTGTCTTCCCCAGGCTTACGAATTTTTGTTAATACGTAAAGGACAGGGACAACGAGCGGCGAAAACCCCGCCCACGTCTCCCGAACTGAGCTAGAGCAAGCATAGGCCGCTTCTTGGCTCATTGAGGGGCCTTTTCCTTCGCCAGATGGCACGACCTGACCCTCACGGTCATTATGCTACCTAAGGCTCCGTCCCCACGGGCATCTTCAGATGTCCACCAAACCGTCCATTATATATTTGGCGCCCAACGTGGGACCCATTTCTTGTCAAGAACAGGACTAAAAAGGAACTCATCGGGTTTCTTTTTAGGACTAAAAAGGAACTCATCGGGTTTCTTTTTAGTCCTTCCAGCGTTATGCACCTCCACAAGCACATTAAGGCTACTTGCACTAAGTCTTAGGATTTAGCCATCATTACTTCACGTATTTTCCCTTCAAGCAGCTGTGCTTTCCTCTGTAGCACCCCCATCCTTTCTATAGAGTAGTTTTTCCTTTCAGAGTTAGTTCAATAAGGCGATCCTGGTGTTGTTTGCCACGTACCTAAGGCCTCCATTAATGCTTTGAATTTCCGGCATTTGGAGCATCTTCGGTGTACGGACAAAGCACGGAGGAGCCCTGGATACCTATCTGTTTTCCAGGATTGTCGTTTCACGTCAGTTCAAATTTTTTGATTGCCTAGTATTGTGTTTTTGTATTACTCATGTGCTCACCAGCTTACAGATTTTATGAGTGAATTACGGTTAAGAATGCAGTGTTGCGCCTCTGCTGGCCTCAGGATTCTCAGTTGGGAGAAATGTAGTATTTTATTTGTTCTCTTTGCTAGTTTATCTCCTCTACAATGGTTGCCGGCTGACTCCGGTGCCCAGTTCGCTTTTGTTTTTTTATAGTTAGCAGCACAATCTGTCCTCAGCTTCTATTTCTTCGCAGGCATCGAAGTAGAAGCTGCCCTGTAATGAACCACCTGCAATGGACCATATCCTGAAAGTGCTGCTTTCACCGGCAGATCTATGCCAGCACCTGATGAGTAAGGATTTGTCGGTGGTACGAAACCAAGGCCGAGGGTCTCATTACACCTGGACTCCAGTGCGAGCGCGAGGACAAACGAGCCATCCGCCAACCATTCCATCCTTTTCGCCTCATTTTTGTATTCCCCATTTTTACCTCCCTTGTTTGTGTTGTCTTCCCCAGGCCTATGAATTTTTATTAATACGTAAAGGACAGGGGCAACGAGCAGCGAAAACCCCGCCCACATCTCTCGAATTGACCTATACCAAGCATAGGCCACTGCTTAGCTCGTTGAGGGGCCTTTTTTTCGCCAGATGGCACGGCCCGTCCTTCACGGTCATTATGCTACCTAAGGCTCCGTCCCCACGGGCATCTTAACATGTCCATGAAACCGTCCATTACAAGTCCTTCAATATCTTGCGAACACCAACCACTGTTTATTACTGTGTATTGGGTTATTGAAAGTATTGAAGCTGCGAATGAGCTCGCTACCCAATAGCAAGGGTTTTAGGATAGATCTAAACCAGGGCGCTAGTTAGGAAATGATCAACTAAACTGAAAGTTGAATTCAATAGGGAAGTTCCCCACATATTTATGAACTTTACACGGCAGGGAGTACTCTATATAAGATCATGCTAAATATTGTTACAAATACCTACCACGAAAACTATTCCGACTAAACAGAATTAAAATTTCAGACTGATTTTCACAGGTCCGAATTAAGAACAACTTGATCGAAGCTTTTAACACGCGAGCCGGACTGAAGCAGGGTGATGGGCTGGCCCCCCCTCTATTTACTGGCCCCCCCTTCTATTTAATCTCGTGTTTGAATACGTGGTCAAAAAACTGCGAAAGCCCCTCCGTTTGCTGTTACACAAACAAATAGTTGATTATGGTAATGACATTAACATCATGTCCACATCAGCGAAGAAAGCGCCCAAACGCTCCAAGCTCTCAATCAGGCAGCGAAGGAAGTTAGTCGGGAAACTAATCTAACCCTAAGATGCAGGCTTAAAAAAAACGGGCAAGTAGATATGTTATGACGGGGATAAAACTTGACGATCAAACTATCGTAAGGGTAGACAATTTCATCTACTTTGGATCCAACATTGCGAAGAAGGTCGATGGATTTACGGCTTCCATCGACATTCTCCGCAATGTGACAAAATGACAGCATACTAAATAACAGCTTTCATATGTATAAAATTCGAAATTTATCTACAAGAAAATAGTTGAACGTGTGCTATGCCACGGTTCCGAGACCTGGACTTTCACACAGATTTCTGAAAAAAAAAAATATTAAACGCCTTTGAAAAGAGGGTCCTTCGATAAACCATTGCAGCAACGCGCGAAGGAGACTAAAGGCGATGACTGAAGAACCATGAGCGGTACCTAATATTTGATGAACCAGAGGTCGCCATCAAGGTACGAAAAGGCCACAGTGGACAGACACATACAACGAATGGATGGCCCCCACTCGTAGAAAAGAGTAACAGACACGAGAAATTCCGGAAAAGCAAAGAACGGATAGGAAGCGTCCGTCCAAGAAGATACTAGACAACTGCAGAGTGATATTGGAGAAGCCCTTCGCAATTAAGTCGACGCGTTCCCGCGTTCCAATTATAGTGTACGAAATATGGCAGAACACATCATTTTTCAGACCATTCATCACCACCGATCAACATCTATCGGTTGTTATTAAATCGGTGTATCAAATTTAAGCTGAGTTAAAAGGAAGTCGGTGAAAAGCAGCGATTCAGCCATGCACGAAACCAGTTTCGCCAACTTCTCGATTGACAGGGTGGCTTTGAACCCATCGACCTACGACACCCATCGACCTACGACAGCTACCAAAAGTTAGACAATTTAAGCGATCTAGTATATTCAATTTTACCTTTACGATAAATTTTCATATTCACGAGGCATTTTATTAATTTGGCGGGACTATAACGGGATTTTTCTTAATTTGTGGGCGGGATTGAAACATAGCAGGATTTTGGATTGGCAGCTTTTTTTTTTAAAGAAGAATTTTTCATAATGGGGGGGGGGGGTCGTTTTTTCATATTTAATAGATATCCATACCCCTTAGGCATGCTCGAACTTAAAATCTTTAATAGTTTTTCTTTGCCTCAAAAATATTGACATGAATTGGTACTCTCAGTAGTCCGGATGGCGCAACGGTTAGCACGTTCGCCCTCAACGCACTGGGCCCCGGTTCGATTCCGGGGATTTACGTGTCGGACTATGAGCCCACTCAGCTGTTAAATGAGTACCCATTATGGGGTAAATAACTCGGTTGAGCGTATTGCTGATCACATACCTCTGCACAAAAAACCGTCACGATCTAGAAAATGAGATGATGCTAACTCATCTCGAGGCCGTGGTTCAAATTGGACTGTTGCGCCAGTTATTTATTTTTATTTATTGGTACTCTCAACCGCAATCAATTATTCCCCTTTGATCGCTCACCAAACATACATTAACAAAACCTCGCTGTGTTTGTAGATGAAGGAGGTTGCGCCATATTGCATTGTTTCGTGAGGCGAACATTTCAGGGTTTTGTGCTCGCATTTACCATCCACAAGATGATGACTGATGAAATTCACTGACGATCATGGGGAAATAGATCTTCAATAGTCGTCATTGAGCAAATCCACTCTTCGCGGAGAGCAATGCTATTTGAAAGAGTTTGCTTGCACGCACTAGCCGGCTCCTTTCCACAAATATTGTAGTTACAAGGGGGATGTCTACATGGAATTTGCATAAATTGCGAAAAAGTTTAAATTTCGTGTGTGCCGAACTGACTGGGAAGGGAATAATAGCCCTTTTCGATTCAACAAATTTTCGGATCATTTTCATACAAAACGACAGACCGGTTTTAATCCAGCTCTCACATGGGATCTCATCGGAGCACAGTTGAAAGCAAATTGGTTGAACATCAATTTCTCTCGCCCCGTCTAAATTTGTATACGGAGTACGCAATTCGCCATCACGACGGCGAAGTATCAGTATGGTGGCTGTTTAAATTCGCTCGTCGCAGAGCCGTGGCGTTCTTTTCGGTCTGTGAAGCCCGGTTAATGAATCGAAAGCAGCTATTAATTGATCAGAAGTAATGTAATTTGGCCTTTAAGGTCCAATTCCAATTCAGTAGCCGCATAGGAATTGAACTTTTGGATGGAAATGGGTTCCCATGGAATAACTTTAACATGTTTGGAGCATCTCTTTCATTTTAATAAGTTGTTGTAATAAATTAGTCAAACTTTACATTTTACAAACACCATAAATCCGATAATTTTTTATACTGAAGAGACTGAATTAATTATCACTAAAATCGATTTAATAGTTTCTTGAATATGGAGATTTTATGTTAATAGTTAGACTACTTTGCACATTTACGTTACAAAACCAATATTAGTTGAGATTCTCTCGCGAGTCTTCAATTTAATGTCTCAAATTAGATACACACGCGAAAGAAGTTGTGAACAGTCGTTACCTCTAATGAACATCGAGTGGAAAGATACGATTTGACGCTTTCTTGTGTAATAATATGGAAACGTTTTAATCTTATGTGACAATTCATTTAATACGGATACATAAAGATAGCAGGTGTATCTGAATGTGTAATGTGTTGTAAGGTAAGTCAAAGTTGTTGTAAAATTCGTTTGAAATATTTTTAATCTCGTCAATCTAATCGAGTTGGATGAAAACGGAGGCTGATGACTTGTCTTGGAGAAGTCCCTAAAGGAATACGAAAATAGGCTGACGAAATTAATAAAGCATATAAAAATAAAAATTTCAAAATATGTGGCATCCATCAAAGTGACAGGATATTTTTCGCTTTCCATTTTGAAAATGTGTAGAATAAACTTGATTGCGAAATAATTATAGTAGTTATTAAATAGAAATTTAAGTATTAGAATAGACATACATATGTGGGCACTATTAGAACTCCCGCACCGTACCAAGCATGTCAGTAAAAAAAAGGCTATAGGGATAGGATGTTAGCAACTGTACCATCCGACATTTATATACGAAATATATCGCATATAAATGACAATAAGGCATTGCAGCTGACGCGCTCATGTCCCACTGGAGAGGTTAAGGTATATAAAATAGTAATAGACATACTCGTATTTTATATAGAAGAATCCCACCCACAAGAAGAAATGAACAATTTTTTATCCTTCTTAAGGAAACGCAAAGTGATGTCAGCAGTTGATTAGATTACATTCCAGATTTGCATGATTTCCCGTCATTGCGTCATTGTTACATCCAAAGTAAGGAAAGTACGTACATAAGAGTATTTGATGCATCCAGTCCATCAAGCAAGAATGATATCATTTATCCAGGACCTAAAATACTACTTTGCCTTAACCCCCAGCGGGGCATAGCGCGTCAACTACTCCTGCGCGCCATCGTACTCTGTTCGGGGCAATGGGGCGCAACTCCCCAAAAGACTTACCCAGTGCCTGACACTCCTTTGCCAATGATCGACGCCATGTGATTCGAGGACCCCCTCTTGGTCGGCCTTGGTTCGAAATGGGGTTCCATTTCATGGCTTGCCAAGCAATGCAGTTATCACTTTTCCGCAACGTGTGACCTATCCACTGCCATTTTCGCCTGCGTATCAATTCGTCGATTGGCATCTGACCCGTACGCCGACTTAGCTCTCATTTGATATTGTTTCGGGCCAGAATATTCTTAAGATTCGACGAAGACATGAGTTGACGAAAACTTGCAGCTTTCTGGTAACTCCTACGGAAACTTTCCATGTACTGCTCCCATACAAAAGCACTGACAGTACCAAGGAGCGAAACAGGCCCAGCTTGGTCCTGATGCTCTGCCAGATTTTGGACAGCATGCCGTATGCGCGTTTAGCCTGGTTGATACGGCGAGCGATGTCCTGCTCCGTACCACCATTTCCGGCAACAGTGCTACCCAGGTAGACGAAGTTGTCCACCTTCTCCACAGGCTGCCCATTATGGTAATGGTGTCGGATTTCTTTTTCGCAACGGCGGGCTAAGAACCTTGGTCTTGTTGGTATTAATCTTTAGCCCAACCATGCTTGCCTCCCTCTCGAGATCTAACGCCATTGCGGACAGACCCATGATTTTGTGAAGTCGTCAGCGTAGTCAAGATGTTGTAGATAAGATGTCAAAGTCCATTGAATTCCTCTGTCGAGTCTAGATAGGGCTGCATGCAACACATCGCCGATCACTATGAGGAATAGGATCGGTAAGAGGATGCACCCCTGCCGAACTCCACTGCGAATCTCAAAGTCCCCCGACACCTTACCTTTATGCAGAACGCGACATTTTGCGCCGTCATAGATTGCCTTAATAATAGCCACAAGCTTTTAAGGGATGCCTCTCCTGCGCACGGCTGCCCATCTAGAATCCCGGTTCACACTATCGAAAGCCTTTTCTAAATCGATGAAAAGCAAGTGACGCGGAGAATCGTATTCAGCGCATTGCTCGATGATGATTCGCAAGGTGTTAATGTGATCGACACTGGAGAATCCGGATGGAAAACCAGCCTGCTCTTCATCAATTGTGTAAAGTGGGCCTTTAGTCTTCCTCAGTGACAGTGTTTCTTAATTTTTAGGCGGGATTGAAGCACAGCGACAGATCTCGCTACAAAAAAAAGGTTGCTACAAATTACGTATTATATGGCGTTCCATATAATTAATTAATTAGTTAGTAATTCTTATATTGTAGTTTGCAATGAATTACGTTTCTGATGGTCTATTAGAATTCTTAATTGTCAAATATTTTCCTTAAAATATTTGTCACATAACAATTCGAATTCTCCATCAGGAATTTTTAAGAACGCTATATTCTGATGAACTCTTAGTGTCACCATACACTGTCGAACTCGAGCACGAACCTGGTACTAATGTCCTCTGAATAGCTCAAGAAGCACACACAGTTCACATAAACCTAAAGAAAACCGGTCCACTTATACCATGTTCGAGATCGAGTTCGAGTTTGACAGTGTATGGTGAGACTTATGTGTCCTGTAAGAATATGTTGACCGGGTGTCATCGACCTCACATTAGAATGGAATAGACAAGCGGGTTTAACGATACTGACATGTCGCTCCAACATCCACATCAAGTTCTATGCGAAAGGAGAACTCCGTTTCGTAAAACATGATTGGTGAGAAAAAATTCGGCCGATGTCTGTGCTGCATCGGGGGTCGTGATCGATTGAGAGAGTAACCGACTGGAGAATCCTCTTTCGCCCCTCAGAGTTGTCACATTGGCAACGTCATCGCCGATACGCGCTATTTTTTTTACCCTTGGACGGATGATTTTCTATTGAGGAGGAATCCAGAGTTCGGACTTACCGCTTGATACGCGAACAAAATTAAGTCTCGACGGTAACGGAGTGCGTGATCTTTGATTTGGAATTGACCCTATCGTTGGAAATAGTGGTGCCAATTACCGCGTGTCACAGGACTAATCCTAAAGATTAGGTGCGTTTTTGCCTAACCGTGTATGGTCCCTGCCCTGGTTGCGCAAAAAAAAAGTTGTGGAGTAGCATCCACGTTGAATTCCAAATCGTCAAGTTGTCTACCCTGACGTCAAGTGGTGCGCCTCATATGTATTGAAAATAAATTACAAATTCGGATGAAATATCAGTTTGATTATCGGATCGTCTAGTTATTGCGACCCTGAGTTGTATGAACTGACTGACGAACTATGCGCCTCGAAACTCCTCGAATTTCGTAAACTGGAATGAGCTGGCCATATTGAACGGATGCACGATGGTAGAAGCACGAAACGAGTGCTAAAAGGACAAGCCCAAGGAAATCAACTGCAAGGATATACGATGAGAGGACTCAATTGATACAGATTGCAGGAAGCTTCTACGATTTTCGAACTGAAGCACGCGGTCGCTTGGCCGAGATAATTGGAAGACCTGTATCCAGGAGGCTAAGGCCTGACATGGGCTAGAGCGCCAATAATGATGATTGTTGGTACGAGGTTAAGGTGAAAAGTTCTCGGCCTGACACAGAAATACCGTTACAATAAGCAAAAATTTATGTTTCCTGCCTAGATGCACGTGTCATTAGTTCGTATGACAAGTTTCAACTTGTTCTCTCAAGTAGTTTGTTTACACGAATTTTTACAGTAGACGTCTTAGTGTCACCATACACTGTCGAACTCGAACTCGAAATCGAGCACGAACCTTGTACAAATGTCCTCTGACACACACACACACACTTCACATAGATGTGAAGAAAACCGGTCCACTTGTACTAGGTTCATGTTCGAGTTCGACAGTGTATAGTATGGTGACACTTACGTGTTTTTCGTTAAAATGGAGAAAAACGAAAAAAAGGAAAAACGACCACAGTACCAAGAGAGACACGACAAAGTCATCCTCCAGCATGACGATGCTCGGCCACACGTCGCAAAAGTGGTCAAGACATACTTGGAAACCCTTAAATGGGAAATATTGCCCCATCCGCCGTACTCCCCAGACATCGCTCCTTCCGACTACCATCTGTTTCGTTCCATGGCGCACGGCCTGGCTGATCAGAGTTTTCGTTCGTACGAGGAAGTCGAAAAATGGATCCCATCATGGATCACGTCGAAAGACGCCTCCTTTTTCCGAGATGGAATCCGAAAATTGCCGGATAGATGGGCAAAAATTGTCGCTAGCGATGGACAGTACTTTGAGTAAGTACTTTTTGACAATTAAGCTTTTAATTCCAGAAAAAAAACGGCGGAAGCAAAGTTGTACACCCAAACTCATCAGAAGTAAACAAACCCATCGAACCTCATAGGCAAGGTTAGTGTCAACATACACTGTCGAACTCGAGCACGAACCTGGTACAAATGTCCTCTGACACACACATGCACTTTACATAGGTGTGAAGAAAACCGGTCTACTTGTATTGTACTAGGTTCGTGCTCGAGTTCGAGTTCGACAGTGTATGGTGACATCTTGGTCTGCTTCGTTCATTTCGTTTAAAATTTTTGGAAAATAATTTCATTCATTCCATTCTTTCCGTCTTGTGGAAACAAAACCAAAATCCACGTTTTCGCAACTATTACATGAGTCATACTCAGTATCTATAAAGTCAGTGTCAGAGTATCCTTAGGTTAGGTACAAAGGCTGTCAAGAAGCATCACAGCACACTTAGACCACCATTGGGTACGTTTTATACCACCAAGCTCACTTTCACTAGAACCTACGTATCAAACCAGCCTGTGCTGGCGATGTGATGCGATTGATCTATGCAGCGGTCATATTCTTAAGGTCATCCAGATCATAGAAGACTCGAGAACCCATATATTTCCTTCTCCTGCCAGCTAAGGCTGGGCAATGACACAGAAGGTGTAGAGCGCTCTCCTCCTGCAGAATTCATGATGAAGAAGATTTTCGGCCAACTCATCCTAGTTGTTTCACATGTGTTACCGCAAAGCCATCTTATATTAACCCTGTCGACGGCAGCGGTCTTAATCGCCAATTTACACATGGCAAATGACACTGTGATGTCTTTGTGGTTTTTATCAACCGCACCAATTGTACCGTCTAATATTCCTAACTTCAAAACAACAAAAGTCGTGCTCGATTCACCCCAATTAGATCAAATTCCACACAAAACAACTGACCGGTCTTTGATTCAGGTTTTGTATCGGATAACATCCGATCAGAGTTGAAAGTGAATTGGTTGAATGTGAACTTGTTTTTCGGCAAGTACCGAAGGATTTTTTTTTAAAACAAGAATTTGAATAAAATATTGCTGGTGTGAGGTACCAATGATATTCAACTTGATGGTGACTCCGCAAGGATATCTGTCTTGTGCCTTCCAGTGGTGGTGCCGTTAACCTTGATCGGAGATTCGGTAAGTGCTTCAGTATTCTAGGTTTCTAAACAAGGGTCTTTTTACGGGGAAACGGTGTCAGCGTCTCGCCAACTCCCTCTAGGAGGACCAGACCCCTTCACATCCACTGGGGTTTAAACACTGAGAGAAGACAGTTTCTAAAGCCCAGTGAAAGAGAAGAGAACAAAGGGAAGAAGGGGGTTTGGTCCTCCTAGAGGGTGTTGGCGAGACGCTGATAGCGTTTCCCCGCAACAAGATCCTTGTTTAGAAACCTAGAGTACGGCCCTACTATCTATCAAAGGACGGTAACGAAAAACATTAGATCTAGCGACGAATCACAGTAGCTAACAAAACGTTCTACGCAGTACAGCCTATAATGAAGTCGAAACCAGTCTACATATCGTTTTTTAATAGCGCATCTATAAACCGTTAATATGACATGTGCTGCTCTATGAATGCGAAACGTGGACCTTAACAGAAGCGATAGAAAAGCCGATCGATACGTTTGAAAGAAAAATCTGGTGGAAGAAATTTGGACCATGAAGGAAGGAGATGTATGACAAATCTATTACAACAATGAGTTGTATGAACTGATTGACGAACTATGTGCCTCCAAATCCCTCGAATTTCGGAAACTGGAATGGGCTAGCCATATTGAACGAATGCACGATGGTATAATCGAAATTGACTGCAATGGATACCTCGTGTAAGATGAGAGGACTCAATTGATACAGATTGCAGGAAGCTTCTACGATTCTCGAACTGAAGCACACACTCGCTTGGTCGAGATAGTTGAAGGAGCTGTATCCAGGAGGCCAAGGACTGACGTGGGCTAGAGCGCCAATAATGATGAATGATGATTGTTGGCATAAGGGTTTCTTTAGGCTAAGAATGACCTAGAGCTTTTCAATTTGCCAAAATGCGCCCTTGAATAACAACAAGCAAATATTTAGATATTAGCATTTACAAAAAATATCAACAGAGACTTCAGATAACGAAAAGTATGTATCTACCACCTAACAGCCGACAACCCAGTGCCGCTGATATCGCGAGTGATAACGTTCCAATCATCGAATTCCGCCTTCCAAGCATTCTTTTCGCAATAAACAAGCCATCAAGACATCATAAAAAATTGACATTACATCAGGCAAATTAATAAACAAAATTGCCTCCACATTATCAATATTTTCAACAATTCGAAAATTGTAATTAAAGTCGAAACGGGAGGATGATTTCAACGAATGAAAAATCGAGTCGACCGAACGATCTGTACGAAATAAGAGCCGCCTGAAACAGGGTAATAACCGCAACTTCACAGAATTTCACGTTCCCATCGATCATTCTTCTATTTAACGATTATTAGTATGGTTTTTTTTTTGGTGTTCTTGTGCACTCTATTCAATGATCGATCGATCTCTTGTCTATGATTGCCGCCAATTTACTTTATTTCAGCGATTTTCTGATCGCGCTACGTTTTCGTTAGTATTTGTATTGGTATGGATAGTCAGTCGTATTGGGACGAAGCAGCCCATACCCCATACAAGTATGGGAGATCTTGTCATTCGATATCGATTGAGTGGTTTTTTATGTTGCTTGGATCTGGTCGAGGCGAGTTGTAGGTCGGCGCAGGGGCGAAGGGTGCATGTTATCAGTTTTATGTATTATGCCAAGTATGTTTTACATGAACATTTTTCTCATTAAAAATGAAGCACAACATATTCGATATACTATTTCAATTTTACGACGAGGTCTGGCCTCATCCACATTCACATATATTTTACAATAGATACTCGTAGCTCGATTTAAGAAGAAGAACAAAAGACACACCATGTGCACAATGAGCAACCCTATATCGATGAGGTTGAACCACGTCGCCGCAACAACGTCAAGAAGCAACATTCCGATGTGTATTGAACAGTTACATGATCTTTCTGCGGTATTAAACTATCGGTTACTTAAGTATAATGAGGAAAAATCTTGACGGGGTGTATGTATAGAGTTTCAGGTTTTTAAAAGACAGCGAAATCGATACGACCAACTGAAGCATACAAAATCAGTGTGAGAACAAGGGTGAAGTGACTGACAATTGACACTTGAATCGAGTCGCGCAAGCATGAAGCGAGATTGATTTTGTGAATGACTGGCGGTTAGGTAGGCCGGAAATACGAGAAATAGATCCTCGATAGGGGTTCAAGACCTCCGCGATGAATGGCTATGTTTTATTTTTTTATTTTGAGAACAAGTTTATGTCAGCAGATATACATTGTACGAGTATGCTGAAATATAATTCTTAAAAAAAACTGGAAGAAAACGAAAAAAATAAAAGCAAATTTCGACAAATCTGGGAACGTCCATGTTCCACATATTTGTTCATATAAGAACGGAAATCATAAACAATGATGGAAATGAAAAAAAAATGTATTACGTATATGTAAATTAGATACCGAAATGCAACTCATGAACTCATTTTACGATATAACGCAGGCGAGATGCAGTTCTAACAAACCAAATTCACAGACCGACAAGTCGTTCCAGAAGATCACACTAAAAGAAGAAATTTGTACAATGGTTTGCAACTATAGGTACATATTGTACCATCTCAAATAAAAGAAGTGTAGAACGCTGTTTTTTAGGCACAGAAAAGTTCAATTTAACAAATATGTATGTGAGTACAGTAGACTCCCGGTTAGGCGGCGGGGGGGGGGGGGGGGCCAACCCGGATAATCAAAAACTCGGATAGTGTGTGTTCAAAGAAAATGTTCATTTTATATACTAAGCTATTAAGAGCCCGCACAGACAGCAAACTTTTCAGTTCGCTGAAAAACTAAATAGTTTTGTCAGAAAAATAGAACAGAAGGTGGTTAATGAGACCGCGCCCACAACAATCTAAACTATTTAGTAATCGCTAATAACGATGGTGAAGGTAGTTTATGTCAAAAATTGCATTTTTGCAGTCAGTTTACATAGGAGGTTGTGAAAGTTATAAAACACAATATTGACATAGAGGAAGAGGGTTTGGACGTTGCTGCTTCAATCGGTTTTCCACTGAAAATAACAACATAAGCGGTTAAGCAATTGATGTTTAAATATTTTAAAAACACGTCAGAAAAAGAAAAAAAAAATCCAAAAATTGACATAGGAGGTTGTGAATCTTCACCTTCGATATGCATTTATAAATTGTACGAGTATATAAACTATGTAGGGACAAAAAAATTTCGATTCGATTTCGATCCCGACAGAAAATTTTGTGAAAAATGGAGATTCCCCTACAAGTGTTAGGTCTATGGCTGCTCGGATAATGCGGAGCTCGGTTAATCGAAGATCGGATAACCGGGAGTCTACTGTATGTACTACGTACATATATGTATATTCCGAGTTGGACGGGACGGACCTAAGCTTTACAATCGGAGTATGGACACAAAAAGAGCGATGTTTATCGTCCCATGCAAATACATTTTTCATTTTGATGCATTTGCTTTCCATGTGTCCATGATTTACTTCGAAAAATGTTGTCCACGATGAACTAATTCTTTTGGTGCGTATCCTTAAGTAAATGTGCCTTTGAATTTGAAATGATCTCGAGTTTCCTTCGAGGACATTATGTCCACTTTCGGTCGTCCGTACCATCAAATTCTTTATATCCTATATATGTTGTTCCTTACGTTCATCATCCCGAT
The DNA here is from genome assembly GCA_964017055.1 of Chloromyia formosa. NCBI lineage: Eukaryota > Metazoa > Arthropoda > Insecta > Diptera > Stratiomyidae > Chloromyia > Chloromyia formosa. The sequence continues at coordinate 49,073,424 of OZ024814.1, forward strand.
CCGGAAATTACTGTTTCTCTTTCAATTCATGCCCTAGAGCAAGGCTGTCCAACCCGCGGCCCGCGGGCCGCTTGCGGCCCCAAGCAGCTGTAAATGCGGCCCCGGAAGAGACTGTTGCGAAAAAAAATCATTTAACTGTTGGGATTAAGCGACAATAGCAAGAAAAAAAAATAGTCGAACCTACGAGTTGCATTGACTGAATATGACTGTGCACGTGCACAGTTCTGATTCTGATGAATTTCTGTCTCAGTGGATCAAAAAATACGCAGCGGTACTTATCGATTTGCTAATAGAATTTAAAAAAAGATTCCAGGATTTTCAAAAAAATAATCAATATTTTTGTATTTTTGCGACTCCATTTATAGTCGATATAGATAAGCTGCCAGCAAATTTTCAATTGGAATGCATAGAGTTACAATCCGATATTCAACTAAAGGAGAAATTTGATCGGGTCTCTTTGTTGGAGTTCTATAAAACACATCTTCCACGAGACAAATATCCCTCGCTGCATAGTCATGCGTTGTTCATGTCATCATTGTTTGGAAGCATATACATCTGTGAACAATTATTTTCAAGATTAAAGCACACTAAGCGTAAAAACTGAACTAGTATTTCGGGTGAACACCTTGAGAACACACTTAGGATTGCTACCTCTTCAATCGAACCAGATATTGAAACATTGGTTTCCCGAATTCAATGCCAATCTTCATATTAATTTTATGATTTATTTATATTTATAAATATTAAAATTACAAAATAAGAAATGTAAAAAAATATAGAACATATAAAATAAAATGTTTGAAAAAAAAAACCGTTTCCAATTTCATGTTATTTTTTTATATTTTACTCATAAACTATCATAAGATCTAAGTTTTTTTTTGCGGCCCGGAGCAACTCGTCTTCTGTCAATGTGGCCCCGGGAAGCTAAAAGGTTGGACACCTATGCCCTAGAGCCTAGAAGGTGCTTTTTTCTTGACCAAAAGTCTCAAAATGCCATCAACACTAGTCTAGTGCATTCGCTCATGAGCATGACCTACCGCCCCTGATATGATAATCATTTTGCCTAGATATCACTTCATTATCAAGAAGGTCCCGTTCACCTGACGTGAACCTGCACCAAAACGTTACCGGGCGGTGCTTAGAATCACCCAAGGAAGCTATCTATCAAATTTAGTTGATATCGGACCACTGGAAATGGCTGAAGAAACGAAATTAAAAAAGACTTAGGCAAGAAACTCTGATTTGAACATAACTGAATATTCCGTTAGTCCAGTCGATAACCGAAATTGCTGCCACCGGGCCGATGTCAAGCTCACCCAAGGATTCCACATACCAAATTCGGTTAAGATCGGACCACGGATAAAAAAAAATGGATTTGCCGCTCGTAGCCGCGCGTTTCTTCGAGGAACGTACTTCAAAGAAACAATTTTGCCGATTGCAAATATTTTTGATTTTGTGTAATGGAAGAGATAGTTGAGCGAACTGAGGTGCGAAATCGCCTGCAATGGACAATCCCTGCCGCTCGTGGCCGCTTATTTCGGGCGACTTGTGTCGCGGGAGTACGTAGCCGCTCAATTATGCTTGCAGTGGAAGACCGCGCTAAAACAAACTCATTCTCCTCTTGCGCGGCATTTTACCCAATTTATCGTGCAAGAAGCGGTGGTTGTGACGAGTGGCTCAATGTACATTGGTTGTCTTTACTACTAGTAATGAGGACTCCTTAAATTCATCCCTTGACTAGTAGCACCACGTTCAGTTTTCTCCTTGAGTGTTCAAGATTCCATTCTAAAATCACTAAAAATCACTCAAGTAGGAAACTTAACGTGGTGCAACTACTCAAGGAGAAAACTTACCGAGTCGTCTGTACTAGAGTAAAGACTAAAATGGGTCAGTGAGAACTGCTGTCTATTTGTTATCAACATGTTTCTTGCCTTATGATTGTATTGGCATCTGCTTGTCGTCATCAGGTTCTCGAAGTTTCGTGATACGATGGCGGCGTTGGACATAGCGCTTTCCGTCTGAACTTGTTCTGTATAAATTTGACGTAAGCTGACAGTACTCCCCCACCATTGATGGACTGCTCGCGAAGTAAATTTTTTTGGGATACTACTTGAATTAGCTGCAGCTGGATAAATCTCGTAAACCATTTAGAGCTCGCGCCCACAGCAAACTTTTTAGTTCGCAGAAAAACGAAATAGTTTAATCAGAAAAATGGAACACATTTCTGCCAACTAAAAAGTTTGCCGTGGGCACGAGCGCTTAGTTACACAAACAACCATGGACATGGTGAGATTCGAAACCATGAAAAGGAAGAAACCTAGGACTGACGCCCCAACGCACTGAGTTAGCGGCCCACAACAGAGGATTAATAGGAAAGGCCAATTTTTGATTTCGTCCACGGGAGGTGATTTCAGGAGACAGTCTTCCAACGGCTGAATTCGATTTTTCTCAATGGTGGTTTTGTTTTGCGGAAGGCAAAAAAAAAAACTTTTTGCCGCCGCGAGAGCGCTTTTGACATGGCAGTGGTCGTTGAACGATGTTAACCAAGACTGACTAGCACCAATTACCAAGGTGTTTCGGTGCTCTGCGCTGCCTACAAAGTACTCTCCAACATTGTAGAACCAAAGATCAGACCCCGAAAAGTTAATTGCCACATACCAAGAAGGTTTTAGACCGAGGCGTACCACTACTCACCAATATTCAACAATATTATCCCCTTGAAAAATGCTAAGAGTTCAATATCGATATCAAATACGGATATTAGTGGATTTCAAGCAGGCATATTGACCGTAGTATTGTATATTATTTAAGATCATGTTACACTGTCGTATTCAACCGAAATTAAAAAAGAGAATCAATGACAATGAAGCATCCAACCTGAGGCGGCCGGTAGCTCAGTGCGTAGAGGTGTCAGTCTGATGTCTCATGCTACCGGTCAGATACGGGTTCGAGTCCCGTGGATGTACTATGTGTTGTCCCCTGTGGTGTGGGGCGTAACAATAAGCCACAAACTTTCCCGACTTGTCACAGGTATGGGGCTAATTGGGTAGGAGGTACATGCTATTGTAACAATATGCATCGTCCAAAATTAGTTTATGCTAACGAAACGTCAACTAAGCCTTATGGGAATAGTTGACGCGCTATGCCCCACTAGGGGCTAGGGCAAACAGTATATCTAACCTGCGAGTCGTACTGAACATAATGTTGTTTAATTTTACATTCGAATACTTGGAGCTCCCGGTAAAAAGGACAGAAACGCTCTCCACCGCACTAGTCCAATAGTAGGGTATGTAGACGTAGTGCCAACACCACAGGCAGAGCAACACGAAGCCGCAGAGTGGTATGAAAGAAGTAGACATATTGTCAACATCATATAAGACAGGAGAGAAAAAGCTCCTAACTCTCGGCCGGCCAGGAAAGGAAGTTGGTCTACAGATCAACAAAGCGAAAACCAAAGTGCTGACGCAATTTTGCATACAAAGATCGGACATCACGGAAATTCGACTAGGCGATCAACTTATCCCATGAATGAACCACTGCATTTAACTTAAGCAGCATTCTCACGTTGCGACTTCTGCTGAACCACAAAAGTTGAATGCGACGACAACAGATTTCGTTCTCACGTTTAAACAAAGGTCGTTCAACAACACGTTTCAACAAGTCGTTAGTTCGCGCACTACTGAATATGCTAGTTGCACCGCCCGCCAAATGCAAGTGAAAAGGACTATAATGGTGCAGATTCGGAGTATTTAGAAATAATACTTTTAATAAAACTAGTTCCAAATTTCGGCAAACACACTTTCTTATACAGAACACGCGACACTGGAAGAAAGTCGCAATTTCAAATTGCACCACCGGCCACCATATGCAAAGCAAACACAGACTGAGCGAACGAGATAGCATGCTTTGTTGATTCGGTTGTCTACAGTCGAACGACTAAAGTTTGAAGAGATGAATACTTTGTTGCTCGACCGAAAAGTTTTCCAACATTGTTGAAAGTGCTGTTCCCACAAGGCGAATCATTAAATTTTTGTTGGGCGACTTTCGTTGTTCAACAAAAGTCGCTCCGTGAGAACGCTACTTAAGGCTAAGGGACGAATATCATCAACAATTGCGACAAGACTCTTAGAATAAAACGCCAAATCCAGATTGAAAATCGGAACTATTATTGGATGCTCGCAATCCTAAAAAAAAATAGCCGCTACCTAAGGCCGATCACACACTGTCGAACACGAACATGTACAAGTGTCCTCCGTACACACACTTCACACAAATCTGAAGAAAACAGGTTCACTTGTACCATGTTAGTGTTCGACAGTGTGTGAGCAGCGTAACATACGCAGGGAGGCAAAGCTCCAAATTTACAAAACAATAATCAGACCCGTGAAATAACACGAATGCGAAACATGGACTTTCACCCGGTCATCGACGAAGATGATAGACACCTTCAAAAGCAGAGTCCTTTGAGGAATCATTCGAGCGATTCGCGATGGAAACCAATGGCGAAAAAGGTACAATATTGAGCTCTACGAAATATATGACGAACGGTCTCCAAATTCGCTATGTTACTAAAACTACAGTGGTTGGGCACGAATGAACGAACACTGAGTAACAAGGAAAGTATTCAAGGTTATCATCAAAGGTGGAAGAGCTCGTGGTTGACCACAACAACACTGGGCGAACTCAACAGATGAGGAGAGCTGCTCAGCATCCGAAACTGGAGGATGCAATGCCGAGGCCAAGAAGACTGCAGGCGACAGCTATCAGAACCCAAATTATACAGAGGACACTCAGGCTGATAAGGAAGGAAGGGTTTGTGGATCCCCAGGAATTTTCTTGTCAAAACCGAAACCAGCTAACGCCTAGCTCCAGTTTTAACGAGGCCGCACACTTTGAAACCGAAAACGTTACGTCGGCGTAAAGTCTACTGTCGTTGTTGAAAGGCGTTGCAAGAATAGCAAAGCGATGCGATTTGAGAAAACCGTCTTCCAGAGCTGTTAAATTCAAATCGGACAATAAACTGATGATTGAATGATCAGTTATGAATAAATGATTCATTATTCACAATTCGATGCATCCACCTGACACACACACTTTGAAGTGGGTCGAAAAACCGCTGCCAAATCCAATATCAGGCACATGACACATTCGAAATACTTCGGCCAATGTCTGTTGGATTATCCCTCATACTTAATCATATTACTTTTAAATTTCATGGAAAAATTGTGCGATCGGCAATAATTAGAATTAGGCGCATTATGACACCGAAAAATATTTAACACACTGCGTCGGCTATTATAGATATTTAAATATTTGCAAATCATCATTTTAACAGAAAATTCACCAATCCAGGTACACTGACCCACTATCAGCTTATCACTATCTGTCTATCTAATAACCACTAATAACTTCTTAAACATCCAAATAAAATACATGAAACCATGATACACAAACGAATCAATTTGCATCCAATTAAAATTCCAACCACAGTTAGGATAAAATTATTAACGAAGATATAATCCACAATGATTAACTTTTCGACAGAGTTGTAAATAATTCAAACGGATTTTTGACTTTGATATAACATTTCTTCGATGAGATAATTTCTGTGCAAATATTAGAATTCTTATGTAGCTTCTGTCACCAGGACTTGTGTGTTATAAATGAATTCAATAGCTTAATTTCAAGAGGTCGACATTGATTTTAATGTTGAAAGAGTTATGATTGCATAAATAAGTACAAAATGCTAGAGCAATCGGGTGAAAGTTTTCCTCCGTTTATGCGGCAAATTTTCAAAAAAATTTTATTGTAAGAATTAGGTCTATTTGTGATTCATTTATTTATTTGCTATGTGCTTACAGAGTAACTTTGTTGTAATGAACGTTCACCAATGAACTTGATATCAAATGTAAAACTAAGGAAATTTCAACTTCTTCATAAATCGTCATTTAAGCGATGAGATTGTGGCGACCAGCTGTCAACGACTTACCATCGAACCACGTTGGCGTCGCTATGTAGTAACATCATCTGACAACCCGACTGACAATAGTTAGTCGAGGTTGATCATCAACCTGCAGGCACAAAAAACGACTTAAGGAAGCATTTGAACAGAAAGAAACACATAAAAAAAACTCATTATTAGGGATTTTCGGGACCAGAATGAGGAATTTCTTTGATCGATACCTGGCAACCATGCCAAGGGGAATAGCGTCGATTTACCAAGCGAGTGGTCCCAGGTTCGATTCCCGTCGCGAACACATTCAAACAGTTGCTTTTTTTCGCCGGCTTCCAGTCGGCTCAGCTATGAGTACTTATCCTCAGCTGAGTCGACTAGAGGTGGATTTAAAATTGAATGGAGTAAAAGCGGGACGTGCGTGAAACCGACCATTGAAATCCCGTGTAAACCGCATCGGGAATGAAGTACTCTACTTCGTACCCCATGTCACCATTCGGAACGGAAAGAGGAATATGCACTTTATTAATGAGATAATCCTAGTCTTCTTCTCTTTAATTATTTTTTATTATTTGACCGAAAAAATGCTGATAACCGTTACAGTTGGGAAATCTACAATTCGTTGTTCTAAGTACAGAGTGGGCCATATAGTGGTTTCTTTTTAAATCATAGGTTATTTTGACAGTGAAAGCTGTTTCCCGCTCGAAATCTTGACAGAAAGTCAGTATCATACCGCAGAATGAAATGAGTCGCTTTACACTTGAACAACGTTGGGAAATATTGAAAATTTATTTCCAAAGTGAGTGCTGTGGGGGGGCAAAGACCTTTTCCATAGTCCTCCGCGTGGGCGCCCCCTGGTAACGGCAGTGTATCAAATCGCTGACGGCCAATGTCTTAGCGATAAGACAGTTTGGAAAAGGCAGATAGCTGTAGCCTGAATGGCTGACGAACACCTAAGCGTCTCAGGTCTAGTAGGATGGATTGACTTGCGTAGTTGGACCTGCTACATAGTTGTGTGAACTCCAGCACGTTTATTAAACCATCTGAAGCAGCTATCTCCGAGGCCATCCCCTGAATGGGGTTAAGCGACGTGCTGACAACTCGTCCTTGTAAAAACCACTCCATGTCAAGAAACCTGGAACAAAAGCCTCGGATTGGACGGATCAACAACGACGACCACGCAAACGAATAAAGGATTATTCTTTCGGATCCTGGAATGTACGCTCCCTGAACAAACCGGGGGCCGAGAAGGCCCTCCTTCAACAGGTCGAAAAGTACAAACTGAGCATTACTGCAGTCCAGGAAACAAATTGGCTTGGCAGCGAGATTAATGACAAGAAATCGCACACAATTTTTACAAGTGGCAAACCATCGGGCCGCAAGGAGTTTGGAGTAGCATTTATAGTGGACAATCACCTCAAACCGCATATTACTGACTTCAAACCCATAAATGAACGGCTGTGTGCGATTCGCATCAAGACTCGATTCTTCAATCTCTGGCTCATCAATGTGCATGCCCCCACTGAAGTTAAAGAAGACGCAGTAAAAGACGAGTTCTACGCCCGCCTTGAAACTCTCTTCGACTCACTTCCAACAAACGACGTCAAATTGCTGCTGGGAGACTTTAACGCGAAAGTCGGAAATGAAAGCTCGCATCGGGGGACCACTGGAGGCCACAGCCTCCATGAAGAATGTAACGATAACGGCCAGTGACTTATCGACTTCGCCTGCAGCAGGAATCTAGTCGTAAGCTCTACGTGCTTCCCGCATCGACGCATTCACAAGCAGACCTGGAAGTCTCCAGACGCACATACCGTCAACCAAATTGACCACGTCCTCATTTGCAGGAGATGGGCGTCTAGTGTCATGGATGTCCGCTCCTATCGAGGAGCAAACTGCGACTCAGATCATCACTTGGTGAAGACGACCTACAGATGTAGAATCTCCTCAGTGCACCAGTCAAGAATCAGCCCTCCCAAAATCTTTGCGGTTGATAAGCTCTTGAGTGATGCTACAGCGGTGGCGTATACTACCGCCCTTGAGGAAAAACTATCACCTATGCTACACAACATCAGCAACACAGGCGTCCAAGGGTTCTGGGAAGAACTCAAGGGTACCATCAAGGATGTCGCAGAGAAGGTCGTGGGATATAAAGCCCGGCGAGCGCGAAATGACTGGTTCGACGAAGAATGCAAAAATTCACTTGACGCGAAAAACGAGGCCTACAGATAATGGATTCAACGAGGAACCAGAGCCAGAAGAGAAAAATATGACGAGCTACGGCGAATATCGAATAGAATAATTAGACATAAGAAACGTAAATACCTTGACGAGCAGTTGCTGAACATAAACGAAAACTTAGCTAATAGGAACACCAGACAAGCGTACAAACTAGTAAATACAATTAAGAACGGCTACCAACCCAGGACTAGCCTTTGTAAGGACAAGGATGGAAACATCATCAGCGACACCGATGGTATTAACAAACGATGGGCCTCTTATTTTGAAGAGCTTCTAAACCGACCATCTAACATCCCCACACAGGAAGCTCTCGACGATATTGTTGATCTAGGCCCACCCATTCAACCCCCGACAGTAGAGGAAGTTGATCTCGCGTTGCGGTCACTAAAACGAAATAAAGCGCCGGGCGCTGACGAGATTCCAGCTGAACTGCTAAGATTCGGTGGAACGAGTCTAGTTGATGCCATACATCAATTACTCCTGCGAGTATGGGAGAACGAGGAGATCCCAGACGATTGGCGCAGAAGCAATTCATAAAAAGGGAGATAAACTGCGGTGTGAGAATTACAGGGGCATCTCACTAGTTTGTACGTCCAATAAAATTTTGACGAAAATTCTGGAAAATAGAATAAAACCGTACGCAGAACGAGTCATTGGCGAATATCAAAGCGGTTTCAGACCTGGTCGCTCCACAACCGATCAGCTCTTCTCAGTCAAACTGATACTCCAGAGGTGCTGGGAATACAACGTAAACGTATACCAAATCTTTGTCGACTTCAAGCAGGCATGCGACAGTATCGATCGTGGAGTACTGTACAACATCATGCTGCAATTTGGTATACCAGCAAAATTAGTGCGACTGACAAAGATGACGATGACCAACTCCGTCTCACAAGTCAGGATCCAGAATAGACTTATTGATCTATTTGAAACACGCACTGGTTTGAAACAGGGCGATGGACTGGCTCCGACGCTCTTCAACCTAGCACTGGAATACGTTATTCGGGCCATGAATTTGGACAACAGCAAGACGCTACTCATCAAGTCGACACAATTAGCAGCGTACGCCGACGACATCAACATCATGTCCCGAAGATTGGCTGACGCAGAAGAACTTCTGCATACGCTTGATACCGCTGCAAAGGAAGTTGGATTACGTATTAACGAGGGTAAAACTAAAATAATGATGCAATCGGTGACAAGGACACCTGCACAACCAAGCATCAATGTGGGGGACCTCAACATCGAGTTCGTGAACAACTTCATTTACCTGGGTTGCAACCTGTCAAGGGACGCCAACGAAACTGACGAAATCAAGCGACGGATACAGTTAGCTAATAAGACTTTTTTCTCGGTTCTCCCCATAATGAAATCGAAACATGTGCACAGAAACACGAAGCTCCGCGTGTATAAAACCATTATACGACCAGTGCTATGCTATGGCTGCGAAGCATGGACCCTAGCTCAAGCCTCCGAAAACATGCTAGACACTTTCGAACGTAAGGTTCTACGGCGAATTTTCGGGGCTGTTTGCGATCGAGATGGATGGCGCATCCGGTACAACCATGAGTTGTATGAAATGTACGATGAGCTGCAAGTCTCGAAAATCGTCAAACTACAACGACTTCAATGGGCAGGGCATGTACAAAGAATGGACGATGATCGCATGCCTAAGAGAGTAATGAATGCAGAACGAGTCGACGGAGCGAGACTGCGAGGACGACCGAGATCTCGTTGGGAGAGCTCAGTAGGTGTGGACGCCGCGCAGCTGCTGGGCTCCCAAAATTGGAGGACGCGGTCACGTGACCGAGATAATTGGAGGACAATGATCCAGGCGGCCAAGGCCCGACGTCGGGCTGTCGCGCCACGATGATGATGATGAGTGCTGTGTCGCCCAAACAGTGCGTTTTTTGAATAGAAGTTTTGGCCGAAATGAAGCACCCACCGCGCCTGCTGTACGCAAGTTTGTGCGAAAAGTTAGTGAGACTGGCATGCTAGTGGACAAAGCTCAAGGTCCCCGTCGTCGTACGGCGCGCACAAACGAGAATGTGACTGCTGTAGCCGAGAGTGTGAGACTCACTCCACGAACATCAACTCGCCATCGATCTCAACAGCTCAATATTTCACGCACTAGCCTGAGGAGAATTCTGCACAAAGATCTCGGATTATTCGCTTACAAGGTCCAATTGACTCAGCAATTGAAGGCGCACGACCATCCGCTTCGTTATCGCTTCGCAGTTTGGGCCTTAGAGCATCTTGAATTGGACAACGATTTTGGGCGAAAAATCATCTTTTCTGACGAGGCGCATTTTCATCTTGGAGGCTACGTTAACAAACAAAATTGACGCATCTGGGGCTCGGAAAACCCGCACGTTATTGTCGAGAAGCCAATGTATCCACAGAGAGTGACAGTGTGGTGCGGATTGTGGAGTGGTTGCATCATTGGACCATTTGTCTTCGAAAATTAGGCTGGGAACAACGTTTCGGTCAACGGTGAACGTTACAGAGCGTTAGAGTTATGTTATCCGACTTTTTTTTTACTGAAATTGAAGACATGGATTTGGACGACCTCTGGTTCATGCAGGATGGCGCGCCATGCCACAATCGATCTTTTACGCACCAAATTCCCAAATCGTGTTATCAGTCATCTTGGCGATGTCAATTGGCCGCCTCGAAGCTGCGATTTGACCCCTTTCGGCTTTTTTTTCTGGGGAACCGTGAAGGACCAATGTTGTGCCAACAATTCAGAAACGATTCAAGCACTTAAGGCCAATATCATCCAAGCAATCCGTGAGCTACAGCCCGAAACCATCGACATGGTCTTGGAAAATTGGAATGACAGAATGCGCTACTGCGAAGCCAGCCGAGGCAGCCACTTGAACGAAGTTGTGTTTCATCATTAATGGGAATGTTTGCTCTTACTAATGAAGCCATAATACATGGAAACAAATTTAATTTTGTTCATTTTATTGCATTTTTAAAAAGAAACTTGTATTTGGCCCACCCTGTACATACGTACATAGTCACTGAATTCTGAAAATTGCGAACATGATAAGAATTGCCTCATCCGTAGCTACATTTAAATATCGCATCTTTGGCGTTATAGATAATGCAACTGTTTTAAGCATTTTATGCAATTTTGTACGGAGAATAATATAAGTGGCGGAGGCGTTGTGAAATTTACAACTTATCTATAACGAACTGAAATTATTTTTTTTTATGAAAATCCGTCAATAATTTTATTTTACACGCATCGCACTTTCCTTATTTTATTTTTACGCGAATCGTTTTAGAATTACAGGACAACAACATTCTACCCACATAAAGAAACAGTTAAACTGCATGTTTTTCCCTTCACTAGTATCACGCCTCGTTGCTGTTTTTCCTTAGGCCCATTGCAGTGCCATGAGCTGTTGTACATTTTCATAAAATATTCACGAAGACAATTCTTGTGTTCTTACAGAGAGAAGGGTCGAAATAAATGCTCATATTACAGTTAACACAATGTGTTGAAATCCTTCATTAAATTTCAGCTGAATCTTTCGTCTTGGAAGTGTATGGTAGATTAAATGTTAAAGAAGTTAGGTAGGCAACCTGGTTGCCACAACAAGCACAGCACACATAAACCATAAGTTGGTCTGTTGTGCTACCACAGGTATTCATTAACGTATAACCTTAGTAATTTTCAAACCAGCCCGAGCTAGTGATATAGTAAATCGTAGGAGGCAATTATGATTAGCATTCTTCTCCAGTTCAGAGAAGAAATGGGAACCGAGAGTTGATCTCCGATGAAATAAAACAATTTTCTTCCCTGGTACCGTCTCCACAGCATCTGCAGATCATTATCATCATCAAACGAAGTCCCCTGGCATGTTCTCCAATAAGACAGTGACTAGTGATCAGGCTCACGACAAAGCAGATGAATGGAGCGGATAGAATGAAGCCCCAGTGACATTAGCCTAGTTGCAACGCATTATACACCTAGTTTCGCCCTAATAATAGCTTCGGATTTTAATATAATTTAAACTGATAGTCATTAGAATATTATTATGTTGCTACAGTATCACGCTCATAGTCCCCTGCCTGTCAAGTTCATCTGCGAGGCAGTTGTCATCAAAACCTACTATGATCTGGAATCCATAGTAACATGCATAGTATGATATTGTACATGTTCAGAATCGCATCGAGCAGAGGAAAGGCCACTTTTTGGGCATGCTCCTTAATCACGTAAAAGCTGACTCCTGACTACAAACTGGATGATAAATTGATCGGACTGTGGATGTACTGGTCGTGTATCCTCGTCAATGGATCTAAGGCTACACCTGAAGAGTTGTCCATTGGCAACGAAATCAGTTCGTATTCGAGAGTCGGCTTTTATAAAGTGACCAGGGAGCATGCCCAAACAGTGGCCTCTACTCAGCTCAATACGATTCTAAATTGAATTAACGTGGTCATCACTACGACGCGAAAAAAATTCGCAGGCGAATCCGCGACGAAAATTTCCACGGCGTCAGAAATTTGACCATGGCGTCTTACGATGATGCCCACACTGTACCGAGAATTTGCTCCGCGGATTTTTTCGCTGCGATTTTTTTCGCGTCGGTATTCAGGTGTCCGGCATCGTCGATAAGCACGGTTATCAACCCAGAACTAGCATTGTAAGGACAAGGATGGAAACATCATCAGCGACACCGATAGCATCAATAAACGATGGGCATTCCATTCCGAAGAGCTTCTGAATCCAACATCCAACGTCCCCATACAAGAAGCCCAAATCGATGCTGTTATTATTGATCATGACCCCACCACACAACCTCCGTCAGTAGACGAAGTTGATCTCGCCTTGCCGCCACTCAAACCAAACAAATCCGGGTGAAACCGGGCTATTAATATGGCATTTAATAGCCCGGTCATGCATCAACATCCAACTGCTTCTGCGAATCTGAAAAGACGAGGTGATTCCAGATGATTGGCGCAGGAGCATTATTTGTCCCATTCACAAAATGAGAGCTAAATGTCGGTGTGAGAATTACTCGTACAGACTACAGAGGGCATTTCACTAGTCAATACGTCCTATCAAATACTGACGAAAATTCTGAAGAATAGAATAACACCGTACGCAGAACGAATCTGGCGAGTGTCAAGGAGGTTTCAGACCTGGTCGCTCCACAACCGATCATCCTTTTACGGTTAAGCTAATCCTGCAAAAGTGCTGGAAATACAACGTTGATGTGTACCAAATACTTCTCGACTTTAAGCAAGCATACGACAGAATCGATTGTGGTGTACTGTACAACATACATCATGGGGGCAAAAATTACTCTTCCAAACCCCAACGCGTGGGCACCCCCTGGAAGAGCAGTGGTCACTGAATATTGCTGACCAATGTCAAGTCGCCAGTGATGGCGGTGCGATGATCTGGTTGAAGTAAATCTGTGGCATGGGGCGTAAAAATAATACCACGGCCTTTCCCTTTGACCGCCTGTCGTTGAAACCGACAATCAAAGGACAGGACGTGTATGCCAGCAACTTGCACTATCCGAAAGCTTCTATATGCTAACGAAACGTCAACTATGCCTCGGATAAGGACTGACTCAACGGTTACGACTTTTGGCTATCGTACAACGACAAAGATTGGATTCTGAAATGTGCGTACTGTGCTGGACAATGGATCAGAAGGTCCCCAGAACGCACGATTTCTTCAATTAGAGAGTGAATTTCGGAGGTATAAATTAAACATCGTGGGAGTTAGTAAGATAAGATGGTGGAGCAGCGGAGAATTTATCTCTCCAACGGGCAGCATTGTAATGTTGTACTCCGGTAAAGAGTAAAGTAAAGAGTTTATGCCAATTCTCTTTTAGCCTCAGCAGAAGAAGCCGCAAGAAGTAACAACTTAAACGCAGTATACAGTGTCATTAAGGAGTTTACAGGTGGTCGTAACTCCTGCCAACATCCGGTGAATGGTAGTGATGGAAAGCTACTTATGTATCTTGGAAGAAGATCAAATGAGGCGCTGAGAGAACACTTCGCCGCGGTCTTGAACCGTGTAGCTCCCTCATATAGATAATTTAGCTAAACATCAAAATGTGCGTATACGGTCCACACACGGCAGCATCCTGGAGTCTCTACCCAGGGAAGTGCAGGAATTGCGCCCAACAGACGATATTGCCACCGCAGACGACTTCGAGTGACAGAGTTGGCTTCCCAACAAGGGCGGTATGGGTCAGAGATGAAGTGATCAGGAAGTACTAGTGCAAAATCTTCACTGATGGTTCAAAAATGGCATGTGGAGTCAGCGCGGGGATATTCTCTGACGATCTCGGCCTATCAAAATCCTTCGCCTCCCAGACCACGCAAGTTTGTTTTAAGCTGAAATACTGGCGATAAGGGAGGCGTATCGATCTTTAAAGCGCACTGCTGTCAGTACAGATAACGTCGCCATTTTCCCCGACAGCCAAGCCGCGATCAAGGCTCTATCGTTAATCTCAATTTCATCGAAATTAGTACAATGCCCAATGGAGCTGGTCGGACTGGCCGAGCTTTACAACATCTCTCTTCTATGCGTTCCTGGACACAGTGATATATGTAGTAGGGAACGAGAAAGCGGATGAAGTTGCGAGACAAGGGTACCCTCTTCACGAGTCATATGCGATAGTGATACACGAATCGCGCAAAGTTGTGAAGAGAGATCCATAGACTCTACCTGAAACGGTCTAGCGACAGATGGAGCTCGCTGTCGACGTGCGTCAGGTCTAGAGGGACATGGCCATCATCAACGAAGTACAGACGCTCTCCTGAGGAGAGCCCGACCTGGCGTAGCTCGGGTCACAGCCACTATAACAGGGCACTGGCCGGTGGGAGAACACGCGGCCAGATTGGGTATTCCATACAATGCACGCTGCCGGAGCTGCAAGGATGGAGCGGAAAAGGAGACCCTGATCCACTTCCTGTGTGCATGTCCGGCTCTAGCTAAAGCGAGGCACCAAGAACTGTCTTCGCTAGCATATCCGCCATCTCCTCGAAGCCGATTGGGTAGATACTACGTTTCCTTAATTCGACGAGATGGTTCTGAGAACATTTTTCGACAACAACCATGAATAGACTTTTATAACCAAGGTTTGGCCCCCTCCTTCGAGGCGTGTGGTATCAAAACGGCGCATAAAGGGCTAATTGTGTCTTCTTGCAGTAACGGAAGGACAGCTACTTGAACCAACTATGATACACCATTAATTTTTTTATATTTTTAGTCCATTCGTATTTTAGATTTAGACCGTTTCCTCACTTGTCAGTACGGTAGCGGTGCGGGATTGGCTCGGTATACGCAGTACGGAAATCTTACCGAGCGCCTATATTTCAATGAGTATTTCCTGATTGGCTCGATCCCTCCCCGCATCCACGAATACCGAGCCAATCAGGGAACACTCATTGAAATAAAGGCGCTTAGTAAGATTTTTGTACCGCGTATACCGAGCATGCCAATCCCGCACCGCTACCGTACCGACAAGTGAGGAAACGGCCTTAGGGTGAATGAGCAGCCGATAAAATCTGGCGCCTTAGATATTAAAATCGTGCGGGTTTCAGGAACATATTCTTCGAAAATCCGTGGTTATGAAGTCTCCCGGATCTCGCCACTGCACCAATATTGCGCACTTCGCGAAAAAATGCGTTTTTGTTGATAAAACTGACATTTCGTTCTTTCCCGCTTTTCGCTGACCTGGACGTCAACTGCTGACGTTACCAGCTGATATGTGACCAACCGGTTCCTAGCGGGAAAACTCCTCACAAGTAAACAGGCCGGAACCATTTCCAACCAATTCACTTGTGAGGAGTTATGTATATCTCTTTGGAACAGTCGGCAACATATTAGCCGGCACTCGTTACACAAATTTAAGAATATTTAACAATAAAGGATTAAAATGCCATTGGAAAGAAGTACGAAACTATTCTACTGTCATCCTTATGCCTACCTATATTTATTTAGGGACTTCGCTTAGAAAAATAAATAAGCAGACATTTTTATAACGACCGCGTACATTCAAAGTTTATGTTTCTTTATGCGTTTTCAGTAAAATTTAAACTGAAAAAACGAACAACGGGACCCACCATAATTTGTAAATTTCAATCCAAAAAAATCATCACCATACTAATTACCACAAACCACTACTGTATGCCGCTACGATAGTTTTCCTTAAATTACAGCAGATCCACTTTCTGGTATTGTAGTCAAACTGGATCCCAGCTCCTCACAAAAGACCAAAACACCAAAAATGTCCAATTGAAAAAATGGAACAAAACCCGACCAGTCTTGAACTCGTGCCAAAAGTTTCAATAAATTTTAATGAAAACTTTCACTAGCCAACAACGGAATCAACCCACACCATTCAGCATTCAACCAGAGCAGAAATTCCGAACACTGGGAGACAAAAAGCGCGCATCAAGCAAAATAGCATGGATCTCTATCACTCCGTATCCTATTTCCGGATTGAAAATCGTATCTGTCTGCCACGGAGCCAAACAGAAAAAAAGGCACGAGTGCCTGAAGGCTCTAATGTAACGAATGAATCGGTTCTTCTGTGAATTAGCCGCCTGCACAAGGGGTTGCTGGTTGACGGCTGGACCAAGTTTCCTGCAAAAGACAGGAAGCGTAAAGTGTCCTGCCTGAAGAGTGAAATAGACGAGTTTTGGCTGGCGAACAAACGAAGGATGACATCGAATTGCAGATACTTTCTACGAAACGACAAAGTGATGCTCTCATGATGTATCTTCACGGCTAGTTGATATCCATGCCCGCCTACTCACGTCCCAATTTCATTCGCCCTCTGAGGACGTGTCCTGCAGATGTACGGAAAGTTGATACTGATGCAAAGGGATATGTACCCAGGCGAACAGAGAGAATGGCATGTAGAACTTTCACCCTGTTTTGATAGATTTTGTTTTCGACGTTGCAGATGGATTGTGTGTTGCTGACAAGACGAACGTGGTACGAAACGAAGAAGGGTCGTGTCTCTGTCGAAAGTGCACCGGCACCAGGCAACAAATGAACGTCGTAGAAACGGTCGACAACGACGACAACAAAGCGACATAAACACCATATCCTTAAGGCGGAAGACAGATTATATTTTGCAAATGTCTACCTCAAAGAAAAGTGTCTTTCGATTCGTTGCATGTTGACAAATTGAATTCCAATATGTGTATGGTAACGGCTTCGAAATTGTTCAAAGTATCGACAGAAAACTCTACGAGTTGGATGGCTGAGAGACAGAGTCCCCCATAAGAAAGAATATTTCTTAGAATCTAAGTTTGCATATTGTGTTTGGTTATTGTATCGAAACACGAGGGGATAAAATGCGCTCTGTGTAAAGGAAAAATTGAAGAAAGATCCGTTCAATTGGATGTTGAGTCGTTGCTAAAGGAAATGTTGCTCGATTGAATTTGAAAAACTTCTTCGAGTTATCGAGGGATTTAAAATTACAATTCCTACCCCAGGTGACGACTGACAAAATTTGGCGACCGAGGGTAAAAATTCAAGACGTTTTGAAATTTGGCGCGATTTGTTGATTGATACTAGGAATACCTAGTCTAGCCATAAATATTGTTACAAGGTTTGGCAACCCTGCAGAAAGGAACCGTTATATTGCATTTCTTAAAAATTGAGCCAATCGCTATAGTACGCTTGTGCTTGATGCATTTGTCATCATTTGAGTTTAATTTTTAGTGTAGTGAACATGGATTGGGGTGACAAAGAAAATAGAATTGCTGTGATTGCACTTCATAAAGTAGGAATGCAACCAAGTGATATTTTTAAGACTGCATACCCTTGGTATAAGCCGAATGTTTGTATATCGGGCTATTGAAAGATTTAATGATACGTCTGGAGTAAGTGACCGTGAAAGAAGTGGCCGTCCGCGAACTACTCGAACACCTCAAGCGGTTAAAGCCGTGCGCGAGAGAATTCGCCGTAATCCTCTTCGGAAACAAAAAATTTTATCGCGTGAGATGAAAATACCCCAAAGAACAATTTCACGTATCATCAAAAGTGACTTGGGGGTGGGTGCTTATCGTAGATCTACCGGGAATTTACTAACAGATTCGTTAAAAAAAATAGAGTGGAAAAATCAAAACGATTACTTTGCCGGTACGCAAACCAAGAACACCGTAAAATTTTGTTTACGGACGAAAAAATGTTTACTGTCGAAGAAACATTTAATAAACAAAACGATAGGGTTTATGCTCGCAGTGCCAGAGAAGCTTCTCAAGTTGCCCAAAATGTTCAAAGAGGTCATCATCCAGCCTCAGTAATGGTTTGGTGGGGTGTTAGCTACAACGGGGTGACAAAGTTGCATTTTTATGAGAAGGGCGTCAAAACGTCTGCCAAAATTTATCAAGAAAGTGTCCTTGAAAGTGTAGTGAAACCTCTCAACACGTCATTATTCAAAAATCAGCCTTGGAGTTTCCAGCAAGATTCTGCACCAGGTCATAAGGCGAAGTCAACCCAAAAATGGCTTGAAGAAAATGTTCCAGATTTTATTAAAGGTGAAGATTGGCCTTCCTCTAGCCCAGACCTGAATCCGCTGGATTACGAATTATGGTCTGTCTTAGAGCAAATGACGTGCTCTAAAAGACATTCTAATATCGAATCCTTAAAGAAGTCTCTTACACATGCAGTCGCCAACTTTCCGATTGAAGTCGTGCGTGCTTCCATAGATAAGTGGCCAGCTCGATTAAAGGCTTGTGTAAAGGCAAAAGGCAATCACTTCGAATAACTTGTTGCAATTTCCGTTGTTGACAATGCATTTAATAAATAAACAATGATTTCTTAACATATAACACCTCTTTTATTGAACAGTGCTTCAAAAAGTTTGTAACAGTATTTATGGCTAGACTAGGTATATACTAAAAGTTAAAGGGAAGTTTTTTTTTGTATCTTGCTTTCATTTTTCCATTATTCTTAGAAACAAAATTTCTAGAATAAAGTTAAAGAACACAAAAAAAAAATACCTGAAAAATGTTTTAACGAAAATCGGAATTTTATTAGTGACACTTGGTGTCATTTTGCACACCAACTTAGTATGTGTCTGTAGCTTAGCTTGGTAACGCACCGGGCATTTTCTGCTACTTGAAACACGGTCTCTGCGGTTCAGGCCCCGCAACGGGACCAAATATTTTTTGTTCTCAAATTCCCTCTGTTTTATAGTAATTTCTCCGAGCTTCGTGGTTTCGTATGGATAGAAGCGCTCATCAGGTCTTGCATCTTTGCAGCTATCCATGTGCAAGACGACCATGATAGTGTGAGAATTCTGTTAGTATAAGCCGTGAAGGCGTGATTTTATTTGAAAACTCGACCGTGGAGGTCTACATCTAAATGGTGTGATTGGGACGACCGGTAGCGCAGTGTGTTGAGGCATCAGTCTCATGTTTGACTACCGGCGTTTCGGGTTCGAATCCCGTCCACGACGACATTCGTGGCCATGGATGTGCAGGAGGTGCATGCTGGCAACTGCATTCTCCGAAACCAGTTTATGCCAACGAAACTTCAACTGGACCACATGGAACAGCTGACGCGCTATGTCCCACAAGGGGTTAGGGCAATTAAGTAGATGGTGTGAAGCACTAATATTAACTCACTAGAGGGGGTGGACAGAGAGTGAGAAGTGGAGATATTTGTTCCCTGGCAAATTGATTTTAAGTATTCAATGTTCTTGCAAATGTGCAAGTGCAAATTATTTCAGTGAAAATCGGAATTTTTTGTGACACTTGGTTGGTCCCGTTGCGGGGCTTGAACCGCAGAGACCGTGTTTCAAGTAGCAAATATGCCCGGTGCGTTACCGAGCCAAGCAATAGACGCATACTAAGTTGGTGTACAGAATGAAACCAAGTGTCACAAAAATTCCGATTTTCACTGAAATATCATAATTCGCACTTGCACCTTTGCAAGAACATTGAATACTTAAAGTGTTTTAACGACTTTTTCCGTATCTTAAATAGTTTTCGAGATAATCTAACTTGAAAAACACTTTGCCAATCGCTCGTTTGTTCGCACGAAGTGGAAAAATCATAGTATGTATCTGTGATGTATTTCATCAAATAGCAGGTAAAATACTAATCCCACGAGGAAAATGATAAGAATCGATTTTTTGCATATCTAAATAAGCTTTAATTTGAGATAAATCGGATGCCTGTAGGTATGAGCATTACCTAGAAAACTGGAAAACCATAATTTTTGCGAGAAATAAGGTTTTCCCCTTTTTCTAAGTAACTATCATTTCTAAGGGCATATGACTTAATGTCAAATTAAAGCTTATTTAGTTATACCAAAAATGAATCCTTATTATTTTCCTCGTGGGACCAGTATTTTACCCAATATTAGAAGAAATACATAACAAAGACGATGATTTTTTCACTTCGTGTGAAAAAAACGAGTATTTAGCAGAGTGTTTTCAGTGTTTGTCAAGTGAGATTGTTTGTATCGAAAACGATTAAAGTTACGGAAAAAAGTGGTTAGCAGACTTTTTATGTGTTTTTGTTTGTGTTCTTAAATTTTGCCTTAGAAATTTTTGCGATTGTGCGCACGGGGAAAAGTAGCAGCCAATATAAAATTCTTAGCTTAAACGATCATTTCATTGGGATTTTTATCTATGAATGATATCGTCAAAACTTGATTTGCGATTGATGGGATCTTACGAGTATGGATGGAAAGAAGGATGACAATATGAGGACGAGAACCCATAAGAAAGTATATGTATACCAATAGTAAAAGTGATGTATGTGTACTCCCCTTTCCATCATCGTGGCGCGACAGCCCGACGTCGGGCGTTGGCCGCCTGGATCGTTGTCCTCCAATTATCTCGGTTTCGTGACCGGGTCCTCCAATCTTGGAAGCACAGTAGCTACTCGGCGTCCACATAAACTGAGCTCTCCCAACGAGATCTCGGTCGTCTAGGCAGTCTCGCTCCGTCGACTCGTTCTGCATTCATTACTCTCTTTGGCATGCGATCATCGTCCATTCGTTGTATTGTACATGCCCTGCTCATTGAAGTCGTTGTAGTTTGACGATTTTCGCAACTTCCAGCTCATCCTACAGTTCATACAACTCATGGTTGTACCGGATGCACCATCCATCTCGATTGCAAACAGCCCCGAAAATTCTCCGTAGAACCTTACGTTCAAATGTGTCTAGCATGTTTCCGGAGGCTTGAGTTAGGGTCCATGCTTCGAAGCCATAGCATAGCACTGGTCGTATAATGGTTTTGTACACGCGGAGCTTCGTGTTTCTGTGCACATGCTTCGATTTCATTATGGGGAGAACCGAGAAAAAAGTCTTAATAGCTAACTGTATCCGTCGCTTGATTTCGTCAGTTTCGTTTGACAAGTTGCAAACCACGTACATATACGAAGTCGTTCACGAACTCGATGTTGAGGTCCCCCACATTGATGCTCGGTTGTACAGGTGTCCTTGTCGTCGATTGCATCATTATTTTAGTTTTACCCTCGTTGATACGTAGTCCAACTTCTTTTGCAGCGGTATCGAGCGTATGCAGAAATTCTTTTGCGTCAGCCAGTCTTCGGGATATGATGTTGATGTCGTCGGCGTATGCTGCTAATTGTGTCGACTTGATGAGTAGCGTCTTGCTGTTGTCCATATTCATAGCCCGAATAGCGTGCTCCAGTGCTAGGTTGAAAACCGTCGGTGCCAGTCCATCGCCCTGTTTCAGACCAGTGCGTGTTTCAAATAGATCAGTAAGTCTATTATGGATCCTGACTTGTGAGACGGATTGGTCATCGTCATCTTTGTCAGTCGCACTAATTTGGCCGGTATACCAAATTGCAGCATGATGTTGTACAGTACTCTACGATCGATACTGTCGTATGCCTGCTTGAAGTCGACAAAGATTTGGTATACGTTTACATTGTATTCCCAGCACTTGTGGAGTATCAGTTTGACTGTAAAGAGCTACTCGGTTGTGGAGCGACCCGGTCTGAAACCACTTTGATATTCGCCAATGATTCGTTCTGCGTACGGTTTTATTCCATTTTCCAGAATTTTCGTCAAAATTTTATAGGACGTACAAACTAGTGAAATGCCCCTGTAGTTCTCACACCGCAGTTTAGTTCGTCATATTTTTCTCTTCTGGCTAAGGTTCCTCGTTGAATCCATGTCTGTAGGCCTCATTTTTCGCGTCAAGTGAATTTTTGCCTTCTTCGTCGAACCAGTCATTTCGCGCTCACCAGGCTTTATATCCCACGACCTTCTATGCGACATCCCTGATGGTACCCTTGAGTTCTTCCCAGAGCCCATGGACGCCTGTGTTGCTGATGTTGTGTAGCATAGGCGATAGTCTTTCCTCAAGGGCGGTAGCATACGCCACCGCCGAAGCATCGCTCAGAAGCTTATCAACCGCAAAGATTTTGGGAGGGCTGATTCTCGATTGGTGCACTGAGGAAATTCTACAACTGTAGGTCGTCTTCAATGATTTGAGTCGCAGTTTGCTCCTCGATAGGAGCGGATATCTATCACACTAGACGCCCATCTTCTGAAAATGAGGACGTGATCAATTTGGTTAACGGTATGTGCGTCTGGAGATTCCCAGGTCTGCTTGTGAATGCGTCGATGCGGGAAACACGTAGAGCTTACGATTAGATTCCTGCTGCAGGCGAAGTCGATAAGTCGCTGGCCGTTGTCGTTACATTCTTCATGGAGACTGTGGCCTCCAGTGGTCCCCCGGTGCCAACTTTCATTTCCGACTTTCGCGTTAAAGTCTCCCAGCAGCAATTTGACGTCGTTTGTTGGAAGTGAGTCGAATCGAGTCTCAAGGCGGGCGTAGAACTCGTCTTCTACTGCGTCTTCTTTAACTTCCGTGGGGGGCACCGAAATAAGCCATAGCGAAATAAGGCATACGAAATAATCCATATGGATAGTTTCGTTTGTAAACGAAAATATTCATCGGAAAATAAACGAAATAAGCTATGCATGGACAATATCGGTTTCAAATCGAAATAAGGCATGCGATGTAAACGAAAATAGCCATGCAGTGTCCAGAGCGAGCGAAGCGAGCGTTCATGTTTATGCGATACTGAGGGTTATGATCCCTCAAGTGCGGAGCGAGCGTAGCGAGCGGAGCCCACACAAGGGACTGTTGTACCCAGAGCGAGCGAAGCGATCGTCCATGTATGTGCGAAACTGAGGGTTATGATCCCTTAAGCGCGGAGCGAGCGTAGCGAGCGGAGCCCACACAAGGGACTGTTCTACCCAGAGCGAGCGAAGCGAGCGTTCATGTTTGTGCGATACTGAGGGTTATGATCCCTCAAGTGCGGAGCGAGCGTAGCGAGCGGAGCCCACACAAGGGACTTTTGTACCCAGAGCGAGCGAAGCGATCGTCTATGTATGTGCGAAACTGAGGGTTATGATCCCTTAAGCGCGGAGCGAGCGTAGCGAGCGGAGCCCACACAAGGGACTGTTCTACCCAGAGCGAGCGAAGCGAGCGTTCATGTTTGTGCGATAATGAGGGTTGTGATCCCTTAAGTGCGGAGCGAGCGAAGCCCACACAGGCGACTGTTAATTCACAACCCGCAATATCGCCTAAGTGCGCATGGATAATTTCGGTTTGGAACGAGCTGGGCTAGCTCCGCTCCTAGGGCGTTGCGAACCCCCGCATGTAGCCCTAGATCGCCCGTTTCACTCTTTGTACATGTACCTGCAGCCGTTTCGTTCTAGCATATCTGCATCCAGCATTTTTGTCTTCTGGCTATTCACAATTCCAAACCGAAATAAGGTGTGCGAAGGAAAGCGAAAATAGCCATGTACATACTTACCTTCGTTTTAAACGAAATTAAGCATTGAGTGTGAAACCGAAAGAATCTATGCATGGCTACTTTCGGTTTCAACCGAAATTATCCATTAATGCCTTATTTCCAAATGGCTTATTTCTGGTGCCCTTCCGTGGGGGCATGCACATTGATGAGCCAGAGATTGAAGAATCGAGTCTTGATGCGAATCGCACATAGCCGTTCATTTATGGGTTTGAAGTCAGTAATGCTCGGCTTGAGGTGATTGTTTACTATAAATGCTACTCCAAACTCCTTGCGGTCCGATGGTTTGCCACTTGTAAAAATTGTGTGCGATTTCTTGTCATTGATCTCGCTGCCAAGCCAATTTGTTTCCTGGACTGCAGTAATGCTCAGTTTGTACTTTTCGACCTGTTGAAGGAGGGCATTCTCGGCCCCCGGTTTGTTCAGGGAGCGTACATTCCAGGATCCGAAAGAATAATCCTTTAGTCGTTTGCGTGGTCGTCGTTGTTGATCCGTCCAATCCGAGGCTTTTGCTCCAGGTTTCTTGACGTGGAGTGGTTTTTGCAAGGACGAGTTGTCAGCATATCGCTTAACCCTATTCAGGGGAAGGCCTCGGAAGATAGCTGCTTCAGATGGTTTAATAAACGTGCTGGAGCTCACACAACTATGTTGCAGGTCCAACTACGCAAGTCATTCCATCCTACTAAACCTGAGACGCTTAGGTGTTGATCAGCCATTCAGGCTACAGCTATCTGCCTTTTTTCCAAACTGTCTTATCGCTAAGACTTGGCCGCCAGCGATTTGAAACACCGCCGCTACCAGGGGGCGCCCACGTGGAGGACTATGGAAAAGGTCTTTTGCCCCCCGACACAACAGTTTACATTTCTGATACCCACTGTCATTTACTAGATCAGAGTCGGACCTCGCCAAAAACCAACGATTAAATTCCAGAGTTCAATGTTCCAACTCACTACAATATAAAAATCAGATAAATCTAAGTGTCACCACAAACTGTCAAACTCGAACACGAACCTGGTACAAGTGGACCGGTTTTCTTCACATTTAACATACATACATATGTAAAGTGCATGTGTGTGTCAGAGGATATTTGTACCAGGTTCGCGTTCGAGTTCGACAGTGTGGTGACACTAAGGCTAGGCGAATGCTGAGACGCAGTTCGTAGGGTGAAACAGTTTCTGTGTGGCGTGAACCTGCCAAAATCTGAACTTGTGCCACAAAAATTGCGTCACCCTGCATCAACTCACCCCAACTTATTCCGGCTCCAAGGTGTGAATCAGGCCGCAACGGGTGTGCTTAAGCACGCTCGTGTCAACTCCTCTTGAACGTCCGTACAAAACAACGTCCACTGCAACGAATGTGCTTTGTAAACTCGTGTGGTCCTTGGGCTGCGATACCCACTAATCTTTCATATCATTTATTTTATCAGTCGAAATTACTAAACTTTCCCCATTATTGCCCAATTCACACACTCGTGGCTTTATAACAGCACACCGTTGAAAATGAGGGCCACTGTGCCAAACCAATTTTCCTAAATTCGTGTGATTTCCGCTAATGTTCTCAGGTGTAAGCGCATGGAAGGATTTCCCGACCGCGACCTACTCTTGCATCCAATGAATCCACTGAATGCCGAACGAACTTACCGCAAACCACAAACTATCCACAGATACGAACGTCCAGAGATACCAGTGCCTAGAAGAATTCCGCCCGATAGATTTGGCCATTAGTAGCCCGTAGCCTCATCAAAAGCAGCCCAAATTGTGTTTTGATTAAGGCGTGAATTCTCATTTGCTGCGGTTTCCAACAGTACCGCGTACCGGGCTGCGCTCATCAATCAAAGACGACGCTAAATGATGTCTAATTACGCGAACCGTGTCCACTAGACCAGTGTATGGGAAAGAAGTTTACTTCGTGTCCAATCGACCACCTCGGCTCCAAAATATGAGGAGGTTTACAACAACAAGCCCTGGGGCGGTCGACGTAACCCCATTTAGCGTGGTACAGCGAGTAACTCGATGAATTCTTTGTGGCGGCTAGCACTTCCATCACAGAGGTCGCAGCAACTCGCAACATCGCAGCATTCGATGGACATCTACCGATTCGCCATGCAACCTCACAAGGTGCTAAGTGCAGCCACTCAGTACCACCTCGTTTTCCTAATGGCCGGGCAAACAAAACCGTGCTCGTGTTTTGCTATTGGAAATTTGTTTGCCATTTCTTAGGGCAATTAGCAGCTCGCGAACGTTGTTGGCATCTTTCGTATGTTACAGCGCGGCACACGAGGTGAGAAGGTGTCAATGGTCGACGGACGGAGCGCTAGGAAGTCATGACCGGGAAAATGTTTTCTCGAGGAAACTGTGGTCCAGGTGTCAGGTAGAGGCCCTAATAGACGCAGGTAAGAATTATGGCACATAACGTGGAAACGAGAACTGAGTGCGGAGTGGATAATAAAAACGAGGCAACTTCGAACAGGAAAACAGTCCAAAACGGGTTGAAAAGAGTCTCCAAGAGTGTGAGCTCGAGTTCAATGCGCATTGAGATTCGAGACCCGTAGAAGAGCAGGTAAAAAGGGAAACCGGCATGCCGCCCGCCAGACCGTCGTCATCGTTCGAACTGAACTTCGACTGGAGGCAATCTCTCTTACCTGGCCTTCGCCAGTCATATGTGCGGAGCTAATTCGCGGAGTAGATTGTTTCTTTTCTTACCTTTCCGCCCACCTTCAGGGAATATCCCATCCCGGAGGGGGTCTTCAGCTGCACCGGGCACACAAATCCAATGTTGCGATGAGGTCCTGACTCGGGATGTTTGCGTGGGTTCGTGATTCGCGGCGTGTTGTGCCGAATGGGGGACGGTGTGGTGCCACTGTTGTTCTGAGCCACACACAGCACTTCGGGACCAGCTTGCGGGAACTTGGAGCACTCCAAGTTCTCGGGCCACTGGAAGTCGTAGTGGCGCATGAGACCTTCACAGGTGCGGGCCGACTCGCAGAGGCTCCGACAGGGCGGAATGGGCTCCTCCAGGATTGTGCACACGGGCACGTACAGCGAGCACAGGAACAGCTGCAGGTCGGGGCTACAGGCGATTTTGACGAGCGGTGCGAACTGATGCACCTCGAGTCCGGCCTCTTCTTGACGCGTGTGACCAATCAGATTGGGCATGATGGTCATGTTGTAGGGAATATCCTTGCAGATGGACAGGGTGATGGGTTCGCAGCGGTTGTGCGTGGGGAACATGTCGGCAGGCGACATCATTTCACCCGCACCGGGTGAGCTCTCGAACCGCTGAGCACTCTGACAGCCGGGCACGCAAAACATCAGCGACAAAGTCGCCAGCACCGTTACGAGGAACTTCATTTTGACGCAAACACTTTTCAACTTTCCTTCGCGCTTAACTTCTTCTTATCCACTCTCACTTGCTGCCACTTGCACTGGACACATTAACTTGGCACATATTTTCATCATTTTTCAATTTGAACTCAGGGGCACGCGACAGGCACTCACTATGACATTTTTCGTGTACCGCTAGGGGCACGGGAAACGAACGAATGGCACCAAATCATCCATTAAACGATTCACCGCTAAACGCACACTAAACGCAAGACTTGATGCCAGAAAAATAGCGGGATCAGTCGCGACGATTTCGAATAAGAAAGAAACTCCACTCTCACCGATAAAACACAATCTCCCACGCACGGCGGCCGGAAACACACTAACTGAACGAGAACTCGTCTCTTGCCGAACAGGTCCAAGATGCTCAAAAGAGAAACCATTCTTGTGGATTGAAGAGAGCGACTGTGTAACTTTTTCTAAATAAGAGAATGCGGCGTAAAAGAAGTAAACACTAAGAGAGTGGTCGAAGCGATGTTGCCAGTTTTCAGTTTGTGTTTGACTTTCGAGGCGGTCAACTGTAAATACGTAGTCTGGCGGGTGAGTGTGGAAAATGTGTTCGTCTTCCTCGTCCGTGGATTGTCTCGACTTATGAGTTGCGTGTGTGAATCATCGAGAAGAGTGCAGTCGGTGTCATTTCATAAGTTTATTTTTAATTGCTTACAATAATTGGTTCGTATCATTGTGCATATAATAATACACACATTTTGCAGGACACCGTTTGTGATTTTTCCAGAAGTTAGAAGACGCTCATGTGTTGTAGCAATGGTCGGAATTTCCGTGTGTTACATTCTTAGGTTCAATTTACATTGTCGCATGAAGCGGAGGAGTCGCATGAGCAAACCAAATTGGCCACGAACAACAAACTAGGTGGCTGTGGCGCAAGAGCATGCGATTCATCCGGCTAATGCGGTCAATGTAAATTAAGCCTTAAGCCTAACATACACCATCCGGAACTCCTGTCCGGAAAAATTGTTCAGGCCCGACCTTGAGGAATTCCGGATCGTGTATGGCTGCTTCAGGCCACCGGACAGGCTTTTGAGGCGGTCGGATGGATAATTGGAAATCGATCTTATCGCCATAGAATCAAAGTATCTATTGGATGGCGGCTAACACGGCTTTACGCCTTCGCGAAACTGGCCAGTGGCGCACGTTGAGTGGCGGACACTCGACTATACTGGGTAACTTGGATCTCCCTGTGGAGACTGACTATACTTGTGCGAAATACATTTTCGGTCGGAACCACATCAGCTTGATTCCGTCAAGGGATCTATGGTGTGTTAACACCCTTATGACCACCGACTCCATTGTCATCTACACGGATGGCTCTAGGACCGACGGAGGAGTCGGTGCTAGCATCTATTCGGAAGGATTGAGAATTAACTTGCCATGCCGTCTTCCCGACTTCTGCAGCGTCCGTACAGGCGGAGGTTTCTGCAATCCTGGAAGCTCTGAACTGGCTGGGAAATCATATTGTGACCACGAGGGACGTCACTATTTACACGGATAGTCAGGCTGCAATTCGATCACTTGAATCCGTCCTGACTACATCGAAAACCATCGCGAACTGTCGTTTAACCCTCAGAGTGATGGGTGGTTATTTCAACATAACGCTCTGTAGGATACCGAGCCATTGTGGCCTCGCAGGTAGCTGCGTGGCGGATGAGCTGGCTCCGGTGGGGACAACCGGAGCTATTGACGGGGACCGCGCTAACCTCAAAATGCCAGCCTCATCGTGCAAACTTGCTATCAAAGCCACTGCGGTTGACAGGGCGAACATGAGATGGTTAAACGGTGTTACGTGCCAAACAACGAAGTCGATTTGACCGAAACTCGACCCTAGTCGCTCCGCCACACTGCTTTCACTGAACAGAAATCACATTGGCAGAGTTGTGGGGGTTATTACGGGGCACTGTCCTATAGGAGAGCTTGCCTGGAGGCTTCGCATTCCTCACAATGACTACTGCAGGAGCTGTGATGACGTGGATGAGGAGGAGAGCGTTCTCCATCTTCTCTGTCACTGTCCGGCCCTGGCTGAGAGGCGGAGGAGGTTCCTGGGTTCCCGCTTTTTTTGGGAACTGGAGGATCTTAAGGAAACGAGTGCAATACAGCTCAATTGCTACATTGCCAGCACAGGCTGGTTTTAATGCCTAGGTTTTTCATTAGGTGGATCTAGTGGTATCACAACGGACCCAGTGGCGGTCTATGTGTGCTGTAGCATGGCAGCCCCTTTACCTAACCTAACCTATCTATTGGATTGAATCGTACGGTATTTTACTTTCCATAGCCAAGCTTGAGATACAAAATAAACTCTAGTGAAAGTTCATTCTGGACACGCGGCCGGATAGTTCGCCTTGAGGCGGCCGGACAGGCCTGAAAGGTCTGTAAGAATTCTCACTGGAGTTTATTTCAATAGATGTGGAGCTTAGCTATGGAAAGTAAAATACCGTACGATTCAATCCAATAGATACTTTGATTCTATGGCGATAAGATCGATTTCCAATTATCCATCCGACCGCCTCAAGGGCCTGAAGCAGCCATACACGATCCGGAATTCCTCAAGGCCGGGCCTGATCAGTTTTTCCGGCAGGAATTCCGGATGAATTCAGGCAAACCGGAAGGCTGGGCTTGATCAGTTTTTCCGGATGGTGTATGTATGTGTACGTACTATATATATATTATGTTCGGCTTTACGGGTCGTTTTTGTAGTAGCAAGGCATCTGACGTTGAAGGGGTTTGACAGTTTTTGGCTGTTGCTGATGCAACGACTGCCGCAGGAACGCCTCACGGTTCGTTGTTGTCGTAGCGACATTTGGGGTTCATCACAGGGCGTCACTTAAAAATGCCTCCTCGCTGTTGTTGTTGTAGTAGCGACGCGTTGATATCCGATGAATGTGTGTGTCATAAAGCTTGGTTGTCCATGTTTTCTTCAATGCCCAGGTGTAGAAACGCAGCTGCTTCAATAGGATTATCCCATAGCGCAGTAGGTGTTAGGCGCGTCGGAGCTGCAGGACAGTTAAATATGTGCTCAACATCATGTGGAGTGAGGCCACAGGCTGGACAGGAGTTCTGTATTTCGTTATCAATGCGGGATAGGTACGAGTTCAGACGTGAGCACCAGCCAGAACGAAGTTGTGCGAGTGTAGTCCTGGTTGCTCTAGGAAGTCGAAGTGTGCGGTGAGCCACTTGAAAATGATTTAATAAGAGTCTGAATATTTTTTTTTCTCTCTAGGGCGCACCTCGATTTTTAGTTTCTGTGCTCGCATATAACATCGCCCGTAACATGTCTCAAAGGTCGATCAAGGATAAAAGGCATCAGCGCCTCTTGGAGCTGTGAGAAAAAATAAAATTCGAGAGGCGCTCGCAGGATGACGAGTATCAAGGCAAAAGTATCTGGAGGCGAGATTTATATGAAAAAAAAGAAGAAAACTGGTGACGGTCCCCTCCCCTCGTCGGCCTCAAGGCTTCTTCGCTCTTGGCTAAGTAGTTTAGTCGAGTGGCGAGTAATTGAGTAAAGCAAATGTCTGAACAACAACATTTTAGTCGAGTAGTTTCGTCAGTGGCTAAACCAAAGATTAAATATTAAAAAGATACTACACTTGTTACATATTAAGGCACACAAATAAACCTCGCGGCGCCAATAATTCAAAGGTAAATTGCCTTGAGCGAGATAGAGACGGCAACGCTTCAGTGATGACAACTGGCTATAACGTTTCATTGTGTCAGTAATATGCGTGTTAGGTGGCATTACCCCTTTGTGTATGCATAACTACTAGGCACTTGCATTAATTTGTATGAAGTGCGCTCTCTTTCTAATGTCTAATCTTTGGCTAAACTACTCGACTAAGTACTTAAACTACTCTACTCGATTTTTTTTTTAGAGTAGAGAGACCTCCACCTATCACTATCCACTGAACAAGTGTGAACCTAATGATTTTAGTCCAGTTCAGCTACTGCACTGTACAGTTTAGGTTAGGTTAGGTGCAGGGGCTGCCCTGATGGTTCACAGCACACTGAAGATATAGCAGGTGGTTGTGCATTTAGTACTCTGTTTGTTGTCATGTCCGCGATTGAGGATAGCACTTCTTCAGTGTTGTGATGGCCGATCTGTAGCTGGTGTTATCGAAGGGGACTCTTTTAAACCTTTGGATCTCCCGCTCGCGATCCCTCATATTACGTCTTACATGACGTGGCGGAGGGCTTCTGTCCATAAGGTTAGAGTTAGGATGGTCACTCCGATAACAGCCAACCAGATACTGCTTTGTTAGAAGTGTGTTGTGGCTTCTTAGCGGCATCATTTTGGTTTCCTGGTGAAGGTGGTCCTGCGACGACATCAGTAGGCAGCCTGTGACAGTTCTGAGAGCTGCATTTTGGCAGGTCTGGACGTTCCTCCATTGAGTGTCACATAAGTTTTCCGACCAGATGGGAGCCGTATAATTGACCACAGATCTCCCGATAGACTTGTAGGTCGTTAGTAGGGTCTCCTTGTCTTTCCCCCAGGAACTGCCAGCCAGCGTTCCTGCGGCAGCCGGTTCTACGCACCGGAGCGACCCGTGTTACCTGGAACAACCACGTCACACGGCCAAGAGCTGCCACAACCCCTTCGATGCAAGAAGGAAGATCTATGCCTCCTCGTCTTCTTCTTCTATGTCGAGGCCAAGGATCAAGGAAGAATGCGACCTCGATGGGGTTTTCCCACAAAGATATAGGTGTTAAGTTTGTAGGGACCTCTGGGCATGCAAACAGATGTCTGACGTCATGTGGAGTGCCATTGCAAGCGGGGCACGCGTTGTTAATGTTTCGATCGATTCGATACAGGAATGAGTTTAGTCTCGAACACCAGCCAGATCGGAGCTGCGCTAGGGTGGTCCTGTTGTTCCTGTTGTAGCAATGGTCAGAATTCGACATGTTTGTTTGTGCCTACAGTTTTGTCTTCATCCCCGGTGTTGAGGGATAGGATAGGAAGTTAGCTGCCTCTATTGGGTTCTCCCACATCGATCTAGGAGTCAGGTGAGTGGGCGCAGCTGGGCAGTGTGATAGATATGGTTTACGTCGTGAGGGGTTCCGTTACAAGCAGGACAGATGTTTGAGACGTCCTGGTCTATGCGAGATAGGTAGGAGTTCAGTCGCGAACACCAGCCTGACCGAAGTTGGGCGAGTGTTGTTCTCGTAGCTCTCGGAAGTCTTTCTTCTTCCTGAGATATCGTTGGTGGTATGGACGAGAGCACTGGATTCGAACCTAAGCTTGCTATTGACTTGTTGACCTATTGTCGATGTATTGCTGCGATGGCCGACCTATGTGCGTTACTTCAAAGGGTATCCTTTTGTGCCTCTGGACATCCCTTTCTAGGTCCCTCAAGTCGCGCCTGACATGTCTGGGCGGCGGCGTCTTGTCCATGAGGTTGAAGTTAGGGTGATCACTACGATAGCAGCCCACCAGGTATTGCTTGGCAAGAAGCTGGTTGTGATCTCTTAAAGGCATCATCCTGGTTTCCTGATGTAGATGGTCCTGGGGTGACATCGGGAGACAGCCAGTAACAGTACGGAGAGCGGTGTTTTGGCACGTTTGAATCTTCTCCCATTGTGTGTCACAGAGATTCTGCGACCACACAGGAGCCGCATAGTTGGCCACTGATCTTCCGACTGCTTTATACGTGACCAGTAGAGTTTGTTTGTCCTTGCCTCAGGTACTACCGGCCAGGGCTTTGAGGATCTTATTCCTACTACGCATCCTATCGCACACAGTTGAGGCATGGGGTGATGATGTGGCCATGCTATCCAGCGTGACTCCTAGGATTTTAGGATGGTTTATGGTAGGAATAGGATGATTCCCGATCGAGATTTCAAGCTGCATCTTGACCTCCTTCGTCCAGGTGGTAAATAGGGTTGCCGAGGATTTAGGCGCTGAGACGGTAAGGTTCTTGTTTTTGAAGAACGAGTTTAGTTGTTCAAGATAACCGTTGATGTTTCTGCACATATCCACTATGTCGTTCCCTGTTGCTAGAATGGAGCAGTCGTCAGCGTAGAAGATAATGTCGATCCCTTCAGGAGGTGTTGGGAGTCCTGATAGGTATATATAGATTAAACAAGGTTGGAGACAGAACTCCTTGAGGTACGCTTTGTTTAATCTTCCTAAGCTTTGATTTGCTGTTCCTCAATTCTGTGTAGGATTGCCAGCCAGCGAGATAATTGGCAATCCATTTCACTACTTGCGTCGGAAGCAATGAACGGTTGATGTCAGACAAAAGCGCTGAATGGCTGGCAGTGTCGAAGGCCTTGATAGGTCAAGCGCCACCAATATTGTTCTATCACAAGGACGAGCCTGGTTGAGACCATTATGGATGCGGGATGTAATGGCATCCAAGGCCGTGGTCGTACATGCTTCGGAAGCCATGTTGGTGATCAGCGAGCAGGATGTGGGCCGTAAGAACAGGGTGAATTAGCGCTTCAAGCGTTTTGGCAACTGGTGATAGTAGAGTTATTGGACGATAGGATTCGCCGAGTGTCGCTTTTTTCCCGGGTTTCAGTATTGGGATGACTCTCCCTTTTTTTCCAGATTTCCGGAACGATTAACGAGGAGATGAATAGATTATACGTAGCCGTGTGATAGTTAGCTTTCGAGTTGTTCGCCTTTCTTATAGCTGCAACTACTTCATCCGTGGTGAAAACAGGTTCGGTTGTGAATCTTCCTACGGATTTTACGATTAAGTTTGTCTGGTGCGGGGTGTTCAATAAATTGTTTATTGAAACGACTTGCGCAGTGGGTAGGGTCACTTGTTGAATATTCACCGAACTGAATGGCGACGTTCCCTTTCTGTTTTGATGGATTGGAGAGGACTGTCGACCATAACTTGCTCAACCCTGTGGTTAGATTGCAGTTATTCAGATGGGTGCTCCATTTTGACCTCCTGTGTTCGGCTACTTGTCTTTGGATCTCGCAGTTCATCTTGTGAATTCTGGGGTCGTCCGGGCTTACGCTCCTAATGCTGTCTGTCTCGTCTGCCAATCTAGCGGCAGTGGTTGGAAAGTTGGGTCGAATTTTCGGAATCCTGCAGGAATGAACTTCGCAGCAACTTTGTTCAGAACTTTCCTTATGTTTGATTCGGCTGTTCGAACGCCGATTGGCATTGGCAGAGCGAGGAATTTAGCGTTGGTATAGGAGGTAAAACCGTTCCAATCAGCGTTGTTGTGGTTCACAAACGTGCGGTGTTCGGAAGATATGATGTTTGATGGTTTGTCAAGCCTTATCACGATTGCTAGGTGGTCTGAAGATAGTGTTAAGACCGGCTCCCATTGTGTTTCATTTATGAGGCCAGCACTAGCAATCGTGATATCTGGAGAACTGCAGCATGTACCGGCGATGCGAGTGGCGATGTCGTCATTTAGGGTACAGAAATCGGAGGCATCAATCTGTTCGGCTATTGTGATACCTCTGGCGTCGTTGTTAAGGTTGGAGTGCCAGAGTTCATGGTGAGCATTAAAGTCACCGAGCAGGAGGCGATGTTGACCAGTGAGGAGATGGTTGATATTTACGTGGTATCCTGGGGGATAGCTGGATACCGGTGGGATGTATATATTGTAGATTTCGATGTCAACATTACTCGATTTTAGGGCGACGGCCTGCACTTCCATGGTGTTATCATTGCTAGTGATATCGATTTCCCGGTATTGAACGGAATGGTGAATAATGAAGGCAAGCCCTCCTCCCGCGTTGGTCGACCTGTCTTTCCTGACAATAGCGTAGTTGCCATATGAGTTGAGGGACGAGTTGGAGTGCAGTATCGTCTCCTGTATGGCTCCAACTTGGATGCGATGTCTGTCCATAAATGATGCGAGTTCGGCGATCTTGTTCTGCAACCCATTGCAGTTGAGTTGGACGAGTGAGAGCGTATTGAAGATGGCAATCGGTGGTGCAGGCGTGAGATTGTGTTGGAAAATCCTATGGGAACTGTTAGCAGGAGTCATTGGGGATGACTGTAAACTTGTCTGAACGCTCGATGGTGTTGAATGTTGAGGCGTGTTGGACGTGGTTGCTACTTGTTGTCCTCTATTCCTACACTGACTGGCAGTAAAGGAGGAATTCCAGTGCCTATGATGGTTGAGTCCTGAGCAGTGTCTTAGGTGGCACCACTGATTGCAGCAATTGCATCTCACAGTCGTCGCGTTTGGGTGCAGCACTCTATCACATACGCAGCAGATCCAAGGTCCTGCGTTTCTCTCAATGTCGGCGCGGAGAAGTAGCACTGAGAGCAGTTGCGCCGAGATGTTTTGCTCCCAGTGAACATAAAGAAGACGATACGGGGCATGTAACATACAAATACACTTTCCCTTTTGCATTGAAGGGTTTTGGCAGCTCTTGGCCATTGTGAAACGGGTCGCTCCGGTGCGTAGAACCGGCTGCCGCAAGAACGGTGTAGTGTAGTAGATGTATTTCATGGTTAGCCAGAATGATGGATAGATAATCAGAAAAGTCGAAAATTTTGGGGTGTTTCTGGATTATTGGCAAAGTTAGGTTCGGCCTCCGAGGCTGAAAATATGGATTATTTATTTATTATTTATTTTATTGGACCAAAAATATCAAGAACTCAGCAGAAAATCACAAATACAAGAGATGATATATTGTACTTTCTTCACAGACGTCAAAATTCCTGGACTATTAATTTAATGAATTTTTTTTTCAAGGTGTTAACATGGCTAACGCTGAAACTACAAAGAAAAGGAGTCCCATATGGAATTTCTTTGAAGAGAAAGGGAACGGTAAAGCAAAATGTGGACTATGTTTAGGCCTATTTTCCATCAAGGGTGGATCAACCTTCAATTTAACGAGGCATATTACAACGAAGCATCCAGGTGTTTATGAGTCTCAAACAATGAAGCAGAAGGCAGTAAGCTCGGGAAGCCAACTCTGATCGTTGGAGCAGGAAACTGAAACTGTTGTCGTTGCTGATCCAAGTTCATCCAATCAGCCATCTGCAACCAGATCATCAGCTCATGTTGTTTCGGGGCCATCTTCTAAAGAAACGTGTACTCAGCAGTCAGTCAGCCAATATTTTGCGAAGCCTTTACCAGTTAACAGGTCCAAGCAAATCGACAGGCAGATAGTTAAAATGATTGCGAAGGAATACCAACCTATCAGAATTGTAGAAGGCTTGGAGTTTAGAACACTTTCACATATCCTGAATTCGGGATATTCGTTGCCATCGCGAAAAACAATATCGAATAGCTTGTTGCCTCAGTTATACATTGAAGCAAAAGAAAAAGTTTCAGACAGCCTAAGCTCTGTAGGATCGGTAACAATCACGACGGATGGCTGGACTTCGTTATTGAAGTTATGTATATTGTGATGACGGCTCATTTCATAAACGACGATTGTTGCTTGTTTCTCATTTGCTTGATTGTTTTGAGTTTTCTGAGCGCCATACTTCCGAAAATCTAGCAAATGAGTTGAAAAGAGTTGTTTCAGAATGGCAACTACAGAACATTGGCAACTACCGAACATTTCGTCAGCTATTCGCGTTTATTGTGATTGGCCTCACATCGCCTGTTTCGTGCATTCAATAAACTTA
This sequence comes from Chloromyia formosa, assembly GCA_964017055.1. Lineage (NCBI taxonomy): Eukaryota > Metazoa > Arthropoda > Insecta > Diptera > Stratiomyidae > Chloromyia > Chloromyia formosa. The sequence continues at coordinate 49,110,374 of OZ024814.1, forward strand.
ATAGTTCAAGCAGGCTTAAAGGAAGTAAAGGCAACACAATTTCGAGTTAAAAATATTGTTGAATATTTCAAGAAAAGTTCCTAAGTCACTAGCAAATTGCTTACTATCGAGAAACAAATGGGTTATAATGAAAAGAAGCTGAAACAAGAGGTACCGACTAGATGGAATTCAACGTATTACATGTTTTCTCGAATTTTGGAGGTTAAAGAGCCAGTCTTGTCTACTTTATCGCTAACGAACTCGACTTTAAGATTATCGCAAAAAGACTGGGAAATAATTGAAAAGTCATGTAAAATATTAAATATTCTTGAAGAAGTTACGATTGCATTGAGCAGTGAAAAATCAGTCACAATATCAGTGGTAAAAGTATTAGGCGTTGCAATCAAACTGGCATTGGAAAAGTTCAAAGTCGAAGATCCAGAGGAGTTAACAACAACTACTGAAAGCCCTTTTGGAAAATGTATCGAAACGTTTTTCTGGGAATAAGACAAATGTCCTCTTAGCCGAATCTGTACTTCCATACTCCGAACTTTAAAAAGGGAGGCTTCTCACAGGAGTATCATTTTAAACAAGCTTATGATGGAATTTCACAACAAGCCAGGTCTGTCAATATTTCTTCCCAAATTAGTAACTTAGGTTAGGTTAGGTACAAAGGCTGCCGTATTAGCTACAGCACACATGAACCGCTATAGGGTCCGTTGTGATACCTCAGGGGAATCCTCACCATACCATTCTACTCGTTGAACCAGCCAGTGCTGATAATAAAACGATGGAGTTTACCAACATCAACATTTGCCAAGTCATCCAGTTCAAAAAAGAACTGGGATCCAAGAAATTTCTTTCTTCTTCTAGCAAGAGCAGGACAGGAACAGAGGAAATGAAAAATGCATTCCTCCTCGTCCTCATCATCGCAGCTTCTACAGAAGTCATTGTAAGGGAAGCGGAGCCTCCTTGCATGTTCTCCTAGTATACAATGCCCAGTGATGACTCCCACCACAGTTCTGATGTGTTGCCTATTCAGCGAAAGCAATTTGGCGGATCGCCTAGGATCCAATCTAGGCCACAGTGGCTTTGTTAAAAGGCATGTGTTGCCATTCGACCACCTTAAGTTAGTTCTGTTAGCCGCTTCGGTTTTCAGAGCTAGTTTACAAGCAGCCATAGGCATATAGATTGACCGACGAGCCAGTGCAGCCTCACCTGCTGCGCCCTGCCTAGCGAGCTCATCCGCCCTACAGTTACCCGCGAAACCACTGTGACCCGGAATCCAGCATAAGAAAATATTAAAGAAGTCACTCTTCCTCGTAAGTGAAGAGCGACATTCCGACACGGTCTTTGACGTAGTCAAGCCCGGTTCGAGAGACTTAATTACAGCTTGGCTGTCAGTAAACACTATTATGTCTCTAACTGATACTGCGTGACACCCCAGCCAAGCCATTGCTTCGGTAATCGCCAAAGCTTCGGCCTGAAGCACACTACAGTAAATAGGGAGACTAAACGAAAGGCTGATGTGAAGTCCAGCAGAGAACACACCAGCTCCTACTCCCTCCTCCGTTTTGGATCCGTCTGTATATATTTCAATTGCGTTGGGTAGCGGAATTGCATTCTCCTCCCATTGATTGCGTGATGGTATCAGGCTGAAAAAATTTTTCTCAACCATGCATACAGGAGTAGTGTAGTCAGTTATTGCCGGAATGTCAAAGCTGTTCAGAATGGCAGCATGTCCAATATCTGAAGTAAACCATTGACCAGTATCGCGAAGCCGGATAGCCGTGCACCCGGCCATCTGTTCGGCAAAAATGTCAAGTGGAAGCAGATTGAGCAGCATGCTAAGAGCAGCAGAAGGCGTAGTTCTAAGAGCTCCACAAATAGCAATGCTGGCCAATCTTTGCACCTTTCCTAACAGGCAACGGTTAGCCTCTATACTCAGAGCAGTCCACCAGACCACCACACCAAACATTAGTATAGGTCGCAAAACAGCCACATAGAGCCAATGCAGCACTTTTGGTTGCAGGCCCCAATTTTTTCCTATGGCTCTTTTGCAGGAGTAGAGCGCGACTGTGGCTTTATTCACCCTCTCCTGTATATTAGGTTTCCATGATAACTTCTTATCTAGAATAAGTCCCAAAAATTTCGCCCTGTCTACAAAAATAAGGCTCGTACCATGTAGAATAGGAGGTACAACTGGAGGTATATTATACCTCCTTGTAAAAAGAACAAGCTCCGTTTTAAACGGATTTATCTTTAGCCCACAGTTATCGGCCCAATTTGTTAATAGTGAGAGAGCGTTTTGCAACACCTCACTAAGTACACTTGGAAATTTTCCTGATACAGCAATAGCAATGTCATCCGCATAAGCAACCACCTTGCAACCCAGCCCTTCCAGGTCCAATAACAGTCTATTGACCACTAAATTCCAGAGAAGAGGAGAGAGCACCCCACCTTGCGGGGTACCTCTGCTCACAAGTCTACGCTCAGACGAAGCACCCATGCAAGTATGTATAACCCTAGATGTTAGAACCAGGTTAATGAGCTTGCAGATGGATTCGTTCACGTTCAGACTAGAGAGTGCATCAGTGATGGCTTCAGGCTTAACATTGTTGAAGGCCCCCTCGATGTCAAGGAAAACAACCATAGAATACTCCTTATCGTCCAAGGATTTTTCGATATGACTAACTAGAGAGTGTAGAGCTGTATCGACCGATCTACCCTTAAGGTAGGCATGTTGGGAGGTAGACAAAAGATTAGATGGAATACTACCGCGCAGGTAAACATCTATAAGTCTTTCCAATATCTTTAGAAGAACCGATGATAAGCTGATTGGCCTAAGGTCAGCAGGACGTACGTGTGAAGCTCTACCCGCTTTCGGTATAAAAATCACTTTTACCTCAGTCCATAATTGAGGGATATACCCTAATTCTAAACAGGCGTTGAAAATGATCTCCAACCATGGTGTCAAAATATCCGATGAATGCTGGAGGTCGGCGGGAATTATTCCGTCCGCCCCAGCAGATTTATAAGCTACGAAGCTTGCAATAGCCCACATAATCTTATCCTTAGATATAATATTGCTAGGGTCGCATGGAGTACCGATTGCAGTTGGCAAAAGCCCATTCGATTTGTAAGGTGTGCTACCAGGGAAATGTGTATCGAACAGAAGCTCAATAGTTTCCTTACTAGAGGAGGTCCAGGACCCGTCCTGCTTTAGTAGATAGCTTGGTACGGATGGATTAGTGGAGAGAATTTTGCGAAGTCTGGATGTCTCGCTGGAGTCCTCAATACGTCCACAAAAGAGTCTCCATGAATTACGTTTAGCCTTCCTCAGTTCTTTGTTATATGAGCTGAGAGATTTCCTATAGGAAACCCAATCAGATTCACGTCTGGAGGATTTCGCATAGTTGAAGGACCTCCTGCATGCGACCCTAAGCATGGATATCTCGGCAGTCCACCAGACTGGCTTCTTCTTCCCTTTTTGTGTTCTAATGGGACACGATCTCTTCGAGGCTTTGTTAAGAGAGTCCGTGAGTGTGCGCACCATTTCATCTACCTCTAACTTGTTACTCGGCCGATCTGGAAGAGAAGGCAGAACTTCAAGGAGAGTTTCCCGGTGCTTTATCCAATTTGTCCGTTTTCGATTTAAAATCATCGGACTTCTTACTGGAGCCTCATCAAGTGTGAACTGCAAATAGCGGTGATCCGAAAAAGAGTGATCTCCCGACACTCTCCAGTTTTTCACCAAATGTTGAATGTCTCCGGAGACGAGAGAGATATCAAGTACTTCTTGCCTATTTTTTGTGACAAAAGTAGGTTCATTACCAGCGTTGCAAAGGAGGAGGTTGGACTCGATTACATATTCGAAAAGCAACTCCCCTCTTACGTTCGTGTCAGAACTTCCCCACACCGTATGATGTGCATTAGCGTCACAGCCAAGGATAAGGCTAGTCTTCTGTGTTTTGGATGCATCAACCGCATTCCTTAAAATATCAGGAGGGAAAACTCCTACGTAATCATAAGCCAGGTAAGCGGAGATCAGCCAATACCTTCTTACCCCAATTTCCAGACTCACTACCACAAAGTCCATATTACTATACTCGGAGATTAGGAAAGCATTTAGAGTGTTCCTAACAAGGATGCAGGAACGAGGTCTCTCCTGATTCCTAGCATAAAACACTGCATAATTAGGAGAACCTAAGCCTCTTACGATGTTACTCACGACCCAAGGTTCTTGTACCAGAATAATATCTTCCCCGCTGTTAGCTAGTCGAAGAAGAAGAGCCGCAGAGGCAGCTTTCGAGTGGTGTAAATTTATTTGCAAAAAACTTACCATTTTATTGAGTTATCTTCTCCACCACAGTCACGTCAGATACGCAATCAACATCCGAGTCGAGAGACTCATCCCCAAACTCGGATGCAGATACGCCCTCCAGGTCATCCAAGTCAGAAGAAAAAGACATTGCATCTTCTTCGGAGACGTACCCTACAGGCACAGGCGTTGGTCGAGCAGCACTTACATCCGCTGTGTCCTGATTTGCGTTTAGTGGTATCGCTGATGAAACTTCAGATCGTCCTCTCGCGTCTTTTTTGTATACCCGGAGAGTGATTTTTGAAAAACCGTAATTGATCACACCCTCAGTTTCTGCCAGTTGAGGCAGAGAGTCGGTGCTGACCACCAGAGTCGCACATCGGGAGTTTTTAACAGGTTCATCCAATATCACCACTCTCCAGTCACATGTACTAATGTCCTTGTTGCTGACTTGTATCAGATACAAAATTTCGCCCCCGTCTGCAGGTTCGGCTGGAAGCCAGGCGCGGGCCCTTGGTCGAGTGGGGATCCTATCTCTCGTTACGACTTCGAGTTTCGCACCTGACCAAACCTCACCCACCTTGCGAATGGCGGCAGCAAAAAGATCAGCTGACCGTTGATCGGCAAATTGCATTATTTTTGCACGACCTTGGTGCCAACCGCCATCCCTACAATTAGGAGCGGGACCAGGGTGCTCCTGCATAACGCTGCGAAAATTCAAGGCGAGCTTGCACTCCACCTTTTTCCACTTATCGAAGGTGATGCTACCGTCTGCATCCCCTCTATCGATAACCGCGAGCTCTGTCCAACCCTTCAACGCCTCCGCGTATGAAGGAGCGGACCCACCTGTAGCGGTAGTTTTCTCTTCACCACATCCTGCAGGCCACTTGGACCAGGCTTCGGTGATTGAGGACCATTTGAGCCTCGATGCATCGAAACGCTCGTATACCCAGTCCTGCTTGGGGCCTGATGGCTGGGGCCCGGCTTAGGTGACACCGATCCAAGTCTTGACGAACCATTTTTGTCCACGATTCGAGTGTCGGAGTCGCTATCACTCTTCGATGATAAGCTGCGCGAGCTCATGTCCGCGCCGTAAAAACCTATACAATTTCAGATAAAATTTAATTGTTAACAAAAAAAGTACCCATCTTGTAGATTAAAAACTGCAATCGTACACAGAAACGCACCCGATGCCTGTACTGATGACGATTAGACCGGACCACTGGTGGGTAATTGAAAACGAGGATACAGCTCCTCAAGTACCTTGAGCCAAAAAAACTCCCAGAAAGCACAGATTCGTTGCACTCAGATGCAAACACTATGGGGCACAACAAAAAAGACTCCGCTGAACAGGAGACAGCCCGCACTGACGCGTCCGGGTTAAGAACGTATAACGGGTGTAGCGGCCCGCAAAACCGTGTCTTATTTATAACTGTACGCGCCTATGAAACACGCGAGCACTTCAGTGTTTTCGATACCGCGAAAAATACGTACCTTGACTATCAAAATCAACGATTTCGGTATCTTTGTTTTGCTCGAAATTATTTCTGATTTCGTCCCCTTATAAAGTGGTACTGTTATAAAGGGCGAAAAACACGCAACTCTCGAAAAACTATGTATGTTGATTCTTGTGAAAGCGACAAGTTTCACGATGTTACCTCACGTCTAAATCCAAAGGAAAAACTTTGCCAAGAACAACTTTGCCAAGAACAACGGTTGAAATCACTCAAAAAACGACGGGCGGTACATGGTTATCCGTTTACTTAGGTGGAAAATGGCACAGCTCACTAAGAGCATTTAAATTCACTGTGAAACAGTTAAGATAACAGACTTAGTGCAAAACGCAACAGCCGTTATACAACCAATCGAGAACACTATTTAACCACCCTTAGCGGAAAAACATTTCAGATGATACGTGAATTTCTTGTTTTAAAACTTGCCACGATCACCTTTAATCGCTGTTGACTTGATAGATACAAAATCGTCAAAAACTAACAAATCACGAAAATCAGTAGCTTATGCGCGGCGACACTAATCTAATTGCTATGGAGAACAGAGCGCCGAAAAACACGTCCACTCACGACAAAGGTTGGGTGAGAATTAAATTAGTAACTTACATTCATCCGAATCCGGAAATATTAGTGAGGAGCCATCGTCTGCACTTTCAATTTGGAATAGTTTCGACGATAAAATATCAAAAATGATATCTACTTCCAACCCTATTGCTGCCGGAATTGCAGAATTGGATAAATATCTTCAAGAGCCATACCTTAAATGAGCCATTGATATGGTGGAAAGAGCATAAATTGCTTTACCCACGCCTTTTTAAAATAATGAAGAAAAGATTATGTGTCGTGGCTACATCGTTGCCTTGCGAAAGAGTCTTTTCGAAATCAGGGCAACTTATTTCGGAAAAAAGGAATAGAATCACATCTAATAAAGTGAGACAAATTATGTTTTTAAACTATAATCTTTAGTATAAGTTTCATTCCTATTTTTATGTACATACTTCTCATATTCTTAGGCTATATACAAAGAAAAATCCTTAATAAACATTGAATTTCTGTAAAACTACTTCTTTTATTGAATATGTTAATAACCAAGTTTTTGACTCCTTGAATGGCTCTTTTGAACGACTCTTTTTAAACGACTCAGTGGAAAGAGTCAGAGCTTATGTGCCGGCACGGTAAAAAGAGTCATTTTGCCCATCACTAGAATAGGGTGGGGGACAAGACTCCGCCCTGTGGGACTCCTTGCTTTACTCTCCTGAGTTTGGACTTTTTGCCTCTAAACTCTGTGAATGATTGCCTCCCAGCAAGGTAGTTAAAATCCACTTCTTAACTTGAGCGGGGAGAGATGATGACACGATGTCCGACAGAAGTGTAGTGTGGCTGACCATGTCGAACGCCTTCTTGAGGTCAAGGGCCACGAGAATTGTTCTAGAGCAGGGGCGTGGCTGATTTAGTCCATTGTGGATGCGAGTTGTGATGGCATCTAGGGCTATAGTCGTGCTATGCATCTTTCTGAAGCCGTGTTGATGGTCGGCAAGTCGAATGTGGGTCTCTACTATCGGTTTGAGTATAGTCTCGAAGGTTTTCGCGACTGGGGAGAGCAGAGAGATGGGACGGTAGGACTCTCCCAAGTTGGCCTTCTTACCGCGTTTGATTAGGGGAATTATTTTTCCGGTCTTTCATATTTCCGGTATCACTAACGACGATAGTGATAGGTTCAGTGTCGTCGTTAGGTACTCAATGGCTGGCGTATCCAAGTGTTTCAGCATGGTCATTGATATGCCGTCAGGCCTTGGTGCTGTTTGTTAATAGCTTTGGCTATTTGGCTTCGGGTGACCTGAAGCATTTGGTCCACTGCTAAATTCGGATGTTTCTTCGGATTGTGCTGGGTGGATGCCCGACAAACTGCCGGTTGAAGTGGTTGACGCACTTGATCGGGTCGTAGTAAGATTTGTTCCGGAACTCGATGGCTTTGTGTCCGCTTTTCTTGGTGGGGTTGGTCAACGATTTAATAGTGAACCAAAGCCTGGATGTCGCGCTCGGTGGCCGTGATCGTTCGGTCACCGCTCTACGATACTCATCTATAGCTCGGAGATCAAATCTCGGCGCGATCAAAAACTGCAATACTAATAGAACTCTCACAGTGCTCCGAGCTTGTCAGTATAAAGACGGCGCGGATAGGAGGTGCATGCTAGCAACTGCATTTCCGAAAAGTAGATATGCTATTGCAACATCAACAAGGTATTGAAATGCTAGAGATGTTGAAGCGCCCATTCCCCTGGAGAGGTGAAGGCAATTAGAGAGAGAAAGCCTGGATACATTGGATTTGATGTTGCAGGTGTTCAGGTGGGCGTGCCATTTGGCCTTTCTGTGTTCAGCTACCTGTTTATTGATTGTAGCATTCAGCACACCTATTTGTTGATCGTCTGGGTTTGATTGGCGAATGCGATCTCTGTTATCTGCTAGTTTGGCGGCAGACGTAGGAAAGTTTGGCCGGACCTTAGGGATTCTGCCTGCAGGTATGAATCTAGCTGCCGCCCTGTTAATGATTTCCCTAAAGCTAGATTCAGCATCTCGCACATTCATAGGTACTGGGAGAGCAGAGATAGCGTCGTTGATGAATAGTTGGAATCAATTCCAATCTGCTCTATTGTAGTTGATGAAAGTGCGGCATTGTGCAGATATTTGATGCGAAGGTCGGTCAAGTCTTATGATGATTGGCAGATGATCAGATGATAGGGAGAGATGTGGTTCCCAGATGAGATTAATGACGACACTCGCACTAGCGATCGAGATGTCAGGTGAGCTGGTGCATGAGCCTGTAATTCTCATTGGAGCGTCGTTATACAAGGGGCAGAAATCGGAGGAGTTGAGTTGTTCTGCGATGGTGACTCCTCTAGCATCGTTGCCGAGATTAAAATGCCACAGCTCATGGTGCGCGTTAAAGTCTCCTAGTAATAGACGATGGTAACCGGAGAGTAGGAGGTCCAGGGAGACTCGATAACCTGAGAGACAGCTGGAAACCAGCGGGGTGTAGATATTGAGTATTTTAATCTCTACATTCCCGGACTTAACTGCTATTGCCTGGCACTCGAGGACGCTGTCGTTGTCATGTCAGGATGAAAAAGGCGAGTCCTCCTCCTGAACCGGTAGGTCTGTCTTTGCGCAAGATGGTGTAGTTACCATGAGTAGTTAGAGACAAATTAGCATAGCATGGAGATTATTCTCTTGGATGGCTCCAATCATGATGCTATTTCTGTCCATGAACGTTGTCAATTCGTCAAAAATGTGCTGCAGTCCATTGCAGTTGAGCTGCACCAGTGAGAGCATGTCAAAATTTGGTGTTGGTTGTGCCGGGGTGAGACTGTGCCGACCGGCGGGAGTTGGTGTTATTGTCGGCGTTGTTATTGAGTTGTGGTCACCTGAGCCAGCTAACGTAGTAGGGTTTGAATTCACCGGGCTAGATTGTGTTGTTGGTAGCCTATTAGAGCATAGGGCAGCGGTGAAGGAAGTATGCCATAGCCTGTGATGGGATAGCCCTGAGCAGCTTCTCAGGTGGCACCAGTTGCTGCAGCAATTGCATCTCACTGATGTAGCATTCGGGTGCAGCACTCTACTGCAAACGCAGCAGATCCATGGGCCGGGGTTCTGCTCGATGCCGGCGCGAATGAGGAGTAGCCGGGTGCAGTTGCGCCTGCGTGTTCTGCAACCGGCCAGTAAAAATTTGCGACGAGGGGGGGGGGGGTCTGTCAAGACACCCTTGATGAATCCTTCGTGTCGAGGGGGGTAGGGCAGCTCTTGGCCGCTTGTAAAGAGCAGGTCGTTCCAGTACAGAGAACCGGCTACTATAGGAACGCCTCACGGTTCGTCGTCATCCCCAGTGTTAAGGGAAAGAAAAATAGCTGCTTATAACGGCGATCTGGGAGTCAGGTGCGTGGGTGCAGCCAGGGCCGTGGAGCAAATCCGGGCCAGGGGGTACAGCGATTTCGGGACCCAATATCAAAGGGTTGAAATTAAGTAAAATTTGTATCTTTTGATTCCTTTGAGCAGTGGTGCAATCAAAATAATCTACTTCTTAACGTTATAAGTGCCAGGTGATAAGCGTTTCCCGTAAGAATAGACTTATAACTAATTCCTACCACCTTAACAATGTCGAGCTGAATAGAGTTGACCATATCAAAGACCTCGGCGTTGTCTTTGACAACAAAGTGCGTTTTAACCTGCATTATGACAGGGTGCTATCCATGGCTAATAAACAACTCGGCTTCATTAAGGCTGCGCGCACGTTGGGACACGTTCGCGTGTCGCGTTCACGTGTTTTATGTCAAACGGTTTAAGTCTATGGTTTGCAACCAAACATGCGAATCTGACAAATTAACAAACGCTCGGCTGTTGTCGTATCACAAAATTAAGTTCATTATTATGTGTTACAGCTAATAATTTAGTATGAAATGTTGTTTATGCACATCCTACTACTCCCCAGTCGTCTGTTTTGCCACTCAATTCTTACCTAATTATCAATTTTAAAGCACAATAATGAACTCAATTTGTTGATACGACAATAGCCGAGCATTTGTCAATTTGACGGATTCACATCTTTGGTTGCAAACTATAGACTCAAACCGTTTGACATAAAACACGTGAACGCGACACGCGAACGTGTCCCAACGTGCGCGCAGCCTAAGAGATGCGCTAGGGAGTTTAAAAATATTAAGGTCACTAAATCCTTATATACCACACTTGTGCGGCCTCTGCTTGAATATGCTTCCGTAGTCTGGAACTCAGCGTACGAGCTACATTGCGACAGATTCGAGTCTATTCAAAAAAAATTACTCTTTTCGCTTAGAGAGACCTTTATGACCCGCTAGATTTTCAGAACCTTCCATCTTACAAATACAGGCTGGGTCTTTTAAATTTAATGACTCTTTCGTCTAGAAGAACATTACTGTGTGGCTGTTTTACTTTTGACATTATCAGCGGCACAATTAATGTTGATTTTCCGTCCAATAAAATCCCTTTAAACGATCAACTAAAGGGCCGGGTGGTAATTGTCGTTTAAACGGCATCTGTTCCTTAAACTATCGTTTAACCAACTGACTCCGATTAGGTCTGATGTACAATAGCTAAACCACTGTTTAAATCAATCGATTAAGTGTAAACGCCGTTTAAAGTTAAACAGTCGTCGGTGGCCGTTTAATCAATGGATTAGCCAATTGTCATTCTGTCGTCGTGCCATTCTGTCGTTTTGTAATTAAAGTGATAGACTAGACGTGGTTTTGTACTTTCTTTTCAATTTAAAATCCGGTGTAAAGTTTTAAATAAAAAATGAGTGTGAATCAATACGAGGACATTTCCGAGGATGAAGAATTTGTGGAACTAGTTATCAATGTGTTTACCAGACGGCCGAAAATCTTCCGTAATCGACCAAACCACTGGCAAATATGGAGAGATGACGAATTCTTCCAGAGGTTTCGAATGTCGAAGGAAACTGTGTGCTACGTTTTAGATGAAATTGAAGGAGGTATTCGATCGCGAACAGAAAGGAATAATGCGGTACCAACTGATATAAAGTTATTGCTCACTTTGAGATACTACGCAACAGATAGTGTCATCAGAGCATGTTCGGATTTTTGTGGAGTAGACAGATCGACAGGATGTCGTATAATTTCTTTAGTCTCCCACCATATAGCTAAGCTACGACCTCGGTTCATAACAATGCTAACTGAGAGAGAAGCTGATAAAGTAACGGCGGATTTCTTTACGAAGTACGGCTTCCCAAGATGCGTTGGAGCAATTGATTGCACACACATTTAGATACTTTCGCCGGGAGGCAGACACGCAGAACTTTTCCGCAATAGGAAAGACTATTTCAGTTTAAATGTTCACACTGTCTCTGACGCTTCTCTGCGCATCAGAAATGTGGTCGCAAGGTGGCCTGGATCTGCCCATGATTCAACAATATTTTCCCAACCAAAGCTGAGAGGACAAATGGAGCGTGGAGATTTTCCCGGTGCTTTAATCGGCGACGGTGGGTATCCTACCAAGCCGTATTTACTGCAGAAGCTGACTACTCCAGCAACTGAAGGTGAACGACTATATAACAATTCGATCACTCGATCTCGCAATGTTGTGGAAAGGTAAATTCACAAGAAATGAAGATAAATCCTTTACAGCTTATACTTGAAAAATTTTTTTTTCAGGTTATATGGAGTGTGGAAAAGGCGTTACCCAATTTTGGCGAAAGGAATTAGTGTACGTCTCAAAGTTGCAGTAGCTGTTATAGAAGCAACTGCTACTGCGGTTTTACACAACATTGCTGTGGAAAGAAACGAGCCAACGCCTGATGTCGATTGCGTCTCATTAATGGAGATAATCCAAATAATAATGTTGCTATCAACGAGCGGGGTAATGGACAAACCACAGCACGCTACATCGATTATTTTGAGCAATTGTTATCGACTTAAAGAAAATATATATTTAAAAATAAAACGAATCATTATACCTAAAATACTTTTAGATTTTTTCTTTTTTGAATATCATCAGCACTCAGATGGGTTCACCATATCGTAAAGAAGTAATAAAATAACATAGCAAGTCGATATTTATCATACGAACGATTTATTGTAAGTGCATTTTTAGAATATGAAAATAGAATTTTAATTATTTTATGAAGTCTATGTCTCTGCATGGGGCGACCGGTAGCGCAGTGTATTGAGGCATCAGTCTCATGTTTGACTACCGGCGTTCCGGGTTCGAATCCCGTCCACGACGACGTTCGTGGCCATGGATGTGCAGGAGGTGCATGCTGGCAACTGCATTCTCCGAAACCAGTTTATGCCAAGGAAACGTCAATTGGGCCACATGGAACAGTTGATGCGCTATGCTCCACAAGGGGTTAGGGCAATTGAGTAGTATGTCTCTGCATAGTGTAAATTAAATGGAAATAAAACACAATTAGGTGCTCTTTTTGCTACTCATCTTCGCTAAATGTTCCTCTCGTCGCCATGAATGTGCTTCCTCAGCATGATGTAGTTGCTGCTCCAATAGTTGTTTTTTTTTAAGGCAAATTCCTCCTCTAAATGCCGCTTTGCGAGCTCGTGGAGTTCTCTCTTAAATCCTCACTCTTGCTGAGCGCTATTAGCTTTAGATGTTGCCCCAGCTGACATTTTGCTTATTGGATTATCCCTTTTCCCAGTCCTAAGTGCTGGATGGGGGGATCGGGCAAGAGACGGAGATTGTGGTGCGAACAATTGGCGTTTTGGCCGGTTTTGTGGAGTGACTTTTGGGTTTAAGTTGGCTTCTTTAACAGAAGTTTGATCACAGGATGGTGCTAAAGAATGTGAATAAACACCCTCTACATCGGAGGTAGCAGATATCTCTATTTGGCTGCCAGCGTTGGGGTTAGTGCCATCGATTTCCATATCCAATATTATAACTGAAACCACAATCAATAGTACTTATTCAATACATAATAAAAAAAAAAATTTCTACCTACTTTGGTTGTCGACTTCATCATTGTCTCCATACTGATTTTTTAACCCTATGGCCTGAGGCCCCATCACTTCCAGGAGCTCTTATATCCTCATCCTGAAAATTTTCTTTTTCCGCACGACCGCCTCCTGTCTTCATCACAGAATGTTTTTCTTGTCCTAGTTTTTTCTTTACAACTGATATACAAAAAAGGAAATACTAAATTTTTACTATTTTTTATACATACTAGGTTTTATGCACTTGCCTTTTTTATATTGTCATATTTTCTCCTGACTAACAACATCCCTAGTTTGCCCAAGGTTTTGGGAGTTAAATTCTTCTACAATTTTCTCCCACTCTTTTGCTTTCATGGCATTTGTCACTGCATCGGTCTTTTTATTTTCTATAACAACACTATGGCTGTTCAGAATCCTAAGCAGCAAACTCTCTTCTCCTTTGGACAAGTTTGCTGTCCGTGCGCAGGGCCGTCAAGAGAAAATCCGGGCTCGGTACTCAATTTTTGTAGGGGTCCATATATGGCGACCGGTAGCTCAATGAACAAAAACAAAAAAAAAGGTCAAAGCGTAGGTTTTTTTTTTGTAGGAGCCCATATATGGCGACATATATGTACGTCAGAGTGGTATGAAAGGGCAAGGAGCAAAAAAAAGCTCAGTGCGTAGAGACGTTTTTTTTTCTTTTTTTTTTTCAATTTTTCAAATTTTCGGGCCCCCGGGAAAAACGCGGGCCCGGGGCGTTTCGCCCCTTCCGCCCCCCCCCCCCCCCCTCTCGACGGCCCTGCCCGTGCGTATTCTTTTACCTTATCCATTTTTACTTTCAACATACTGCACTGTTCTCAAAGCAGATAATAACTAAAATTCAGCAAATCATCACTATGCACTATTGGATAATTCCCACCTAATTTCATAAATGCAGCTTCAGCTGTTCGTGAGATATTCCATGAACAGACTGCAAAACATTTGACCGATTTTATAACAGGTTTAATTTTTACTACAACACCCTGAAAACACAAACGCATATGGCATTACGTGGAGTCAAATATCGTATGCTGCCCAACAAGGAATGTAAAATTATCCTTTATGTTTCTATTGACTTCGGCAGTCATTTGTTGGCAAATGCGTTAGCGATTTATCTATACATATTTTGTGTATACGTAACCGTATCGAAAACAAAGAAAAATTACACATGCAATTAAATTGTCCTTTGGCTTGTCGTGGTTCTCAATCTTTGTTAAACTGCTGTTTAATCACAATCAATTGGTTAAACAGCTGTTTAGCTAAACGTTCGTTTTAATGTATTGTGCAACAGGCTAAACGTGAGTCGATGGTTAAACGGAGATTCTAGTTTAAACGACGTTTAACTGATTCTCCGTTTAAACTGTGAATTGTACACCCGGCCCTAAGACGCACTAGACATACAACTCTGCTCAAGGAATACCAACACCTACTGTCTATGGTTATAACGAACCCATAAATAGATGCTGTCGAACTTCAATTCATTTAGTATCCACTATTCTTCAGGCATTTCTAAATCTGTCTTTAAGCTTAACTTGACAAAGGCCCTCTTAACATCCTAGTCTAACAAACTAACCCAACCTAATTTGCCGAATGTAATTGATGAATTATCGATTAATTTAATGAAATATATAAAAATGGAATGTAATGTATACGATATATCTTATGATGCCTTGTTTGGTAAATAAATAAATAAAATTACACTTACAAAACTTTTTACGAGTTTTTACTCGTGGAACTGCAACCGAGAACGTTCCCGGGAACTTCTGATTGGAACTGTGACTGGCGTAACTGGAAACGCATGTTCCTGGCGGTTAGAATGGCGATTAGAACGGTGACCTATTGAAAAAATGTCCGAAAATTTGTTTTTTTTGGGAACACTCGCTCAGAAAGCGATTTTAGCTATTTCGAGCTACTGAATTTTCTTTTGACCAAATTAAAAAGATTGGGTACTTTCTGAATAAAATTCCATGCTCTACAATTTTTTCTTCTAGCATTTTTTCGTATTAGTAGCCGTTTTCAAGCTGCAGGCGTTCAAATGTGACCCATAACAGGGTTTTCGCAAAGTTGAAAAAAATCGACGTTTTTCGTCTGTCGATTGCGGCTACACCACTAGACCGAATTTGACGTTTAGGTAGCTCGTTCGACGCAGAATTTTATGCTCTTCAATTTATTCCTGAACTTTTTTTCGCTAGCATCCACGATTTTCAGCTTATAATGGAAAAGTCAAAAAAGTACCGAAATATCAAGGTTTTCTGAGATTTTGAACATGTACCGCAAAAATATTTCTTGGTGGAAAGCTCCGCATTCGTGTTCAGCACTCCAAAAATCATAAAAAATGAAAGAAGAAAATTCTTCACCACAATTTGTTTCCCCGAAGCCCTTCTGAGCTCTTAATGACAGCATTAAATTTGAAATTTGGTAAATATATCCTCAGAAAGTTTTTCTAACAAAAACTTGCTTTTGGAGCGGTTGTTCCTATGACAGCTATGTGATAGAGTAGTCCAATTTCAACCAACTTCTGCAGTCTGATTTGGCGAAAGATGCTATTGCATAATGTGAAATGAGAGAAAAATATCTATAGAAATAAAAAAGTTTCTTCACAAAGACGGATTTTTGGACCGGTCGTGGCAGCTACATGATGTAGAGGTCCGATTCTGTTGGTTCCAACATATATACAGCGTGCATAGAAAGAAGGCTTTGTACAAAATTCCAGCTCGATAGCTACAAAACTGGGAGACTAGTTTGCATTGAACCTGACAGACAGACGGACAGACAGACAGACGGACAAAGCTTAATCGACTCACCTTATCATACTGACCAAGATTATAATATATTGTACTTTATATGGTCAGAGATGCATCCTTCTGTGCGTTGCAAACTTCATGACAAAGTTAATATATCCTGTTACATTCGTGAAGGGTATGAAAAGGTACTTGGGATGGAATAATAATTTATTGTATTGTACTTAATTAGATGTGAACATCCGGACTCATTATCGTCGTTGCGATTTTATGATCTGGAAAATCGCGGTAAAAGGTATGAAATTCATTAACATGGAGCATTTAACCGATTCCTGTACTCATCGTGTGAGACTAAACAATTGATCACATTATCCTTCTATATTTGATGCCATTAATTGAATATCAATTGGATCTCGACGCGACCCACGTTCAAATCGTGACTTTGAATAATAATAATAAATTTCAACAATTACAACAGCTCTTCACTGCAAGAGGGCAAATTCACCCCAAGCCGTCGTCACGCTAACGGACACTCAGCCACGAAAAATTTCATCTTCAACGAGTCATCCCTTTTCCTAAAAATAGAATGAAATACTCCAAACAGCTATCGACACCCTCAACAGTCATCATACTCGTTCTTTCAACATTTAGAAACCAATTGAGCCATTAATATCCGCTCCTTGAGCTGAAAGTGAAACAAACACAACACCCCCAACATCTGCATTTCGCCCCCTCTAGACAACATATTCTTTCCATGGAGGGACGATTCACTTGCTAACTCGATACCAGCGCTGAACCTCCATATTGTTGCTCGACATGCATCCACCGCATCAAAGAAGTCAGTCGTTCGGAACGTATCTGGAAATCACGTCAGAACCATACGTTATCATCTCTCCACCAACACGACCCATATGAGTTGCCTTAGGCGAAAAAAAATGCTCATGGAAAGGGATGAACTGGAGTATGTTGACGTTCGCTCTTGTCAAGCTAAGGAACTCTTGAAAAAAGAAAGGAACGTGGGGCGAAACGCAACCCCTGGGGGGAACGAAATATCGGGGCACGTAAAATCGATAGTAAAAACGTAAATAGAGCGATTAGAATTCGTAAATGCTTTGAAATGATGATGGCATCGTCACGTTCGCTATTTCTCACTAGCAAGGAATCAAGGTCCATGGCTCCCCATAATCATATCCTGCAGGAGCCTATTGAGTGTGCAATGTGTTACACACATATTTTTACCAAGCTGTTTTCCATTTTCCCTCGTATGATATTAATAAATTTTCCGGAAAATTTTTATTAAAGCTTCTGAAGCTTGCAATGGGTGTGGAATGGAAAATGGGAGACGAAGGACGAAGGCTGTCGATATTTGATAAAATATACTCCGCATGAGACACTGACAGGACAATTCCATGGTGAAAATTGTAAATCGAACCCGTCGAACATTTTTACCATACAATGTGGCGTGAGTGATAGTCATGAATTTCTTAAATGCAATATTTTATGAAAAATGCTTCGAAATAAATGAGGTTAAATGATTTTTAGGTGAAGATGTCTTCACGGCTGACAAGATGTAAGAAGTAGAATAAAAGTAATAATCGTCAAAATTTAAAATGATAAAAGCATGTTCGTTGATAGGAAAGAAATTGGAGACCACAGCCCAGTCAAATTAGCGATTGTACTTGTTATCACCTATCAGGACCACGTCGCCAATTCCAATCGTTTTTCTAAGTGAGGGACCTCCACGTTGAACTAATTGAGAGAGGTACTCTTTCCGAAACCGACTTCTTAGCTCGAATCTTAAAGTCTCCATGTACGTTTTATTCGAACTTCCACTTGGACGACTGTTGCTTTCCCATTGTCGTAATTCCATTTGCGCTTCGGCTAGAATTTTTGTTGCACTATTTCGAAAAAAATCATATTCACTTACGGAATCGACGGTTGTTACACAATTGTCCACATAGAATGAGGTGCTGAGTTGCTGCGCTATCGGATAACGTTCGTCCTTGTATTTTTCCAGATGATTATTTAGCACTGCACCTAATAGGAAAGGGCTGCAATTCACACCAAAGACGACACGTCTGTGTCTATATATTTTCACTTGTTTTCTGTCGTTGGATGCCCACCAGAGGAAGCGTATTGTATTTCTATCCTCTTCTCGTACCTCGATCATTTGAAATGCATTTTGAATATCGGCAACAACTGCAAAAACTCCCACGCGAAATCTGGTCAACACTGCTACAATCCGTTCCATTATGTTCGGCCCCACTTCCAGACAATGATTTAAGGATGGATTCCGTCCATCTTTGCAAGAGGCGTCGAATACTAT
This sequence comes from Chloromyia formosa, assembly GCA_964017055.1. Classification (NCBI taxonomy): domain Eukaryota; kingdom Metazoa; phylum Arthropoda; class Insecta; order Diptera; family Stratiomyidae; genus Chloromyia; species Chloromyia formosa. The sequence goes on from OZ024814.1 coordinate 49,128,757, forward strand.
ACGCACAGGGGTAGTTTCTTTGTCCGGACGTACTACCGCCCGATGCGGAAGATAGTGGACACGTTCAGCAGTGTTATCATTAGTTACCTCCTCGATAAAGTTTTCGTTTAGCCATTCTTGCAATATTTCGTCGTATTTTTCGTAGAGTTCTTGTTGCAAAAGCTTTCTCGTTGTCGTCTCTAATCTTCGTCTTGCGATAGTGAAGTTGTCGGGAAGCTCGATCATGTCCTCTTTCCACGGTAGAGAAACTGTATAGCGACCCCCTTCATCTTGTCGTACATTTCGTAAGAATTCTTCTTTCACATACTCTTCTCGTTCCCGCTTGGATTGTGTCGTAATACAGTCTTCTATTCCAATCGTCTCGAGTTTCCACAAGTCAGGTACCGACAAATTATTCATAAACATTGAGGTCACTGTCATGGCGATGGATAGTCGCGAACACGACCGTGGTTTAAGAACTCCTGAAACAGTCCAGCCAAGTGTTGTTTCCCAAGCTATAAGTCCACAGTCCAGATTGACCTTCTTTCCTGTGATGAATCGTCCCCATAGATCGCTTCCTATCAGGATATCGACGTCGCTTGTTGTCACGCTATCGACGACGATATTTTTCTTTTTCAGCTCTTCAATCCAAGGTCCTTTTGTAACAGTAGCCAGCTGACCACATATAGTATCTATCTCGGATAGCTTCACGGAATGTTTGTTTGAATCTTGCAAGTTTTGTAGACAAACTTCTGATACACGATGGTTTCTCGCAGCTGTAATTGTACCACCAAATAGCGAATTCCGTAGTAGCTCTTCTCCCACCATTTTGCAGCCGGTTTCCATAGCAACCCGTCGGCTGATGAAGCTCTTTTGGCTGCCATCATCGAATATCAGGCGGACAACTTTATTTCTATTTTTACCCACAATCCGCACCATTACTGACTTTAATAATATGTTTTCAGTGCACATATTTGCGTGATTGTTAGCTGCTATTTGCGGTTCTGCTGGAGGAGATTGACTAGATTGGTTTCAATGGCACATAATGCCAAAATGTTTTCCTGCACATATCACGCACTAGAGATGGGTTGCTATTAGCGTATTTGCTATTTTTTAGCAGCTTCTTACTTTTAACATTAGCAGGTAACTGCTAACACCAAAAAATAACAGATACAACTCAACTTCTTAAACCCCAAACAAAAATCATTCCCTCATTCATCAAAAATTTATGTGTATCTGCAAATGCTCCGAAATCGCATAAAGAAAGCAGAAATACTACGCACAACGCATTACATGTATGTATATATGACATGTGTATTCATTCACCCAAATCTCACTTATCCCACAATACTAAACCTCATAATCTTATCATTCATTACTATCAAATCAATCATGCAAGGCAGTTCACTCACTCGAACTCGTATACAGATTTTACAATAGACAAGAATATATATGTACACAACAAAGATCGTATTCGTCTATACATACTGACTCTATACATCTCAACTCAAGCTAAGTTTAGATCATCATCATCATCATCGTGGCGCGACAGCCCGACGTCGGGCCTTGGCCGCCTGGATCATTGTCCTCCAATTATCTCGGTCACGTGACCGCGTCCTCCAATTTTGGGAGCCCAGCAGGTGCGCGGCATCCACACCTACTGAGCTCTCCCAACGAGATCTCGGTCGTCCTCGCAGTCTCGCTCCGTCGACTCGTTCTGCATTCATTACTCTCTTAGGCATGCGATCATCGTCCATTCTTTGTACATGCCCTGCCCATTGAAGTCGTTGTAGTTTGACGATTTTCGAGCCTTGCAGCTCATCGTACATTTCATACAACTCATGGTTGTACCGGCTGCGCCATCCATCTCGATCGCAAACAGCCCCGAAAATTCGCCGTAGAACCTTACGTTCGAAAGTGTCTAGCATGTTTTCGGAGGCTTGAGTTAGGGTCCATGCTTCGCAGCCATAGCATAGCACTGGTCGTATAATGGTTTTGTACACGCGGAGCTTCGTGTTTCTGTGCACATGCTTCGATTTCATTATGGGGAGAACCGAGAAAAAAGTCTTATTAGCTAACTGTATCCGTCGCTTGATTTCGTCAGTTTCGTTGGCGTCCCTTGACAGGTTGCAACCCAGGTAGATGAAGTTGTTCACGAACTCGATGTTGAGGTCCCCCACGTTGATGCTCGGTTGTGCAGGTGTCCTTGTCACCGATTGCATCATTATTTTAGTTTTACCCTCGTTAATACGTAATCCAACTTCCTTTGCAGCGGTATCGAGCGTATGCAGAAGTTCTTCTGCGTCAGCCAATCTTCGGGACATGATGTTGATGTCGTCGGCGTACGCTGCTAATTGTGTCGACTTGATGAGTAGCGTCTTGCTGTTGTCCATATTCATGGCCCGAATAACGTATTCCAGTGCTAGGTTGAAGAGCGTCGGTGCCAGTCCATCGCCCTGTTTCAAACCAGTGCGTGTTTCAAATAGATCAGTAAGTCTATTCTGTATCCTGACTTGTGAGACGGAGTTGGTCATCGTCATCTTTGTCAGTCGCACTAATTTTACTGGTATACCAAATTGCAGCATGATGTTGTACAGTACTCCACGATCGATACTGTCGTATGCCTGCTTGAAGTCGACAAAGATTTGGTATACGTTTACGTTGTATTCCCAGCACATCTGGAGTATCAGTTTGACTGAGAAGAGCTGATCGGTTGTGGAGCGACCAGGTCTGAAACCGCTTTGATATTCGCCAATGACTCGTTCTGCGTACGGTTTTATTCTATTTTCCAGAATTTTCGTCAAAATTTTATAGGACGTACAAACTAGTGAGATGCCCCTGTAATTCTCACACCGCAGTTTATCTCCCTTTTTATGAATTGGACAGATGATGCTTCTGCGCCAATCGTCTGGGATCTCCTCGTTCTCCCACACTCGCAGGAGTAATTGATGTATGGCATCAACTAGACTCGTTCCACCGAATCTTAGCAGTTCAGCTGGAATCTCGTCAGCGCCCGGCGCTTTATTTCGTTTTAGTGACCGCAACGCGAGATCAACTTCCTCTACTGTCGGGGGTTGAATGGGTGGGCCTAGATCAACAATATCGTCGAGAACTTCCTGTGTGGGGATGTTAGATGGTCGGTTTAGAAGCTCTTCAAAATAAGAGGCCCATCGTTTGTTAATACCATCGGTGTCGCTGATGATGTTTCCATCCTTGTCCTTACAAAGGCTAGTCCTGGGTTGGTAGCCGTTCTTAATTGTATTTACTAGTTTGTACGCTTGTCTGGTGTTCCTATTAGCTAAGTTTTCGTTTATGTTCAGCAACTGCTCGTCAAAGTATTTACGTTTCTTACGTCTAATTATTCTATTCGATATTCGCCGTAGCTCGTCATATTTTTCTCTTCTGGCTCTGGTTCCTCGTTGAATCCATTGTCTGTAGGCCTCGTTTTTCGCGTCAAGTGAATTTTTGCATTCTTCGTCGAACCAGTCATTTCGCGCTCGCCGGGCTTTATATCCCACGACCTTCTCTGCGACATCCTTGATGGTACCCTTGAGTTCTTCCCAGAACCCATAGACGCCTGTGTTGCTGATGTTGTGTAGCATAGGTGATAGTTTTTCCTCAAGGGCAGAAGTATACGCCACCGCTGTAGCATCACTCAAGAGCTTATCAACCGCAAAGATTTTGGGAGGGCTGATTCTTGACTGGTGCACTGAGGAAATTCTACATCTGTAGGTCGTCTTCACCAAGTGATGATCTGAGTCGCAGTTTGCTCCTCGATAGGAGCGGACATCCATGACATTAGACGCCCATCTCCTGCAAATGAGGACGTGGTCAATTTGGTTGACGGTATGTGCGTCTGGAGACTTCCAGGTCTGCTTGTGAATGCGTCGATGCGGGAAACACGTAGAGCTTATGACTAGATTCCTGCTGCAGGCGAAGTCGATAAGTCGCTGGCCGTTATCGTTACATTCTTCATGGAGGCTGTGGCCTCCAGAGGTCCCCCGATGCCAACTTTCATTCTCGACTTTCGCGTTAAAGTCTCCCAGCAGCAATTTGACGTCGTTTGTTGTAAGTGAGTCGAAGAGAGTTTCAAGGCGGGCGTAGAACTCGTCTTTTACTGCGTCTTCTTTAACTTCAGTGGGGGCATGCACATTGATGAGCCAGAGATTGAAGAATCGAGTCTTGATGCGAATCGCACACAGCCGTTCATTTATGGGTTTGAAGTCAGTAATATGCGGTTTGAGGTGATTGTTCACTATAAATGCTACTCCAAACTCCTTGCGGCCCGATGGTTTGCCACTTGTAAAAATTGTGTAGCAGGTCCAACTACGCAAGTCATTCCATCCTACTAGACCTGAGACGCTTAGGTGTTCGTCAGCCATTCAGGCTACAGCTATCTGCCTTTTCCAAACTGTCTTATCGCTAAGACATTGGCCGTCAGCGAATTGATACACTGCCGTTACCAGGGGGCGCCCACGCGGAGGACTATGGAAAAGGTCTTTGCCCCCCCAGTTTAGATCAAATCAAACGAATACTCTGCTGTCTGCTCCACGTCCATCGTTCACGGTTAAATTCGAATTCTCATATGAATCAGCAGCACAGTAGCATCAGCAGTAGTAAAAGTATCAAAATTGGCAAAAGTTAAAAAATAGCAGCAGTAACGAAAAGAGGAACCGAATTTGAAATTCAAGTAACAGTCCACTTCCACTAGCTGCTAGTTAGAGTTTCAGCTGATATTAGCGATATTCACTGAATTTCGAAACGAGGTACTTTTCCGCTACCAGCTGCTTTTTCGCTACTCGCTCGTTTTGCAAAATCTGCTAGTACAGAAGCAGTTGAAAAAACAGCAGTTGAAAAAACAGCATTTGAAAAAACAGCAGTTGAATGGTGCGGTTGATAAAAACAGCAGTTGAATGGTACGGTTGATAAAAACAGCAGTTGGCATTTGTTGGTGGCTATTTGTATCTGCACGTAGATGTTTCGTTTGCAATTAGCAGCAGAAATAAAGAGATTATGTCTTTAGATTCGCTGGATGATAGGATATGATCTTTTAGGAAGAAGTGAGATTGAGAGATTTTTAAATTGAGGGATTCTTCGGTAAGGTAGACTTGGGTAGTAGGTAGATTGGGTGTTTTTGTAGAAGGATTTTATGATTGTAGGTGAAGTTTAGTGTCTTATAAGCTTAGACAAAGGTCTGCATAATGAAGAGAGATAATGATATAAAGTGAATTTAGGGTGAAGTAGGATTGAGATATCATTCGATAGGTACCTTTTTCTAATTAATTGGCAATATAATTAATAACATATAATAATAAAACCAAAGACCACTGATGAATTGAATTTGGTACTGTTGTCCAAGATTGAGAATTGTGTAATGATACTATTCTGCAGTTTTTACGCTTGGATACAATCATAATCCCCAAATTCGATCACATATATGTGTATACACATATATGTATATACATATGTATGTGATTCAATTATGCAGTTTCACATTAGTGAAATAAAACAGGGGATTCAAGTAGAGATCTGTCTGTTTTATTCCACCTAGTTTAAGAAGCCTGACGTACCGTTACTTGGGAAGACAGGCCAAGCCTGGATTGGTCGGAATAGATAGACCATCTATATTATGTTCTTTACGAATACACCAAGAATCCTAATGTGTCAATATGATGGATTAGACGTCTAGGTCCTTATGACAAAAAGACGAACTTTCAAAATTTAAATAAATTTAATGTGGATCCCTGCATGTATCTAACATTAAATTAAGTTATTTAGTCCGGTTTGAATATATCCTGAACAAAATTAACAGTTAGCAGATTTAGCTGTTATTTTTAGCTACTAATCGATAGTAGCATTAACAGATTTAACAGCTAACTAAAATTAGCCCTTTGGCCCATCACTATCACGCACCGTACCGGAGACTTGCAAGCTTTTGAAATGTGGTTTGCTTTAAAACATGCAGCACAGAGCCTTTTTTCCTTAATTTTTCCAAAACGTTCCTCTCTCGACATCTGCAGTGCTTTCAAGCAGTCTTGCGAATTGTGGTTAATTTTATCACAAAAAATACAGATACTGGACTTACCCGCGAACAGCTCGGCAGCGGTATGCACTTCCTTCTCTTTTCTCTGTGATGGCGCCTTTTCGTTAGGTATCTTTTCCATCTTCGATACAAAGCCACTTTTGGCGAGCTGTCTCTGCTCCTCGTTGCGAACTTCTTGTTTGAGGAAATCCATCAGGCTATGAAGCTCCGTATTGACGATATCCTCGTTGCTGTCATTTTATCCAAAATGCGCGCTGCGTTGCCAGGCGATGAGAAGATCTTCGGGAAGACTGGATTCCACCATGGGATACAGGAACAACGCCATCATTTCCGTCGTGACTCCTAATGTTTCTAGTGCCCTCAAATCGGTCTCTAGACTGTCATACAATGTGGATATGTTACTCGCTGTTCGTTGATTGTTGTATTGCATGACTAGTCCCAGCAATTCTCGTACATAGACTTGTGTTAAAATTTTCCTATTTCCGAACCGTTCCTTTAGAGCTTCGATGACTTTATCGTAATTCTCCGCCGATTGTGGGTATCTTTGCATCAAACTATATGCTCTGGTTCCTGGGATCATTGACTGCGCTAGATATTGTATTTTATCGGAAGGGTGCAGCGTCTTGTCCAGATGAATTTTTTCAAATTGTGCCCACCATCCTAGCCAGTCCTTATACTCTCCCTTAAATTTGCTCAACTCCACCTTCGGTAGTTTGAAGTTTCTTTCGATGTTTTCCGTCGAGTCCTGTGAGGCTTCACTTCCTTCAACGGGCACCTCCTCCAATATACGCTTAGCTCGAATTTTTATTCTTTGGAATTTCTGTTCACATTCCATAGAGCCATCGATCTCTTCGTTCTGAACTGCCTCCGATGCATCGTCCAGGGTAAATCGCTCCAAAATGCGGCCATCAATACTTAGAATCTTTTCATGATTCTCCTCCAGTAAGCACAAATTTGCCCGTAATTCATCGTGGTCGGCTTGCTCGGTTAGCATTGTCTCGATGAGGCCAATCAATTTCGTTTTCTTGACTCTCAATGGCCGCCTTTCTCTTTTAAGCGATTCCATCCTGTGATAATCGAGATCTTATGATTCTCCTCACACCACTTTACACTTAACGACACGCTTCAAAGCTTATCTGTGATAGTTCCGAACTCTCGAAAACCACTCCGGATAATTATCCTTTTAACACCACGAGGTTGTATAAAGTATCTTTTTGATCACGCGCCACAAAGATCACGTCGGGGTCACCGGGTCACCGCACTTTACCCAAGTACGCTTTTTACTCTACGAACGAGCGAACGCGATCAAAAGATATTTTGAAAAACTAAAATGGACGAGGGAGAGTTGAAGTACACGTGTGTTGTTATTAAGTGGTTATAGACGAATGCCAGATCCTTTTTTATTTCGCTTCGTAAGAAACATAGTATGCATAATCTTAAGATAAATAGATACCTAGATTGAGTGCAGGGACACACATGAACAACAGATGCACGGCTTAGTAAAAACCCTTACAGTAATTAGAAAGCATAGTATACATTTTCTTACTATACATAGGTACCTGCTTTTTACAACACTGGCAAAATCAGGCAGGCGGAACGACTTAGAGACTGCGAGGTCTTCAGCGAAGAACCCTGAACCGACTCCACAAGGCATTTTCGAGCCATCGGTAAAAATCCTCAGGTCATATCCCGACATCACATCTTCGTCACACCATTCCGCTCTAGTTGGATATCCAGTAGCGAAGTGTTTCTCGAAGTCTGTTTCGGGTACGATGTAGTCCGTTGGTAGCATATTGTGCACCGTACCCTCCAGGGGGGACAGAATGTTGCTATGCCCATATGGTTTCGCTGTCCAGTACGCAGACTCCTTAAGTCTGACCGCGCTTCACGCAGCGTTGAACCTTATCTGTAAGTTCAGGGGCAGTAAGTAATGTAATGTAATGTACTGGGAACATTATATCATACTACAAGTCATTAAGGTTACGAAGTAAGTTATTGGCAGAATCTCGAAAAATAAAAACATAAAAATTACATCTTTTTTTGAAAATACATATTTTGAAAGCAGTTAATCCTGGCGAAAATCTTTCTGAAAAAAAATGAGAGATCATTCCAAATTCAAGAAAAATGCTATTATTACTCTGTATTTTAAGTAGTTTTCTATATAAGAAAAAAAAGACTTCGTGCTTCTTGTTATACTCTAGTTTTTTTCCTTTTGGGGATGTACAATATTTTACCACATATGAAAAACTCATCCCATGAGAAAAATTATAAGGAATGTATTTGCTCATAATCAAATTAGCTTGAATTTAATATATTGTAATGTTTCCTCTGCTGAGGGAAACCAAAACGAAACCAGGTTCGTTAGATATTCTTGTGCTGAATAATGAAACACTTCGATTGAAAAACACACACACTTTATTTACAAAACGAACTAACTACACACGCGTACTAACAACAAACGTTAAAACTAGCAATAACAACGACGGCACTACCTCCCGCTTTGTAGCGATCCAACCGCCACTGAGTGTCGAGTCTGACTACTTCTTCACGACTGCTCCTTCGTTCGGTCACATCTGCCTTTTATAGGTGGAGATCCATGCATTCGTCAATTTAGCGAAGACTCCGGATTTTTCGAGATGTTCCAGTCTCGGGTGCTTACTTAACGAAGGTTCGAGAATCCGCTTCAATGTTTCTGTTTGGAGAAGGTTCTAGACTATAGATGGCTCGAGAATAGCCTAGTGTCCATTCAATTTGTACTGGTCATCGATCATTCGAGATTAGTATAGTGAGGGTCGTAAAAGATACCCACCCCGTACACGCAACAATATATAAGTGAGATGCCCGTGACCATAATACTTAGTTAGTTAATAGGCAAATATCACCTAATAACTCCTGAAGTGCGTGTCCTGTAGAAAAGTCTCTCCCATTATTTCTTCATACTCTCAACATAGTCTTCTTCAAGTTCGATACATGTAGGACGATTTACCTTTGGTCTCGAAGTAGACCCTAGTTTCGGCAATCCCTTCTTCAGTTGAGTCAAATCTCTTTCCCTGGAGAATCTTTTTAAGGTCTGCGAACAGCCAATAGTTAGGTTAAAAGGGCTGCCGTAATACACACAGCAGATATAGACCACTACTAGATCCATTGTGATACCACTATTGACTGCACAACCCGGGTCTTATCTATTCATTGAACCAGCCAGAGCTATTGATGAAACGCTGGAGCCGGCCGATGCTAACATCATTAAAGTCGTTCAGAGTGTCAAAATGGAATTACTCCCTCTTTTCTTATAGCCAGGGCGTGACATTTGCATAGTGGATGAAAGGTACACTCCTCTTCATCTCCGTAGCTACTACAGAAATCATTGTGTGGCAGTCCCAGTCTCCTAGCATGTTCGCTGATTAGGCATTGCACTGCAATCACCCCAACAAGAGTCCTCATGTTTCATTTATTCAACGCCAGCAGCTCTACAGAGCGTTTAGGATACTCAATTGCCCTAACTCCTTGTGGGGCATAGCGTATTAACTGTTCCATGTGGCCCAGTCGACGTTTCGTTGGCATAAATTGGTTTCGGAGAATTCAGTTGCCAGCATGCACCTCCTGTACATCCATGGCCACGAACGTTGTCGTGGACGGGATTCGAACCCGAAACGCCGGTAGTTAGACATGAGACTGATGCCTCAACACATTGCGCTACCGGTCGCCCCGTCAGCATTTACTAACTTGTTACATGCTGCTAAGGACAACTCAAAATGGCGATGACTTAGCCTTACCTTCGTACCTTTTCTAGCTAGATCATCCGCTTTGCAGTTGCCATCGAAGCCACAATTGGCCGGAATCCAACATAGGCTAGTGTTGAAAAATTTCCCCATCTCCAAGAGGGAGGTGCAACATTCAGCAACCGTCTTCGAGTTCGTAATAACAGACTCAAGCGATCTTATCGCCGACTGGTTATCAGTGAGGATAGTAATATCCCTAGCAGCTATGACATTATGCCTCATTCAGGCGAGAGCCTTCTAAATCTCTCTCTCGATCTCCGCCTGAAGACCGCTGTAAAAGTCAGGGAGATGTAATTATGTGCTTATATTCAGTCCGTCCGAGTACAATCCTACTCCTTAATTCATCTTAGAACCATCGGTGTATAAACCTTTAGCATTTGTCTCCTGGAAGATATTTTCCGCCCCCTTGTCCGTGAAGGGATTGCTAATGTTGTTGTTAAATGTCTTGACCCCTCCAGGGGCATGGACGCGTTACCATCTCTAGCATTTCTATGCCTTGTTGACGTTTCGATAGCATATCTACTTTTCGGAAATGCAGTTGCAAGAATGCACCTCCTATTCGCGCCGTCTTTATACTGACAAGTATTTGGGAATGTTAAGTGTAATCCGCAGGAAGATGTAAGTTGTTAAGAACAGACAAGTGACCCGTGGTTGACACACTGATCAGTTTCCCGAAGATGGATGGCTATGCGTTTGCGGCCACCTGTTTAGCAAAAATATCTAAGCGAGCAAATTAGCAGCACATTAAAAGCAGTCACGGGTGTAGTTTAGGAGACTGTAATGGTAACACTCACTTCTCCTTGGGATTTTTCTCACACGTTTCGGTAAACTGTAAAATTTAGAGCAGTCCTCCAGACGATAATTCCATGCAGAAATATAGGTCGCAGCACTGAGACATAGCCAGAATACAACCTTTGGTTGTAGGCGCAAAGGCTACTCATTCCTGAATATTGGGTCACTCCAGCTTCCTGTCCAGGATGGTCCCCAGAAACTTGGCCCTGTCAGAGAGAACAAGTGTAGTCCCGCTCAGCAATCTCTCTATGGATCCTGTCAACTCCTTGTGGGGCATAGGGCATTAATAACGCCGACTTTCACCTTGTCCTGTTCGCCGCCATCGCCTTCAGCTGGCTCCACGATTTGCCTATGTACTTACGTTGTCGTTAGGAATGACACACTTGTTTAGCAATGTTTTCCGTTCCCCAATGGTGGCTCGAATATTGGTACTCTGTGTTTCCTTGTTCTGTTTTGGCCGGATTGACATAAACCCCAGCTAAGGCTAGCCCATTTGTGTGAGCTTTTCCCCGCTTTAGGGATAAAGATAACCTTACCTAACCTTACCCTTACTGACCACACACGAGGAATGTAAACCAGTTGCAAACATGCGCTTAGGAAGGTCTCTAACCATAGACAAGCAATATCCAATGCGTGCTGCAAATCTGCCGGAATTATGCCATCAAGTCCAGTTGACTTGAACTGCTCGAAACTTGATGTAGCCTACCCAATTTTTTTTCTTCTGAGAGAAGGGATGTAAAATCACAAGAAACTGCGAGTTCCTCGCCCTCAGAAAAGCTGAAGGGCAAAGATTCAGTCAGACTACCTGGTAAGTCCATGTCAAGCAATAGGTTGATAGCGTCATTATTCGAAGTCGTCGAGGATCCATTCAGTTTTTAAAATGCGCTGAGCATAGATGGGCCAGTGGAAAGGATCTCACTTAGCCGAGGGGCTGCGCCACAGCCCTCAATGCGGTCACAAAAATTACGCCATGAGCTGCGCTTCGCTCGTCTGAGTTCTCTCTTTCAACGGCGGAGATGTACTTAAACATATTATCCAACTTTTCTTCACTAGAAGGCTGACCGGGCAAAGGGGGGTAATAGTTGGGAGCATTCCTGTTTCGGAAAAATTAGGAGAATTCTCTTTATTTGATTAGAGAGAACTTCCACAAAACCCAAAAAAAATTCCGCTTTAAGACCTACAAATCCCCCCGTGTGGGTTCTAGGTTCCTACCACCTCTAGCGGAAATTGCCGCAATGAAGGAATTTTAAGAACTCTCTGGAAATTGAATAGAGAGAATTCTCCTAATATTCGCGAAACAGGAATGTTCCAATAGTTGTTCTAAAATGCTGGTACAGGTGATTTAAGAAAGAGTGCTCGGATGACACTTTCCAGTTACTAATCCAAACGACAATATTCTCCGAAACAAGAGAAATATCTAAATTAAAAATCAATCTCCCTCAAAAAAAAACGGCAGGTCCGCCAATCCTCCCACTCCCACCAAAAAAACCGATCGTCGTCCACCAACAACGGCCATCGACCTTGCCCCTGTCCATCAGCTGCCGCTCATACCATAACAAAGCTGACGACTCTTCGTCCGCCAGCTCCGAACAACACACGCATGAAAAATCCTCCATGTACGTCACCATGCTGCACACAGGCGATTGCATCTATTCAGCATAGAAATAGTTGCCTCTGCACAACAATCATGCTGCACACAGATGCTCTCGCATCAGCTGTGCTAGCTCTGGTTTTGGCATCCATGCTACAAACAATGGCATCTACCATGTAGCATAGTGACGAGACGAGAGCTTCTATGCTGCATGACGTTGCACTGAGACGATCTCTGTCGCTCTCTGTTAGCGTTCCGATGACGTTAGCATATCTATTTATGCTGTCGGTAACGCTATTCAGGCAGCGGAATGTCACCAATGTTGTATTGGGCGAGTCGGGTCAGCTGACGAATGCCAAATGATGTGCAGTGGTTCGCAACATAGTTTATAATATGTTTATACAATTTGTCAATACATACAAATCTCCTGGCAGAGGCGAAACTTCTATGGAGTGATAATTCTTGTGGAATCTATACTATTTGGTTTTACCCTTGTTCATACGTAGTCCAACTTCTTTTGCAGCGGTAACGAGCGTATGCAGTTCTTCTGCGTCGGCCAATCTTCGGGACATGCAGCATGATGTTGTACAGTACTCCACGATCGATACTGTCGTATGCCTGCTTGAAGTCGACAAAGATTTGGTATACGCTTACGTTGTATTCCCAGCACTTCTGGAGTATCAGTTTGACTGTAAAGAGCTGATTGGTTGTGGAGCAGCCAGGTCCGAAACCGCTTCGATATTCGTCAATGATTCGTTCTGCGTACGGTTTTATTCTATTTTCCAGAATTTTCGTCAAAATTTTATAGGACGTACAAACTAGTAATATGCTCCTGTAATTCTCACACCGCAGTTTATCTCCCTTTCTGTGAATTGGGCGGATCATGCGTCTGCGCCAATCGTCTGGGATCACCTCGTCCACCCATACTCGCAGGAGTAATTGATGTATGGCATTAGCTGGACCCGTTCCACCGAATTTTAGCAGTTCAGCTGGAATCTCGTCAGCGTCCGGCGCTTTATTTCGATTTAGTGACCGCAACGCGAGATCAACTTCCTCTACTGGCGGGGGTTGTATGGTTGGGCAACAATATGGTCGAGAGCTTTTTGTGTGGGGATGTTAGATGGTAGGTTCAGAAGCTCTCCAAAATAAGAGGCCCATCGTTTGTTAATGCCATCGGTGTCGCTGATGATGTTTCCATCCTTGTCCTTACAAAGGCTAGTCCTGGGTTTATAGCCGTTCTTAATTGTATTTACTCGTATATACGCTTGTCTGGTGTTCCTATTAGCTAAGTTTTCGTTTATATTCAGCAACTGCTCGTCAAAGTCCTTACATTTCTTACGTCTAATTATTCTATTCGATATTCGCCGTTAGACCTAATTCAGAAAAAAAACATATTGCTGCTAAGTTATAGTACGCTGACATCAAACCATCTGGTCCGGAAGCTACGCTTTAAGCACTCGTTTCCGTCAACTGTGTGGTCTAGAGAAATAGTGAACAACTCTCCCCATTCCAATACAATAAGAAAATCTTTGCCAGTACACGACTATACCGGGGCACGACTATACCAGACTACAGGCTCCATCAACAGAAACAAAGGAATCTTCACTGGTAGTCAACCGGCTTTTATAGCACTGATTAGTACGTCAGTAGGCTTAAGGTTGATGAAGTCCTGCCAATATATCCTTAGTGTCGTTTTAGCCTTAAATAACCTTACAATCTACTGGGTACCTAGGTACTCTGACTTGTAGACAGTCAACAAGACAAACTTACTAGAAAGGCATCTACTGTCCCTTGGCCCAAATCTTTTTTGTGGACTACCAATCTGAATTGTCAAGAAGCAGATCAGGGGGTGGGAGCGGAAGAAACTCTACCTGGTCCAAAACAATCTAAATTGTTTACCGTTGTATAAATTCCTTGCTTCCTTCCTTCCTTGACCAACTTGAGCACACAGGGTCAGAATTATTTGGCGAGTTCTCACACCTCACTCCCGTCTTCGAAATCTAACCAAAAATATGTGTATCGTTCCAGACGGAACCTGCCGTTTTTATGAGGCCGACGATGAATCTCCAGAATACTTCCTCCGTGAATTTGAAGCTCTTGGTCGCTGTCGAACAGAATGATTAGTATCGAAAGGAGCTGGTTGGGTCAACAGATTTAGTCCTGCTCTCTAGGATCAGGGCATAGCACAATCACAAGACTGAATGTCACAGTGCTTGTGGCTCTTTTGCAGGCCACGGCCAAATAAATAAATAAATTTTCCATTAACTTTAACATTTACGCAAGTGGGGATTTACGTAAGCCAGCCATACGTATGTCGGGCAGTGACTGTACTATAAGTCATCAAGGATACGAAGTGAGTTATCATCAGAATCTCAAAAAAAAAACACAAAAATTACATCTTTTTTTGAAAATATTTTGAAAGCGGTTAATCCTGGCGAAAATCTTTCTGAAACAAAGTGAGAGATCATTACAAATTCAAGAAAAATGTTTGGAGCTGGATTAACCAAATATGAAAAACTCATCCCATGAGAAAAATGATAAGGAATGTATTTGCTCATAATCAAATTAGCCGGAATTTAAAATATACAATATAAGTGAGATGTTCGTGGACATAATATTTAGTTAGTTAATAGGCAAACATCACCTACCTATAATAACTCCTGAAATGTGTATGCTGTAGAAAAGTCTCTCCCACTATTTCTTCATACTCTCAACGTAGTCTTCTTCCAGTTCGATACATTCATTCCAAGGTTTTTTTTTTTTTCAAGTTTCTTGTTCCGAATCTTTGGCCTCGAAGTAGACCCTAGTTTCGGCAATCCCTTCTTCAGTTGAGGTTAAAAGGGCTGCCGTGATACACACAGCACATATAGACCACCACTGGATCCATTGTGATGCCACTATTGACTCCACAACCCGAGTCTTATCTATTCATTAAACCAGCCAGAGCTGTTGATGAAATGCTGGAGCCGGCCGATGCTAACATCATTAAAGTCGTTCAGAGTGTCAAAATGGAATTACCCCCTCTGTTCTTATAGCCAGGGCGTGGCATTTGCATGATAGATGACAGGTACACTTCTCCTCATCTCCGTAGCTACTGCAGAAATCATTGTGTGGAAGTTCCAGTCTCCTAGCATGTTCGCCCAACAAGAGTCCTCATGTTTCATCTATTCAACGCCAGCCAGCTACAGAGCGTTTAGGATGGAGCTTATGCTAAAGTTGCTTAGAACATTACATTACATTACCTGGCGTTAGCAGTACCCGACTCGTCAGCATTTACCAACTTGTTACAGGCTGCTAAGTACAACTCAAAATGGCGATGACTGCGCCTTATCCCGCAATTCATACCTTCGCTAGCTAGATCATTCGCATTTCAGTTGCCATCGAAGCCACTATGGGCCGGAATCCAACATAGGGTAGTGTTGAAAAATTTCCCCATTTCCAAGAGGGAGGTGCAACATTCAGCAACAGTCTTCGAGATCGTAATAACAGACTCAAGGGATCTTATCGCCGACTGGCTATCAGTGACATTATGCCCCATTCAGGCGAGAGCCTCCCAAATATCTCTCTCGATCTCCGCCTGAAGAACGCTGTAAAAGTCAGGGAGATGTAATGGTTGTTAATTGCCTTGACCCCTTCAGAGGCATGGGCGCGTCAACATCTCTAGCATTTCTAAGCCTTGTTGACATTTCAATAGCATATCTGCTGTTCGAAAGTGTAGTTGCTAGCATGCATCTCTTATCCGCGCCGTCTTGATACTTACAAGCTTGGAGCACTGTGAGAGTTCTATTAGTACCCACAGGCAGTTTTTGATCGCGCCGAGATTTGATCTCCGAGCTGTGGATTAGTATCGTAGAGTGGTGACCGAACGACCACGGCCACCGAGCGATTCAGTCTGTCCGAGTACAATCCTACTCCTTAATTCATCTTAGAACCAAACCTTTAGCATTTGTCTCCTGGAAGAACATCTCTAGCATTTCTATGCCTTGTTGACGTTTCGATATCATATCTTCTTTTTGGAAGTGCAATTGCAAGAATGCACCTCCTATTCGCGCCGTCTTTATACTGACAAGATCGGAGCACTGTGAGAGTGAAGGGATTAGGCTTTCGAAATTTCTACCGAACAAGTATTTGGGAAGAGTGTAATCTGCAGCAAGATCTACTATAAGTTGTTAAGAACAGACGAGTGACCCGTGGTTGACACAGTGAACTGACCAGTTTCCCGAAGATGGATGGCTGCGTTTGCGGCCACCTGCTTAGCAAAAATATCTAAGGGAAGCAAATTCAGCAGTACATCAAGATCAGTCACCGGTTTAGTTTAGGAGACTGTAATGGTAACACTCACTTCTCTTTGGAACACGTTTCGGTAAACTGCAAAAAATAGAGCAGTCCACCAGACGATAATTCCATGCAGAACCAGAACACAACCTTTGGTTGTAGGCGCCCTGGCTACTCATTCCTGAATATTGAGTCACTTCAGCTTCCCGTCCAGGATAATCCCCAGAAACTTGACCCTGTCAGAGAGAACAAGCGTAGTCCCGCTCAGCAAGGGTGGATCGAATATTGGTACTCTGTGTTTCCTTGTTCTATTTTGTTGTTCTAAAATGCTGGATCTGAGAAAGAGTACTCGGATGATACTTTCCAGTTACTAATCCAATCGATAATATTCTCCGAAACAAGAGAAAAATCTAAGACCTCAACCCTGTTCTTTGTAACAAAAATAGGCTCTCTACCCACATTGCAAATTAGTAAGTCGGTACCTATCAAGTACTCGAACCAGGATTCATCGCGTCTGTTGGTATCAAAGCTACGCCAGACGGTGTGATGGGCCTTAGAATCACAGCCGATGACCAGACCGACTTTTGATGTTCTGGCCGCTGTGATTGCATCTCTGAGAATAGATGAATGTAAGATACCGTCATAATCATTCGGCAAATATGATGAAATTACCCAGTATGTCTTACCGCCAAGTTCGAAGCAGACTGTCACAGAAGTCACAAGCCAATAGCTGCTACGGACCAAATTTGAAGAATACGCTTGATGCGGAACACATTCGAAGTCCAGTTGGTCCAATTTGGTCATCCTAACCAACGACTTGTAACACGAAGCATTGCCTTGGAGAAACAGCACCTTTTTATTCTCCATATGGGGTCGTTTTTTCCTATTTACGTCTTCATAGTACGCTCCAATAACTGTATGTGAAATTCGCTATTGATGTTTTTTTTCTTTTCGAGGTAATCGGTAAATATACCATGCACATCCAAAAGTACGCAGACCATAACCTTTCCGACCAACTGTTACGATTTTGGTCGCCTCGGACGGCTTAGATGGATAGACAATAAATGGTCCGTGGACCGCAACAAAAACCACGCTCTACTACGGATATTACTACTCAATTGCCCTAACTCCTTGTGCGGCAAAGCACGTCGACTGTTTCATGTGGCCCAGTTTACATTTCGTAGATCTAAACTAGTTTTTCGGAGAATGCAGTTGCCAGTACGCTCCTCCTGCTCCCCCATTTAGCCATCTACCTGCGACCAGTTGGGAGATGCTGTGGCTTATTATTACGCCCCACACCACAGGGGGAACACAACACAAATCCATGGCCACGATCGTCGTCGTGGACGGGATTCGAACCCGAAACGTTGGTAGTCAGAGATAAGACTGATGCCTCTACATACTGAGCTACCGGTCACCCCTAATTATGCTGGGAGTATCAGTTCGACCGTAAAGAGCTTATCCGTTGTGAAGCGACCAGGTCTGAAACCGCCTTGATATTCACCAATGATTCGTTCCGCGTACGGTTTAATTCTATTTTCCAGAATTTTCGTCAAAATTTTATAGGAGGTACTACTTTGCCTTAAACCCTAGTGGGGCATAGCGCGTCAACTACTTCTGCGCGCTATCGTACTCTGTTCTGGGCAATGGGGTGCAACTCCCCAAAAGACTCACATAGCGCCCTAGACTCCTTTGTCACAGATCGACGCCATGTGATTATATGACCCCCTTTTGGTCGGCCTTGGTTTGAAAGGGAGTTCCATTTCATGGCATGCAAGGCAATGCATTTATCACTCTTCCGCAATGTGTGACCTACGTATACATTGCCATTTTCGACTGCGTATCAATTCGTCGATTGGCATCTGCCCCGTCGCTGATGATGTTTCCGTCCTTGTCCTTACAGAGGCTAGTCCTGGGTTGATAGCCGTTCTTAATTGTATTTACTAGTTTATACGCTTGTCTGATGTTCCTATTAAGCTAAGCTTTCGTTAATATTCGTCAAAGTATTTACGTTTCCAGTTGAAAATGACCGCATGTCGCCCCGTTCGGAACATCCATAATAGTTTAATTTTTGAAAACAGAGGAGTTTTCCACGTTGAATTAGTTCCTCAGGACCCTGCACGAATCGACGCTATCTCCTGAAAATAATGAAACGATTCCATGAGGTTGTAAGGAATAAAAGAACTTGAATTGTAGCGTTAAAATATCCTGATGCTGCACGAAGATAACGGACCTCCTCGCACAGCATTAAAAATTGTATTTTGTTTTATTATTTCCCTTCTTCCTCTATTCCCTATACTACGAATAGGCCGGAGGCACAACTTGTAGCACAAAGGACTTGCAACATCGCTAGCTCAAAAAAAAAATCCTTTAAAATTATAACCTGCATCTTTACTTATCAAGACTCGATTCTTCAATCTCTGGCTCATCAATGTGCATGCCCCCACTGAAGTTAAAGAAGACGCAGTAAAAGACGAGTTCTACGCCCGCCTTGAAACTCTCTTCGACTCACTTCCAACAAACGACGTCAAATTGCTGCTGGGAGACTTTAACGCGAAAGTCGGGAATGAAAGCTGGCATCGGGGGACCACTGGAGGCCACAGCCTCCATGAAGAATGTAACGATAACGGCCAGCGACTTATAGACTTCGCCTGCAGCAGGAATCTAGTCGTAAGCTCTACGTGTTTCCCGCATCGACGCATTCACAAGCAGACCTGGAAGTCTCCAGACGCACATACCGTCAACCAAATTGACCACGTCCTCATTTGCAGGAGATGGGCGTCTAGTGTCATGGATGTCCGCTCCTATCGAGGAGCAAACTGCGACTCAGATCATCACTTGGTGAAGACGACCTACAGATGTAGAATTTCCTCAGTGCACCAGTCAAGAATCAGCCCTCCCAAAATCTTTGCGGTTGATAAGCTCTTGAGTGATGCTACAGCGGTGGCGTATACTACCGCCCTTGAGGAAAAACTATCACCTATGCTACACAACATCACACACAGGCGTCCATGGGTTCTGGGAGGAACTCAAGGGTACCATCAAGGATGTCGCAGAAAAGGTCGTGGGATATAAAGCCCGGCGAGCGCGAAATGACTGGTTCGACGAAGAATGCAAAAATTCACTTGACGCGAAAAACGAGGCCTACAGACAATGGATTCAACGAGGAACCAGAGCCAGAAGAGAGAAATATGACGAGCTACGGCGAATATCGAATAGAATAATTAGACGTAAGAAACGTAAATACCTTGACGAGCAGTTGCTGAACATAAACGAAAACTTAGCTAATAGGAACTCCAGACAAGCGTACAAACTAGTAAATATAATTAAGAACGGCTACCAACCCAGGACTAGCCTTTGTAAGGACAAGGATGGAAACATCATCAGCGACACCGATGGTATTAACAAACGATGGGCCTCTTATTTTGAAGAGCTTCTAAACCGACCATCTAACATCCCCACACAGGAAGCTCTCGACGATATTGTTGATCTAGGCCCACCCATTCAACCCCCGACAGTAGAGGAAGTTGATCTCGCGTTGCGGTCACTAAAACGAAATAAAGCGCCGGGCGCTGACGAGATTCCAGCTGAACTGCTAAGATTCGGTGGAACGAGTCTAGTTGATGCCATACATCAATTACTCCTGCGAGTATGGGAGAACGAGGAGATCCCAGACGATTGGCGCAGAAGCATTATCTGTCCAATTCATAAAAAGGGAGATAAACTGCGGTGTGAGAATTACAGGGGCATCTCACTAGTTTGTACGTCCTATAAAATTTTGACGAAAATTCTGGAAAATAGAATAAAACCGTACGCAGAACGAGTCATTGGCGAATATCAAAGCGGTTTCAGACCTGGTCGCTCCACAACCGATCAGCTCTTCTCAGTCAAACTGATACTCCAGAGGTGCTGGGAATACAACGTAAACGTATACCAAATCTTTGTCGACTTCAAGCAGGCATACGACAGTATCGATCGTGGAGTACTGTACAACATCATGCTGCAATTTGGTATACCAGCAAAATAAGTGCGACTGACAAAGATGACGATGACCAACTCCGTCTCACAAGTCAGGATCCAGAATAGACTTACTGATCTATTTGAAACACGCACTGGTTTGAAACAGGGCGATGGACTGGCACCGACGCTCTTCAACCTAGCACTGGAATACGTTATTCGGGCCATGAATTTGGACAACAGCAAGACGCTACTCATCAAGTCGACACAATTAGCAGCGTACGCCGACGACATCAACATCATGTCCCGAAGATTGGCTGACGCAGAAGAACTTCTGCATACGCTTGATACCGCTGCAAAGGAAGTTGGATTACGTATTAACGAGGGTAAAACTAAAATAATGATGCAATCGGTGACAAGGACACCTGCACAACCAAGCATCAATGTGGGGGACCTCAACATCGAGTTCGTGAACAACTTCATTTACCTGGGTTGCAACCTGTCAAGGGACGCCAACGAAACTGACGAAATCAAGCGACGGATACAGTTAGCTAATAAGACTTTTTTCTCGGTTCTCCCCATAATGAAATCGAAACATGTGCACAGAAACACGAAGCTCCGCGTGTACAAAACCATTATACGACCAGTGCTATGCTATGGCTGCGAAGCATGGACCCTAGCTCAAGCCTCCGAAAACATGCTAGACACTTTCGAACGTAAGGTTCTACGGCGAATTTTCGGGGCTGTTTGCGATCGAGATGGATGGCGCATCCGGTACAACCATGAGTTGTATGAAATGTACGATGAGCTGCAAGTCTCGAAAATCGTCAAACTACAACGACTTCAATGGGCAGGGCATGTACAAAGAATGGACGATGATCGCATGCCTAAGAGAGTAATGAATGCAGAACGAGTCGACGGAGCGAGACTGCGAGGACGACCGAGATCTCGTTGGGAGAGCTCAGTAGGTGTGGACGCCGCGCAGCTGCTGGGCTCCCAAAATTGGAGGACGCGGTCACGTGACCGAGATAATTGGAGGACAATGATCCAGGCGGCCAAGGCCCGACGTCGGGCTGTCGCGCCACGATGATGATGATCTTTACTTATAGTATCTATCGATTGTGCGAACTTCATTCACTGGAGTTTACAAAGCGAGTATATTTACGCGAATGTCTTTAATTACGATTTGACGGAATCCTAACTTCTGCGTATTAAAAAAGAGGTTGTTCTAACTACTGGCATTTATTAGGTTGGTGCGGATGAAATGTCGGATTAAGTAGTAAATTTTTGAACAGCTTAACTTTTTATAAAGATAATTTTATTAATCGAAATACAATAGGTACCAGCGGATGCGAAACACTTTTTCCAACGAGATACAAGCGAATTTATTCCTGTTTCGTAGAAGCCCGAGTTTCTGGTTCGAAGAAACTGCTCGAACGCATTTTTGACGGCTGCTTCATTGTTAACCCTTTCTTTCCCAAATTATGGATTTTGAACGGACAATTTTTTTTTTGTCGATTTTTACTTTTCAATAGAGTTTATTGTTAAGTTTTTTAAAGAAAAAAAAATTTTAGGTTCTCATATTAACAAAATATGGCATGATGCCATATGGCATCATTGGGAATTAATGAGCATCTACTGCTTCGTAGTTGATTTTTCGTTGATAACGGGCCATCAAGAATAAAAAAGAAAAGAAACCATGGATTTATTTTTGTATTTCAAGTTTTACTTTAATATTGAATTAGGAAATGACGTATGTAAAATACAATATAATGTACAACAGTTATATGAGAAATATTTCAATTTATTTATGGTATGAATAAAAGCATTCTCTGTCTTTATTCAGACATAGAGCGACATTACATTTTCGACACATTATTCGAGAATACGCTTTAATGCACAATTTGCACCTTCGTTTTTCGATTATATGTTTGGGCCAGTGACCAACATTATCGCAGCGAGTGTCATCTACAACAAATAGCTGGGCAGGAGTAGATCCTCTCGATGTTGAAGGCGAATTGGAGCTTGATGGCCTTCCACGCTTTCGACTTACGAGTTTTCCTGTCGTTATTAGTGCAGCTGCAATTTTAGATGAAAAGATGACTAAAGGCATTGCCCGTTGGTTGTTCATGCTACAATGTCGTCGGTAAAGTAGCCATTCCCAATGATGCCATATAGCATCATCCAGATTCAAAAGTTATTTTATTGGGTTTTACCAAAAAATTTCAAAATGAGCTGTTGAATCTGAATTACGTCAGTTGTTTCACTAATGATAGGTAATAAAAGGATTTCCATTACGTGACTATGCTCCGAAGTATAACAGAAAGCCAAACTCAATTTATGGCTCTACCTGGTGCTGTTCGATATCCTGTTCTATAAAAAAAATCCCTTTGAATAGTGTAATAAAAAAAAATGAAATAAAAAAATCATTACCTTAAGAATATGACAAAATACAGAAAATGACAATTTTATTGTTGCATATGTGGGAAAAAAATTGATTTATTACGTGATGCCATATGGCATCACTGGGAAAGAAAGGGTTAAACTGTTTTCCTGTCAAAAAATTATCCAAATGTTTAAAGAAATGGTAATCTGTTGGCGAGAGGTCTGGTGAATATGGCGGGTGAGGAAGAATCTCAACTTGTTCAATTTTTGGATCGTTGTTCTCGTTACATGCGGTCGTACGTTATCATGAAGCAGTATAACTTCATCCCTGTTGACTAGCCTAGGTCGTTGAACTGTCAATTTCTGATGCATTTCGTCCAGTTGAGCGAAGTATTTCTCAGCATTGATGGTTTCGCCAGATTGCAGAACGAATAGTGGATAAATCCAGCTACAGACCACCGAACAGTCACCATTGTTTTCTTTGGATGAAGGCTTGGTTTCGGCATATGTCTTGGAGCCTCATCGGCATCTAGCCACTGGGACGATCTGCGACAGTTATCGTATAGAATCCACTTTTCATCGCAGGTCACAATTCGGTTCAAGAACGTTTCGTTCCTGTTATGGGAGAGAAGAGAACTAGAAATATCCATTGGACACGGCATGTTTTGCTCGGTAAGATTATGCGGAACCCACTTGTCAAGCTTCTTCACTTTTCCAAATTGTTGCAAGTGGCGGCAAACTGTCGAATGGTGCACACCCAATTTCTCCGCAAGATCCCTTATGATTTGGCGGGGGTCAGACTCCACTAATGCAAGCAGCTCGTCGTTGTCGATCGATGGTCCTGGGTTTCCACGTGGCTCATTTCGAAGGTTCATATCTCCGGTTCGTTCGTTAATCGTATCAGGTCCAAATGCTCTGTTGATATTCTTCGTCGCTTCCATTACGTTGTGCTCTAGATTAAATTCGTAAAGGAAAAGTAGCCGTTTTTGACTCGCTTCCATGTTCTTTTTCTTTTTTTTTCACCGATCACCATGAAGTGCAAGGTAGCAGTATTTATACTTCAATGTGTTATATCACTAGCGCCGTCTGGTGGCAGTTTGATACATAAAAATCGCAGCCAACTTCATGTCATTGCAAAATCCGGCATTTGTTATGCATCAACCTAATAATTTACCTATGAACAAATTTCACCTTAGCCTGAGTGCGACTTAAACGATCCAGGATAGAAGATACAAAGTGATTCTTATTCGTTCGAGTTCGATAATTTATTGATCAATGCAGCAATGGCAAATCACTCACTCTGATCCTTTATGTTCTCTTTGTACATATTCGCATAGAAACGCATAACTCGCATTGTTTTAATTCAAACTCCCGGAATTGATGTTTTTGTCGTATGAGAACAGATTCAACGACGACGACATGCAGGCATGTGATTGTGTGAAATAGTGAATAGAGAAAGATTGAATGTGTCTTGTCGAACGAAGAGCAGTTAAGCAGCCCCATTGAAATATGCAAATAGAAACCCTCATTTGCACAGTAATCGATTGGAAAGTTACTTCCGATCAACTGCCTGATATGCTAATACGATATTATTTACCATGGCATCCTCGTCCTGGCTCGTATCCCATCCAACACTGAAGAGTTCACGTTCTAGAACAATTGTCTCTATTGAGCTTCGTCGAACTTGATATGAACAAAGGCTATGGGAGCCATTGTTTCTCGTGTCAATTGGGACATATTTGAGATACTTGTACATAAGTGAGATTTTGCCGAATATGATAAATGGGATTGTAACCTGTTCGTTGTAAAATTGGTGTCAGTAGGAGGAGGGGGCGTGGGTATGTAATGTAGTGATTACCCAGCCTAGTTGGAAATTAGATATGACATTGTTCCAGATACACCAAGAGTTTATCAACTCTGTGTATCCGGTATGAATAGAAAGGTTATCTGCTTATTCTGCTACAATAATTTACGATTCAATTTGGGATTGCTTTGTCGAAATGACACTAGACTGCTGCACTGAAAACTTAAAGTTTGTGAAAGTGAGATAGCATTGTGCGAATTAGACAATATCTAATTATTAAAATTTTTTACAAACAGTTTAAACATTTTCATAAACAAAGTGAACTGTCGACCGCAATGGCGAGTTTGACAGCTTCCAGCATTGAGCGAGCAAAGTTGTATTTTCTGGAAACAATTTTCCTAACCGCAAACTTGCAGATTTGACAATATTCTATTCTTCTTTTATTTCGTTCGTGTGAAAAAGGATAAAATTTGCTTGCCCGAGCAAAGCACTTTATTATACCCTTCACGGATACCCTATGTACTATATATTAACTTTGTCATGAAGTTTGCTACCCACAGAAGGAAGCATCTCCGACCATATAAACTATTATTACTCCGCCGTTTTCCGACAGACGGCTGCATGAATGAGGGCTGGTCAAAATACGTAGTTAAAAAGTGTCACAAAGTGAGTTTGGACGTCTGCGTGAACGTATCGACATCCCCGCATTAGTAAAAGTTGTTCGCATTTTGAATAAGATTCGATTCAAAATGTCTGTTTTCGATCCAAGTTCTCGTCATTTGCGGGAAGTTTTGATCTTCTGCTTCCATTTGAAAAAAAAAACTTCAGCTGAGGGTCATCGAATGCTCTCAGATACTTACGGTGAGGTTGCTCTGAGTGACAGAACATGTCGTGAGTGGTTTCAACGTTTTAAAAGTGGTGATTTGAATGTCGAGGACAAGCATGGTGGTGGGAGAGAATTTTTTTTTTCAAAGACGACGAATTGGAAGCGCTGCTCGATGAAGATTCATGCCAAACGCAAGAAGAATTAGCTGAATCACTGTAAGTGACTCAGCAAGCCATCTCGAAACGCCTCAAGGCCATGGGCGTGATTCAGTAACAAGGAAATTGGGTTCCGTACGAGTTAGAACCGAGGGATATTGAACGGGGATTATTTGCATTTGCATGCGAGCAACTGCTTCAAAGGCAGAATCGGAAGGGTTTTTACATCGCATCGTAACCGGCGACGAAAAATGGGTCCGTTACGATAATCCCAAGCGCAGAAAGTCATGGGGAATGCCCGGATATGCCTCAACGTCGACGCAAAACCGAATATTCACGGCGCCAAGGTTATGCTTTGCATTTATTACTATTAGATGATCCGGCTACGCCGGGTCGTTTGAGTGGATAGATAAAATACCCGGGTACTTTGTCTATCTTCACACAAAAAGGCGATCCGGCTCTGCCGGATCTTCTAACAACCCGGCTGTGCCGGGTCAATGTCTTATTGAATCATGGGCTATACGTCACAACACTAAACTCTCTAAACTCCCTAGAATAAGAAGAACAAATCGTAAAATCAACCGCAACCTCTAGAATAAGAGTCACTCAAACTGAAAATTGCTAGGACCAAGTATTTAGCTCAAAATATAGCTGGTATCTGGTTTAGATCGATAGTTTAATTTCGATTTTAAAGCCCATTTATCACGACATGGTACACCTTCTTGAGTCGACTGCATTCTCTTCGATTTTAAGTCCCATTCACCACGGCACGGTATACCTTTTGGAATCGACTGCAGTCGAAATAAAGCCCCGAACTGAAAATTATAGAAAAATGAAGTTTAATTGGTTACGGCCAAATATTTAGCTCAAAATATAACTGTAGGTATTTGGTTTAGATCGTTGGTTTTAATTCGACCTTGAAGCCCATTCACCACGGCTCACAAATATTCTTCAAAAATATGTTCTCAGATAATGATGGCAAATGAACTTTGCCCTTATGGCAGCATAAACTAACGGCATTCCTATTACGTGAAGTAATTTCTGCTTCAAAATGTTTTGCACCACAAAATGAGCAACGGAAATTCAGAGGACCGCAACTAAAAGGTTCGAAATCCCGTGAAACTAAAATATATTTAAGGCACATTTATATGTACCATCTAAATGATTGATTGCGTCGTGGTTTCTAATTACCCTCAAGTAATTTCGTCTACCACGCCGCTCAATCCTACCAGTAATTACAGAATGCCGTTGGGAGGGCATTTTGCAAACTGCTACTACAATACTTCCTTGCTATTTACCTATTTACTTAAAAACACTTTTTCGCCCGAAAGCACTGCACAAAAAATAATTATTAACCACGAAAGTAACTAAAGTATGTATTGGCCTTCACGTATCTTGGTCACCACGATACTTATATATGTATTACTTGAGAACCCCCACAATATAGGTAGATCTGCGTATCACACTTATCACACTTATTGGCCCGATTGAACACCCACAATAGATCTTTTCTCATAACATTTAATTCCCACTTGTTAAGTGGACTATGCAATGCATACTTTCATTTTTTCAACTCGACGCTTATCATTTTTTTAATTCGACGCTCATAAGTATGCAGCATAATCCACAATCCAATGAACGCTGTTCCACCCACAATCTTATGAAAGATCCTTAGCGGATATATCTACCCAAGCTTGGTCATTATATACATGAATCGAATCCCCGCAAAGCCACGACATTATATACATGAACCGACTTTTCTAGACGGCTCCACTCATAATCCAATGAACGCTGTTCCACCCACAATCTTATGAAAGATCCTTAGCGGATACATCTACCCAAGCTTGATCATTATATACATGAATCGAATCTCTGCCCAAGCTTGGTCACGGACTGCTGACCCAACGCTGTAGCGAATTAAAATCGGTTCAGTAGTTTGGGAGGAGTTCCCGTCACAAAATTCCCATACAAAAATTGTTAGCCTATTAATATATCGATACTACGAGCTACTGAAACTGAATGAAACTATCACAGGAGATCGGTACCGAACGCAATTGGGAAAAACGACCACAGTACCAAGAGAGACACGACAAAGTCATCCTCCAGCATGACAATGCTCGGCCGCACGTCGCAAAAGTGGTCAGGACATATTTAGAAACCCTGAAATGGGAAATCTTGCCCCACCTGCCGTACTCCCAAGACATCGCTCCTTCCGACTACCATCTGTTTCGTTCCATGGCGCACGGCCTGGCTGATCAGAATTTTCGTTCGTACGAGGAAGTCGAAAAATAGATCCAATCATGAATCGCGTCAAAAGACGCCTCCTTTTTCCGAGATGAAATCGGAAAATTGCCGGAGAGATGTGCGAAAGTTGTCGCTTGCGATGGACAGTACTTTGAATAATTCATCTGCAAGTACTTTTTGACAATTAAGCTTTTAATTCCAGGAAAAAACGGCGGAAGCAAAGTTGCACACCCAATATAAGGTGTGTCAGGTGGTCAGTATGATGAGACGAGTCCATTAAGCTTTGTCCGTCTGTCCGTCTCTTTGTCTGTTTCTATGCAAACTAGTCCCTCAGTTTTAAAGCTATCGAGCTGTACAAAGCCTTCTTTCTATTGCACGCTGTATATATGTCGGAATCAACAGAATCGGACCACTACGTCATATAGCTGCCATAGGAACGACCGGTCCAAAAATTCGTCTTTGTGAGAAAAACTTTTTTATTTCTAAAAATATCGTTTTCACACTAATCAATAATAGCCTTAGTCAAATCACAATCCCGAATTTGGTTGAAATCGGACTACTCTATCATAGTCCGAATCAACACGGTTTTTGCAAAAATAAATCTACTGGGACCAACTTAGTGGAGTTTGTTAATTTTGTCGCCAAATCATTTGACAGTCACCTTGATGTTCACGTTATTTCTTCGTACTGATTTTTCCAAAGCTTTTGACTCAGTTAATCATAAAATTTTACTTGACAAATTGATAGATCTAGATTTTCCTCCTTACCTGATTTCTTGGCTTTCTTCTTACATTCTCGATCGTTCCTCTAACGTTGTATTTCAAAACTCCGTCTCCTCATCCTTTTGTCCACACTCAGGTGTTCCACAAGGCTCTGTTCTAGGGCCTTTGCTATTTTCTTTTTTCATAAATGATCTGCCTTCTTTACTTAATTGCCTCTCCTTGTTATATGCTGATGATTGTAAACTTATCTCTTCAATATCAGGTCCATCAGATTGCTTATCCCTACAATCGGACGTTGATGTTTTATATTCCTGGTGCTGTGCAAATGACCTTCCTCTTAATATATCCAAGTGCTCCGTTATGGTGTACTCCCTAAAATCCGTTCCTGCTACTTTTGCTTACAAAATTAATTTTATTTCGCTTGTGAGCGTCACCTCTATCAAGGACCTTAGGGTAGTCTTTGACTCTAAACTTAGATTTAATGACTACTATTCTGCCATTATCAACAAGGCTTCTAAGTTAGCGGGCTTTGTACTTCGCTGTTCCGTAGATTTTAAATCTGTTAGCACCGCAGTGAATCTGTATATTTCACTGGTTCGTAGTATTTCGGAATATGCATCTGTTGTATGGCTATGGTCCCCGTCAACATCTGTTTCTATTGAAGCGATAGTCCGTTCAACGGAAATTTACACGTTCCTTACTATTTAAATTTAATGTGCCCTATATTTCTTATCCTGAGCGTCTTACTTTTCTCAACTTGATGTCCCTCCAAAGAAGACGGATCTTCCTTGACGAATGTTTCCTCTACAAAATATATAATGGGTTATTACGCTCATCGCTTTCACATGATATTATCTTTAGACATTCCTCCTACAATACTCGCACTTCTTCCGTTTTCGATCCTCCCACGGCCTCGCTGTCTGTTTACAAGAACTCGCCACTTCCTCGAATCATGACTAACTATGACAGATTGGAGCTTGGTCCTTTAACCACATCTTTTCCTGCTTTTAAAAAAAATACTGCTAAAAGTATCAATAGCTGATATTTAACATTATTACATTGCATTGTATTTGAATCATTATTTGAATTATTTGTTCTTGCATGCTTTATTTCCTTATTATTTTTTCTCTCTTATTGAATTTCTAACTTGATTTCTTTGCGTTACTCAACTTATATTTTATTATATACAATATTTCGATTTTGAATTCTAATGTTCTACGTCTGTTTTAAATATTTTTTTTTTCTCTCTCTTTATAAATTTTTATTTTTTTCCTTGTACAACATATTACTGTATTGTGGGTCTACTGCCTGTTCGGCAATTGCTTCAATAAATAAATAAATAAATAAATAAATAAATAAATAAATAAATAAATAAATAAATAAATAAATAAATAAATAAATAAATAAATAAATAAATAAATAAATAAATAAATAAATAAATAAATAAATAAATAAATAAATAAATAAATAAATAAATAAATAAATAAATAAATAAATAAATAAATAAATAAATAAATAAATAAATAAATAAATAAATAAATAAATAAATAAATAAATAAATAAATAAATAAATAAATAAATAAATAAATAAATAAATAAATAAATAAATAAATAAATAAATAAATAAATAAATAAATAAATAAATAAATAAATAAATAAATAAATAAATAAATAAATAAATAAATAAATAAATAAATAAATAAATAAATAAATAAATAAATAAATAAATAAATAAATAAATAAATAAATAAATAAATAAATAAATAAATAAATAAATAAATAAATAAATAAATAAATAAATAAATAAATAAATAAATAAATAAATAAATAAATAAATAAATAAATAAATAAATAAATAAATAAATAAATAAATAAATAAATAAATAAATAAATAAATAAATAAATAAATAAATAAATAAATAAATAAATAAATAAATAAATAAATAAATAAATAAATAAATAAATAAATAAATAAATAAATAAATAAATAAATAAATAAATAAATAAATAAATAAATAAATAAATAAATAAATAAATAAATAAATAAATAAATAAATAAATAAATAAATAAATAAATAAATAAATAAATAAATAAATAAATAAATAAATAAATAAATAAATAAATAAATAAATAAATAAATAAATAAATAAATAAATAAATAAATAAATAAATAAATAAATAAATAAATAAATAAATAAATAAATAAATAAATAAATAAATAAATAAATAAATAAATAAATAAATAAATAAATAAATAAATAAATAAATAAATAAATAAATAAATAAATAAATAAATAAATAAATAAATAAATAAATAAATAAATAAATAAATAAATAAATAAATAAATAAATAAATAAATAAATAAATAAATAAATAAATAAATAAATAAATAAATAAATAAATAAATAAATAAATAAATAAATAAATAAATAAATAAATAAATAAATAAATAAATAAATAAATAAATAAATAAATAAATAAATAAATAAATAAATAAATAAATAAATAAATAAATAAATAAATAAATAAATAAATAAATAAATAAATAAATAAATAAATAAATAAATAAATATAGCTGTCATAGGAACGACCGTTCCAAAAGCAAGTTTTTGTTAGAAAAACTTTTTTATTTCTGAAGATATCTTTATGAAATTGCACATTATTCAATCGTATTGACTGCTAAGCCACGTTCCTAAATTTGGTTGAAATTGGCCCATTATTTCATATACCTCTCATAGGAACAGTGAAATTGGAACAAGTTTTACTACTAATTTCAAAGTGGTAAATGTACCAGGGTGAAGGGTATCATACCTTCGGCAAGCTAGCCGAACTTTAAGGACTAACACAACATTAAATATATATATATATATATATATATATATATATATATATATATATATATATATATATATATATATATATATATATATATATTATATATGTACATACATGTATATGGTCAACTTATTATTATGTCATATTGTACTTGCTATATTTCACTTCTAACTGAACTTTTGTATTTCAACTGTAACTGCACTATGCACGCTTATTTTGCGTACTTTCTCACTTACGGACTACTGTCATGCTTCAATTATATTTTACTCGTACGCTTCACACTACGTACTTTTTCGAGTAACTTCTCAATTTATCTTTTTAGTTGGTCGCTTCGCTTCCCAAGTAACCTCGTGTTTTCTTTGTCAGCATCGAATCGTACCCATAAACCCAATTCTGTTAATCCAGTTAACTGGTTCGATTTCCGTCCACGATGATGCTCGTGGCCATGGATGTGCAGGAGGTGCATGTTGGCAACTGCATTCTCCGAAACCAGTTTATGCCAACGAAACGTCAACTGGGCCACATGAAACAGTTGACGCGCTATACCCCACAAGGGGTTAGCGCAATTGAGCAGGCTATAATTCAGTGATAATAAGTACAATAACAATAAGTAATACGTTTATTAATACAATGCAATATTGCACATTTCGCAAATGTAGAAACCACGGTAACCGTGTAACATTTGCAATATTCAATACTTACATTGGATTCAGCGCATATTATTACTGACCTATAACACGCAACTCCCCAAAAGGCTTACCCAACGCCCTACTCTCTTTTGCCAAAGATCGACTCCATGTGATTTTAGGACCCCCTCGTGGTCGGCCTTGGTTTGAAATGGAGTTCCATTTCATGGCATGCAAGGCAATACATTTATCACTCTTCCGTAAAGTGTGACCTATCCACTGACATTTTCGCTTGCGTATCAATTCGTCGATTGTAATCTGCCCCGTACGCCGACTTAGCTCTTCATTTGATATTGCTTCGGGCCAGAAAATTCTTAGAATTTTACGAAGACATGAGTTAACGAAAACTTACAGCTTTCTGGTAACTCTTACGAAAACTTTCCATGTACTGCTCCTATACAAAAGCACAGACAGTACCAGTGAGCGAATCAGGCCCAGCTTGGTCTTGATGCTGAGATAACTGCTTTACCAGATTTTTGGACAGCATGCTGTGTGCGCATTTAGTCTGGTTAATATGACGAGCGATATCCTGCTCCGGACCACCATTTTTGGCAAAAATCCTACCCAGGCAGACGAAGTTGTCCACCTTCTCCACAGGCGGCCCATTAATATTTATGGCAATAGGTGTCCGATTTCTTTTTGGCAATGATGGGCTAAGAATCTTGGTCTTGTTGGTATTAATCTTTATCCCAACCTTGCATGCCTCCTTTTTGAGATCTAACGCCATTGCGGACAGATCCATGATTTTGTGTGAGAGTAGGCTTATGTCGTCATCGTAATCAAGATGTTGTAGATAAAATGTGAAAGTCCATTGAATTCTTCCGTCTAGTCCGGATACGGCTGCATGCAACACATCGCCGATCACTATGAGGAATAGGATCGGTGAGAGGATGCACCTCTGCCGAACTCCACTACGAATCTCAAAGTACCCCGACACCTTACGCAGAGCGTGACACTTCGCGCCGTCATAGGTTGACTTAATAATAGCCACAAGCTTCTCAGGGATGCCTCTCCTTCGCAAAGCCGTCCATATAGAATCCCGCTTCACACTATCGAAAGCCATCTCGAAATCGATGAAAAGGAAGTCAAGCGGAGAATCGCATTCAGCGCATTGCTCGATGATGATTCGCAAGGTTGTTACGAAAGCTTTCATGGGCATCTGAAGATGCCCGTGGGGACGGTAGCATAATGACCATGAAGGTCGGGCCGTGCCATCTGACAAAGAAAAAGGCCCCTCGACGAGCTTCGGGACACTGGACCGTATCCGCACATTTTGATGGTTAGCTAGAGGGAACTTCACCAGAGGTTACACGGTTTAAGACCGCGGCGAAGTGTTCTTTTCACCGCCTCATTTGATCTTCTTCCAAGATAAGTAGCTTTCCATCACTATCCTTCACCGGATGTTGGCAGGAGTTACGACCACCTGTAAACTCTTTGATGACACCGTATACGGCGTTTAAGTTGTTACTTCTTGCGGCTTCTTCTGCTGAGTCTAAAAGAGAATTCGCATAAACTCTTTTATCGCGTCGCACACTACGCTGAACTTCTCGAGCTTTCTGACGGTAAAGAAGTTCGATGCTGTTTCGATTGTCGTCTGATGCTGCAGCCAAACGAACCTTCAGCTCTTTTCTTTCAGCAATCCGCTGCCATGAAGTGTCGGACATCCAGGGCTTATTCCGGCAATCCAGGTTTGTGCCAAGGATGGTATCTGCGCTATCAATGGACGCACTGAAACATGAGTGATAAGAAAAAAATTAATCAAATAATAATTATTCCATAATAAAAATTGTAATAAAGACAAAGGGATTTCTCTTGTTTTTATCAAATAATTATTGCTATTTGGAAAAGTAAGGGTGAAAGAAAAAGAAAACAAAAATGAATTACAGTCAAATGAAACAATGTTTTTAGTTAACTCAACTCTTTTCTTCAATAATCTTTAACATCATATAGATTATAGCTGGAGCTTATTATAGCATGGCACTGGGTACTGCTCTTGCAACGGGTCGGTAGGGTCCTTTTTTTGCCACTGAATCCTATGCTATCGGGCTCCTTATTTATTGATGGTTGGTCTTTTTATATTGCATGCTAGAATGGGCTTGACGTGTGCAAAATGAGTAAATGAGTAACGCATTGGTGTATTAGTGCCGAAACTACATATATGTTTCCCTTTGAAGAGAGAGAATCAGAGGAAATGAAAAAGAGCGAGAGAAACGAAGTAATTCGGCACAAGTGAGGAAGTAGGAAGGGGGATGCAAATTTGACATCTTTCGTGCTTCTATATGGACCGGGCGGGTGTTCCGCGGCAGAGAGACAGACTGGAATGTTATTGTTCCAATAGGAGAAGTAGGAGAGGGGATGACATCTTACGTGCTTCCTGTGCTTTTATATAGACTGCGCGGGTGTTGGGCAGTGGAGGGCGTGTGTCTCTCTGTTTACTTTTTACGACTGGAATTGCTTCAAATAGTTTAGTGTTGAGTATATGCGAATTGCTCCTCCATAGTTATTCTCTATGATGTTTCCTAACTTAACTAGCACACGTCTCCGGGTCAATTACTACTGGTGTATGACTTTTCAAGGTCGGTCAGGTCTTCACGTTCGTCATGCCACACCACACCAAAAGTAGTTGCTACAGTGCAATGGCCAAAACGAATCGACCTAATGTTTTTAATTCTAAATTATAATGCTCTTAGAGCCCATCTCTCTTATCGTAAAGAAACTATGTATTTTTATATAGTACTAACAATGTTCCCGTTGATCAAAAATCGGTTATCAGCGTTTCAATATGCTCTGGAGATTTACGACTTTTCAGTACACTGTCAAAGCCTTCAGTTTTATCAACATAAATCCACCGATGAACCATTCAATTCACTTACAACGTGGATCCAATTTCCTTTGACAAGTACTTTCCCCCGACATGCTTGTCTCTAAATCAAAGTACATAATCACTTTGCCATTTTTCTTGAGAGTCAAAGACTTGTTGGCAAGATGATTGCCCAATAAAGTGGATAAATGATTCTTCCAGGTATTCGGATAATTACCAACTATTATCTGACGCAGATTACAATTTTGCCAGCTATTCGTTGTCAAACAGCGGGGGAAATTGCTCAATTAGAACACGTAAGAAGTATACACAGATGCCATCTTGGCCATCTCCAGCAAAGGCCAATTTCCTTCGTCTAAGTGCGTATCTTGCTGGCTCTCGTCTGAGAATGAAAAGATTCTTCGAACTTAAAAGGAAAACTCGCTGTGCGTATGGGGTACTATTATTATTATTTTCTTATGCTACTAAACTGCTGCTGTGAAAGCAACCGGGCAGAAAAGGTTTTGTTAGTTATTTTCACTTTCAACCTTCCTCCCGGCCGCGCTGCTAATTGTTTGCTATTCAATAAACTAGAATCTAAAATTTCAATCTGCTTGCTTGATAGGTGGCAATTATCGATCATAAAAACCCTTTTATGAGGACAAGATGTTGATAGGAATCGCTGCATACTCGTAGTCTTTGCAACAAGTATCGCTGATAAGCCGTCATTAAAATGCATAAATTCATAAAATTGATTGTAATTAGTTCAAATAAATTTTAACTAGAATTTGACGGAATGCTTAATCCGAATCTGTTGATTGAAAAAGAATACACTAAAACGAAGTAGTCGGTTGCTTAGTGCGTTGAGGCGTTAGTCTGATGTCTCATCATACGGCTTCCGTGGGCTCGAATCCCGCCGTTGCCATGGTTTTTTGTGTGTCTTTTCCTTGAAGCGTGGCATGTAAGAATTGGCCACAGGCGCGGCGGTCAGAATGTGGTACAGTGAACAGAAGGTGTATGCTACCAATTCATCCTCCGAAAGCAGTTATACATATATACCTTTTTCGGTCAAAATAACAAATTTGCGAATCAAATTAACAAATTTGGGATTCAAATTAACGATTTTACAAATCCAGTTAACAAATTTGTCAATCAAATGAACATTTGTTTTCTCCAACGATTTTTTGGTATCAAAGATTGAAACTTTTTTTTTTGTTAGTAACTATGGGGTACCGCATAGCACGTGTATTTAAAATGAAGAAGAAAAAATCCTTATAAGATTGGTAGAAATAAAATTCCGGTAAAAACATTTATAAGTTACTTAATATTTATTGATAAAAGAAAAACAGCAAAAATAAAGTAGTTGATTTTTTTTGGTAAGTAACCAAAAAAATAAAAATTTTGAATTAATTTCAAAATAAAACCAGGTGTCCGAAGCGTATATACCCTAGACTTGTTCAGACCTAGTGGTGATACCAAAAGTACCAATGGGCAACGACCATATGCATTAATAATGGGTCTCCTATATGGCCAGTTCTCTCCTATGAACTGGCATGGCACTCATTCAGTAGGATCTTGACCATTCTCAAAATCAATTAACTAACTAACCCATTATACAAATATTTGTCGAATTTTTCAAGTCGCTAGCTTCATTCTGTCGAAAGTTATTGCTTATTTGAAGTTTCACTTGTTGGGGAGGTAGGGTCGGATCTTGCCCATCATTGCCACCAACCAATTAGATCACCCTACAAACATTTAAACAAAATTTCAAGTCTCTAGCTTCACTCTATCGAAAGTTATCGCTTATTTGAAGTTTTATTTGTAGGGGAAGTAGGGGTTTCGTTGGTTGGATTTTACGTATTTTCAATATTAGCCAACTGGATAATACTACAAACATTTAACCAAAACTCCAAGTCGCTAGCTTTATTTTGTCGTAAGTTATCGCTTATTTCAAGTTTCATTTCTAGGGGAGGTAGGGGTGCCTTAGGTCGGATTTTACTCAATCTCACTTCAAACATTTGACCAAAATTTCAAGTCACTGGCTTCATTCTATCAAAAGTTATCGCTTATTTGAAGTTTCATTTGTAGGGGAGGTGGGAGTTCCTTGGGTCGGATCTTGCCCATATTTAATACCAACTAAGTAGGTCTTACTAGCAACATTCCACCAAATTTTTAAATCGGCAGTATCATTCTATCGAAAGTTATCGTAATGAAAGTAATATTTAATTTTTTGAAATTTGTAGGGGAGGTAGGTGTTCCTTTGATCTGATTACGCCCAACTTACAGAACCTTAAGCAGCTTCTTCCTTCAGGGTTACATGCCAAAAATCAGGTGTCGACGTCAATTGGTTCAAGAGTTATAGACAAAAAACCTGAAAAGTAGGGTAGTACGGGGCTCTTTGTAAGAAAATTACCGTTAGTTTTCAACTGATCGATTTTATTTTCCCAGAAAAGTATAAGGTTACCCTCACTAGCAATATACCAAAGCTAGAGCTTTTCATGATTTTTTAATCGGGAGTTACATATACATTTAATTATTTTACATATGTAGGGGAGGTTGGCGTTCTCTTGGCCTGATCATGCCCAATTTCAATACCAACCAACTAGATCATACTACCAACATTAGACCAAAATTTCAAGGCTCTAGCTTCATTCTATCCAAAGTTATCGTGCGAACGGACAGACAGACGGACAGACAGACAGACAGACAGACAGACGGACAGACAGACAGACAGACAGACAGACAGACAGACATGGCTAAATCGAATCAGGGGGTGACCCTGATCATTTATATGTATACATTGCTATACCTCCGGAGCCTCCTTTAAGGTGTTACATATTTTCGTCGTGACAAAAACAATACCTATATACCCTATACTAAAAGTCTAGGGTATAACTATACTAAAAGTCTAGGGTATAAAGATTAATTATCATAAAATTTGTCCCGCAGAAGCAGCAGTGAGTACCATCATCATATCCAGTGCAAAATTCCTGCAATCTGTTGTTGTTATCGATTACACTCCCTCTTCAAGCAAATTGGCTAGAACGTGATCCCGTGAGTTATCGGCAAGTGCTTGGCGAACATAACCCTTCACTTTGGAAATACTGAGCATCGGGAAATATGGAGGCAGAAACTATATTAAAAGTCCTGCTCGCTGTATAATTTTTTGAACCTCCGAACCTTTGTGGATTTGAGCATTATCCATTATTACCACTCTGTCAGGAATGTGAAGAATCTCTCCGCGTTCCACGTTGAGTTGGTCAGCACATTTACACGAATCACTTAGTCATTCGTCATGGCAGCAACAAGTCTAAGTGTCACCACAGACTGTCGAACTCGAACACGAGCCTGGTACAAATGTCCTCTAACACACACACACACACTTTATATAAATGTGAAGAAAACGGGTCCAATTGTATCAGGTTCGTGTTCGAGTTCGACAGTCTGTGGTGATACTAATATTTCGCCCGCAACAACTCAAGCATGATTATTTCGACGCGATCGAGCTTGTTTTCTTCGAAGATGCGAATTAAATCCGACTTTGTCAATAAAAATCATTTTGGTACGTGTTTGTTGGCAACGCCTGGATATATCCATTGCATATTCTTTCCGCAATGCTATCGTTCTAGGAGCATTGACTCTGTCGAGCTGAAATGATGCAAGCTTAAGGGTTATTTTAAGCTTGCATAAGCCTGAATTTATTGTAAAGGTGCTTAAATCCATCCCAGTTTGCACCAGTTTACGTTGGATTTTCTTGAGTGTGATGCCTGGGTTGATATCTACAGCATTTTCGATCTCTGGCAAAATTTTGTCATTTAATTTCCGCCACCTACAACCACCGCGAACTTTCCACTTTATAGTACAATCATCTTCACCATATTTCCGGAGGATAGTTACAGCTGAATTTGTATTTATTTTGGCGACTGTAGCTGCCTCTTTTATTGATCCTCCATCCTCATATAAGCAGGTGCTTTTGCTCTGCGCTTATTTTATTATACATTCCCCTCCGGCACCTTTACTGCCTACTTGGATTCTGAGACGGCTGCTCCCTCTCCTCCACCTCATCCAGAGGCAAGTCCTATTGCTGCCGCTGCCCAAATCCTTGTTTTTGGCTGGTGGTGATTCATGAGAGGAAATCGAAGACGCATCATTATTTCGCGGGTCGTAGTTATCGCCTAATTGGGTACAAATGAAAATTGAATGTAACCTATTATTCAAAGTTTTTTAATCTCAGAATTCTGGAAAATCGGTACAATAATTAAAAAAAAAAATACCTGATCCAGAACTGAAAACAGTTCTGCTCGCACTCATTTTATAAATAAACAAATTTATTAAATAATGAACAATGCAACAACAATGCTAACAATAATCCTGTCCTGATTATTCTCGTAAGTTGTTGCAAAATTATTCCTAAAATTACCGCTAATGTAATATTGAGTCATTGTGCAAATATTTGTTTTCGCATTGTAATTGTCAACAAAAATCATAAACAGTATGTTCCCCACTCTATGTTTCTAGCTTCATTTCAACTGTTTCACAGATTTTTCGAAACCAAAAAAAAAGGCATATTGCTTATTTCCGATTTGAATAGGATGTGTGGGGAACATAGAAATTGTAACAATGCATATTGTATACATACGTATCGTTGTGTTGTTTCGCAACAGTGTTCAGTATTCTTCAGAAACATTTGTTTGTAGGTATGTTTACTAAAGGATAAACCAAGGTTTCTGTTTTTATTTATTTTTTAATTACAAGTATGAATCATGAGCCCCAAAACGGCTTCCAGTCAATATAGCCTCCCTAAAAATATGTGGGAGAAAATACTGAATTTCTAGAACTAAATCTTTGCCAGAAACGCTTGTGCTGAAAATATGGGAGTAATTGATATGGGAGTAGATAATAGTAAAGTTATTATTTCAATACTGTTGAATTATTATTTGATCTCAAAATTACATTATCCTGGCTTGTTTGTAACAAAGTTGTCTGATTACTTTAAGCAAATTTAGCTTTAGAGCGTACATTTTATTTATTTTACTGGAATTCTTACCATTCTCACGCATTTTGATTATAACGACTATGCAATCGGCATTTAACCATTGGTTGATATGAATGTTCATTTCTTTCCTAAATGTGTTAATATGATTCGCAAATTTGTTAATTTGATTCGCAAATTTGTTGATTTAATTCGCAAATTTGTTAATTTCATTTGCAAGTTTGTTAATTTCATTCGAAAATTTGTTAATTTGAACGGAAAAAGGATATACCTTTTTTTTGTTCAAATGTTGATTCGCAAATTTGCGAATCAATGCTAACGAAATGTCAACTAAGAACCTCAACTGTAACATAGTAGACGCACTATAGGGGTTAGGGCAAATAGTAGAAGTAGTAGAGTCGTATCTTGTAAATTATGTACATGTCTTATTTTTTTTTGGCATGATTTTCGGGATTTAAGTCATTAGAACAAAGTACCAGTAACTCAGTGTTCTATCTTGTGTATTCAAAGCACATCAAGCGCTTTCTTTCTGTTCAAACCCAAGATCACATGCGGAATCGTACGACCATAAAGTCATATTCACAGCACTCGACATTTAAAAAAATCTCGGGCGCCGAAATGGTTATTTCATTATGTGTAAGCAAAATCAATTTTTATTAAAACTCATCCTCAACTTTAGTTCATAGTTTCTGCAGATCATTTGGAAGCTGTAACAACTCAGTGGTTCTTCACCATGATCACTATGATCAGGAATAGTAGTAAGATGGAAGACGGGTGCTTGGAAGACTGCTCAGCTATAGGAGACTATGGGAGGGTTGCTATGGGTACACTACTACACTGTGGTTACATACTGTAATCACCCTTCAAGCCCTTGATAACGATGAATAAGTAAAGAAAAATAGCAAAAAAATATCTAATCAAATCAAAAACGGGTTTAAGTATTTTCAATTTTCCAAATAAACATGCTACAATCGGAGTCCTTAGATGGAGAAGGGACTCAGCCGCTATATAACCCAACCTGCCCTTTGTGAAAGCGTGCGGCTCATGATTAGCTTCAACTCCCTAAGTGCAAATAAAACCGAGCGATTACTTACATTTTATTTCTTGTCTATCTACAGGAAGTTCCAGGACAACTGAAAACACCGATTGAGTTCTTTTCAACAATTCATTGTTTTATATTCAATTTTCAATAAGTTTTTTTTTTTTTGAGTTAACATACTTGAAGGAGTGTTACCTTTAAGACATAATTAATTTCAAATAAGAAGATCAACATATAAGCATATTCATTCGAGTATTCATTTGTAACCCGATACTTGATTCGATGAATGTATAGAAACACCCTACCTAGCTTTGTGCGCACAGAGATAGTTGAGAGACTGGACGTTCGATTATTCCTAAGATATGCAGCGAATATGTTTATATGGGAGGGTTTCTTAGCAACAATTAGCAAATTATTAAAATTGATTCAAAATAGTGTAAACATAGCAAAAAAATATTGTATATAACTACAGAGTTTACAGTTTTTTTTTTTGGTTATATGTTATGTGTCAACCTATCGTAGTATTTGTCTCTATAAAAATTCTTCTTAAGGGAAAAAAATTATAACATGTCATTGCATGTATCCGCGAGAATCCAGCTTTCGGTCGTCAAGAAGAATTCATCCATACTGTCTACAGATCGCAACTGAATCTGAGGGGGAAGGAAACCCTCGCAGTTTTATAGTGACCAGTCAGCGATTATTTGTTTCGCCCTTTATAAAAAATAGGCGCATTAAAGTATGAAATATTCTTTTTAATAGAATTCCCCAAAGCTCCGAAGACGTTGAAGCAACGATTATATTCGACGTTTTGTTTTTGTATTATGCGTGTTTTTCATGCACTTCTACAAACATATCCCCCCAAAGCTGCTGCCTCTAAACGCCTCCTAGCCTTGTCGATTTCGAAATATTTCCGGTCGCATTTAGTAGGATAACACGAGAATCAATTAAAGATGCGAAGATTTACGTATTGGAGACACCTCATTCTACTTCGCAAAGAATGCTTACTAAGCCTTCGTCATGATCAATTGACAATCGTCATGAATTCATCAGACTTTGCATTAAACTATTTAAAACAAATGTCTTCTCCTGTTTCAAATAATTTTGCATACGGTGCTCTGCCGCAACCAAAAGAGGATTCATTTTCAAGTCATGTAAAATAATAATTATCAGATTCCTGATTAATGCCCGAAAAATCACAATGCCACTTCCACAGAAATCTTCTTCGTCAAGTAAAACAAAATAATTGTTTACTAACCATCAAACACTTCGTAGTCCACATCGGTATTTTGAATTATGTTGAATATAAGTCAATCAAACCCAAACGCTGTAACTTCACTTGGCTTCGTGCAAAAATATTGCACTTACCTCTTTTGCGGCACAGCAAATAACAGTGGCAACTTCCACACCGCCCATATCTGCGGCACTCTACCCGACACATGAATTGCCTTTCTCACAGCACGTATCCGCGGCGCTCTCCACGACACTTGCGTTGCCCTTATTACGCAAAAGATACCGATCGCCACTGTAATGACCAGTTTTCACACGAAATAAAAATGCGAAATAATAGTTTTTCGCATTTAAATTGTTCACATTCACCACGGTGTGGAACTTTTAGCGGTGTATGGCTTTTCTTGCATCGGACTGAGTACCGAAAATAGCGAAAATTTTCGCCCAAACCGGATTTTTGACAGTTTTCGTATGAGATTTTGTACAAAAAAACGAGTTTTAATATCTGGGCTAGCGGCACGTGATTTTTGCACGAATGTTCCGATGTACGAAAATTCTACCGCACTGCATATAGAGGTTAACCTTTTTACTAACCTTTTTAGGGAAAAACGTTCGCTGCTGTCAACTCACGAGTACACAATGAGGTTTCCTTTCCTTAAAATTGCCGATTATGTCAGTGCAGTAATGATCAGGTGGATTCCTCCTAGAGAGTTGTCAGCTAAATTGATATTATACTCAGTAAGTAAAAGTAAAAGAAAATATTTCATGATGGACAATGTTTTACCTTTTTTTCGTGCTTATAACGAAATGAGTGGTCTAGCCACTTTGGAATCCAGGGAACAAATAGGACGAGTTCGCTCGAGCGATCTCAGCTAGCTGGGATTCGAGACTCGAAATAGTAATTGAAATGAAATCAATTCACAATTGCAATAATGAATCGGTTCTGGTAATTGCAACGACATAATGAATTTAAAGTTTATTATAAAAATAGACAAACGATTAAAATTCATTATGCTCGCGCAATTTCCGCACAATCATATTTCAATTATGAACTGACTTCGTATCTATCACTGACTGTTACAAAGCCTTATGACTATCTCAATCATAAGATACAATTTGACGAAATATCTTTAACGGAATGTTATTCTTAAGATATTAAGAGGTTAGGATTAAGCCTAACCTTGTGGAAGGGGGCAATCGGTAGCGCAGTCTGTTGAGGCATCAGTCTCATGTTTGACTACCGGCGTTTCGGGTCCGAATCCCGTCCACGACGACGTTCGGTTCGTGGCCATGGATGTGCAGGAGGTGCATGCTGGCAACTGCATTCTCCGAAAGCAGTTTATGCCGAGAAACGTCAACTGGGCCACATGGAACAGTTGGCGCGCTATGCCCCACGAGGGGTTAGGGCAATTGAGAGGATTGAGGATATGTGACGGAAACTAAGGCTAGATGTGCCATTAGGCAGCATGGTTCACCATAGTCCTTGTCACTGTACTTAACTGATCTAGGCGTTACTGAAACGAACTCCTTCCCGAACAGTGAATGCTCGAAGAAATAAAAAAATTCAGTGCGCTGAGCCCACCAGTCAGTAGGACAATTTTTAAGGCAGATCTTCTCACCTGTTAAAGCCAAATCAAAATAAGGTCAGAACAATCAGTGGTGTTCAGCCTTGTCGGAGAAAACAGTAGAGGACAGTAGTTGTCGCTTCTGCGAGGATGATGATGAAATATCAGTGCATATTCTCAGTGGCGGATCTAGAAATCAAGTTAGTAGGGGGTCCGACTTTGTTACTTGGAAAGTTAAGGGTATATCCACATTCTTTCATCTATCGGTTCTCGAAAGGCATGCGTCTATTGAAAGCGCCGACGCATTTCTTATTGCAGAGAAGCATGTAACGATGAACACAGAAAACCAATTGACCTAGACAGAACTTCCAATAAAACGATGGATTTTGCCACCATCAACTTTACCTAACTCATCCAGTCGCGGTCGGTGGCCGTCGTCGTTTGGTCACCGCTCTACGATACTACATTTAGAACTCGGAGTTCAAATCTCGGCGCGATAACAAACTGCCTGTGGGTACTAATAAAACTCCCACAGTGCTCCAGGCTTGTCTGTATAAAGACGGCGCGGATAGGAGGTGCATGCTAGGAACTGCACTTCCGAAAAGTAGATATGCTATCGAAACGTCAACAATGCATAGAAATGCTAGAGATGTTGTGCCCATGCCCCTGGAGGGATCAAGGCAATTCACAAATGATCCAGCGCAGGGAAGAAGTTGAATCCAAGAAATGTTTTCCTTCTTCTTGGCAGAGTTGGACAGGAGCAGGGAAAAAGAAAAACTTTTTTATTGCTGAAGATATCTTTTTCAAATT
This sequence comes from Chloromyia formosa, assembly GCA_964017055.1. Lineage (NCBI taxonomy): Eukaryota > Metazoa > Arthropoda > Insecta > Diptera > Stratiomyidae > Chloromyia > Chloromyia formosa. The sequence goes on from OZ024814.1 coordinate 49,173,266, forward strand.
TCACACTAATCAATAGCATCTTTAGTCAAATCATATTCCCGAATTTGGTTGAAATCGGACTACTGTATCATACCTATATAGCTGTCATAGGAACGACCGTTCCAAAAGCAAATTTTTGTTAGCAAAACTTTTTTATTTCTGAAGATATCTGTACGAAATTGCATATTATTGAAACATATTGAGAGCTAAGCCACGTGCCCAAATTTACTTGAAATCGGCCAACTATTCCGTATACCTCCCACAGGAACAGCGAAATCGGAACAGGTTTTACTACTAACTTCAAAGTGGGAAATGTATGAGGACGGTTCAAATATGATCGAGACAAACGCTGTAGATGGCGCGCCTGTATGTTTTGAAGGTCGCGGCTTGAGTATGTGATAGCTGGGTTTCTTACGAATAGTGTGGAATAGTTTTCGTCGCGAACGCACGGTTCCCGCGCGTGCTACGACGATGAGTGAACATCAAGTGCCGACCGCCGTTGCGCAACGTATTGTCATTCGTTTTTTAGTGTGGGAAGGCGTTAAAAACACGGAAATTCTTCGGTGTTCGCGAAATCGTTCGGTTGTGAATGCCTGAGTAGGTCTGCTGTGTTTAAATGGGCCAAAGCGTTCAAAGATGGCCGCGAAACCGTCGAAAATGAGCCGAATGATCGTCGACCGCCAACCAGCATCACACCAGACAACATTCGCCGCGTAGAACAACTCATTTTGGAGGACCGTAGGATGGGTTCCCAAACTGTTGAACTTCGCGCGCCCTCATACCGCGCGTCTCACGCTCGATACAATGTCAGAATTGGGGTGGGAGGTACTAGAACACCCCCCCCCCCCCTACAGTCCGGATTTATCACCCTGCGACTACCACATGTTTGGACCACTGAAAGAAGCCCTCGGAGGTCAAAGATTCAACACCGACGACGAGGTAGAGGAGTTCGTGCGCACATGGCTGTCCAAGTTGCCCAAGGAATTCTTCGATGCCGGCATCAAAAAACTTCCGGAGAGGTGGCAAAAATGTATAAGTAGTGAGGGGAATTACCTAGAAAAACTGTAAATTTTTGTAAATATAATATTTTCGATAATAAATAAATGTGTCATTGCGTTTGTCTCGATCATATTTGAACCGCCCTGGAACCACAAGATACAACAACACATCGACAAGCTTGTTTTTAAATCTTTTTGAATATTTCCTCGAATATTCCAAGACCAAGCTCAATATATGTTTTAAACATCTTGTAGGGGGCCTGTGCCCTCATGGCCCCCTTTAAATCCGCCACTGCATATTCTCTGCTAATGTGTGGCAGGGTACGTTTTGTGTTGGTTTCCGCGACCCGGAAGATATCACTTCAAGCCCACCTAACATTTTGAATAATTTCATCAATAGGATCAGGCTATCGACAGACCATTTATAAGATCTAAGACTATAGCACAATAGACCACTGGTTCCGGAAGTCACTGGTTTAAAAAGTGGATAAATAAAAAAAAATCACTAGGTGACCGGGAGATTCGAAAATTTCTGACTGAATGCGTGACGCCATAGGCAAACTTAATGCTTAAAAACATGTAGGAGTCTTGCGGATCTTTCAAAATTGTTGTATAACCACAAATTTCGGGAGGGGTCCCGACCCCCTGGACGCTTCCCCTGGCTATGTCACTGAAAGCGACACTTCAGCCGCGTTCTTTTCGCTGGATCAAAAGCTCATTCCCATACAAAACGATTCACCGTCGATGATCCAGATCTTGTATGGGATCTCGTTTTGTATGGAAATGACCTTTTGATTCACTGGAAAGGACGCGGCTATTGTGTAAACACCACACATATGGTAACATATGTTACACTAAGTTTTCAATAATTTTATAAGCAAAACTGATGCAAACGAACCTTTTCTTATAAAAGCAAGTGTCATATGTTTTATATATGACGGATATGCTTATCACATGAAATCACATGGCACAGTGGTGCCAGATATCTGGCAAGAGGTGTTCACACTGTATGCCAACATCCATATGGCATGAAGCTGCCGGATATCAATTTTTTTCGTATGGCAGTGCATATGGAAGGTGTTGACACGGGTATGGCAATCATATGGCAGCAAATATATGGCGGATTGCCATATAGTATGCACATTGCTTAATACAAACATAAAAACAAAAAAAGTCTGTATTTGTTAATACAAAGAATAGCGCTGCCTTGAAGATTTGCATCTTGGGCAGTTCTTATAAATTAAAAAATTCGTAGAGTTGAAAGATTCTAGAATTTGACAATTTGGAGAAACCCTCAAAATGCAAATATTACAATATGCTATCGAAACGTCAACAAGGCAGAAATACAAGAGTTGTTGACGCGCCCATGCTTCTGGTGGAGTCAAGGCCACTAACAAGACATTCATTAGGGCAGACAATCTTCACGAATCCCGCCCCGAAACTCGTAAATTGGCTCGGAGCCTTCAAGAAGTCATGAGCCCCTCTTAACCATTAGTAGCGTGCCTCCACCCTCCAATATTAGTCAACTGTCCACCCGCATTATAGCAAGAAGATTTGAAACTCTAACTTTCAAAAGCAGAAATTAAATCTTTTTATGTTTCACGCGACGACAACAATAAGTTCCCTTCTGATTCGTCCTAAATTGTCACCATATTTCACAAATGTCTTTTCCCATTACGTACTAAAAAACTTTAACTTCTCGCCAAAACAATACTTCATCGTGCATTTTAGATAACCAAAGAATGAGGGTTCCTTTAAGGACCTGCCCCTTTTGACCCAATTAAAATCTCCGCTCTCCTTTTTCAACTTCTCAAATTGAAAAACGGGAAAAGTTCAGACTCAAACGAATTGGACGGTGGAAAACCCACTTCCACTGAACCACTTGTAGTTGTCAACAAGTGCTTAAGCTCCCACGAAAAGTGGCTAAACATTGGATTGAAGTACAAGGCGCGTTCTTTTGCATATCTATCCAGTGTAGAGTAGAGTAACGAACACGCATTACACCAACAAAAAGTCATTTGTTGTTGCTCGTTACCCTACGCTATACTGGATAGATACCCAAAAGAACGAGCCTACATATTAGAGGAGTTTTTCCATCAAGTTCTGAAATGAGTAAAGTATAATGTATACGACGGTTAGTACGAATAAAGTTCTGCACATTTTCGTGGAGAAAAATGAAACCGAGAATTTCAGCCCTAGGGTAATTTTAGAAAGAACTAGTCGGCCGGACACAATTCTTTCGGGAAAGCTTGAATCGGAAGTTGCTTGGCACTTTAGGTATTTCTAGAACATGTTGCTGGTGAAAATTTAAATGCAACCCGGAACTTATTCGACTCGGGAATGTCCGACAGTACAGTATTTCCTTCAATTCAATTGACATTTTCTACTCTATTTGCCAATCCATAGCACAGTTGTTCCAATAGTTAGAACTACTTAGGGGTTGAAAAGTTCGAAAGTTCTCCTAGAATTGGAACGATTCCAAATTTTAAGATACGAAAAATTTCCGAAAGTACCAACAATGTTCCATAACTGTATTTGAGATGGTAGAAACAGTGGGAATCTGTTAAAATCCAGGAAACAAATGTTTGAGTATATTTACCGAGTTTTGAAACTTAGTGGAGTGTATCTTTTGTGAGCTAACATGAACATTTTGGTCAAGTAGATTTTCTGAATAAACTTTGCTAAATGGGTAGATTTTTTTTTAAGTTTGAAAGTAGTGTATTTTGAAAATCGAGGAGCAAGTTACTAGAAATTCTGGCTGATTTTTATTATACCCTTCACGGATGTGATAGGGTATATTAACTTTGTCATGAAGTTTGCAACGCACAGAAGGAAGCATCTCCGACCATATAAACTTATATATTCTTGGTCAGTATGATGAGACGAGTTTATTAAGCTTTGTCCGTCTGTCTGTCCGTCTGCTTCTATGCAAACTAGTCCCTCAGTTTTAAAGCTATCGAGCTCAAATTTTGTACAAATCCTTCTTTCTATTGCACGCTGGATATATGTATATCGGAACCAACGGAATCGGACCACTGCGTCATATAACTGGCATAGGAACGACCGGTTCAAAACTTCGTCTTTGTGAGAAAAACGTTTTTATTTCTAAAGATATCATCTCCAAATTTCACACTAATCAATAGTAGTTTTAGTAAAATCACATTCATGAATTTGGCTGAAATTGGACCACTACGTCATATAGCTGCCACAGGAACGGCCGCGCCGGTCCAAAAATTCGTCTTTGTGGGAAAAACTTTTTTATTTCTATAGATATTGTTTTCAAATTTCATATTAATCAGTAGTATCTATAGTGAATTCACTTTTCCGAATTTGGTTGAAATCGGACTACTCTATCATATAGCTGTCATAGGAACGACCGTTCCAAAAATAAGTTTTTATCAGAGAAGCTTTTTTATTTCTGAAGATATCTTTATGAAATTGCATATTATTCAATCATATTGACTGCTAAGCTACATTCCTAAATTGGGTTGAAATCGGCCCACTATTTCATATACCTCTTATATGAACAGTGAAATCGGAACAAGTTTTACTACTAATTTCAAAGTGGCAAATGGACCACAAAAAACAACGAAGGTATGATACCCTTCACGCTTCGCGGGACCACCACAACGGCAAGCTTGTTTATGATTTAGTCTATTATATAAAATTGGTTTTTAATTCGTCGTGCTATAGTGTAACGGACGGTTTGGTGGCATCCGAAAATGCCCGTGTGGACGGAGACTCAGGTAGCATAATGACTGTGAAGGTCGGGCCGTGCCATCTGGCGAAGAAAAGGCCTCTCAACGAGCTAAGCAGCGGCCTGTGCTTGCTGTAGCTCAGTTCGGGAGACGTGGGCGGGGATTTCGCCGCTCGCTGCCCCTGTTCTTTACGTATTGACAAAAATACCTGGGGAAGACAACACAAACAGGGGAGGTAAAAATGGGGAATAAAAAAAAAATAGTTGTGAAGGATGGAATGGTTGGCGGACGGTTCAGATGCCCACGCGTTCGCACCTGGATCCGGGTGTAACGGGGCCTTCGGCCTCTGGGTTCGTA